>CM037878.1:250976360-251576360 GCA_021292165.1 Shinisaurus crocodilurus | reverse complement strand
TGTGAAGACTCATCTTTTTAATTTAGCCTTTTAAATTATGTTGCTGTTTTGCTCTTTTAATGTCTTACTGTTTTTAATGTTCCTGTTGTGTCTTTCATTGTTAAGGTTTTAGTATTTTAAATTGTTTGAAACTGTTGTAAGCCCCCCCCCCCCCCGATGGCTTTTTAGCAAATAAGACAGTGTATGAATGAATGAATGAAATTTATTTCGGTTATAGACCAGTACACAAAAGAAAATATAAATACAAAAATACAGTATGTGAGGCATCAAAACCAGGTAACTGCAAAACAATAAAGCAAAAATGCACAGAACCCAATATTAAAAAGTTGTTAAAATGTTAAAATAATATTACTTTGATATTGCCCTCTAACAAGTGACAGCAGCTGCACAGAAACTAGCCACTTTTGCTGTAACCCAGGGGTTCTGATCAGATAAAAGATATGATAAATAATAAAATAGAACAGATCTACCTGGACTTTTCTGTAAAATTGGAGTAATAAAAGTGAATTGAAGATCATGAAAAAAAGAACAATAAAACAGAACATGTCCAGCAGATTCCACTTCTCTCACCTCACAAGGGCATGAAAGTTCTTGGTGAGGGATCCTCCTAAATCTTCCTTCCAGAAGCGCAGATGACAGGACACTGAATCTGGCCAATGTAAACGCCTTTCTAAATTTGGGAGTAGTTAGATTTGTCAAATAATTTGCAGGTACAAGTGCCCTTCCATTGCCTCTGAAATCTGGGTGAGCTGCAACCAGGCCTAGATAATTTTACAACTTAATATCCCAAATTCGCTGATGAATAGCAGCTTTGGCTTTTGTATATCCAAGAGCTAAAAGAGCATTAGGGGAGACTCCCAAATTTTGTAATTTCTCATTCAATGTCATTTTCCATTTTGCCTGGAAGACGTCGGTTAGCAATAGTGGGGCCAATCTGTGTATAAATGTTGTTGTTGATGATGTTGATGATGATGATATGATGATGATGATGATACAGAAAGTCCCTACTTCAATTCTAACATCTCCAGTAAGGCCTCAGCTAGCAGGGCTGAGATATACCTCTTTCTAAAACCTTGGAAAGTCATGGCTAGTTGGGGGTAAACAGTATGGGCTAGATGGACAAACGGTCTGACTCTGCAACCTCATAAGTTTATCTTTCACATGTATCTGTCATTAGCGGCATTCGACTGGGATTGTCTCCTGAACAAACCCACTGAAAATGAATGGGAGATGCACAATTGTCCCCATACATTTCAAAGGGCTTGCACAAAGGAAGTTCCTGGTGGATTGTGTCCTGTGTCTTCAAAAACATTCACTGTACAATGGATTACACAAATTCATGGAGAGTGGCATAATGATACTATGGCATATTATTTTTATAGTCCTTTTTCATAGAGTATCCTGAAATTATTGTCTGCAATGTACAATTGCATTACCAGAGAAATACCAGAGTCTATATATCTATACAATATAAGAGACAAAAGAGACAAGTGGTAGTGAGTGTCCTTTCAATAGAATAGACTTACAAAAAGAAATGAACAAACGTCTAGTATTGTAAGACTGAAATAGCACCCTCTGGTTTTTCCTATCTAATAATAACTAACTTCAGCTTTTGTTGGACTGCATTTTTACCTGGAAACATGCAAACCTTATTTTTATTAATTAGAGTTTTACAATTGATTTCTACACAGTAACAACTGGATCCTGATAGCCTGATCGACAGCAAGAGTAAATCAGCTTAATTTCAAATACTTTAGTTTACCTAGACAGGGGATATAGATATATAAATAAGGTTAGTATCATTTAGGTGTAGAAAAACATACGGATCCATTCCAAGGCATCAACAGCAAATTTTAGTTGCCAGGCCATGTAGAAAGCTCAGCAAATATTGAAATTGCAAGGTGCAGGAAGCAAAATTTAGGCACAAGGTTGCGGTTCTGTCACTCTGGTCATAGTAGACTGGTTGCCACCTACAATTATTTCCCCAAGGTGTGGGATCCAAAGTGTTTATTTATTTATTTATTTATTTATTCTATTTATACCCCGCCTTTCTTCCTGCAAGGAACCCAAGACAGCTTACATAATCCTCCTCCTCCTCTCCATTTTATCCTCACAACAACCCTGTGAGGTACGTTAGGCTGAGAGTCAGTGACTGGCCCAAAGTCACCCAGTGAGCTTCATGGCCGAGCAGGGACTAGAACCCGGATCTCCCGAGTCCCAATCCAACACTCTCACCACTACCCTGGATTCATGGAAAGTGGAATCCAGTTGTTAACAAGGTCATGTGGAGCCCAGACAGAAGCATTTTTTTGGCAGCAACCACACCACTGCAGAAGCATTAGAATACATCCTTGGTGAGATAACCATCCAATGATAGCTCATGCTTACAATCCTAATTGATCTAGGGTCCCTGCTTTGTTCTCCTATAACACTTATAGATCTTTTTCCAGAATCCTGCATACTTGACAGATGTTCTTCATGCCCACCATCCAGCAAATGTACTTAGCAAATATCCTATACATATCTAAACAGAACATGTGATTGCTAACCAGCTCCAGAAACTCTTGTATGAAACAGATTTTCTAGGTCCATTCCAGTCAAGTTTCAGACCAGGTTTTGAAAAAGAAGCTGCCTTGGTCACCCTGTGTTGACCTATGTCATGACAGGGACAGGGGAATTGAGACCCTGTTGATTCTCTTGGGCCTCTCAGCAGCTTTCAACACCATTGACTATGGTATCCTTCTGCATAGGCTGTCCAAGTTGTGATGGAGTGCAGTGGTTCTATTCTTACTATAGTGCAGTGGTTCTACTCCTACTTCAATGGCCAATTCCAGAAGATGATGCTGGGGGATTGTTGCTCTGCCCCTGACAGTTGCACTACAGGGTTCTGCAGTGCTCTACTTTATCCCCCATGCTGTTTAGCATCTACATGAAACCTGTTGTAGAAATATTAAACTGCGCCATAAACACTTCGAAATGGCGCCGATGTCCAGAGGCTTAAAAGCCCCCGACACCCAAGGCAGATACAGGGGCTAGCAACAGACAGAAGCCCCAATCAGGTTGTAGTAAAACAGGACACAAGTAAGGCTTGCCCAGTGACATGCAAGCGCAGTAGAAAGAAGTAGTTTGCTTATCTAACCCTTGCCCAGGCAGGGCGGGGCTCTTCCTATCTGGTCAGTCCTGCATGCCTGACCTGCAGAGAGAAATTGCCTTGAGTGCACTCAATAAAGCTTTGGAACCAAAGTCTCGCCTTTGTCTTCTTTGGCTGCCGAAGTCCGGTTGGATCAAACCTAGATATCAAGGACCACTGTTAGTGTCCATTTTACAACAATCACTGGGTGAGTTTATTTATTTTTTACATTTATACCCTGGCTTTCCTCCAAGGAGCCCAAGGCAGCATACATGATCCTCCTTCCCTCTCCATTTTATGATCCCAACAACCCTGTGAGGTAGGTTAGGCTGAGAGTCAGTGAATGGCCCAAAGTCACTCACTGAGCTTCATGGCCGAGTGGGGACTAGAACCTGGGTCTCCTGAGTCCCAGTCCAACACTCTAACCACTATACCACACTTGCTCTCATCCGGAGAGTTGGGACTGAGGTGTCATCAGGATGCTGTACGACACCCAGCTCTATCTCTCTTTTTCATCTAATCCAGGTGAGGCAGTGTATGTTCTGGATCCCTGTCTGCACATGGTAATGCACTGGATGAGGGCAAAAAACCTGAAGCTCAATCTAGACAAGATGGAGATGCTGTTGCTAAGTGCATCTTCTGCCCAGTTTAGTGGTCTTTAACCTGTTCTTGAGGGGGTTGCACTCCCTTTAAACGATCATGCTCGCAGGTTGGGAATGTTTCTAATTGATCTCTGTCACTGGAGGTGCAGGTGGTCTTGATAACATGAAGCACCTTTTATCAGCTTAGGATGATATACCAACTGCCACCCTATCTGGACAGAGATAACCTTGTTATAGTTATCTATCCTCTGGTAATCTCCCATTTGGATCACTGCAATGTGTTGTACTGCCTTTGAAAACAATCCAGACACTTCAGCTGGTCCAAAACAGCTGGTCTCCACATTTCACAGAGAGGCTCACCTGGCGCCTACATTTCTTTCCTTTCAGCACTGGGTGAAGGCCTTTTTATTCTTCTAGTCATTTGAATATTGTTTTAAGATGTCATCAGTATTTAATTTCCTGCTGTCGGTATTGTGTGTTTTTTTAAAAAATCTATTTAGATTGTTGTACTGCTTATTGTGCCTTCATCCTGGGCCGTGAGGTGGCCAGCCAAGACAGGGCCTTCTAAGCAGTGACACCATAGCACTGGGATACTCTCCTTGTTAAGATTCAGCTTGCTCTTTAACTACTTACTGTCTTTCAGACATAAATGTCAAATGTTTTTATTTAAACAGACTTCTAGCATGTGATTCTGCTCCTCTGGTGTTTTTTTTTAAAAGAATTCTTACTGAGTCCTGTTTCAGATTCTATTGTTCTAAATGTGTATTGTTTAATAATTTTATTGTACTTGTTATATTGTGTTTCTTATCGATGTAAGCCACTCTGGAGTATAAATATATTCAATGTTGTTAATGTAAGTATTAATAAACAACAATAATATTTCTCCACAAACTTCAGTGGCTCATAATATAATTCACAGAGTACTTCATCCACCTACACATCAAGATCATGGGAATCTTCTGATCAGTTATTTCTGTAATCTCCAGTTCTTCATATCCAATTATTTCTTCTGAAAGGTCATTCCTCAACCTGTACTTAAAAGCTATCCACTTGTATTGATCATGCCTGTAAACTCTCTCTCTCTCTCTCTCTCTCACATGCGTGCACACACACGCATACACACGCACGCACACACACACGCACAAGCACACACAGAACCTGGCAGCTACTCTCTCCATTGCTGAACTTAAACTATCAATTGAAGAATGAGCAACTTGCACATAAAATAAAGCTTTCAAACACAGGTATCATGAGAATACACCCTTTGCCTGCATTGACTACTATCAGTATTAAGACTGGCTTGAACAAAACAATAGCAGTGCTTTATGGCAAATCATGCAAGAACAGTTTGAAAATCCATAACGTATTTCAGTTCCAATCAAAGAGAGCTGTTTTGTCCCCAACACCCCAGATGGTTCAGCAGTTTGGCTAGAAGGCATCAGCAACACCAGTGATGAAGTTCACACTAACAACTAATATATATTTTATCTGGGGTACTGTAAACAGCAATACATTTTAAACTCACATAATTAGCTATCTTTAAAGAAAACGCTGCAAATATTTGCATGGCAAATGTTCTTAATGACAGCAGCCTCTGTACATTACTTGTCTAGCACATCCACCAAAGCTAAAGAATACTGAACACCACGAAACAAGACTAATCTCTTGTTGTCTTAATAGAGAACATAATTTAAGGATGCAATTCTACACCCACTTTTCTCGGAGTAAGCCAGGGACTTACATTTGAGTAGACATGTATAAGAGTGCACCATAGGGATGTCACCATTCTGTTTTTGTTTTTTTTTTGCATTCTATGATTATGATTATGATACATCAGAGAAGACTGGAGAGAACAGTATTTTTTAACAGATGTGGAGTTGAGGCACAGAGAAATCAAGCAATTTACTCACACTTCAAAGTCATCCCTTCAGAACTTCAGCTGTAAGATTTCATATGGAAACAAAATTTCAAACCATTTTTAACCTACAGAAACGCAATCCGGAAAAAATATTTATGCATCACGGTCTCTTTGAGCCTTGGTACACATGTAGCTAATGCAGGGCTCTGCAACCTTGGGGTCCCAGATGTTGCTGGATTACAGCTCCCAGAGTCCCTTGCCATTAGCCATGCTGGCTGGGTATGCTGGGAGCTGTAGGCCAGCAACATCTGGGGACCCAAGGTTGGAGAGCCCTGAACTAATGGCACCATAAAGAACTAACTAGTATTCTTCCAAATGTTAATGAACAGTCAATAATAATGATCACTCTGGGTTTATGAGATAAGCCACTTTCCACAGACTACAGGTTAATTTGCAGCCTGATTCCATGTCCATTCCAAAGTAAGGTTAGGAAATAGTAGGGCATTTTTGTAGTCAAGCTTGACTTAATAAGAAAGCATGAAGCAGTATTTTGGATATTCATATTAACTTTTTAGAGATTGCTATATTATTGAAAATACATATCTCAAAAGAAATAAGCAAGAAGCCCACTTTTGTATGAATCTGCCAAAATAAGTAGCTTCCAGACATGCCAATCCGTGTATCCCTAAACAGTTTGCCTGAGTCCCAGGGGAAGATGAGAGACTATTGAAATCAAGAAAAAGCAAGTGTTTAATCATAGTCAGTTTAGTATTTTGAAATAACTTATTCAATGCTCTGAAAGTATTACAGAAACAGTTTTATCAGTGATATCTTCCAGAAAACTTTTGTAATCATATAAAGCAGCAAGGAAGTGGCCATTTGGCCATTTTTATCATATATTTCACTACACATCAGCACGTGGCTCACGCTGGCTCAGCTTGTCTGAGTGTGGAAAGCTAAGCAGGGTCAGGCCTGGTTATTACTTGGATGGGAGACCCCTCCTCTAGTTTCCTGCATTGAGCAGGGGGTTGGACTCGATAGCCTTGTAGGCTCCTTCCAGCTCTATGATCTATGACATCTATGACATGACATCTGATGTGTGCTAAAGTTTTTTCTTAACAAGCAGGATGATACATGCAGCCAGCTAAGCATGTGCTTACCTGCACAACATGGCATGTTGTTGGTAAATGGCTCTCCGTATCTATCTATATACTAACAGTGAAAGAAATTCAGCAAAGAGTACAATAACACTTAATTATATTGTATAAGTAGCTGTTGCCCGCGGCTTCGCTCGCGTGGATTTTAGGATTTGGTACAATTGTTTTTAAAAGAAGCATGAGTTTTTTGTCCAAACTGTACGAAATATAATTTACAGGTTGATGTCTTAACGTAATAAGCGATGTTTATTACAGACATTAGTCGGGATGTATTGGCAACAAAACAAAGTTAGTTGTTCCATTCATATGCAACCATGAATTTTTTTGTGTTGGAATTACAAACAGACAATGAGACAGACCAAAAATTAAAAATTATTTATGTGGCATCTGCAACCTACAAAAAAACCCTATTTCAGTACTTCTTTGTAAACTACATTAGTGGTTCTCCCTTCAGGTGCTAGGATGACCAGAGAGTTAGGGTGAGCCGTGAGCTCACTCTGGAACAGGCCACGTAAAAACTTTCCATGTGAGAAACAGTCTTTCCTTAGGTCAATCCCCGCTACCTTCAAAGTCTGCCCCTGCAACTTGTTGATGGTCATGGTGAAACAAACCTTTAGGGGGAACTGAAGTCTTTTGAATTCAAATGGATATTCTGATGGAATAAGAGGTATTTGTGATATGAACACAGATTCCCCCTGGCCAGAACCGGTTAGCACTGTAGCCTCAATCACATTTCTGTGGAGAGCTTTCACTTGCAATCTGGTTCCATTACAGACTACAGAGTTTAGGTGGGTTGATGTTCCGCAATAATATCACAGGTGCTCCCACTTTGAGAAGAAGTCTGTGTTCTGGAAGACCAGGAGGATTTAAAGTGTTCAAAAACTCAGTGGGGTAGTGGACTGTGTCATCACTTTGAACCACTGAGTCTACAGATTTGTACTCCATTTGGACTCCTTTCAAAGAATCAATAAGTATCTTATTGATTATGGCAGCCATGTTGTTCTTTGGCGTTAAAATAAACATTTTGGCTCACATAACCATTCTGTAGATTTCTCCATTGGATTTTCTATGTCTGGGTAAATTTTGGATGTGAGGTCTGCTAGGGAATTCACGACTGTGCCTAGGTCGGAAGGGATTACAATTTTGCTCTCAAATACAGGATACTCTCTGTCACCAATGTTAAGAAGCAGTTCAGAGAACTGACCTTCAGGCACATCACCTCGCAAATTAACCCTCATGTTCTTTTTGAGGGATATTTTTTGTATAACTGGCCATAAGTATGATGATTTGATGCATGCCTTTACTTCATCAGCTCGCGTTCCTCTAGGCACTACAGGCAAAGTCTGCCGAAAGTCCCCAGCCAGTAGCATGGTGACACCTCCCATCACCCCATAGTTTCCCCTTATGTCTTTAAGGGTTCTGCTTAAAGCCTCAAAAGCTCTGTTATGCGCCATAGTGCTCTCGTCCCAAACAATATGAGTTTGCAATCCCGGAGCACTTGGGCCATGTTGCTTTGTTTTGAAATATTCGGACTACTAACTTGCATTCGAACAAGATGATTTTATAAATTACTTTCTTTGATATACATTGTTTCTTCAAACTAATTATTTCATACATTTGTATATGTGCATAACCGTATATGAGTATTTGAGTTTTAATTTTGTCATGGCCTTTGGCTAGTACAATAAACTTAAACATTGATTGATTGTTTTGAAATATTGCACAGAGGAGTTTCTGTGTGTACTTAGGTTAAGAAGAAGCTTAAAGGCAGCGTGAGCCATCTTACCACCCTTCAACAATGTTGCAGCAATGCCAGATGATGTGACAGCTAAGGCTATCCCACCGTCACTCCTTACTTTCGGTAATAGCAGGTTAATGAGAAAGGTTTTGCCAGCAGTGCTCATTTAAAAGGTTTCCTCCCTTTTCACCCACTCAGAGAACATTCTAAATGGCCTAGGGGAGATTTGCATACCCACTCCTATTGGCCCCTGCAGGAATTCATACGAACATTCAAAGTGTCATATGGGCTATTTGCATAACTGCTCCTATTGGCTCCTGCAGCAATTATGAGGTGAGGCTGATTTGCAAAACTGCTTCCCTGTTGTTTTGCCCATAGGAGATATGAGAGTGGGGCGATTCCCCCCCCTTTTCACCCCCTTAGGGATGGAATTTCCAAAAATCCTTCCTTAGTGGGTGTCTACATCATAAAAACGATGTTCCCTCAAAAATTCACGTTCCTAGATTAAATGGTTTGAGCTGGGCATTGATGAGTCAGTCAGTCAGTCAGGACTTATTATATATATATATATATATATATATATATATATATTGTGCATAGGCCAAACATCATTGTAGAGGGTTCCAGTCAGATAAACCTGGAAGTGTATTATCAAATTAGATCAATAGGTGATTACAGTTTCCCAATGAACCAATTAATGATCCACTCAGTGTACAGATACCCACAGATAACCCCCAGTGATATGCTGTCATAGCTGTCAATAGGATTACTATGATTTATTAAGAACAAAAGCAGTTCTAACATTTTCTTGTAGCATATACCTTACCTTGGCAAAAGTAAAGCCTAGTTCATTGAACAAGTCCAGTAATCCTAACATTTTCCTACCCAAGTCAAAACCTTTCTAAGATACATGCTGTGTCTTTCTGGGTTGGAAAATTGTGGCTGCTGCAGCTTGACTGTCAGTGAGCTCTTGCTCTTGCTGGCTGGCTAAGCTACATCGCTTCCTCCCTTCCATAGATATGGAAAGATCAGTCTATTTTTCATCTCTGTCAGTTTTGCATGTGTTCATTCATGAATCAGTTCCACCCCTTTTCCAATCAATCTGAGATTATTTTGAAAAAAGCACTAAGATTTTTAAACATATTTTTCACAAAATATGCATTTTTACCCTAAAAATTTACCCTAAAATATGCATTTTTGTCTATTGTAACCTAAAATATGCACTTGTGTTGTTGTTTTGAACTGAAAATTGTATTTCAAAATTCAGAAAATTACAACAACCTAAATATAACTGTATTATGATTCATGTATGTGTGGGCGGCGCGGGCGGCTCGCCGCGGAGAGGCGAGCCGCCGCTGGACCAAGGTAGGCCCATGCGAGCCCTGCGCGGACGTGAGCGGGGCTGATTTCGGCCTGCGTGAGGCGAATGTGCACATCCCTAAGCCCCGCTATGACCAATTTGGGTGACACTTTGCAGATAAATTGATCGTATCCATGCTGACTTGGATGCCATTGTTGATACAGGTCTGGTGGATGTAACTTTGGCCCCTGCTTGTCCAGTTCAATTGATACTTTTCAATTTGTACAGTCCAAGAATATGGACGAGATCCTTGGAGAAGTGAGGCCTGTCACTTGTGTACTGGCCACTTGCCCTTCCTGGCTTATAAAAGCAGCCGGGGTTGGGTGACGGGACTTACTGAATGAATAAGGGTAGTAGTGAATGCCTCTTTATGGAAAGCTGGTATTCCATCTTTCCTAAAAGAAGCGATGGTAAGACCTATGTTAAAAAAAACAACAACACCTCCCTACTGGATAATTTCCAGCTGGTCTCTAATATTCCATTCTTGGGCAAGGTGCTGGAGCATGTGGTAGCTTCTCAGGTCCAGCAATTTCTCAATTATATGGATTATCTAGATCCATTTCAATCTGGCTTCAGATCTGGTTATGAAACAGACTGTTTTGGTTGCCTTGGTGGATGATCTATGCTGGAAACTGGACAGGGTGAGTGTATTTCTGTTGGTTCTGCTGGATCTCTCGGTGGCTTTCAATACCACCGTATCCTTCTGGGGTGGACCATGGTATCCTTCTGGGGTGTGTGAGATGGAACTGGGAGGCACTGTTATACAGTGGCTTTGGTCCTTCTTGGAGGAGTGATCTCAGAAGGTGGTGCTGGGGAATTCCTGTTCAATGTCATGGCTGTTGGCCTGCGGTGTGTCTTAGGGCTCCATCTTATCCCCCATGGTATTTAACATATACACGAAACATATACATGAGAGATCGTCTGGAGTTTTGGGGATCAGTGCCACCAGTATGCTGATGGCACCCAACTCTGTCTCTTTTTTCCATCCAAAGACAAGGAAACTATTCTAGTTCTAAACTGGTGTCTGACATTAGTAATGGACTGGATGAGGGCAAATTGAAGCTTAATTGAGACAAGACAGAGGTGCTCCTGGTTAGACAAAAGGCAGATCAGGGGATAGGGAGTCAATCTGTGTTGGATGGGGTTACACTTCCACTGAAGACTCAGGCTCACAGTTTGGGTGTACCCGTGGTCTCTGCCTAGAACTTGGATGTTTCAGCGGTAGCAAGGAGTGCATTTACGTAGCTGAGGCTAGTGCACCAACTGCACCAGTTTCTAGAGATGTCTGTCCCATTTTGCCTAATCAATGGATCACTGGTTTAGCATCTGTATCTGAAGCATCACGGATCTTAGGCTACATCTTATTCAGCAAAAACTCTTCATCTGTGTCTATTGGACGCCACAATGACTCTTTAATAAGAGTTTGTCTAAGTCGGCTAATTGCTAGAGGTGTAACACACCTAATGCTTCTTTTAACCATATGTTTTGGCAATGCTCAGTACTTGCCTCGTTTTGGGAGGCGGTTATTATACAGATAAACTTGCGTTGACCTTAAACTTGCATTAACTTCTAGGAGGCAGGAAGATAATTTAAGAGGGCGTGTGCATCATTAAATATTGAAGAGTGTTCCAATACAAAGTTTATCTGAAGGCAGTGGTCTTGAAAGAAGGGCCTCTCCCGAAGATCTTAAGACCCGGGCAGGCTCGTATGGAAGAAGGCAGTCTTATAGGTAGCCTGGTCCCAACCCATATAGGGCTTTATAGGTCATTTTTTAAAGTTAATTTTTTATTGTAAAATTTCAACAAAACAAAACCATAAAGAGGGGGGGGGGATATAGCTACATAGATTTGAAAGTATCAGTTTCAATACATGCATATGAAAGTGTGTGTGTGTGTGTGTGTGAAAATACAGCTTTCTAAGAATTATACATAAACTTCAACAAAGACCAAACATCCATATAAGTATCCATTTGCAAGTGGTGCCTATATACCACCCATTCAAATGTTGAAAGCGTTGTAATGTCCTCAATCCATTCCATTATAAGTGAGTGTTTATCCTTCCAATGTTGTTATATCAGTCTTTTAGCTGTCAAAAGGGTGAGAAGAATTCATTTATGCTGACCATGCATTCACTTCCAGGAAGCAGGTAGATAATTTAAGAGGACGTGTACATCAGTAAATATTAAAGACCAGTTAACAGAATTTGAAATTGTTCTTAAATATATGATCAATACAAAATCATCATAAAACATAAGATTTGTTTGATAAATAACTAGTATATCTTTTACCTCTGAAAATATAATAGAATTTGGAGCTGTATCAAAAGGAACCTTTTTGCAAATTTTTGCTTGGAAGGCTACTATGGGATGTGAGTTAGCAGTAAATGCTCAACTGTATATGCTCTGGGCACAATTCCGAAGATAGTAAAGCATCCACTGAAATGGGATGTCTAAAATGTACATACAGGCCAGCTAATACCACTGAAAACTGTTCTCCAAGTATGTAGTAAAAAAAAAAAAGCAGTATAAAGGGAAAATGGCGTGACGGGACCCCACGCTGGCAGCGTGGCGGCTCACGCAGAGAGGCAAGCGGAACCAGGTAAGGCCCGCGAGTCTTGGGGGGGCACAAGCGGGGCCGATTTCGGCCTCATTACGGTACCATTGTAATGAGCAGTACCATCCCTAGCAGGGATTTGTGTAGTCCTGGGGGGGGGGGAGCAGGGATTTAATTGTGCAGTCCTGGGGGAAAGGGAACAGGGATTTGATTGTGTAGTCCGGGGGGGGGGAAGCAGAGATATCATTGTGTAGTCCCGTGGGAGGAACAGGGATTTCACTGTGTAGTCCTGGGGGAGCTGGGATTTCATTGTGTTATTAGTCCCGGGGGCCAGGGATTTCATTGTGTAGTCCAGGGAGGGAAGCAGGGATTACATTGTGTAGTCCCGGGGGGGGGGGAGCAGGAATTTCACTGTGTAGTCCCGGGGGAGCAGGTAGTCCCGGGGGAGCTGGGATTTCATTGTGCAGTCTCGGGGGAGCTGGAAGTCCCGGGGGAGCTAGGATTCCATTATGTAGTCCCGGGGGACCTTTCCTATGGAGCGATTCAAAACAGCGGTCAGCTACCTTAAAGTATTTAGAACAAATAGTGCCTATAGGAAAATGACGACCCGTGCAAACTTGGCACGGTCACTCTTCATCACGCGAGCGAAGCTACGGGCAACAGCTAGTCCAAGATATATAGAGAAAGCTGTGGTCATTGTTTCCCATGCTCTATGTACCACTGGTATGAGATAACTTGAGGAAAAATCAGATTGATGACTTAGGCAAGTGAGTCATGTTATATATTACAAAGCAAGGCCAAACTCAACCGGGGATGGAAGATTCATTCCAATGTCCACCTAATATCGTATTCCAGTAATGACAATCAATCCTCACTTTAAAAAAAAAATCAACAAAAAGAAATTTTACAAAATTACACAATGACTACACACACACACACACACACACAGTCTTTCTTTAAAGACCTCGAAGAGCCTACTTAGAATGTGCATACACTGAACTGGGGAGGGGGGAAGAAACCTGAATTAAAAAATAACTGCTCTCTTTTTGGACGAGAATGGTGATATTACCTTTGGGACATCAAAATACTGTTCTCACATGAACAGTTCAGCCCACTTCTTTTCCCCCAAAGTACCAAGAGCATATACTGGATACAGTACAGGTTATGGAAAATATATTTTGATGGGATTCTGCATATTTTTTTGTGCACAGATTGTTTGCTCAAAAATAAATGTACTGTGACAGATGTCATTACATGCCTCAGACTTCAGCAGTCTCTAATGTATTTCCATTCCAGAAGACCGAGAAAGAAAAGTGCCAATCAAAAACACAACTTCTGTTTCCATGAAAGTTCCTAGTATATTAATCTGTCAGTTTATTTTATTTTTCACCACCAAAAAACTGCATAATGTGATCATTTCTGACAAGTGTATCCAACATCCTAGGCATGATATTTCATTTCTTTAAATTTAAAAAAACAACAACAACCAGTAAGCTCACTCACTGGTTAAAAACACAATATGGAAACGGGAAATCCTGGGGAAAAACAAGAGTGCCATGAATAATAAATAGTATTTTAATCTGGTTACAAATCTGGATACAACAGTATTTTTAAAATATAATAAGAAGCATCATTAAGTTAAAATAAACCCCTAGCCACTGCACTATTATAGGAGTGGTAAAAGTATTTTCTGGAGCCCTGGAAGGAGGCAGCTGAAGTTTTGATTTGAGATTAAAATTTCATGCTAGAATCTAGTTGGTTTCCAACAGGGGTGGGAAACTGGTCACTCTCCAGATGTTTTGGCCTACAAAGCCCTAGCCAGCATAGCCAATGGTGAGGGATGATGGGCATTGTAGGCCAAAACATCTGAAGGACCACAAATTGCCCACTCCTGCATTACAGGATGGGTGACAATATTACCCAGCAGCCATTGAAAATACAGAGGAATATATCAGATCAGAGGGCTTATCAGGCCCTTGCAGTCTCTGCAGAACAAACATGAGACTCAGAACCTGGTTGTTCCTTCTCCGGCAGGACAGGGTGGGACTATTATTAAGCATCCGCGTTCTGTTGCATACCAGAAAAATGTTGGGGTGCTTAAGCCTTCCTCACCGGCTGCTTTTCCATTGAAACATACCATGTTCCTTACTTGACATGGTAAACACACATCTTGGAATCCTATTTAGGGGGAAGGATGCATCAGTATCATTCATTCCACCTTGAGACTTGGCCTCAGTACCATTTGAAAACATTTAGTTGCCTAAAGTGGAGCCAAATTAGGACACACACACACACACTGCTAGGTCAAACACTTTAAATGGTCTTGATACACCATTTAGACAGACACCAATTCCTGCCTTCATCTATCCCCCACTGTTACCCATCAACAGTGAACACCTGGACTGAGCAGGGACACAGGTCATTTGGTCAAAGTCTTCCCCACTATAGTGAGATGTATTGTATTTTTATCATTCTTCTTAAACGTGCATCTATGCACATAAATTAGCACATGCAAATTTAATGCAAATTAGTGTCACTGTCTTCTTTTTTGGTGAGTCGTTTCCTCTTTTTTTGCTGATGTGCAGGTAGCCACCTTACCTATTGGCACATGGTTCTAAAATGTTTCCCCCCCCACTTCCCCATCTTTTGTACTTTCTGATCATGGAAAACAAGCCCCAGAGTTACATGTGAATGTCTGATGATGTAGCTCTTTGTCTCAAAGTTGGACAGGTTATAAATGAAAATGTAGTCTGAACTTAATTATATCTATGGGGACCGGAAAACAAAACAGATGAATGGGACCGCTTCCTGTGCTAATGCTTTCTTGGCTGGGCTGTAAAAGATGTACAGGCTCACAGGTAAATTTTCATATAGTGGATTTCATTTGGTGATATATTATACATAGTTCTGGATCCTTACAGTCCCCATATGAATTCATTAGTCCTGAGTGAATTTCGCTATGGATCCATTGGGTAGTATGTTATGAAGCTTAACTTTAGAAGGCTGGCTAGTCCACTTTATTTTGGTGATTTTATGTTTTATTGTATAATACAATTGTTTATGATGCCGTATGCTTTCCCACACTTGCTCCTCTTGCATATTGCAGTTCCCAGTAATAAAACTGTGGCGTTCTCTACCAATAGGAAATCTGTATGTGCCTTTCTTCCAGTTGATTGCTCCAGCAATGTTACTATTTTTAAGTGAGTTTTTTAATGCCCATCTCAGGCCATCTGGCCTGAGAAAAGCTCAGTAGATATAGTGTTGCCTTTTTCATCCGGAATAAAGTCAGTTAAAAATCCAGAGATGGAATTCTCCTAGGATTGCTACTGTGTCTACTCATAACAGTTATCAATGAAAATAAATCAGAAATAAAAGATGCTTATGTTTACAAGAAGTTGGCAGGGGAAGAATTAGTTCACAATTTAGATTGTACAAATCCTATACTTTGGCCATGAAATAGGACAGAGGCTGTTCAACAGTAGGAAGCCATGACGGAATATTTCAACGTTCTGCTCATCATTCACAGTAGCAACTGGCTTCTGCTTTAAGAAGATACTATCTCATATTTCAGTATCAAAATATTTATTTAAAATATTTGTATCCTGTCTTTCTACCTGACAACAGGCATCCAACATGACTGACAATAACTAAAAAAGAATGCACAATAAACAGAAGATTGGTTTTTTAAAGGCAGTGCTGACTTATGAAGTATGGATGTATATAATTTCCCATTTTATTTGTATTTCTTTTATTAAATTGTTCATACCCCACATCTGTGGTCCCAGAACAACTTCCAGCCACTTACAATAAAAAAATAATCAAACCATTAAGCAGCCCAGAAATTGTCATTGTAACAGCAGCACCAAAAAAGCAACATGAACATTAATGTGCTCCATTCCCCTAAGAGGGGCACCAATTGGATCCTCAACTATACTAGCCTGAAGCTGTCCTAGCTAATCCCCCCCTGCTGCATTGCTTTCCATGGGGTAGGGTAGGGGTTAAAATAAAAAGAACCTACAGGTTGAAAATTCTGGCAAAACCACCCTCCACCCTTTCTACCCTGGCCAGCACAAGCCAGCGAGGCTTGGGATGACACACGGTAGATCTGTCACTTAGCTCCTTCCCAATCCCACTTAGGACTGCACTGTTAATGTGCTTTTCTTAAGTGCTCAAGGCATTTCTGGTCCATAATTTGAGAAATCTTTACAACAACCCTGTAAGGCAGACCAGTACTATGATCTTTCTAGTAGAAATGGGGACTGAGAGCTGAGACAAGCTTGCATAAAGGATGCTGAAATCTGACTTCCTGCCTCATAGCTCATGCATGCTACTAAATACGATGCTATACTAGGGAGGAGTGAGAATTTTGTTTCAGTATGGGCTCGAAAATAATTTACTAAAATTCAGAGTTCTCCATATTGGTGACAAAAAGAAACTGAGATTTTAAACAATCAAATATGGGAAAAAGCTGAAACTGACAGAACCATCCATCCAGGGCCAAGGCTTTGAGTGCTTTGTTCATAAAAGTCTGTGTTGGAACCATGTGTCAGTGCTGAATCAGAGTTTTTCTGACATGCACCTCATCTTTAGCATCTGTATGGCAGGCAGGTACATCATGGTCCTCTTCAGAACAGCTCTACCTATTGAATTTGCCTGGTGCAGATGGGTGAGAATTTCTTTCAGTTTGTTTTTGATCAGAATTTACCAAAAATTTGTGAAATTTTTCATTCTGGGGAGAGAAAGTGAGATTTAAAATAAATTGATTGCAGGAGAAACTGACAGGTTCATCTATCTCTGTGCTATGCCAGCTCATAAATTCTGGCACATGCTTAGCTTTTTCTCAGTGGAACATGACCAGACTGTGCTCTTTATTTTTAAATTGGTAATTTCCACCTCATGACTTAACTGATGATTTATATATTAATCCAATTTAGCCAATAGATTAATATACTACTTTTCTCTATAAAGGTTTAAACTGTAAAGACCTTGAGCATTTTGCAAAAGGTGAAATGTAATGATACAATATGTCATTAGGCGAGTTCACACATCACACTAAGCCGAAATCGGCTCCGCTCATGCCCGCCCAAGACTCGCGGGCCTTACCAGGTCCCGACCCTGCTCGCCTCTCTGCGATGAGCCGCCCACGCCCACCGTGACAGTCCAGTCGCGTCACTTCCAGCCGCAACGGGACCCTGCGCCAGCGCGACAGGACCCCACCCTGCATCTTTTCCGTAGAAACCAGGGCAACAGGGCTTAAAACAGCCATTTTAAGCCCTGTTGTCCTGGTTTCTATGGAAAAGAAGACGCAGCACTTTGGAATGAGGGGGATCGGTAGATATATGCAGATTGCAAGGCAAAGCAATCACTGAAAGGGCCCTGCCTCTAGTACCCACCAACTTGATTGTTCTTAATGACAGGACAGATAGCCATACCTCTGAGGCTGATCTTAGGGTCCATGTAGGCTCATAAGGGTGTAGGTGGTCCTTCAGATAGCCTGGTTCCAAACTGTTAATGGATTTAAGGATGAAGATAGGAATGTATGAACAGAGAGAAAGCCACTCTGCTGGTGATTTTAGGATTTTCAGGAGACTTTTGCTCTGTTTTCTGCTAATTTGCAGACTTTGAATTTGTGCAAATGCGTTTGCATGTATTTGCACAAATTCACATTCCTGCAAATGCACAAATTGGCCCAAAGTGTGCAAATTCCCCCATAATGTGTATTTTCATGCTTTACTCTATGGGGGGATTTGTGCATTTTTGTTCAGTGTTTTTTATTTTGCATATTTTTCTGTGGATACATCTGTGCAAAAATATGCAAAAAAAAAATAAATCAGTCTGAAAGCCCCATGGACTCTATGCAACCTGGAAAAGCCATTCTGCTGTGGAATTCGCAGGGCGGACTCCGAGAGATTCAGACTCATTTGAGTCCATTGTGGATTTCTCCAACATCCTTAGGTGAAGAAGATCAGCTGTTTGAATTGGCCTTGAAAGTGAGTAGGCAACAAATGTAATTCATACAGATTGGTGTTATATGTACAGATATCCGGCCACTCTGAGCAATGTACAGTCCAATAATCTTGGGAGCTACGCCGTTCATTTAATTGAATATGCTTTTTTTTTTAGTCCAGAGACAGAGCATAAACTAAAAAATGCAAACTCGTCCTGCCTAAGCCTTTGGGCCGTTAACACATGGGAGGCGTGGGTCATAAGATTTTTCACAAGGGAGGTGTGTGACACCAAAAAGGTTAAGAACCACTGGTCTAAGGACACAATCCTATGCATGTTTAGACAGGAAAAGGTCCTATAACTCCCAACATTCCCCAGCTACCATGGCTGTCTGGGGAATGCTTGAAGTTGTAAGACTTTTTATTTTATTTATTTATTTATTTATTATATTTGTTAATCGCCCATCTGGTCAGTCACCCGGCCACCCTAAACTGTTTTTCTGTCTAAACATGCATAGGATTGCACCCTAAACTGCTCAGGATTCAACCTTATATCTTTGGAACTTGCATCAGTTTCTATCTACTAGATTTTCACTACAGCATGTAGTAACTTGTTAAGATCTGACTTCTGATCTCTTGGTCTTCTTTGGTTTAGCCACAGCCACAGAATGTGTGTTTCTTCTGAGTATGTACGTATTTTCAAGAACTATAACCATTTCTGTGGCCATTACTAATGGATCTCTTAACACATCTGAAAGCTGATGATTGCCCTCTTGGCTCTATGAAATACAATCATCCCCCTCCAAGGTGGTTCATCCATCCCTGATCAATCGGAATAAAAACAGCACTTGTCACTGCTGAGGCACTTTGATTTGTATGATCAGTACAATAGGCAGAAGAGACAAGATGACAATATGCCCCCTGGTTCTCTTCACCATACTATGGCAGCCTTCCTATCGATCTAGTGTTAAATATGAGAAGCTTTCTCTCTTTGCCACTGTCACTGAGATGCAGACAGACTGTCTATCCCAAAACTTGCCCCCAGCCTGTGAAAGTAGACTATCTTCCCCTTTGACCTATCTTTTTTGGTATCTTGGCAGCACAGTTTTCAGAGCTCCTTATGGAAAATGGAACACTTTTTTTAATTCCCTGGGACTGCAATTCAGTGAGCTATGCTCTTAATGTCATTACAAACATTTGCACATCTCTTAATTCCTTCCTGGAGACTGAATATATCCTAATCTATTCCACTTTGCCTTTTATGAAATCCATGTAGTATGTCTGAAAGAAGAAAGCACACCTTCAGAAGGTTAAGGAACACAATTTCCATTGATTTTACATTCCCAATACTGCAACTGGAAATGGAAATGGAAATGGAACAGGCTACTTGCAATTTACATCTTGGAAACACAGCTAATGTTGGGAGAACAGTAATGTTATTGATTATCTATGATTAAGCAATTTGTAGTGTATGCCGGCAAGTATAGTCTTCTTGTACAACACATTAGAAAATGGATTCAAATGAATTTGTTTTGTGATCCGGTATTGCAATTATACCAAGGATTTCTTAAATGTGTTCTTTTTACCATCATTACTTATCACTGACAAGTTGTTCCTTATTAGGTATTAAAAGTAGAGGAGACAATGCACAATCACTCTACTTACTTACACCCTTATGTTGCACCAAGTATACATATTAAGAGAAGTCTTTTGAAGATGAATTGCCCCATTTAAGAAACAGTGGGATGTCACTTGTAATCAATTAACCAAAAAGCTTCCATGTATGAATGGGTGACAGACCAGCTTACTTCACTGAATACTAAGCAAATTGAGCCATTTCTCTGAATTTTCAGCTCCATTTACCTTAGGCATGTATTAAACAAATCTTTAAGACCAAAACCGATTATCTCTAGACAGCTAAATAAAAGGCAGGAATGACACTAATTAATCGTAGATAGCTCAGAAAGCCTCTTTTATTATAAATGAGCTCTTATCCAGAATTTTAACTGTAAATATTATAGCTCAACAATTGTATCACATTGACCTTTCTCCTTTTTTTAACATTCTCCTTGATGGAGGGAAAAAAGAAAAAAGAGCAGCTGAACAGTGACATATTTTCCAGAGCTGCACATTCATATACATTTTTTAAGATGTACATAAAATAATGGCTTGCTATTTTGTAATGTTCTAATTGTTAGTCCATGCGGCAAAAATAATTATTATTCTCTCTCCCTCTCTGTATGCTTTCAGATGTTATATGAATGCTTGGATGGGTGGGTAGAGCTGGACTGCATGTACCTGACCTCTATGGAGTCATAATAAAATCTGAAAACAGAGCCTGGAACATACAACTGCTTTTGTATGAGACTTCCACTTCATGACAAGAAGGACTCCTGAGAAAGCAAGAGTCCTGACGGTGTGGGAAAGCATAACGCCCATACAGTTATATGTGAAGGACTCCTTCCAGTCTTTATTATGAACAAGTCAATCAGGCATGTGTGATCTTGTGTCCTCACTCCAAGAGTTCATATAACGCCTGAAAGGGGCTAAGTTACCTTCAAATGGAACACTTCCAATGCTTTTTTTCTATCCCCCCATACCACCCCCAAGTAAAGAGACAAGACACAAGCGTTAGTATTCAATGGTGCCTGGCTGCTAGTGCTAATGTCATTGCACTTGCATAAACCAACACTTGTACAACGTAACTAGCACAATGAAATTTGGCAGCAAATCGCTGCTTTAATTTTTCCCCATTGCACTAGTTACATTGTGCAAGTATTTGTTTACACTAGTGCAACGTCATTAGCACTAGTGGGCAGACACAACTGGATCCTTCCCATTATATTTATTACTTAATTATAGTATTAGTCTCCTCCCCCATTTTCCCTCTTTCCCCATTTCTATTAGATTATAAGCTTCCAGGCAGGGCGTGTCCTTTTAAAACTTCTGGACAGCAACTAGCATTTAATACATGATAACAACAATGATAACAACAACAACAACAGTAATATAAACAGTACCAGACCAAGAAAAGACAGACACACACATACACTTGAGTAATACTTTCCACGGGGTTACCTTCAAGATGGCAGGAAAAGAATTCAGACAGCCCACCCCCTTGCACAACAGCACAAATAGGATCCCCTGTCAGCAGGGATCCAGGCGCCCTGTGAAATAACGGTACTCTAAAAGACACTCACAGAAGCTAGTGAGATTACCTAGGGAGTAGAGCCAATTGCCAACATCAAATGGAAAGGACCTAATGCCAGACAAACAAGGTCTTGTCACATGTTCAGTTATTTCAGTTTAATACATATGTTTTAAATCCTCAATGCCTGAGGCTCTGTTCACATGCACAGCAAGCCACAAAGAGCTGCTTCTCCGTGGTGGTGGTGGTGGTGGTGTGTGTGTGTGTGTGTCCGTCTGTGCTTTAGGGGTGGCCTATGGTAGCAGTCTGAAGTGAGCTGTGAGATCAGCCAGTAGTCAGGACTGAAGAGTAAGTCAGAAGCAAAGGACAAACCAGAAGGCAGGGTCAAGAAACAAGGCAGAATTCAGGACTGAAGGACAAACCAGGAGACCAGATTGAGGAGCAAGACAGAAGTCAAGAACAAAAAATAACCAAGGATCAAACTAGAGCTCAGGACGACTTTGTTGCCCAAGTGAAGTACAACAACTGGAACAGGAAACCATTTTATATTCCTTCCTGCCTAAGAGGATGCAATGGCCAGCTAGAGGAGTCAGTCCTGAAGTGGATGGTGGAGTCAGGCCTGAAGCTACTTCACAAAGAAGCTGCCACCTGCAATTTAACTGCACACAGGTCCAGCAGCAGCTGACAGTGTGAAAGCCAAAAGGACATGACCAGGACCCATTGGGTGGGTACACAAGGTCAACATTCCCCTCACTGATGTTCAGCCTCAAACATGTATGGTTGTATTATTCACACAAACAACAACTAACTGGGATTACGCCATGGGAACATATTAATCTAGAGGGACGTAATTACAAAGGATTTCCTTTTATGAATTTAGTAGAGCAATTGTGTAGCCATTACTCAGCCCGACAGGATGATTTGACACCTGGAAGAAATGAACTACCTAACTAAGCTTGTAAGTTAACCATCTACAGTGCAACCACATGGTAAGTGTTGCCTTCCTTTAAGCTTCCTTTTACATCTAAGGGAAACACCATACCTATCAATATAATACTAAGACAAAAGAAATAACCAAGATCTACTAAACTGAACAATAGTCTAGTATGCCTAAGATTGCACCCTTATACACACTTACTTGGGAGTAGGTCCCACTGAACTCAATCAGACTTGCTTCTGAATAAATATGTATAGGATTGCACTGTACATCTGTCAAAAATAAATGGTATACAGGGAAAAAAAACTATATATCCCCACCGCCACTGTACCTCCAAGCCTTCAGATTAATTGTCATTTAGCAGAAAAGCATCTAAAATCCATTTTTTAAAGGCTTCTCAGGGATATTATAAACCATGTCTTTTGATAAGCAATTTGTGTAGAGTACAGAAATTTGTATGAAGTCATCATGTGGCCTCTAAAAGCAGAGATCACTGTCAGAGGAAATCTGAAATACGATCAAGGGGAAACTCATGAACTTTCTCTACAAAAGCAGCTGCAGCCAAACTTCTGGCTACAGTATGAGATGTGATTAACCCTGTAGCAAAATGAGCTATAACCACAGTGTCGCCGAAATTTTCAGGAATCAAAAGGGAAAAAAAGCTTTGATTTACTCCCTTGGTTGGATCTAAAAATATTGGTCTGAAATAGAGTTAGATGAACCAAATAAAGAGATCAGAGTGTGCCACATTTCTTGGTGTCACAGTGCACCTGGTTGTTTTATGGACCAAACATGGATATTTTTTATGGATAGCAAAACACTGTCTCGGGTGAATGACGTTTCTTCCTCCTTCTCCCTTTTAAATAATTTAAATTTCCAAGAGACGCTTGTGTTTTTAGAGGCTAGAAAAAGCAGAGCATGGCATGTACATTTTAAATGTATAGGCTGAACTGTATGTAACTTCTTTTTGAGTATTTCTCTAATTCTCTTCAGTATGTTACTCTTTTTCTCCCCTCATGGTCAATACATTTGATACCATCCAGTATAATTAAGGAATCTTTAGTTATACACTCCTTTCAGCCACAACTCAGAAAAAAAGAAGACAATTTGTGAAGCCTAGCTATGGATTTTGTGACTCATAAATTTAAAATATGTGATTAAAGTTGGCAGGACTTAACCATGCTCTCAAGGTCTTCTCTGCATTAAGGTTTTAATCTCTTCTAAGCAGAATATAAAACAAGTATTAGTAGAGTTAAAAGTAAAGGGAGAGGGAGGGGGAGGGACGGGGAGAGAGAGAGAGAGAGAGAGAGAGAGAGAGAGAGAGAGAGAGAGACTAAACTGATCTATAGTTCTGGGTTTTTTTGTACATTCTGGTCCTGATCCAAAAAAAAGTTAGTTTCACTAATGTTCAATTGAAATAAATGGGACAAAACTGTGATTAACTTAGGTATCATTGATAGGGGACATAAACAATGACTAACTTCCTCTGGATTAGTGCCTGTGATTTTTTAGCAATTTGTATTAGGGAAGCGCAAGGCAAGAGTTAAACCTAGGGAATCTATTCTGACACAAAGTGTATCCTTTAAACTTCAAATTGCCAAACAGCTATCTATTACTGACAGTCTATGTCATTATATTTTATTAGACATCCATTTCTATTTTATAAGTTTGGCCTACATCAAGGATGTAGACACATGAATGGACCATTAAACCGCTCTATTAAGACTATTCCTATGTTGTTCATACTACCAATATCTTTTCCCATGCAAATTGAAAAACAACTGGGATGATGATTTTGAGGGGGGAAACAGACAGAGGAGTAAGTCTGAGCAGCTTGTCACACCTGCCATTCCTTTGCTCAACCTTGTCGCCTCCTGAGGCTGCTTTTCATTGTTGGTTTGTTTGGTTTTAAAATGGAGAAAAGATACATGTGACTAAATGTCATGCCTAGTTGGGCCCTTAAACCTGCAATTCGAAACACATGTACTAGGGTGTAAGGCCATGGACCATAGTTAGACTTACTTCAAAATAAAGATGAACAAATTTGTACTGCACATTTGTACTGCGGTGATTCACACACACACACACACATCCGCTCTTATTTTCATAAGGCCATATAGTTGTGCATTCTTTTGAGAACAAATGAAAAACTGAACACAATGAGACCCACTCAGTTCAGTTTTAATTCTTTCTCACATGAATGCACAGAAGCCCGTTCCCTGCCCAGGCGGGAGGGAGGCGGAAAAGGCATGCCGGCAGGAGTACACTCAAGCATGCTCTTGCTGTGGGGGTCGGGTGGAACGGCACTATAAAAGCCAACTCCACCTCCAACCTTGGCCTCTTCCCTTCATAGTGACTGGCAAGGCCGGAGGCCAGCTGCTCACGGGCTGCGCAGCCCATGCGTAGGGATATGGTTTGCCTATGGGACCAACCTGCCTCACCTACTTGGAGTTGTGCAGGACTGAATAGAGGTTACACAGGGAGGCCCCACTTACACAGACGTGTATCTGAGGTCAAGTGGCGGGCTTACCCACCCCCTGGTCTAGGGCCGTGACACTCCCATAGGGCAGGCTAGGTGCCTGCAGGGCAACTTAGGGATTCCCGCACTTACACGCACAGATGCTGGGGTGGGTTGTTGTATGCACCTGTAAAATTGACTGAGTTTAGATATTAACTGTACAGCTAACATGGTTCTATCCAGATTACTTAATGTTAATCTAGTTATTATTTAAGAGAAATGTAATCTTTATATATTTTTAAAAATCAATTTATTTATTTTTAAAATCTATTTTTTATTTTTTTCAATTTTAAATCATCCATTTTTATCCAATCTGCTATATTGGATGCCGGCAGGAGTACACTCAAGCATGCTCTTGCTGTGGGGGTCGGGTGGAACGGCACTATAAAAGCCAACTCTTTCTGTCATAACTAACCCCTCTGCCTTGCTTAGTCCAGCTCCACCACCACATATGCACAAAGCAACAATCCTATCCAGCCTATGTATTGGCACATGTAACATTAGTCAGAGAAACAGAAACCGAAAGCCCAGAATTTTCAAGAAGAAAGAGCTGGTAATTAGGCTGGATGGAGCAATTTTCATGAGATAAAAAACTAACATGAACGTCCATGTTTGATTGAATTTTCTACTAGCGTGTGTGAGTATGACAGAGCCATTAATTCATTTTCATGAGACTGTAAGGGCGCAATTCTACGGAGAAAAGTGTAAGCCTCTGTACGCAGAGGCTCACGCTCATCCAATGCGGAGCGAGAGGAGCGGTGGAGGTGATCTTCGGCTCCCTGCTCTTCCCACTCTGCATTTTCACTAGATGGACACTTTTGGCCATCTAGCAACGGCATTTTGGAGTAGGAGGAAAGGGGGCTGGAGCGGCTTCAGGATACCTAGTATCCTGAAATGCCCCCCTTCCCCCCATTCCAAGGTTGCTTTCCCGACCTCAGAGAGTAGCCAGCGCAGTCCTTTTCACACTGGCCACAAAGGGGCGGGGGCAGGTGGTCAGAGCCCCGATTTCCAGCTTAGAGGTCAGAGAACTGTCTTGGACTTCGGAGCTGGGAATCTGAACTATCCTATGGCCCCCTCAGACAATGTCCAGGGGCCACAGGATCATTCCCTCTGTCTAGGTTTAGCATGTTTATGATGAGACTTAAATTGTAACTATGCTATTTTTAAAATGAGAGATAAATTTAGTATAGGTAGCTATTATTATTTTAAAGAAACAAAAAATATATATCATTTAAATGTTAAAAATCCAATTTTTAACAACAACAACAACAACAATGAAAAATCATAGACTTTTATCCACCCTGAAAAATAGTGGCTGCCAGAAGGCAGTCACCAAAGTGAGCCCTTTTGCCAGAGGCAAAAACCACAAACTGAACAAAAATTAAGGTAAGAAAACAGAACAAATATGTTTTTAATGAATACTCATGAAACTAATGTAGTCTTTAAGTACCAAAACAAATGTAACAATGATGATATACACAAAAAGCCTTGCACATTCCTACAAGGCCAAACATCCAATAGGCACTCAATCCTATCTTTGTTGCTCAGGACAGATAGAAGAGAGGATACCAATATATGGGCAAGAAAGAGGCATGACCCACAACATGGCTGACCATAGTTCCCCCATCTGCTTTAAGTGTTGCAGGCTGCGGAGATTTTGATCAGCACTAAGAACCTTCCCAGCTTAGTCTATTTGTGGCCATTTTTTGTATTGGATGCACAATGTTTTTTCAGTCAAATTAAAAGAACATGATTTTAATGTTGTTTCAAAGTTGTTTTAATATGGTTTTATTGCTTTTATGTTTTTACTTATTATTGTTTTATTTAAATTGTTGAACACTGCTTTGGTGACCTTTGAAGAAAGGCAGTATAATATCCCGATATAAATAAATAAATAATATGAGTTATTTCACATAAAAGAAAACAGTTATGTTATTGAATGGCTGTATTCTGATGATGGTTTGGTGTTACACGAATGAGACTCAGTGAGCCTCAGGCTCATATGCTTCCCCCTTCCCATTCTTCCTCCAGTGAGGCTGTGAGAAGATCAGAATCCTCCACTTACATATTAAATTAACCAGTTAAGCAGGTCATCTGACCTAATGTGGCTGATCTGAAGTGTGGTTAGTTGAAACAAGCCAGCTTCATAAACTATAGTTTGAAGTGAGTTGGTTTCCACTAACCATAGTTAAGATTAGCCACGTGTTGGACTGGGACTCGGGAGAGCCGGGTTCTAGTCCCCGCTCGGCCATGAAAATCACTGGTTGACTTTGGGCCAGTCGCTGACTCTCAGCCTAACCTACCTCACAGGGTTGTTGTGAGGATAAAATGGAGAGGAGGAGGAAGATTATGTAAGCAGCCTTGAGTTCCTTGTAGGAAAAAAGGCGGGGTATAAATGTAATAAATAAATAAATTTAAAACAGAATTGAAAGCTTCTGAACTCATAGCAATTCCAGAAGAAGAGGTGGGTTGGGATGGGAAAGCATGTGAGTACAAAGGTTGCTGCAGCTTGTACATGTAATGCTAAACTATGGTTTAGTGTTTAGTCCAAACCAGCTCACTTTCCTATTTACCAAACATTTCTAACTTCACTGGGGGTTTTTGCCATCTATTTATATTTACAGATAAACAGTTGGGTAGAATTTCCAAATTTCAACAATGCATAGCCTTCTATCTACACATTTTTAATCCAGAGAAATTTCATACAGATTGATCCAAAATATTGCATTTTTGATGTTGTGCTAGGTTCTTCAAATGAACTGAGCAGAAGTAGGAGGTTTTATTACAAAAGTAATCTTTTGAACTAGTAAATCTTACAAATGTCAAAGCTGAAACCTTCTCTTAAGAACCAGGGCATACTTAAACCTCAGCTCTGGAATAATCTATTGCAATTCCATACCAAACCCACAAAATGGAAAGATTAATGTATTAAGAAAAGGCACACGGCATTTCTCAAAACGAGCATGTAATTTCACATTCTTCAGGTATTCATGGAGCATAAAAGCTTGTTGTGTGGCACTAAGAGCACCATAGTGGCCTTTGAAGTTTCCAGCACTGAAACCTAGGCCCCCTGCTCAGTTTTTTTTTAAAAATCTCCTTTCAGAAAGAAATCATAGGTAATGACCACCAAATTGGTAGCTTAATTAAAATGAATATATTTTGTTGGAAAAATTTGTTGTTTCAGCTTTCTCTTCAACTTAAGATTCAACCTCTCAACACAATTGCTGCAATCTATTTTACTTAACACTGCAGCTGCATTACCTCAAAAGAGCACGGACTTTCCGATATCCTCCTTTAATACATAATGTGCTCTTTAGTGCAAAAGAAAATACATCATTTCCTGGATTCGGTGGGAACCTTGGCTTCCTGAGACAGCCATTCAGCATAGTGTCATAAATCTTTATCCGCAACATAGAAAGCTTCGTAAAACTTAGACTCTCTCACTTAATCAAACGTTTTCATGATACCTTTTTCAAACAACATCCAAGAACTAGAAGTGGTGCTATATAATTCTTCTGCTGCTTTTGGCTCCTGTGTACTTTAATTTATATGCACATTGAACATCACAAGATTAAACATAGAAGAAAAGAATGAGCATAGCATACATTAGTGAACCAGCTTCAATTTGTCATTGGGTGATTCACACAGTACATTTTTGTACAAGTAGTTCCAACACTCTTTGAGAAGGTGTCACATACACAAACATAACTTGTAAACTGGCTGATCACAGATATAGCAGACAACAGTTCCCATGATTATGATAGTGCAGGAAGGGGCCATAACTCAGTAGCTGAGCACTAGTTTGCATGCAAAAAGTCAGTCACTGACATCTCTAGTAGCTGGGCAAGACCTCTGCCTGAGACCTTGAAGAGCTGCCACCAGTCAGGGTAGACAATATTGGGCCATAGATTTCAGAGATTATAGTTGGAAGGCGCCTACAAGGCTATCGAGTCCAACCCCCTGCTCAATGCAGGAAACTAGAGGAGGGGTTTCCCATCCAAGTAATAACCAGGCCTGACCCTGCTTAGCTTTCCATGCTCAGACAAGCTGAGCCAGCGTAAGGGCCAGATGGACCAATGGTCTGAATCAACATAAATCAGTTTCATATGTTCACTTCTTCCAGTCACTCTAAACACAGGAATAGCTTCTGGCCATATCCATATTCCAGATATCCATGATTGGAAATGGAGCCATATCTAACTGGATGTTCAGTTTTAACCATTACCTTTAACCATGTAAATGTTACCAGATAAGGCTTGAAATTCTTGCATGTACTGATGGTTATGTGTGAAACATCCTATTTCATACAAAAGTCCTAGAATATAATTTCTTTGAACATTGGGCCACTATTAGTTTTGTCCCTTTCCACTCAGTAAACCACTCATTATATCTGTTGCAACCTGGTCTTCTTTATATCCCATCTGGCGTATAAGAACCAGTTTGCAACAGATATCAATATGTGTATCAAGGTTTTAAAACCTACACTTGGTACAAAACTATCAAATAAAGCAAAACTCCAAAGGGGGTTGGGGGTTTCTCTTCAGGCAAAATATCTGGTAAATTTGGAGAAAAGCCAAAACAGTTTAGATTGGACTTGAGAATTTTCTTATGGGGGCTTCATATCCCTTAATTTGGAAGTTCCTTCTTGGGTGAAATATCTGAGAAATTTTGAAAGAAGGCAGGCCAAACAGTCTGGATAAGACTTACAACTTTTCTTAGAAGGGTTTCTGAAGTAAAATGTTATTCTGGCCAGAAAATCATACAAGGTCTTCAAATGCAAACATACAAGACTATTACATATAATTATAAAGCGAGGGTGAAATTTAACAGATTGACAATCTGGGAGGCTAAAAACTGTGTGTGTGTATCCAAAGAAAAGATTTAAATACTAGCCCACCATCATGACAATAGACTGCAATAGAACCTCACAATATGAGAGAGTTGTTGGACGTCCTGTCTCCTCTCCACTCCCAAAGCCATCTGTTTTTCTTCTGAAGGGTACTTTCTGTGCTAAATTTTCTCTACATGGTGATTATCTCAGGGTGGGTCAACATGTGTACATTGTAGGTATGTGTGAAACCTGTCCTTTTATTTACATTATAGCGGTTTCTATTTTTCTGCCCCATGGCCTTAGATAGCCACACAAGTCTGATAGGCTTATGAATGTACATCCAAGTTAGATGCTGTCTGTTGCTTTCTATGGGTTGTGCATCTGCTAGCTTGTGTATCCATCCATTTATAACCCTCCCCCAACAGAAAAAGAAGTAAATCAGATAGAATCAGACTGAAGGTGAATTGTCCACCCAAACAGAACTACAGCATTCCTGTCGTAAGTGAACCCTACCAGATTCCTGTCTAGCACAATTCTACTATATTTGTATCTGTTCTTGAGATTTGATCATACGTGTGACTAACAGAGACCACAAAGAATTATTGCCCTAACGGATTATATCAATTTCTGATCTATCTGACTATTCTGTTTCTGAGTTTAACCAACATAGATGGTTCAAGGACAGATGAAATGGCATAGGCTACCCCTGCTGCAAGTTTCCCAGTTCCTAGGTTTTTCAAGAGATGTTATGCAGTGGGAGATCAGATATGTGGTACCCTAGTCATCCCCAACCTGGTACACTCTAGATGTTTTAGACTACAACTCCCAGCACTCCTGACCATTGGCCATGCTGGCTGGTGCCGATGGGAGTTTATGTATGTATGTATGTATGTACATATGTACGCATTTATTATATTTATATCCTGCCTTTTTTCCTGCAAGGAACTCAAGGTGGCTTACATAATAATCCTCCTCCTCCTCCTCCTCCTCCTCCTCCTCCTCCTCCTCTCAATTTTACCCTCACAGCAACTCTGTCAGGTAGGTTAGCCTGAGAGTCACTGGCTGGCCCAAAATCACCCAGTGAGCTTCATGGCCAAGTGGGGACTAGAACCCAGATCTCTTGAGTCCCAGTCCAACACTCTAACCACTATGCTACACTGGCGCTTGAGTTGGTCCAAAAAGGTCTGGAGGGATGCTAGGGTACCTTACCTTATCCAGGGAGCCTAGGTAAAGTCAGCTCCCTTGATAAGATAAGGTACCCCCATAACTGATGCTCTTTTAGGTGACTGATGTATTTGAAAAGTGAAGGCCACAGTGATCAGAATTTTGCAGGACTTTATCAAGATTGTCATATGCCTAAATGCATTCTAATTTCCGCAAATATGCTACAAACATATATCATATATTGAGGTTTGAGGAATATAATTCAACAACTTATTCACTAGAATAAATACTAGCATGTGGACACACAAGGTGGTGCAAAAGGTGTTTGCAAATATTATTTTCGATATTCATGCAGCAAAAAAAAATAATGAGATGCTTCAGGAGACAATTACAAGACAGGATTAGGCAGAGAAACCATTCTTCTTTCTTTTACAATAGATTTATTAATCTTAAAACAAAAACCTAGAACATGTAGCTGCTTTAAAATTGGTTTAATAGTTAAGCCAGTTATGTGTTACCAGATACTGATAACAAAATTGCAGACAAAGGGCCTTTGTCAAAAGTTGACTTTGTGACCGTTTGCACATAATGGTGGGAAATTGTGGATTAATTAACCTACGATTTAGTGCTTGCCGGGCATGTATCACCGCCATTTTGAATATTCAACCCCTGATCGTGCCGATGGGAGGTTGCTACATGATGTCTGAACCAGACACTATAGGTTAATTGTGGACTAAACAACCCACAGTTAACCTACAATTAGTTAAGTTATCTGTGGGTTGTTTAACCCATGATTAATCTACAGTGTCCAGGTTTGGATGTCACACAGCATCACCCGAATGGCCCAATCGGGGTTGGAATATTCAAAAGGCAGCTTAAATAAATTTACCATGGTTACATGTGAACAGCCCCTGAGAATGAAATTACAATGAAACTATTCCCGCACTGCATCTTGAGATGCCTTCTTGCTTGCCGAAAAAGCTCTTATGGTATCTTAAATGCATAACTGCATCTCATGTCAATATTTCCGTCTCTCTTATCATTCCACACCCTTAATACCAATAGGAATTGCAGGGCTGTTGTGAGTTTTTATACCAAGAAGCACTGTTGCTGACTCTTCACTTTTTAAAAATGTGAACTGTACTGTGGTCCACACAAATCTGTTTCATATAATCATAGAAACTAGAGATTGAAAAGACCTATTGAGGCTTTCTACTAGACAACATCCATCCTACAACAGAACTGTATAACATTATATATTACTTTCCAGTTTGCTGGGCTCTCAGCATAAAAAAAACAACCCTACAGTGCAATTTAGCCAAAGATAATTAAATTACCGGTACATGCTTTTAGAAAATACGTAGAATAATGCCTATTAAAACTTCAAGATGCTATATCAGAAGACAGGCTATAGTTGAGCCAGTTTTCTTTCAAAATCCATTTAAAAAGCAAACAGGAACACTAGTTACCAGTTGGTTAAGTTACGTGTAATATTTGCTATAGCGTTCACATTTCAAGCTTTCAAGATATTAGATTACATTCCTCCTGATCCAGTTTAGTTCTCACTAATTTTCTGCTACATGTTTGATTTGGTTTCATTTCAACCCGTTAACAATTTTTTGTGAGGCAGGCGGAGATCATCCAAGAGGCAGGCAACAATTAAGAACTGTGAAGGGAGATGAATTTCGTTCTGAACATCTGATAAGCTATATCTGTTTAAATAATTATATCAAAGGTAAGCTACCCATGATCGACTTCAAAACTTGAATAAGGGCCTGTACAAAATAGAATGTTTCACAAGGTACAGAAACATTGCCAAGATCTTATACATGGTTTATCAGACAATGTGCAAACTCAGTTATTTTATTTCATCTACTGTTTTAATACTTGGCATCTTGTACTGTATTCCATCTTGTACTGTACTCAAGATTTTTTCAATTTACTTCTTTTTTTTCTTTTTCTTTTTTTGCTTTCATAATCTATGTCATGTGCTGAAACATGGGGGTCTTTATAGAGAAAATGAAGGAAATAAGTCAAAAGCCTGTTTTGGTTTCGGTTTTGAATCCTAGTGGCCTGGTTTGGATCATCAAATCTTGGCTTAGTGTGCTATCCTATGCATGTTTAGACAGAAAAAAAGTCCTACAACTCCCAGGATTCCTCAACAAGCAAGGCTGGCTGGGGAATGCTGGAAGTTGTAGGACTTTTTTCTGTTTAAACATACATGGGATTTCACCCTTAATAAGCCAAGATAAGCACAAGCCTCCTGCACCCGCATGCAGCCACTTCACTCCTCCATTTATATGACTAGTGATACAAGCCAGGAAGCTGCAGTTCACCACATCTTCCTGCTATGTTTGAACATGGCAGCTATGGTGAATGACTTTCAAACTAGCCAGAAGGACAGAAGGACAAATCAGTCAAATTCATTTTCACCAAGCCTGTCGGATTTCCATAGCTAAATTTATTCTTCCCGTTTCTGCACTGACTTGCAAAATTTTCAGGGGGGAAATCCCCATAAAAGTCTGTGCATTCTTTTGCACCCATTTTATCAAATATACACATTCTGTTTTTCGATGATGATGATGATTTTTCTCCCCTTTATATTGTCCAGCACTTGGATATTTTATTGGATGTAGAGTGGTATATACATCTTGTAAATAAAAAAAAATTTGAACACAAGTTCCCAAATGTTCATATTTTCAATACACGTTTTAAAATGTATACATTCCCCAACTTCCATTAGCTAAAGTAATTTTGTGTACATTTTTCCTAATAAGCACATTGTGTGCACATTTTTTCTGAATATACATATTTTTGTGTGTATTTTTTAAAACTATCGAACTGGAGCTCAACGTGCAGAAAAATGCAGAATTTGAAACGCAACTGTGTTCTGACTTGTGCTTTGGTTTGGGGAGTGTAAATTAGCTATGCTTGCCTGAAAATGCAAACCAAACGAAAGTTGGCTTCTGTATCCTGGCTTGTTTGGAAGCCATTAAGCATAGTTCCCACTTTGGCCATACATATTTCTATGCATAATTAAGTCCCACTAACTTCCATGGAACCTATCCCCAGGTAGATGCATATAAAGGATTAGATTAAACTGTGCTGTGATGTATTACTCTCATGTATTTGTGAATGCCTGCAATTTATGGCACCATATTGGTGAATGAAAGGAAAATATAATTGCGAGCAAAATACTCTTCAATAAATTTAACACACATTTCTAATGAGTTTTGGCTGAAATACACTTTTGAGCTTTTACTTCTGTAACTTTACTTACATTCTGTGAACATGTCAACCTTGTCTATGTAATTTGGAATTCAAAGTATGAACTTTTTTAGCAGTGCCAGGGTGATTACTAATCCAACATAATGGATATGCAAGGGTGTCTTGGAAAGTAACCACAAAATGGCTGGCCATTTCGCATAGCAAAAAATAGCACTTACTTTCTGCAATACCATTCTTACAATACAATAAAACACAAATTTAACTATACCATATTGTTGGAAGAGGACAGGATAAAGATAAAAGTGAGCAAATTCTACTAAGGTGCATTAAGTCTGCTTCGGGGGTATTTCTGCTCCTAGAATATTAAGCTCTAGCTCTACATTTAACAGTTTAAATTAGTGTAATGTAACAGAATCTTCCCCAGGCTCCCAGCTAGATTCCACCCTGGATTTTGTAGTTCCATACTTCCAAAATGGTTTCTGGATGGGAACTTGGCAATGCAGAATCCACATGGAGTCCCGAGTGTTTCAGAATTTTTCCACGGGGAAAATGAACTGCCAGAATGTTGAAAGAAACTGTTTGGGCGTTTCCCAATGTTTTTTGGGTTGCTTTTGTTTGTTTGTTTGTTTGCTTTTGCAAAAATGTGCAATGGCAAAATGGTGGCATTGAACTATTTCATCACTGCATCATTGCACTGTTACACCATTGCCCAATTTCATAAATTAAAAAAAATGTGGGAAATTTTCTTAAATTTAAGGTTTCACGAAAAGCTAAATCCACTGTGCATCTATTCGCAACTGGATGGGAGCTGTACACACAATCCCCCCAGCCTGGTACAACCACTATGGCTGCACAATATATGCATTCAAAATAAACACAAAATCCCAAAGTTGTTCAAAAGGTATAGGGGCAGGATTCACTCCTCTACTACTACACCTGCCTCACCAAACACCTGGTTGGTGGAATTTTAGGTTGTTGTTGGTGGTGGGTTGTTTTTTTAAGTGTTACACACATGCAGCCCTGGCTGTTGTATCAGGTTGCGAGACTGTGTACACAGCTCCCGTTAGCGTGTGTGATTTCTCATCCAGCTGGGAACATGTGCATGGAAACCTGATTCTCCACATGTAAGAAGGAAAGATGAATGGAACGGAGCAGTAACGTTCTGTGATTGTTTCAGATTTCTAATACCAGGTTAGTTTTAAAAAAACTGTCCTGCAACAAGCTATCCTGAAAGCTCTGCTGGATGGGACTCAACGTATCCCACGCTTTATACAACCACACACTGATCGTTGGATGCTTATCCCCTCTCCCCCCCCCCCAATATTGTGCTGCATGTAATTTAGTAGCTGCTAACTGATTGGAAAGTTCCATCATTATTTTTCAAAGGTCAGTGTTAGGAGATAAAAATTCGCAGAAAGTGAACTTACTGTATCACTGCATTCCCTGCCCCCAGTTTGTACTTTGCTATGCCTTCCAAGAATCTCTGTCTTATTGCTATCAGCAAATCACTGAAACTAGTGCAAAACCACAACTCTTTGGAGACATAACATGGCCTTTACTAATCAAGGTAAAGGCTTACAGGGAAGCTACCCTGTAATCTCTCTGAATCCCCCCCTCCTTTCTTGACAAGCAAGATACTATACTTTTAATAAACCATGAAACTTGGCCCTTATCACTTCCCATAATACATTAAAATCCCATTGATACTTAGCCTCCAGGTATATGCTTTTTCTATTGTTTGATTTAGCAATAGCTAAGTAATAGCCACTAATGCTGTAACTTTGGCCAATTATAAGCCCATTTTGGCCAATTCTTTCCTTCTAGAAAAGAAAAAAAGAAGGAAATGGTGAGTCAAGAATATATAGACAAAGGTGATCTGTGATGATGCATTTTTAGTATAAATAGTGGTACTGTTGAGGCTTTATAAGCTTAGAAATAATCTAATGATAAAACACCACTGGCTCTGCTAAGTATATGTGCTTTGGGATTAGCCTTTACTGTGCATCTCAGGAATCCGCAGGTCTAAATGGAGGTGATATTAGCCTCTATTAAACGTTCTCTAAAAAAAGTAATTTATAGTTATTCACAAGGGGAAACTTGGCAGAAAAAAAAGCAAGAATGCCAGCAACTCTTGCTGGGATCAGGAGTATAAGTTCAGCTCTGCTTTAACCACCGCTTCTCCTTACCACTTGTCAACACATAAATCTTCCGCTATCACTAGAAATAACTAAATGACACCTGTGGAAAGCAAGAGTAAAGGTGGAGGGGAGAGAGTGAAAGAGGAAATGGAGAAAGGCCGCTTGAACACCGAGTTGATGGACTTTGATCAGACACATCGTACGGGTGTTTTATCTTAGGCTAGAACATTCCTAAAATAGGGTTTGGTTGGAAGAGGGCAAAATTGAGCATTGTACCAGTGGGGTTTTAAATGTGATTTTGAACATTGTTTCAATCAGATAAGGAAACTTTATCCCCTGTCAAAGCTCTTCAAGAATAATAACTGAAGAAGAAACCAAACTTTCCAATGGATTTAGGGGGTCAGGGGAGGTACCATTCTAGAGATCTGCTTTATTGAAGAAAACAGAAAGGCGGTATTCACTTTGAAAAATAGCTACAAACCAGAAAGGCAAAGGCAGAATACTATCAAAACGTACAGACACATGTTTTGCTTATATTCAATAGATTGTATCTTTTAAGGCTGCAGTGTTAAACACACTTTCTAATAACTCCAATTCTGAGTAAACATGCATAGGATCGTGGTGCATGACACCAGAGTTTAATTATAAAATATGAGAAATCTTGTAAACAAACATGTGCTGTGTTAATATTCCCTAGACTTTATGGTTATTAGTAAAAAAAGGTTTGTGCACCAGTCATTCAATTAAAATTAAATAGCAACATCACAGGACTTCATTCTCTCTCTCTCTCTCTCTCTCAATAACTGTATCTGCTTCTTTACAGAATGACATATGTAAAAATACAGACCCCACCTCAGATTAAGTTACAATCTCAATTTCAACAGAGGGAAAGACTACAGAGGGAGGAGACAAGGAAGAGTAGCAGGATGTATGTGTGTTAACTTAAAATATAATAGAGCATGGTCTGAAGGATTAAACCACACTGCTGAAGCTAAGCAGCAATGTGGGCCTGGACAGTTCTTGGATGGGAGCCCAGGAGCCCTGTGTATAGTGCCATTCTGTTCCATGATAGAAGGAATGCAGGATATAAATAGGGTAGCTGGATGCAAAAGAAGTCAGGGCTTCTACTGCGGAGCACAGGGAACATGTACCTACATCTGCTGAAATTCACTGCTCTATGCAACTATTAAAGGTGCAGGACCCTGGCCTCTTTTGGATCTGGCTACCCTAGATACAAATATAGCAAAAAACAAAGAAACAAAAATACTTGGGTTTAGATGCTGAGTGGGGTGAGGAGTAGAGTTAAGCAAAGGCTTTGCAGAAAAATATATTTGACATTAATTAGTATTCCTGCCTCTCAAGTGTGCCTCACAGTCTGTGAGGGAGATGCATTTGAATTTAGTCAGAAATTAAGATCAAATTCAAATGCATCTCCCTCACAGATCTTGCATTTGATCTTAACTTGTGGAGATGTCCTTTCTTGCTTCATTGGTTTTTCATGTCCCACCTGTTTCCCAAAGGTTTTGGGAGGAAACTTCACATGACTGTTTCCAAACTCAAGCTGGTTTGGGGGGGAGGGGGGAAGATCTGTATTTTCTTATGACAAAATATATTATGTGTTGTATGTGATACTTTTCTGGAATACAGAAGGGTATGGCTTCGGCAGGTGTGATGTGCAGTGCAGCAAAAAGACAGCAATTGACTCTGGTTATTGCGAAGCTTTGGATGGAATCTGAGAAACATCTCTCATGAATGAAGGGTGGGAGTGATTTCTACTGATTTCTCCTTCCCTGGAATTCCTTGATACCCTGGAAATCTGCCCCATAGGACTGGGGGACTCTCTAGAATGGCGACGGACATGTTGCACGGGGGAAGTTGAAATTGGTGAAAATCAGATCCCCTCGTCTGTTCAAAGAGGACTCCACTGGATTGCAGCCCCTTGTGTGAATGGAAGGAGCCCTTTTGTGAACAAGAGTCATTCCATTCACAGAAGAGCTTTGCTGGATTGAACCCATTGACTGCACAGGCAAATTAATAGAATTCCTTCGGCTTGTAATATTTTCAATGTGTCCTGTTGAGTGAAACAAACTGGCTACCCTTGTTTTAAGGATGTTTCAGGTTTTTGTATAACATGAAAATAAAAAAAAGACATATATTCAGATGTTAATGATTAAAGTAATATTACTCATAACCAGGCAAAGAAGTTGTGGACATCTGGGTAATTTTAATATTGAAAAAGAACTGAATTTAGTAATCAACAAAGTGCTCTTTTCCTACCTTTAATGTATTTAAATTTCCTAAATTTATCATGAAAAATTGCTGTTGGCTCACAGCACACCATGCAGACCATTTTTTATCATCCTTTCCCTTAATGTGTCTACACTTATGTAAAGAATTGTATCTGGAAGGCCAAGTCATGGAAGAATTTGGATTTGTCACTCTTATGGGTACAGGGTACAATGTGAATGAGAACATCCCTTCACTGCTTGCAAAATTCAAATGTATAGTCTCATTCAGGCCTACACATCCTGTGACCAACCAAACTGAATGTAACCAACCTGCTATATATCATGGACTGCTGGATTCTTGGCTGCCCCCGAGCCCCCCTGTGTTTTCACTCCAAGACCGGAAACAAAAGAAGAGGCTTATTAATCTACTGCTGGATGCTCTTCACATTGCTGGTGCGCTATGTGCAGACTGGAGCATTACGAACTGTGTAGACCTGCCCCAATTTAAGTGTTCCCAATAGAGTATGCTGTTGGACTTAGAACTTTTGAAAAAAAGGTGGTAAAGGTTTTAATTTGGCAACCACACTTAACATGATGGTCTAAACATGCATTATAAGACTGTGGAAATGATTAGCTTTATAGAAGCCTTATTCAGGCCAGTGGGAATGCATAGGGGTAGAGGAGCCCCGTCCTCCTGACGACTCCTCACCAGGGTTTCTATCCCCACAGAGGAAACTCTACATGCATCGATCATACCCCTTTAGATCAACACTGGTCACATGTTGGCTGGAGGGCATGGACAGCACGCAACGCACACTGTCAATGGGTCAGAGCTCATGGGCCCCAGCTCCGGATCTGAGTGTGGCAGGAATGAGAACACTTCTGAGACTTGGATGAAATACCTTCCCACTGGCTTCTTCACGTTTGGGACCCACAACCTGAATAGGGCTGGCGAAAAGAGGGTGGGGGAAGAGAGCTGATCTGCAGAGTGTCTCTCCCATGTTGTAGTGTTCAGTCAGCCTCTGTAGCAATTGCCAAAACATGTTATTTATCAGTTAACTCCACCACCCCACCATCAATGACTTTCTTTACAAACAGGCTGTACCTGTGGAAGTTAGAGCTATGCTATTCCAGGTAGTTCAGAGTGTAGCAACCTCGCAGTGTCCAAACTCTGAGGGAGGTACCTCTGAGAGACAGAAAGAGGATACAGCAGCAATACGATGGGTATGGAGAATATATGAGTATACAATATGTAAGTGAATAATGTACACAAGAGTGGCTGTTTTTTGTTTGTTTGTTTGTTTTTTTAAAACATTTCTGCTTTTTCCATTACATGATATCTTTCAGTAGTCAAGTAATAATTTAGCATCAGATTTTTGTCCTGAAATAAGCACATGCACAGTAGACTGGGCTATATGTGTATGGCCTCAGACCATACACTGTTGATCATCTCTTCAGGAGGCTGGAGGGAATGCAGAGGGATAAATCCAGCCCCACAGCTTCCCAACAGAAGATACACACAAAAGAAGCCCTGGAATTTGGCCTAGGTCAGGAACTGAGCACATTGAACCCTTTTGGGCAGGCAGTTCTTCAATCCACTAGGAATATGCTTGCTGGATTGTCATCTCCCAAGTTTCTTCATCCTTAATCCTTGAACTTCCTGTACATGTTGCAGGCTTTTCTCTTTAACACATTTAACTATCTGTCCATAAGATTATTATTTATTGGTTGCATTTATATCCCACCTTTCCTCCAAAGAGCCCAAGGTGAAGTACATAACCCTCCTCCTTTCCATTTTATCCTCGCAGCAACCCTGTGAGGTAGAATAGGCTGAGAGTGAGTGATTGGCCTAAGGTCACCCAGTAAGCTTCAAGGCCAAGTGGGGACTAGAACCAGGGTTTCCCTAATCCCAGCCCAACAATTTAACCATTACACCATCCTGGCTCACATACACTATCACAAGGGTATTATGGTTCACCCACAGTTTTGATACTGATCTGTGTAAATGATAAGAGGAATTCTGGGGAAATGAAGATGGCAGGCAACTGCAGCCTTGCTTGATGCTTCACTTCTGAGTGCTGCTATCACACCACCCTAGTAACAAAAAACACAGGGGGGAGGAAGGGGAAAGCAAAATGGATGTTAGAAAGTGGTATTTGTCCCACCATGCCTGGTGGTGACGTAACATCAGATCTGATTGCAGGATTTGACTCTGGCAGGAAATGAGAACATTTGTGAAATGTTGATGAAATAACTGTTATTGAACAGCAATCTCAAGTTATGATATTTGCTTGATTAGCTCTAACACTGAGCACTTAATGATACAGTATGTTCTATATTTGATTGGTTCCATATTTGATTAGTAGTTATGAGGGAGAAATTTTTTAAAAAAATAAAGTGTGAGAAGGCTATTCCTAGAATCATAGAATAGTAGAGTTGGAAAGGGCCTCTAAGGCCATCGAGTCCAACCCCCTGCTCAATGCAGGAATCCAAGTCAAAGCATCCCTGACAGATGGCTGTCCAGCTGCACCTTAATTGCCTCCAGTGTGGGAGAGCCCACGACCTCCCTAGGTAGTTGGTTCCATTGTCGTACTGCTCTAACAGTCAGGAATTTTTTCCTGATGTCCAGGCGGAATCTGGGTTCCTGTAACTTGAGCCCATTATTCTGTGTCCTGCAAACTGGGATGATCGAGAAGAGATCCTGGCCCTCCTCTGTGTGACAACCCTTCAAGTACTGGAAGAGTGCTATCATATAGATTCATAGATTCATAGATCATAGAGTTGGAAGGAGCCTACAAGGCTATCGAGTCCAACCCCCTGCTCAATGCAGGAAACTAGAGGAGGGGTCTCCCATCCAAGTAACAACCAGGCCTGACCCTGCTTAGCTTTCCACGCTCAGACAAGCTGAGCCAACGTGAGCCACAGGCCTGTATCATATCTCCCCTCAGTCTCCTCTTCTGAAGGCTAAACATGCCCAGTTCTTTCAGTCTCTCCTCATAGGGCTTTGTTTCCAGTACCTTTATCATCTTTGTTGCCCTCCTCTGAACCCTCCCCAGTTTGTCTACATCCTTCTTAAAGTGTGGTGCCCAGAACTGGACGCAGTACTCAAGATGAGGCCTAACCAGTGCTGAGTAAAGGGGAATGATCACTTCCCGCGTTTGGAAGCTATACTTCTATTAATGCAGCCCAAAATAGCATTTGCCTTTTTTGCAGCCACATCACATTGCCGGCTCATAGTCAGCTTGTGATCTACAACAATTCCAAGATCCTTCTCACTTGTAGTATTGTTGAGCCAAGTGTCCCCCATTCTGTAACTGTGCATTTGGTTTCCTTTCCCTAGGTGCAGCACCTGGCATTTATCCCTATTAAATTTCATTCTGTTGTTTTCGGCCCAGCGCTCCAGCCTATCGAGATTGCTTTGAATTTTGTTTCTGTCTTCCAGAGTATTAGCTGTAACACCCAATTTTGTCCCATCTGCAAATTTGATAAGCATTTCCTGCACCTCCTCATCCAAGTCAATAAAAATGTTGAAGAGCACCTGGGCCCAGGACAGAGCCCTGCGGTACCCCGCTCGTTACCTCTCCCCAGTTTGAGAAGGCACCATTGATAAGCACTCTTTGAGTCCAATTCTGTAGCCAACTGTGGATCCACCTGATAGTTGTTCCATCTAGCCCACTTTTAGATAGCTTGCTAATCAGGATACCATGGGGCACTTTGTCGAAAGCTTTGCTGAAGTCAAGATATATTATGTCCACAGCATTCCCACAGTCCACAAGGGAGATTACCCAATCAAAAAATGAGATCAGATTGGTCTGGCAGGATTTTTTCTTGACAAATCCATGTTGGCTTCTAGTAATCACTGCATTGTTTTCAAGGTGCTTGCAGACTGACTTCTTTATCATCTGCTCCAGAATTTTCCCAGGGATTGATGTCAGACTGACTGGTCTGTAGTTCCCAGGCACCTCCTTCTTGCCCTTTTTGAAGATAGGAACATTAGCCGTCCTCCAGTCATCTGGCACTTCACCTGTCCTCCATGATTTCTCAAAGATAATAGACAGTGGTTCTGAGAGTTCTTCTGCCAGTTATCTTCTGTCTATTATCTTTCTCAAAGATAATAGTGGTTCTGAGAGTTCTTCTGCCAGTTCCTTTATTACCCTAGGATACAGTTTATCGGGTCCTGGAGATTTGAACTTGTTCAAAATAACCAGGTGTTCCCAAGCTGCAATCCTGCCCCTTCAATTTGTAATTCAGGTTTGCCAGGGGGGACATAGACCCTCTTTTGAGAGAAGACCGAGCCAAAGTAGGAAATGAACACTTCCACCTTTTTTTTGTCATCAGTTATCATTTTGCCGTCCTCATTGCATAGTTGAACTACCATTTCTTTTCTCTCCCTTTTACTATGCACATATCTGAAGAAAGGTTTCATCAGAGTTTATTTTTTTTATTTTACTTATTTTTCAACTTGTCCATGTTGGCATTCTTTCACCCCATTCTTTATCAGTATTTCACTAGAGCCACTGTATCAGATAATGCAGTTTTAGGGGAAGCCTGCATTAATTGCAGGAATGTTTGTCTATAAGTTAGTAAGAGAGCAAACCAAGTCTGTGTAACAAAATAATTTTACACTATTAAACCAAATGAGTTTTTGGAAAGAGTTCTAATTATCTATTACAGAGCATGTTTGGCACCTTTCATTTTAACTTTTGCCTTACCCCATTTGGCAGGAAAGGATTTATGGCTCATATTATATATGAGCTCAATTCCCTGCTGGCAGCATGAATGCCTAGAACAGAACGTGAACACAAAAAGGACCTCTCAAATGTTCTGCGTCACTCACATACTTTATCTCAAAATGCCATGTTCAATTAAAAAATCATGGAGGGCAGTATCATATAGCACAATACAGTAAACATTAACAATAATGCCAGTGTCCATGGAGGAATTATTTAAGCATAATGGCCATTGCTGAATTGGGGGTGTGTGTATTTCACCCCCATTGAATGCTGCACTAACTTTTTATTTTAGTTATCTCTAAGAGCTTAAATGCCAACTTGGAACTACTCCCTTCTTTGGCCCCACTGGGGTAAAAGAAAAACTACTGACTCTTCGCCTGGACTATGTTGAATTATCAGCTTTGCCTACTGTAGTTGACATATATGCTGGGGGGTGGAGATCAGCTGGCCAGAGCAGGCCAGGGAATAGACCTATTAGCATCTCCATAGCTCAGTCCAGTCCACTTGATTACAGATTCATTCAAATTAATTAATTTTTAATTTTCTCGGCTATTATAAATCAAGTCTGCCTCGCTACAAAAAGGCGTACTTGAAATATGAAACTGTCTGTCAGTGAGGTGCCTGATCAGAAGCTTAGGCTCAACAATCTGTCGTGTTACTTAGAAGACAAGGGGAAATTACTCTATGTATATATTGTTATTGGAAAACATTGCCTTCATTAATGATGCTGCGTCCAAAGGGTCACAAAGTATGAAACAATGCTACAGAGGTCATGAGCCCACTTATCCAGAATTTGGAATTCAAGATCACTGGATGATGGCAAACCTATTTCCTTCCCTTTAAATAACCTTTTATCTAATTTTTTAAAAATCTTTAAAAGCACTGAAAGAGAAACAGTACCATATGCAGGATGTGATGAAGTTCAGCCTTGAAAACAAGGTTCAGACATAGTGCCAAACCATGCTTTAGCATTATGCAAAAGAGCAGTGAAGAGCATTGGACTTATACACTGTTGCCTTTTCCTTCTATCTTGCTCCCTTGAACTCGATGCATTCCTCCCTCCAATCCCTGCTGGTGGCCATTTTTGTCTCAAAGGGCCAACTACACTTTGCTCTTGCCCTTCAAAGTGGGTTTACAAACCAGAATCAATCATGGTTTATAATCTTGGGTACTCAAGCAATAGTTTGCTGGTTCAGAAGCACAAGCAATAGTTTGCCATTCAGAACAACGGGCAAACTATGGAAGAAATTTTGGCACATGAAGGTAGGAGGGAGCTCCCAAAAATGAGACTCCTGTGTTCTCATAGCACCAATCCATTTCTGAACTACCCGTAAAAGTTACTAATCCACATCAAGTTTATTAGCTGCCTCTCCACACATTTTAATCATTTGTGCCACATTGATGCCTTAAATTTAAAAAGAAGTCAACTCTCTTCCAACTTATAGCCTAATTGCCTGTAAGTTCCTAGTTCTTATTGGCCACAGGTAATCAGGCAAGTGGCAGAGGTAGCTTTCATACCACTGATCTACTGGAAAGTATGGAACTTCAGAATTCCGAAGGAGAATCAAACTAAAAGTACTCTGATCAAAAACATTTGCCTTGGAGTACTGGCCTTTAGTGTTGGCATAACATACCTGCAAGAATGGTGCACCATGAGGTTTTCTGGCCTGTCCTAGGTTCTTATTTGCTGCAAGGGTAGGTCTTAGAATTGGGGTATTAGGATTTGACAAGTGATTACCTAATTTATCTTGTCTCCTCTAAAGTCCTTGACGTGTTTATTCCCCAAAATATTTCTCTAATTCTTTACCATGAGTTATACTTGAATTACTCTATGAATTAAATCCATATTGGAATACCATTTCTGGTTATTAAGTTAGTAACATTTTATGGTGCAATCTTATTTATGGACCTTACAAATACCAAATTGATAGCACTTTGAGGCTGAAGATTTACTAGCAGTGGGTGGCTAAACTATGTGTTCCAAAGTGACACCTGGTTTAAATACTCATAAATCAACCCAGGTCACTGGAGTTTCATGTTGATATGAAATTGGAATTTGGCCCTGAAATTTACAGATCCAGATGTTCAGTTTTACACATATTTGGCTAGTTTCAGAGATGATATAAAACCTGAGATAAATAGGGTTTGTAAGCTGTAGATTAATGCAACACACCAATTTGGCATTCAGTGAGAACACCACATCAATAAAACACATTCAACTGAGGCAAAACTGCTGGAACCAAGAATAGCAAGTAACTGGAGAACATACAATAAGACAAATCTTTGATCTTATATTTATTTTAAAATTATGCCAAAAAGCACTTTCACTGCAATATAATCTCTGTATATTCCCACAATTTATAGATCGGCGGTTCTCAAACTTTGTTGCATTGACCACTATTGTGCTTTGCTTGTTCTTTGTAAACTACAACAGCCATCAACCCAGCTTCATGGCTCTGCAGAGCCATGTGTTTTATATTTAAAAAGTTATCTTTTTATTTAAAATATAAACACAAATAATCCATTAACAACTGACAATCAACTAATACATGTAGAAAAGCAGCATTTAAAAGGCCCCCAACTTATAACTAAGCTGATAGACTTGGTTATCTTAACAGAAAAGCAGGCTATAAAGAGTAAATAAACTATTAAAAAAACGGGGGGATGAGGATTTCCCTTTGTTGCAACAGTCCTCCAATGATATGTGCATGCTCTCCCCGATATTTCCATCCTCTCCCCGATGTTATTTAACATCTACCTAAAGCCACTGGGAGCAATCAAGAGGTTTGGGGTGCGGTGTCATCAGTATGCGGATGACACGCAGCTCTACCTCTCCTTCAAGTCCTCACCGAGGTTGGTCGTTGAGATCCTGTCCAAGGGCCTGGAGTCAGTGGGTGGCTGAATGGGAAGGAACATGCTGAAGCTGAACCCCGACAAGACCGAGGTACTTCTGGTGGGGGACAAGGTTAGGGGATGTTGACCTGGTGCTGAATGGGGTACATCTACCCCTGAAGGACCAGGTCCGCAGCTTGGGGGTCATTCTAGACTCCCAGCTGTCCATGGAGGCTCAGGTGTCAGCTGTGAGCCGGGTGGCACTGTATCAACTCCATCGGCAGCTGCGCCCCTACCTTCCTAATCATCTGCTCCCATCAGTGGTTCATGCCTTGGTCTCCTCTCACCTAGACTACTGTAATGTGCTCTACGTGGGGTTACCCTGGAAGACAGTTCGGAAGCTACAGCTGGTACAGAATGCGGCGGCTCGCCTGGTTAAAGGCAGCCGCCGGCGGGATCACATCACTCCAGTGCTCAAGGAGCTGCACTGGCTACCAGTTGCTTGCCGAGCTGAATTCAAGGTGTTGGTTTTGGCCTTTAAAACCCTATACGGCTCCGGTCCAGTGTATCTCAAGGAGCGTTTCCAGCAACACCAAGTAGGCCGCTCAACAAGATCTGCCACAGACGGCCTTCTCCTTGTCCCATCAGCCAGAGCAGTTAGACTGGTGGGGACTAGGAAGAGGGTCTTTTCTGTGGCGGCCCCCATACTGTGGAACTCTCTCCCTAGTGACTTCCGCCATGCCCCCTCTCTGCTGAGCTTCCGCCGCTCACTAAAAACATGGCTATTCAGGCGGGAATATGGGGTGGGTTAAGATTTTAATATTTTATATTGTTTTAACTGTATTTTATCATGTTGTACATCGCCCAGAGTGGCCGGTTTGCTGGCCAGATGGGCGATTCATAAATACAACAAATAAATAAATAAATAAATGGTGAACAATCATCCTGACAATGAGGGCTTTCTATGACACCTTCATTGCAATCATTTGTATTGCTGAGGATACATAAATTTAAACTGAAAAGCAGGATGCTGGAGACATCAAATTAATCTCCTGCTCTTCCAGCTATTATTTTCATTGTGATCTTGGGGGCCACCCCAAAGAACAATAGGACTGGATCTCTTTGTATGACTTCCCACTATATATTCAAGGGACTACAGTGTTCCGCTGGATTCTACCATCTGTCATTCAAGACACGAATAAAGTGTCCAATTTCTTGGGAGAGTGCAGGGTGGAAGTAGTTACAAATAGCATTTTGAGAATCAAAGCAGGCTAAGTCTCTTACTGCAGGACTTCGGTTTTGAAAGGTATAACTTTAGACACCTGGCTATATTGCTTCATTAGCTATACTGTGTTCTGTGAGTGAAAGTGAGTTCCCCCTTTTCTTTGTAATCATGCATTCTGAGAGGTTATAGCATTAGAATGGCCTTGCATCAATGTGGGGGGCCTGGAAGATGTCTGTCTTATATAAAGTTAATTGCACAATTATATGTAAAGCATTCACATGACTCCAAGAAAGGAAGCCCTGTGTTTATAAGTAATGTAGATCATAGTTAATGGCTATCTCTCTTAGCCCAGAAATGACATCATTGGGCCAGATGTGACTGGAAAGCTGCAAAGTCTTTTAACTATATGAAAGTTGCTCAATACACCCTTCTATAGTAATTTGTTTAGCATGTTGTAGGTGGGCTCAGAACCAACATTTCGGCTACAGAACCATTTGCATCAAGTTGTTTCCCTCAGGTTCTTAAATAGTGTTAATTACAGTAGTAATAAGGCATTATGTTGAACAGATTTAGCCTTGCAATACTGGCTTGGGGCGAGGGAGGGGGCAAAGCATGGAAAATATATTCCCTTTTCAAAAGGAATAGCTTAATGGGCAGACGCAAAATGGCATACATTGCTTTTATACTACTTAATACCTTTCACCAGCTGTTGTGCACATAACTAGAACTGTTGCTAAAGATTGGTGGAAAGGTGTTCCCCCCCCCATCCTTTCAAGTACATACTCTGCAGGGGGTGAGAGTAGAGTGTCTAATCTGAGTTAGGAATTATGAGTGCGGAACCTGCATTTGGGAATTATTTCAGAATGATTAACACAGTTCACCAATTCTTGGATTTATGCATTTTTTGCACTTGACAGAACATTCAGATGAACCAAGTAACCACACATACATACACATATTCCCTTATGGCTTCATCACTTCAAATGCTGTTGTCTGTAGGTGATGCAGCACAGTTATTGTGGTTTGAAATTCAAATTGTCTCTTTCTAGACTTCTGTGTTCTTTCTAGACTTCTGTGCTTCATACACAAGGTCACACCTGTTATTTGTATTTTATTTGTTTTTGAAGATTTCTCTGCTGTCATTTAGTAAAAACTCTCAGGGCAGCTTACAGGGGAACAAAATATTCCGTTAATTCATTTGGAACAACTCTAACTCCTGCTTCCATACTCACAATCACTAATAGGTGTTAGAAATCTCTCTTTACCTATTAACGTATATTGAAAGGCATGGTAAACAGTCACACATTGCCATTATTTTGATCAGTCGGACTGTAAAAGAAATTGTCTTAAATGTGCTAATGGTAACTAACCTGGATTAACTGATTTTAAGTATGCATCACTCCCTAGAATTGTATGCCATTGTGACAGTGATGCCGCCATCTTAGAATCATCATGATACTATCCCAGATATTTTGAAAGCCAAACAATGCCCTCAGAAATGATCAACTACCTCATACTAGAAAGATGCTGATTTATTTATTTATTTATTTATTTATAGAGTGTTAAGGAAAAGAAAACATTCAATTTATGAAGAAGATGGAAAATGTACAACCTCTGAAGCATTAATAAAACCCATCCATACAGCTTATATTGTGGTAATTGAAAGTATCATATGAATGATTATTGTTAAACAGAGCTCTATGCAAGATTTCAAACCATCATCAGGGTAAAATTAGCTAAAATGTCTGTTCCACAGTGAACATGATTGAATTGTATTTTAAATTAGGGTCAAGGTAAATACAAACAATCTTTGTTGGAAACCAGAAGATTGTTATGGGCTTCATAAAAAAGAAAAACCTTCATTTTAACATTGATTTCCCATCTTTCTGCCCTATGCGCCCCTTAATAGCTGCATGTTTTATATTTAAATTGGACTTTCCACTATTACTTCAGACTAGAAGGGTAGGTTTATTATCCTGAAATAGAACTTGTTCCAATTTTCAATTAATTTCTTCCTTAGATTATAAATGGAATATAGTCTGATACTATTCTTCCAGAATAAGCAGATGAAACATTATTGTGCTGAAGACCCATCAATAAATCTTTATTTAAAAAGGCAAGAAGCAGAAATTATCCTATGCAAATGGCTTTTTTCTCTGTATTAGTTGCATACAGCTGCTTTCCTATTTCGAAAGGTTAATACGTTAGAACCCCCATTACCTGGATCATTATCCATACAAAATTCACCATAACTTGCATGAGGGCCCGCAACACTTTCAAACTATCTAAAACAGTGCTCTCATTTAGTATGTTATTTTGTAAACATTTGGCTGCCAGGAAGCTATCCATTAAAATTGTTACTAGTGTTTGCCTTTCATACATTTTTAAAACCAGCTGAACCTTTGCTTTAATCCAAATGGTTGATCATTGGAAAAGTAGTTTTTAGAAATCAAAATTATGTGTCTTTTCACTTTGGAGAATGTGAATGGAAGTCAGGCCATGGAGAAAACTCCATATCTTACTTCATGGTATTTTCTTGCTGACGGACTTTAACCTGCAGTCATTTATCTTATTCATGTGGTGGCCCTCCAACTCTCACCCCAAACTAAACATCTCAGTCCTAAGCATCTGAACATCAATCCTAAATCAAATTCCTTGCCAGCAACAGCTATCAAGAAAGAAAAACGCAGGGTTCTCCCCCCCCCGCCACAACCATGTCCTTTCCTTATGTCATACCAAACAGCATCATGGTGGTTGAGAAAAAATAGCAGCTTGTGCAGGGTCCAAAGGTCCATAACAGCAGGAGAAGGTGAAGTAAGAAGTCATGTCAACAGCAACAAAGCACAGAAGGAATGCTTTGATCTTATGAATAACTACTAATACAAGTCACACTGGCCACAGTATAACAGTCTCCCCCATTAAAACACACACACAAAGCAAAAATAGGCATTCAGTTGAATGAGGTGAGTCCACATTCACTGAACAGAATTTGAGTAAGTGCCGTACTTGATTAGTTATATGTGATTCTTTGGGCTTCTTTTTCTTCCCCTTTAAACTGCCACCTTCCTAATCTTACAGATATGCATAGCTTAGTTTGTACAGAATTAATTGCTCATGCCAGTATATCTACACAGTGACATTTCATGTGAGGTTAGGTAGGAGAAATCTAAACATTTTGCCAGTCTGCCGGTTAATTCGTTATCAAAAGTACAGTACAACGGGTGAGGTACTAGGATTGTGCCACAGTAGCTACAACCCACAGTGAGAAAAGAAAGCACCAGGCAGTGATGGACTGTGTGGGTTTGAAACTGTTTGAAGTGTGATAATCTGTGACTACCTCCATAGGAGTCCGCATGGCGACTTGGTTCATCCCTGCCCCAGGTTCCACTGCTTTCAGAGGTAAGCTGGGGGAGTACTTGAGACAGGGCCTTTACCGCTGTGATGAATAAAATCACTAGAACAGCCTCCCAAGAGAAGTCCACCTGTCCCCAGGAGGCAGAAAAGAGAATTTTATTTCAGCCAGCTGTGTGGGAACTTCCCTCTTCATAGGCCCTTTCAAGCTTTCAGACTTTGTTTTGTTGATGTTATTTTAATACTGTCTATCTTGCTGTTATTTTATTATACTTTGTGTATCTTTATCAGTGTAAGCTGGCTTTGGAGAGTTATAGAAAGACAGGATATATCAACCCTGAAAATGAATGAATGAATGCCTTTGTTTATTTGTAGAGATGCTGTCAAACCTCACTGCTAGGTTAGAATTGCCTATAAATTAAACAAGTAGCTTAAAAAGAAACACAGATTCTAAATAGCATAGTCAGTTTGCAGACCGAGTTCTAAACCCAGCTTCTGAGCTTGACATGTTAGTAAATAGTCTGGAAAAAGGCTATCTAAAGAACTGCCTGCTTCCAACTGAATGTATCCATCAATTAAGATCTTTATTTGAAGCTCTTTTCCGGTGCCCTGGGTGACAAAAGGCATTTATGTAGTGATGCCCTGGCTGTGGACTTCCCTCCCAAGATGCATTCGCCTGACTTCTTCTTTATTATCATTCAGATGCCAGGAGGATGGGTTGTATGAGAATTTTGTTTTTGCTCACAAAACATGCGAGCATGTCCTGTTTGAAGCTCCGAACACGAGCGTGAGCGTGAGTGTGAGTGCAACCATGTGTCTGCCAAAAATATTTGCAAATTGTCAAACATGTGCTGATGTTTCATCTTGTTCCCAAATTCCAGTTTAATTTGTGAAAAATTTTCTCCATAGACTGAATCAGCCCCACTTTAGCCTATGGTGGAAAGTTGGAAAAATTGGGAAATTTGCATAAATCTGCTTGTAGGGATCGGGCCCACTCTTCCTGCAGTGGAGGACCTGGGAACAGATTCTGAAGAAGAGGGGAGGGAGGGGGAGTTGGAAGGAGGGGGGAGAGGCACCTGGATCTCCAAGGCCAGGAGCTTTGGAGATAGACCCTATAGGCAGGGAGGAACAATCGGTGTCAAATTCCGTGGGAAAGCAATCTGAGGCTGAGCTCTCTGATTGGGAGGAGGGGGAATCAAGCGTCACTAATCACCGGGTCAGACATCAGCTAAGGAGGAGGGAACAGTTGACAAGTATCAGGCGCTCTAAGAGACTGGCTCTTAAGAATAAGGACCAGCCTTAGGGGGTGTGGGTGTGGAGTCTTCTTGGAAGGAGGATGGGGAGGATGGCCTCGACACTCCTGTTCTATCACTGCTCGGTTTGCGCAAGTTTCCTGTTTGCGCAAAGAGAGCAGGAATCACAAAAGCAAACTGGGAATTGGGCATGAGACGAGTGGCAACATGACGTTTGGAAAATCCTGGCGATCTCAAACATTACTTGTTTACCCATCCGTAGGATAAGCACATCTTGTGTGCCCATGCTTTTAATAGCTACTAGTTATTATCAGCTGCAATCTGCTTCTTATTTATATTATATACTGCTTTATACCACAGCTGTCAGTTATTCTTCATCATTGTTCAGTTTGTTCTTAATGGTTTATTGTGATAGTATTTCGTGGGCTGCATCGAGGGATATTCTAGCAAAAAAAAAAAAACCCAAAAAAGTTGGATAAAATTTTCTTAAATAAATTACCAGCCATGTTCCCCTCAGGTGTACTTCACTCTGTTTCCACAATATTCTAGACAACAGGTGCAATTCTCTCTTAGTTATTGTTTGTATTTGCATCGCAGCAACTATGAAATGACATGCAATATACTAGAAAGTTAAATATTAAACATCTAAGGTTGAAACTAGATGCCATGGACCTTGTATGTTTGCAGCAGACCCACTTCTCCTGCCCATCTCTCAGACCTATACTAAGAAATAAAATGTGTTGATGTCATATCACCAGTTTCCCTGCCGTAGATGTTGCTTGCAGGAGAGGAAAAACAATGCACAGATGAATCATGTTTTTATAATTAAGGAGAGATGGGGAGAAGTTTCAGAGCTAGTGTTTGCCCGATCTAGGTAGCAAATACTTCTGCGTTTTGCATTCAAAAGTAGATTCATAAGATTGGGGCAGGGCATGGGAACAAGGACTATGCATAGGCTTGTGTATTAAAATAGGCCAAACTTTATTGGTTACAGTTCTGAGTTTTGGCATAGCACAGGGCAAAGACCCAAATATTGGGCAACCTGAATGCTGACCGATAACAAACCTGCCTGCATGCTGAGGTAACATTGATGGGAGTGGCAGGGATCTCGGGCCCACCAGTATACAGACCAATACTTTAAGACACTCCTGCAAGTCGGGCGTATGGCAGGCACAGCAGCACCTGAGCTGAACTGGGGACTTGAAGCGATGCCCCAGGATGGGGTGGGGAGCAGGAAGCTTACCCCTTTGACCCTTGCTAAGGATCCACCCCAGTGCTTCCAGTGCCTGCAACAAAAACCTGTGACAAGAAACTATAACAACACAATTTGAAGACAAACCATAATCATTGCTATGCCAGCCATGAATATGGGTGAAATTACTTACCAGCCCAACCAACCCATGATTACGCTTTGCCAATGGCAAGGTAATGAGTACTGAAACACTAGTGGCAGGTGAGCTGTGAAGTTGGCAAACGCAATGCCAGAGTCTTGGGTCAGGGCTTCTATTTAAAGTCTAGCAATGGACCAGAAAGGAAAGGTTCCCTTTCTGATTTTCTCAAAAGGGGTCTGCCCCAAAAGCCACCTAGCTCAGCCAACTGGCTCCCAAGGCAGGACCTGGCCACAGCATGGGTAAATGGTGGGTCTCAACCAAAAGCTGCTGTCCACACAGAAGGAAGTTTTCCTCATTCCCTTCCCATCCTGGGGGCTCTGAGTAAGTGGGGACCTAGGCTTAGCATATTACATGCCATCCCTTAGTTCCCAATGAAGGCTGAAAACTTATGCCCTTTTACTAGGCAGTAAGTTCATTTAATCTCAGTGAGACTTATTTTGGATGGTTAAGGCCATCCTGCAAAGATCATCAACAAACTTATGGTTAATCATCCATCAGCACAGCAAAATACGTATCATTAATTAAAGTTAGTGCCTTCCCCAACCCGGTGCCCTCCACATGTTTTGTACTACAAGTAGTCTACAACTCCCAGCATTCAAGACCACTACCCATACTGGTTGGGATTGATGGGAGTTGAAGTTCAAAACTATCCGGCGGGCACCAGGTTGGGGAAGGCTGGTGTTCAGTGTACATAAATAATGCTTCATTCAATTAGCAGAACGCAAATAACTAAGCTATATGAAATATCATGATGCAAGTGAGAAAGAGCAAACATTCTAGGTCTTTTAGGAAAAATACTAATGTCCCTTATTTCACTTGACTCAGTTCAGAAACCAGCTTTAAATCATTCAAGGGGAAGCAGTTCACTAAGCAACGGCCTTCACGGTGCCTCACATCAATGTCAGCGTTATGTTTCGGCTGTCTGGCAAATAGTTTCTTACAAACAGATTGAGTAAACACATACTTACTTGCTAAGATGCCAGGCCAAAAAAACAAAAATCCTCTTATCCATGAATCTTTAAAATGAACCTCTGGATGGTAGCTAAATTCAAAGCAACACCACAGAATCCCTATCTTCTATTGTCAATCATCTTTCTCTTCCCCAAAACAAAATGAAAAAAAGTAATAAATATGAACAGTGTAGAGTTTGTGTCACATCACAATCTCCTGTTTATACAGCATTTTGTTCATATGGGAATTGCCTTACTTAAAGGGGGGGATGACACATGGCTTTTGACCTTGACAGCCACTGTAAATTCCCTTAAATCCTATGCAAGCTTGCCTTCAGTCAGGAAATTCATCTAATCTTTATTAAATCCTATGCCATCAAAACACAACTTTTGATTGCATAATCTACCATCTATAAAATAGGAACAATTGTCACCTAATCAGTTTTATTCAGAGGCTGATGCAAAGAAAAACATGGCATCAACCTTAGGAAAGGCAAAGGATGCCTTTATTTACATCTAAATAAATTAACCAGAATTATCTAAATAAATTAACCCACATATCATGTCAAACTAGACATGTGTTGAATCTTGTGTTCTAAGGATGACTTAGATAACTCAAGACTTTTAATATATGTATATGTGCATAAATGTGTATGTGTGTGTGTGCTTGTGTGTGTGTGTGTGTGTGTGTATGTATGTATCTGAGTGACAGGACCACGGTAAAGCTATGGGCAGCCTTACAAGTTGGACCTAGTTCTGGGGTAAATTGCAACTGGGAGCCTAAGAAGAAATTCCTAGTATTGCTGCTTAGCCAGTCGGAGACCTCTTTCTGTCTACTTGTCAAATGAGCTGATGTTAAATATTCCATGTCAGGTCTGAAGATGGTTCAGTGACAAAAAGCACGTTAGGAAGGTTTGCACATCATGCTAAGCCACCCTGCGAATAAGCCACCATGGATTGGTTTTTCACTTGCTAACCCAACAGACGATTGGGCTTGCCATGGCTTGTTTACACCCTCATTCCCGCTCAGTCCTCCCACCAGCTCTGACATGTATCCCAGATGCCTTTGCAACAGAACTCCTTGTTTCCTCAGTCCCTACCTCAGTTTTTGCTGCTCTGGTTGGCTGGCTCTGTAGCCATTCCCAATAATCCATGACAAAGTTGCCCTGTTGGGTTCAGACAACACAACAAGCCACTATAGGTATCAACAACCCTCAAACAAGCCATGGGTTCTTAGGGTGACTTCTTCATGAAAAATAAGCCACCCTGCAGAAACTGCACCAGGTTCGCTCAGCACAACAACCCACCATGGGTGATCAGCCATGGTGGGTTGTCGTGTTGTGCAACCAGGCCACAGAAAGCTTAATGCATAGTAGTGTGCAGCTTCACCTTCCAGTTTTCTTTAAATATTCATAGGTGCAGGAAAATTTTGGTTGGGGGGAGGGAACACAGCATGAGGGTAGGGGGAGGCTTATCCCGTCCCTCCCCATGCCCCTCCCATCCACAGCTAAGAACATTAGTTTAAAAAGTTGCCATTGGTTTCATAAGGCTGTCCATCAGGGAATCCTTTGTACCTTTGCCCTAATAATGCCAATTTAAAGAAGGAACTGTAAGGAATTATATATCAAACCAACCCCAATATAATAGGGCAATTCAAGTTCAGATATGAAAGAAGAGCTTTATATGAGACACCCCTTCGCCAAAGTTCAGTCCAGATCAAAAACCTGAGAGAGGGCCACTTGGGGAAGACTATATTGAGCAATTCACCTCCACTCCTTCTCAGAACAACTCTATCCTAGGTATGCTTCTTGCACTACCTACATCAGCACAGTACTTCAGTAGGGAACTTTAGACACCTTTTTGAAACAAACACTGCTTTTCATTAGTAAGATATATAATCTGTTAATGAGCAATATGAAATGGCAAGTAGAATGGATTGGGTATAACTGACAATATAATAACAATTAAGTTTCTTCATCAAGTAACAGGAAAACATTTGTAAAGAAATAACACACAATTTTAATATGGGCTGGACTGTATTGTACTGTCCTACAGCATGCCATGTTTTGTTAATAATAATAATAATAATAATAATAATAGTACAAATTATCTTGATTTCAATCTGGGGTTTTTCTTAACTTCATTAATTCTTTACTGTCAGGGGTTTGTAACAATTTCTTAAATAAGATGGCAGGTTTCCTGACAGATGAGTAACTGATGTGCTATGCAGTAATCCCTAATTATGAAAGAATTTGGATGGCTGACATGTCTGGTATTGAGGCAGTAACCTAAACAGTGTCACACTGACCTTTCAGAAATGATTACTGTCCAAACTTGCAATATATCTGATTACAAAGAATTGATTAATGTAGTTTTACACTAATGTTACAAGCCCCTTTTTGAATGAACATCCATCTTTTATGTGCATTTTTAATTTCACAAAATATGAACTAAATTCCCACATGCTCATAAATTTGAATCCTAATTTCATGTGGGTGTATAAATTCAAATTATAAAAAACTAAAATAAAAATACCAGTCACATTTTCTGGTTTAAAACACTATGATCTGTAACAGGGCAAACCTGTACTTGTCTACTCAGAAGTAAGTCCCATTGAGGTAGGAGTGTGTAAGATTGCAGCCTAAGGCGTAGTGTGGCATAGTGGTGAGAGTGTTAGACTGGGACTCAGGAGATCCGGTTTCTAGTCCCCGTTCAGCCAGTGTGGCATAGTGGTGAGAGTGTTAGACTGGGACTCAGGAGATCCGGGTTCTAGTCCCCGCTCGGCCATGAAACTCACTGGGTGACTTTGGGCCAGTCACTGATTCTCAGCCTAACCTACCTCACAGGGTGGTTGTGAAGGATAAAATGGAGTGGAGGAGGAGGATTATGTAAGCCGCCTTGGGTTCCTTTCATGAAAAAAGGTGGGGTATATAATAAATAAATAAATAAATAAATAAAATAAAGTCTCTAGTAACTCCCAATGCGAGTAAGGGAGAAACCCTATGCATGTTTAGACAGAAAAACGTCCTACAATTCCCAGCATTCCCCAATTAATGCTATGTTAAGCTTCTTCTCTCTGACAAGGATCCTCATATCACAAGTCATGTGGCTAGATATTGTATAGCAGCGATGGCTTGCCGCAGCCACATGACTTTGTAATGTTTCTGGCTGGCTGGCTGTGTGGTGGACTGGTTATTGGTGCAACCTCTCTCCAGTGGTTTACTGATTATTGTTCACACTTTTGTATTGAATTAGTTATAAGGGGTGAAATGCTTGTGATGTCAAAGATTTTGGCTGAATCTAACGATCCTGTTTTAATCTTTTCTGATTCAGTAGTGCCAATGGCTAAGGGACAGTTTTAAATTTGTTGTATCTGTATTTTATAACTTGGCTTTTAGTATATGTGTATAATATAATGTGTATAATATTTTTAAACAATGTTTATTTAATGTTGTTTATTACATTTATAATGTAATGTTTATTTGCTGGTCATTGACCGTAATAAAGTAAAGTAAGTATGCATTCCCAGCATTCCCCAGCCAATGCTGGGAGTTGTAGGACGTTTTTCTGTCTAAACATGCATGGGATTGTGTCCTGAATGCAATTTACTTTTGCATAAACATGGAAAGGATCTCTTGGAAGAGGCAGGCTACTTTCTCTGATGTGGGCTCAGGATTTTTATTTTTCTATTTGCATAATGCTTTTGAAAACAAAAATCTGAAATTCCTACAAGAAATATCAAAAAGTGCTTGATTAAATAAATACATTTTATATGCTTCCCTTCAATGTAAAACAAACAAACAAACAAACAAACAAAACAAAGCATTTCCAGGGTGGCTTACAAAACTCACACTAAAAACAGTTCAAAAAATGAATTAAAAAATAACATAAAAGCAGCAGTTTAAACAATTCTACTGCAGAGTAAAACATTTAAGAATGAAAAGCGTGGGAAAATAAAAAAGGACTCAATTGGCAGCTTTATATATCAAACCAAAGAGTCTAACCAGAGGACTGATTGTTTCATCTGCTAAGCCACAAAAACTTGGATGTGCCTCCATAATCTTGGACCTGTTTGTACACATCTTAATTTATCTTTCCAACCACACTAAAACAGATGTAATTAATTTCAAAAGCAATATCTTATCATGTCATGGTCTACAGCCCCGGAATTCCCATAGTCCATAGTGAGTCCCAGGCCCCAGGGTTCTCGATATGTGTAGTGAAAGGCTTACCAACTAAATTGTAAGCAATTCCTAGGAAATGTGTGCACTCCTCTCTGCCCTGCCCATTTTTATGTTTATTTTGATGAAATCAGGTGCCAAAATATTTCCCTGTTCCTATACAACCACATGAGAAGCATAGCAGACATTATACCAGGATTAGTAATATAAAAGGCTGAAAACCCAGCAACAATTAAAGGGTGATTCTTCATCCACACCATCAATGAGATTTAGCCTCTCTCATTCATGCTCAGTGTCACCATATGTTTTCCTTTCTTTCTTGAGATCTTGGATCTTCTTGTCAAAGATCAGCTGCTCTAAGTGATCATATCAAACTTTAACCTTACAGTAAGCAACCACTAAACCCATATATGTATGTCAATAAGATACTTTCCCTCAATGGCTTTTAAAGGATCTGCATTTCCTTTTTTTGAGAGAGATTTCCATCTTCATTCAGCTACAGCTCAACTGATTTGCAAAGCAGCTGAAGCTTCTCAGCATTTATTTGTGCAACTATAAACATATTTTAGGTCATCTATTCTGATACTGTCAGAAAATCTGATAAATTGATCAGTTATTATATTGCTTACTCATTAATGAACAAAGGGTCTCACATATAGGCATGATTTATTTTTTTTAAAGGGAGAACATGTAGTGTTCTTCAGATACATTGTAGGGTGAGATGGCCCCTGATGAAGGAGGATCATTGGCACCACAGGAAAGCAGCATCAAAACTGTTTAAAAGAAACGGGGGAAAGTTTAAGAAGAAGCCTCCGACTACACAACTGTCTCTGACTGCTAGAAAATAAAAATATAACTACCCAGCCCTGAAAAGTGCCCCCCAAAGTTAGTTATCAGAAGTTCTCCACCCTACTTTTTTTCTTCTCCCACCTTTTTGCTTCCCTTCCCAGTCCTAATGAATATGTAAAAAAAATTATCCTGAGAATGGTCAGCACAGTCCTCGTTTACTTAGATGTCTAGCAACACCATATTTCAGCAACACTATGTACATTCAAGCAAGGAACAGAAGTTAGATACCCTGCCTACTTGTGCTCATCTTTCAAGACAATTCATACTTTAAGAGTATTTTCATTAATTATCAAAACACACACTGCTCACTACAATCACTCTCTATCGAAGTCTTGTAACAGCTGTCAATGTTGTAATGCAAGCCCTTGTTAGTTCCTAGACATTCCACCCTGGAACTAATGAGGGATCTTCCAGTAACTCTAAACATAGGCACAACTGAGGAACCTACTAGAAAGAGAAAGAGCACAGTGATGCATGAACTGCATGACTCAACCCAACCTTAGCGAACTTAAATCTCACATCTTAATCTTCAATCTCACTAGTTTTTACCCAATATAGTAAAAATGTTTTCAAACATTAAAAAGTTTAGTCTTGTGCAATTCTATACACACATACCTGGGACAAAGTCCTACTGAACACAATAGAACTTACCAGGGCTTTTTTTCTGGTGGAACTCACCGGAACTGAGTTCCAGCACCTTTTCTTCTATTAATTACATTACAATTTAATCGCCATCTACTCCCGAGGAAATGTAATCCAAGAGTTCCGGTACCTTTTTCTCCAGAAAAAAAGCACTGGAACTTACATCTGAGTAGACATGTATATGATCGCACTGTTAAAGACAAAATCTTCTTAAGACAAAGAAGCAAAGCTCTTGAGTAGAGATGGAGAAATCTCTCTGTTTTCATTTCTATCACTTTTACCAATCTTAAATTCATTCCATCCTGTTTCTTAACTAGTCTACAATTTTTTTTCAAAAGTCCACATGAAAATTCATACACATTTTCATGTGCATGTCTTGTAATATTTGCATTTTTGTATGAAATTTTGCCTAAATTTGCAAGCAATTCCCCCCAATTTAATGGATTTTATTAACACATATATGCATTTTTGAGTGCACTTTCTCTTAATATACATATTTTTGTATGCATATTTTGATCAGAGAACCAGATCACAAAAATTGGAAAACTGCAAATACTGGGCAAGTATGTTTGAGTTTGCGTATAGGTTCAGGAAGTACAAATCTGGTAGGTTTGCATTAAAATGTTAACTAATTTCTTCCCCATTCTTACCATTAGGATGAATGGGAAAGGAAATTCCAGTGAGTACTCTGAAGAGCTTTTATTTTACAAATAGGTTAAATGTTCTGAGTAGAATTCTGTACATGATGTGCAAATTTATTGTATTTTCAGCTAGTTGAACAGTTTTATTACTCTCAATTTCCTCATATTGTTGTTTAATTTTTTATGTTGTTTTAACATTGTACTGACAATTTCAAATGTTTACGTATACTGTCACAGAATCCATTTTTGGAAGAAGGCGTGGTTTATACATTTTTAAAATGAATAATTATTACCATTATAAGAATATCATGTACAGTACTATAATTAACAGTTCCCCCCCCCAATGAGGTAATAATGGTTATTACTCACTTCAGTTGCCTCTTCCAAGAAAAAAATAGTATGCTTTTTTTGGTGTTTCTATTTGATGAACTAGGACAAACTTACTGGTGATGCAGTTGGTTTTTGTAGAATGTATTCCAGTAATTCACAGCAAGAGCAAACCACCTATCCAAACCAATCATAAATCTAGGTTGCATAAATATATCTTCTGAGAAAAACAATTTTACAATTCATAACCACTGTTCATTCATATATTATTTGGGTAGATGTACATAGCAAAACAGCATGACAAAAACTGAAGCTACTAAGATTAGAAAAAAGAAAGAAGAAGAAATTGAAACCTTAGCTTTTTATTCATAGCTGGTATACGGTTGCTTCTATAGTCTTTTATCCCCCTTGTTACCAAACACTAACAGAAACCAGATACAGAATTATTTAAAATCTTAGTAAAGCTCCCCATAAAAAATGATTTCAAAACTATCACAGCAAAATCTTTACCAGTCTATCAACTGATTTAGCTCTGCTCCTGAAAACACTCATGCAGATGCTATGAACCACTACTACTGTTATAAAATCAGCAGGTCAGCAGATCAGACGTTTGATTTGAAAACACTGGGCATAATCCTTCAAAAGCTACATTTTATATTTAAAATGTTGCATTATTATTTTTAATATTACTGAGCCCTTCAAGGACAGGGCAGATTAAATATCTAAAATAAACGAATAAATAAATAATCTGTCTCCTTCACTGGTATATTTTATGGCTTTCATCTTTCATTATTACACATCCATATGCTTGTGTCCCCATGGTGCCTGCCTTACTTAGTTATTAAGCCTTCTAAAGATAATGAAAATCCACTTCATATCCACTACACATCCAGTTCTTAGCACTAAAAGCATACTTATGTGTAGAACCGGAGAGCTATACTTCATGTCTGCTGATTTAGGATCCAGTTGGTCTTTTATTTCTCCAATAAAACATAATGTTTTAGTAAGATCATGGTGCAATCAAGTTAGGAGCATTGCACACTCCAGCACAATTTCCACTCACACCCCAATACAAATGCTGCTGAAATGCAGCTGGCCTCGAAAATTAGGCTTGCTTCATTCCTTGTAGTGTCGGATTCTGCTCCATGTACATCTCACTAAAAATAACAGGGCTCTCTCGCTCTGTGTGTGTGTGTGTGTGTGTGTGTGTAGAGGAGGGATTACCTCACACTAAGAGATCTGCCCTGATTTACATTACCCAGTTTGGAAACTCTATGGATCTGGCAGAACTACATTGACTAAAAACACATGTATTTCCAATGGATACAATTGTCAGTTACGGGTTTTTAACCAGAGCATACTACTCATCCTTCTGGTGCAGCAGAAAAAGTACCTGAAGCAATAAAAAAGCTACAGAATTATAAGGACTAAAGATGAAAATAATGTTTAATAATCTAAGCAGTGCAACTGTATTCTGCTAGAAACTGATTTTTTTGTGCACCAAAACCATCTTTGGTATTTTAAACCAGACGTTACAGTGCTGTGCAGGCAGGAAAGTACAGCCACCAAAGTCAACTGAGAAACTTCCCAAATCTACTCCTTTACCTTCCCACTGACCTGTTTAAATTATCCTGGATTTTATTTATTTATTTAAAAGTTAATAACCTGCCTTTTCCAAGCTAGAAAGAGCTTGCAAGACAGCTTGTTTCATGATTGCAAAAAAGGTCCGGATTGGCAGATTGGAATATTATAGAAACACATGATCAAAACAACATCCCCAAGCTACCTATTCCCCATTTACATTGTGTACAGCTATGTTGCCTGGGGGACTCTGGGAGTTGTAGTCCAACACTTCTGGAGGGCACCAGGTTGGGGAAGGCCATGTAGTCCATTGTAAGTGTTTATTTGAAGCTTATTTCAATTATCTGATTTTCTAGACACTCCAAATGCCTCCCAAAGTTCTTTGGGAGTCTATATTATGATCCAGAATTTGTGCCTTGCAGAGTATATGTGCCTTGTTTGGCAATGTGATTTATTTCTCTTTGAACCCACACAAATAGGCTATAAATCTGTCGTCTGTCTCTCCCTCACTCTACACACACACACACACACACACATAAAATACCATCCCAATTTATTCAACTTGGTAGACAAATATTTGTTATTCACTCTGACCTTTAAAACAATCAGATATACATTTGAAGAGAACAGATTTTTGAATAAATGTCCAAACAAACTGACATGCATTATGGTGTACTAAACATAGTGGTACTTGAATTTATTTATTTATTTATATGCCTGATAATTCTACAATATATTTGGAAAACTGACTATATTAAAGGTGTTAATTGCATCCAAATTATCTAAGCTCTGAAGACATGTGAAAAGATAACAACCTGCAAATGCTTGTAAGATTTTTTTTTACAAGGAGGCAAGATAAATCCAGTATAGTTTGAAAAAGTGACACAGAATGCTAAGATTTTATTTTAAATGGGGAGCCAAGTGGCTGGGCTGTATATTAAGAATATTTCACAACAGAGATACATCTGGTTGCAAAATAGTTTCCAATGGTGGGAAGGGGGGGATGGGGCCTTGAGAAAATTAATAATAGTTTGGGCAATTTAAAAATTTCCCCTAAAAGCATATCTTTATGCAAACTTAGGTTGTTGTCAGCAAATATCGGGGGGGGGGGCACACAGTTTATTTTTAAAAGGCAAAATGCTAGTGATGTTGATTACTGATGGCTGCTATAAATCAGGAACAAATTTCCCTCAAAAGTTGAGTGAATACAACAAAATAAAAGAACTATATTTAATATCCAAGTTTGCATTATACCACTCTTTCAATACAATTGTAAGTTCCATCCATTGTTCTCAGCCTGGACTAATCATAATGCCTAATTCTTAAAAAGGATTAGGAAAGCCAATTTCATCAGGACATAACCTGATTATATGAAACCCAGCTCCTGACACCGATATTTCATTTTTTTACATTCTATGGATATCTCCTTATAACTTATTTTAATGCTAATTGGTTTAAATTAGAGAATGCACTGTACAATCCTTATAAAGATGGATGAAAATATAAAAATATAAAATTTGATAAATGCTGTTGAGACCTAAAAGGAAAAGAATACCTACAGAAATGTTACATAGTTAGTAGTGAGATATGGTGGCAGTATTTTCTCCTGCCAGTGATTCTCACTGAGTACCTGGGCAGCATGGTAATATTGTATAATGGTGATTTTTTCATAATTAAATGTGATGATTACATGCCCACTTTTTGCCTGTTCTGCATACAGAAACACAATTTTAATCTTCTTGACTTTCAGGGAGTAAACAGCATAGGAGGAACCATGCTGAGCCACGCTGACCAGTCAAGAAGTATAGTGAAAAACTGAACTTGGTTCTAAGTTTTCTGATTCCTGCTGTGTTACTGACGTCAACAGCAGGGAGGGGATTGGGTTACCAACTGCTTTTAAAGTGCCACTTAAATCACACCCCAGTGAAAATATTTGACAAATTTGGGTCTTGATAAAAGCTGTCAGGACAGCAGGACGTTGTATGTAAAACCAGAGCATACCAGAACACCCTGTCACTTTTGTTAATGGCCTGCTCATACAAAGCTCTCTTGATGAACAAATGGAATGGCAATCAAAAAAGCAGGGCAGCTCCACTGGATGCCAAGAAATGATTGCAGGATCAGAGTCTGTTTTTACATTTTACATTCATGGTCACAAGTAATCTCTTGCTGACTGAAGTCAGCAGGAATCACACGTATATGCCGTGTCTGGAAACAGGATTCATCCGGTGGTGTAAACATTTATGAATACATATGCTTGTCCTCAGTTTCATGCAGACACTTTCAATAAACTAATGCTTGAGCAATGACTTTAGCCTCGCTTATATGGGACTGCATTTTCAAAACATATTTTCTTCTATCTACCCAAAATGAACTTTCACCTGGAGACTTGAACCTTGAGTATTATTCTTTTACTTACAATTTCTCAGAAATTCAGAGTGTGGCTACAGAAGGCTAAAACTTTAAACCTCTCAGAGAAAGAAATCTGGAATATGTGAAATTATGTGTCTTTACCTAACTTCTGATAATGGAAACAGAAAACTGTAAAAACATACAAAGCTTGTAGGACCACTTTCTAGAATCACATTCCCAGATCAGCAATTGCATGAATAGATTTTTTTTTTTTAAAAGGACAGGTACAGGGGAGAGAAGCCTGGTGTGGGATGTAGGGGGCTTTAACACTTTGCCCCCTACTGCCATCCCAATCTGGATTGGGCCCTCCACACCTGCTATTTGCATTGTATGAAAAAAAATTCTATTCTCTCCAATGGGAGCTTTTCTTCTAATGTAATTAGTAGGCATGGGGGCACAATCCGGATCAAGACCACAGCAGGTGGCAATGGGTAATTGTGTGAGTCTGACTCTGATTTGTGAGGAGAGGGCAGGGTCAGTCCAAACATACAGGCAAACTAGGCTGCTGAATTTCCACAGGTGTCTGGCTCAGCTATGTACATGAGTGGAAAGAGAGCCACTGTCTGAACTTTTGGAGAACGCATGCAGAGGTAGTTTTTGGGCTGGGTTGGTGTCCCCTGCCTTCTAGCAGACAAAATCAAGAACCTGTTGATCTCCACTGGCTGCCTGAGTATAGACAAACAGGAGGAAGCAAAGAAACAACAGACATTACAACTGAAATGAGAAACATTGTCATGATCAGCTCTTGATCATTTGCAGCCCAATCCTAGGCATGTTTATTGGGACATAAACCCTGTTGTGTGCAGCTTATTCCTACATAAGTGTGCGCACAGCTGTTATACTTCAGCACACGAGAGGACACATGGGAGAGGGACAGCTAAATTGTAATTCATCTGTGGCAGCAGAGCACCCCTGGAAGAGGGTGAAGTTCTTCTACATTGCTGTATTTCTCAAAAGGAAAAAAAAAAAGACAGCTCTGCCTTTGGTTGCATGAATAAAAGGAGGCTGTTAGATCAGAGATTCTCAAGGACACAGGAGATAAGACAGCTGGTCTGCTGGGCTAGAGGCAGCAGGCATTTGGGGGGGCAGTGTAGTAGAAGGGGGATTTTTTTAAGACCTGATGAGACCCAAAAGTGCAGAAATCATACAAATAATCTAAATTTCATTAGGAAATATTTTACCATATATATATATGAATGTGTGCTCTACACTTGAAAAGATGTCCCCTAGACAGCTCCTAAACCTGATCGCAACAGAAAATACTCCATCTCATATTACCAAAGTATTCATTCACATTTGCTGTCACCTGCCTCTAAGGGCACATTTCAAGAATATAAGAATTTGAGTTGAAAACGATTAATTGTATCATACAGGGGGATTATACTACACACTGCTCTGTTCCAAAATAATAGGGATGTCAGCCTCCCCCTCCATGCATAACCCGTAGTTGGGTGTGATACAATCCTGACAACTCAAGGTCCTCTGTCTCTCTTATGGGCATCTTACACTGATCTGATCCTCACAGGCCTCAGATAACCTCAACAAAGTGTACAAGTACACTGTATGATGATAGCTTAAAAAGGACCATGCCCTAAATCTTTGACATCTACGGTACATGTTACAAAATAGAGATAACAAGTTACGATACCATGGCTGGGATCCTAATACAACCCAGTGTGAGTGGAAATAACTTCGGGAGGGGGAATGCAACTTCTGTGAACTACTCCCCCCAGCTGTGGTCCTGCATGCTTCATTGTAAGCCATTCTGGAGGGTCCCTCAACCCTTAGGAAAAGCTTTTTGACAGTGCAAGGGGCTGTAGCATAAATAGGGAAGGATAGCTCTTTTGCACAAAGTCCACTCATAGATCTTTGTGTACAAGCCAATGAACCTAAACATTAGGCATTCAAAGTAACCTATAGGAGTGAAAACAGAACCACAAACAACTGTAGAAAATAAACAAGCAATTGTTATATATATATTACATATGTTCTATTCTGAAATATGAATATTTCCTTTTTATTATGTTTGACTTTTTAAATGGTCAGTTTAAGACCATGCTCTAAGCTACACAGAAGAACAACAAAATAATCAAGCTTATCAACCCAAGCTTTTGTAGGAATCAAACTGAGACAAACATATGCACAATCACAGAATATGCTATAATCTGTATTGTACAGTGCTTGTGGCAGTGAACTGGGATGGTAGCAGAGCATGTTCAATGCTTCTGGGAAGGGAAAGTGGTCAGTTTGGTTGGGTTTAGAACCTCCCATAGGAGATAGCTGAGCACTGGAAAGGGATCCTGGGAAGTCGGGAAGCAAAGGGTCATGGAGCCCATTGGCAAGGGGATAAAGGAACAATGCAGAGTAGGCAACAGGTTGAAAAGAGGAACCTGAAGGAAGGGCAAGTTGAAAAAGAATCTTAAGGCAAAGGATAGCAAAGGTAGGGAATTGAGGCAGATAGGGGGCTAATCAGAGAGTGGAGGATCTCTGAACAACTCTACACCACTTGAGATCAGGAGGGGCTGTATGCTATGGGGAAAATGAGAGAGAAATTCTAGTTTCATTGATCAAGAGATAGGGATGAATAAAGCAAGCAAGTCAAAGTAGGCAACAGGCTCAACAGAAAGCACCTGAATACACGATGGGTGGTGGAAACATGGGATTGAAGAAAGGAGGAGTCTATGAGAAAGCAGAAATGGGGACAAAACTACACACAGTGCCTAGTGACAGGAGGGCCTATACATTATTGGCAGGAGTGTAGTGACAAGGGAATTTTGAGGATTGTGGGCTAGGAAGCCAAAGGAGCACAGGGTTGCTAGGTCTAGGGTCTAGGCCAGCCTTCCCCAACCTGAGGCCCTCCAGATCTGTTGGACTATAACTCTCATCAGCCCCAGCCAATATGGACAATGGTCAGGGATGACGGGAGCTTTAATTGAAAACATTTGGAGGGAACCATGTTGGGGAAGCCTGGTCTAGACCCCAAATGGAAATTTTACCATGATGGCTTCTTATAAGGAGATACAAGAGCCAAGAAAAAAATATTTATTAGAAAAAAGAGCCACGAAATGGTGGGCAACAGTGGGGCTAAAGTTAATATATTCATTTCAACTAATCAGCTAATTCTTTGGATAAAGACTTCTAGTTAGTAAAAGATTTGTTTGTTCAAGAATTCACTTTACAATTATGCCATGCTTATCCTCTCACTTGCTTGCCAAAGCACTTTAAAGCAGAGCAACTCAATTAACAAACAGTGAAAAGGTAGAAAGTATTAGACAAACATTACCTTGGCAGGCATAGCCCCTTTCTTCATAGCCAGCATTACACAAGCACTTCCCTATGGGAACTAGCCATTCTCCTTCTGTACTGCAGTACATCTTGGGTGGGTCTTCCTCTTTGGAATGATTAACACAAGAGCCTCGCACTTCCACCAGTGACTGAGAATCCATAGGTACCGTGTCTGGAAACATGGCCAGGTTCTTTACAGTGAAAGGGCACTTTTTAAAGTACACCCGCACTGATACTAAGGCAACACATGCACCCACATCTTGAAAAGCCAAGTAAAATCCTTTCCTGCTGACAGGTCCCACTTCACGAACCTCTGTATTGAGTTTAAGAATTCGATCCCCAAGATCCATCTGAGTGAAGCTCTCATCGGCAGCAATGGTATCAATCTTTGTAAACAGGTGTTCTCTAAACTTGACAGAATGGTCATCATCAGACTCCATATAATACAAGTTAAAAGTCTCCTTGCAAGTGCCCAGAACTAGTGGGATGCTGTTACAGTCCCGCAGGGTAAACTTGAGCTCCACATAGATTTTCTGAGCTGAGTTACGTGGTATCCAGTTTGTCCTCAGCCAATTGTTCTGACTGTGGTCCATTACATTGCAAACCTGGTAAGTTCGGATTGGAGTATAGTTCTCGTCGACACCACTTATTTCTTCCCACTGAAAACATAAATATAAGAACAGTCATTTTTAAATCAAGTATAATAGCAAGAGATGATCAGAAGGTGCTTTGAGGGCACCTTTATTTGCTCTTTGCTTGTGGCATATTGTGAATACTGAACCATTCTCGTTAAATTTTGAACAGAGGGACTGAGGGTGGACAATACTGATAGAAGATATCCTCTTGGAACAAGAAGGATTTGCGGATATTTTTCTGATTCCCTGTAGTGCACAAGTGCTCACAGAAGCACCATTGATCTGGTCTTTGGTAGACTAGTGGATAACAAAAATACAACAGAATACTGATGATTTCCACCAAAATATCAATATTTTCCATTACATTTCTCAGCTGCCAAAGGTAAGAAGGAATGAAATTCCTCTGATAAGTTTTCCATATTCCTAAATAAAGCATAACATATTTTATTTAATATTACCTTCAAAAATTTGCACCAAGCAGTCCCTCACCTTACTCTATACTTTCTTCTCTGGTGAAACTATGCAAAACAATTGTGATGTTGACTTACTCATACTAATTTTTGGCAATGAGTATTGGGACTACCACACAGTGCATGGTACAAAACAGTAGCAATGTGTAGTGTCTGAAAAACAACCCTCTCTGGATGTTCAAAAATATCTAATTTTCCTAGCTCTTTTAATAGCTCCTAATGAGTAGCAATGTATTTTCTTCATGGGTTGTTTTACCACTAGCAAATATTTTAGTAATACCATCTCTTTACAGACTTATAGTGCAATCCAATACTTGTCTAACTTATAAGTAACTTATAAGTTACCTTGTAAGTTCCATTGAGTTAATTCAAAATTCCACTGAGTTCAAGGGGGGTAACTCCCAGGTAAGTGGGAATAGGATCCCAGCCTCAGATTCATTAGGATGATTTGGATGGAGTTAAAACAAGTTCAGCTTGTTTGAATGTGCTTAATATAGAGAGGTGTTGGAGTTTTATAATTCCTTGCTTTGAAATGCAAGCTCAACAACTCATAATATTCAGCTTGAAAACAGGGAGAACATTACATGTGTCTCCCTCCTACTGTTCTTCTCTAGCTGAGATGTGAATACAAGGTGCCCCTGGGAAAACTGCATTTTTCATCATGCCAGACAGAGTAAGAGGGGGGAAAGGGAAGAGAAAGAGACCCCGATTCTTGTCCTTCCCTGCCATCGTGACCACAGCAACTTTGTGGAGAAGGAAGAGACAGCTCTTCCTCCACTGCTAAAACAGGAGCTGTAGCAGCAGCCATCACAACATTGGATAAGGGGTTCGGAGGTGCATGCGGTGGCAACAAAGAGCAAATGCAGAATGAAAAATAAACAAAAAAAGAAAGTTCTTTTCTGAGTCTTCTTCACTTTTGCTCATAAGTGCTGGTTTCAATCTGAAAACAAGCCAGGGGAGCTCAGCCATCTCCAGTAATATAACCAAATGCCAATCAATTTGGTATCATCTTACAGCTACAAAAAATCCAAGTTCAATACCTCTGTCACCCAAAAAGATTCAAAATTTACAAGACATTACAATGGATAGATGAAATACAGCAGGGCCATACTAACCTTTAAATGGAACTCCTGAAAATAAAAATGTTGTGATTATAAAGAATTAAGTATCATCAGAATAAACTGGAACTCCTTTCTGGTCAGTTTCCCATAAATCTACCAATACCATGTGGACCCTAATCAACATTCATTTCACACTGCAGATAGATGGAGCAGTCTACTTCTGGTTGGTGTCAATTTTGCAGGTTTGTTATGTATTCATTTTGCCCTGTGTCCACAGAGCAATATTTTAAAAATCTGCATGAAAAATTGTATATAAATACAATATTTTGAACTTATTTTCTCTCAAAGTACACATTTATAAACATATTCATCATGAAGTACACATTTCTAAATGTATTTTATCCTAAAATACACATTCTAAAAATATTTTGGTATCTTTGAGGTGACCATTGCATGACAAAATGTGCAAAAGTGCAAAATTCAGAGGATAACTGCATCCTGATCTACACATTAGTACAGGAAATGTGGATCAGGTCACTTTGTATCAGAATTTGCAAAGATCAAATTCGTCATCATCCTTATTTCACACTGGATCTTTCAACCAATGAGCCCATGATTGAGACATACTTAAACCACAGTCCTAATAACAATAATCCACTAATCCCAATTATTTCACTCATGAGTGTATTACATTCTTTTTGCTCTTCCTTGCATGTTACAATGTAATGACAAAGATGTGCTCCTGAAATGTAACCAAGTCAGAGAAGTAAAATATTTGTTTTAACAAGAACCCATACACACATAAAATAGGAATTAAAATAGACTTTCTCTATCTAAAATAGGTGCAATTAGTGCAGACCTAAATTACCTGTTGTGATGCAGACAATGTGTTTGGATACATATATTTTTTAACAATACGAAACTTGTACAGTTCTTAATTAGATGGCCAAGGTCCAACACTGAGTTAAGTGCACTCCTGTACATATCTACTCAGAAGCAAGTCCCACTGAGTTGAATAGGGCTTACTCTCAGGTAAATAGGTACAAGATTGTAACCTTAGATCTATTAATCTGAGTAGGCTTAAGCGTCCTTAACTAAGTACTGGATTCTGGCCTTCAAAGTGCATTTACAGCACAATCCTATACAAGTCTATTGAGAAGTGACTTCAATGGGACTTACTTCCAGATACGTGGGTATATAGGATTGCAACTTTAGTTACACAGAATGTCTAAGAGCCAAACAAGATGATGTACTAATGATGTATGAACAGCCTCCTTGCTATCATGAGTTATCAGGCAGGCTGTGGACATGTCTGTTGGTTGCTGCATAGCTTTTCATTTCTGCAGCTATTTTTGTGCTTCTGACTTTGATGCTGGTTGAGCATTAAAGGATTGTGAGTATGTCAACTGGCATTAGCCATAATGTAGCAGCTGTTGGTGTGGTAGGACTGTAGAACTGACCTACTCACAGTGAAACAGAGTGAGGTCGGCTGACTGGCTGGCTGGCTGGCCCTTGAAAAGTTTAATCCCATTCTCCATTCAGGGTTTCAAGAGGAACAAGGAAATATACCTATTCTAAAACAACTATTAAGTACCTGCTAAAAAGTGTTTTCCCTTTCTTGAGTAATTTCATGTTTTTTAGTTTAATTACAGTTTGCCCGTATCGCTTAATATTAACACATTTGTGCATTATTTATTTTCAGAGAGCAATTATACATGAATATAAATCTAAATAGACATCCCATGTTAGCTTTTTAATACATCAAAACAAAATTTCATTTACGGTAGTTATTTTATTATATCACCATAAGGGTACACCATGAAATAATGTGATTGGCATACGATAACATACAACATAAGCCTTTAAGTGCATTTGTTAGATATTTACCAAGCCCCGCATCTTTAGATTGCCATGTTGACAAAAGGAGATGAATATCAAGGAATGAATTGCATGACAAACAAAGCACCACCACTATATGTTCTGCATAAAGGGAAGCAATGAGCTATTATCGCTGCATTAATTTGTATTGAAGACCAAATTGCCTGTAAAATTATACCAGAATGAGATTTCAGGCCATTTGCACAGATAGCAAAACACCTGAACTAGCATATACATCAAAGCATTGATAGAGGGTTTGTACTTGCGTTTTTTTCCTATTCAGACCCTCCACAAATAATTTTGTAAACCCTAAAAGAGCTGTTAAAGACCTTTAAGACAGTTAATTACCCTAGTGTTCTTAATGTTGAAATTGACTTACATCCTTGTATATTACAGCTTCTTATTATGTGGAGACATTCATTCATTATTGATAGGACTTTTTATGAGACTTCATACCCTAGCAGCACTTTCAATCATGTTGCCTCCTGGTACACAATGGAGACTATTTGATCAATTGGCCTGATGTACTTGGGAGACCATACTGTTTAAATGCGCCACTATCGCAGCAGTCTTATGTGATTGCTGAACTCTAGACCATTTTTCTACAGATACCTGAAAGCATTTTAGTATACTTCTCAAGCCAGACATAGCTATGAAAATACAGCAAACAGGGATTCTACCAAAATTATACTCATCTGAATTTTTCTCTGGATTTTGATGTTCTGAATTATGTCCGCTTTTTTTCAAAGTGAAATCTATGCATTAGGAAATCTCTGATTTTCTACTTTTTGGTTTCCAAACTTTGCACAAAGTATTGTGCGTGTACTTTGCCAGCTTCCAGATTCTTCAGTTCATTCATGACTTCTTCCCACTTTATACCCCCAATGTGCAAGTATGCATTGATACATAAATGCCATCTCATTGTGATTGCTTCAGTAATTATTTTGTGAGGTTTTTTACTGATACACATAGGAACTTGAGTGCTTTGATTAAAAAAAACCCTGCAAACTTAAAGTGGATGTATATATATATGTATTTCGATAATGATGATGATTTCTCCCCTTTCTATTGTTCACTGCTCAGATATTTTATTGGATATAGAGTGGTATATAAATCTTGTAAATAAATAAATACATTATTTTGTGTGGTGTTTTAACAACATGCTGTCATGCATGTGGACATTTGTAAAGCACCACCACAAAAGAATTATAAAGCAATCAGTCATACATACAATCATATTAATATTGCTTTTTGTAGTGTTTTATCAATACAGAGCGGTAATATACAGGGAGGAAAAGATGCAAATGAACTGAAAGAAACTAAAGGTGTGGCAAAATGTACATTCACCAATTTCAAATTTTATTTTAGAAATCCTCCTAGTTAAACTGGATTTCAAGGACAGCTCAGTAGCAGAGCACATGCTTTGCATGCAAAATGCCCCAGGCACAATCCTTGGCATCTCCAGGTAGGGCAGGAATAACTCTTGCCTGAAACCCTGGAGTCAATGCTACTCAGAGCCAAACTACATGTTACGCTAATTGGGTAATGTGTACCTGAGCCGGGGAAGTTTAATCCTCCCCTCCCGGATCATGCTGGTCCTGATGCAAATCAGGAATGCACAAATTTACACTAAGATAAAACAAAACACAAGACAGCTACACACTATCTGATTAGGATGACATGTGGTTTGATCCCGAGTGTCAACAATACTGGGCTAAATTGAACAACGGCCTGACTCAGTATAAGGCAGATTCCTATGTTACTATGTAAAGGAAAGGAACAGAGAGGAGCCTCTTATCCCTAATGGTAAAGTTGAAGACCCCCATATTAAATCACATCTAACTCACATGTTCAGAAAGAAATGGAAGCTGGGTTCCCAGAGTCATAGTGACAGCAAAGAGGCAATAAGCATATATCACCTGCGCTTGTGTACCATTGCTAAGTGTATGCCTGAGGTGATGAGAGAAGGATCAAGAACAGCTTGTCTATGATGTCACCTTCACGTGCTGAAGTAATCAATGATAGCTGCAATTATTAGATGAAAAAAACTAATATATGAACTAATTCTAAGCTTCTTTTGATGTCTAGGTTATCTCATGTTGATCTTTACTTAGCTTGCAACTCCTTAGAACTCCTTATCCTTATCTTTAACTGCCACATTTATTGGTATAACCCCCTCCTAAGTTTTCATTGTAGCACTTCTTTTTTGTTATAATATGTATATATTTGTCTTAGTCAACCATTCTTAAATAATAAGGAGCAACATAACTGGTATGCTCAGCTTGTAATAAAATTGTAATGGACAAGCCATTCAAACTAATCAGATTGAAAGTAATTTTACCCATATGAAAACAGAAATTGCTTTTTAATTACAATGACTTTTTCTTCTTTTTTTTCTTGCTTTAACAGGTCCATATTTGGGTTAAGTGGAAAACTTAAGTCAACATAGTTGATGTGTTGCTTGTACAAACTTCTTTTGTACAAGCACCACTGAAAAGAAATGAATGGGATTGGATAAGTACATGTTCACCTATAGCAGGCCCTAGTCACATAATCCTCATTTGCGCGGGTAAAGGGGGAAATGAAGAGACGAGACAACAGTTATGGTATAAAATCAGGGCCACATTTATTGAATCGAAGGTCTGCGAAGGGAGAAGTGCGGGATTAACTAAGGCCGGCCAAAAGGCCAGTGGAGCATGTCTGGGCGAAAGCATCCCAAACTCGAGGGCGGCGCGGTGACCCACCACCCTTGAATTCTGCACACGGGGTGCTGGGGGATCTACCCAGGATCACCGTCCCCTGGCGCCACGGGACATCCGAGGAGGGTGAGATGGGTAGACCCCAAAGGCGACCCTACCTCTCACAAATGGAGCCACAAGGCATCGACATTTGTGAGGCTCGGGTTCTCACCTAATCCTCATAAAAGGATGAAAATGGGATTCCTTCCAGAAAAGGTGGTGATGAGCCTGAATGCCTGAATGGATAATGATGGCAGAGGAAGGACAGGTTGCTTACCTGTAACTGTAGTTCTTCGAGTGGTCATCTGTGCAGTCACACATATGGGCTCTGCGCCTGCGCTGAGACCGTTCCGGAAAATTCTAAAGCTGAGGTAGACTGGGCGGGAGCCCCTCCCCCTCGCGCGTGCTCCTTAGCGCGGCTCCCGCCCATTCCCTCAGTTCCTCTGAGACCGCCTATTGCGGCCCCATGAACCGAGAGATACTCACTGTTGGTATTGACATTCCCTTTTATAGTAATACCAAAAAAAAACCACAACCATTATCATTTAGAAATGACATGAATTGGAGCAATACACACCCAGTGTCCACTGGCAGGTCCATTGAAATCGATAATGACGCCAAGCGGGGATGGATGGGTGGGTTGTGTGACTGCACAGATGACCACTCGAAGAACTACAGTTACAGGTAAGCAACCTGTCCTTCTTCTTCGTGGTCTCTGTGCATCACACATATGGGCAGAGTAACAAGCTGATCCACCCGGTGGTGGGATGGCGGCATTGGTCACTGCAATACCGATGATAGAACCACCCTTCCAAAGGTGTTCACAGCCCGAGCTCAAATATCAAGTCTGCAATGCTTGATGAATGTCGATGGAGCGGCCCTGGTTGCTGCTCTATAGAGCTTTGGCCTTTCCCAAACACCACGGATGTTGACTGTGTTCGGGTAGAATGTGCCCTTACTGGGCCTGGCAACTGCTTGCATGAAAGCTGGTATACCAATGTAATAACTTCTATCTATTTGGCAAATTTCTGCCTTGAAACAGAAAGACCTGGGGATTCGCCACCATAACATACAAATGGTTGATTTGTTTGTCGAAAAGAAGCTGTTCGCTCTTTATAAAATGCTAGGGCATGTCGGACATTCAGTGTATGCATTTTCTGCTCTATGTCAGAAGACGGGTTTTGGAAAAAACGCTGGCAACACTATGTCCTGCCCTGTATGAAAAGTCTGAAACCACTTTTGGTAGTAAATTGAGATCTGGACGGATGACTATTATGTCCTTATGAAACACCATATAAGGTGAGTCTACTGTGAGTGCACAGAGCTCGCCAGATCTTCTCGTCTTTCATGTGAGAAACCTGTGATCAATAGTTGCTAGTGGTTCAAAAGTCTTCTGAGTCAGTGCACGCCGCATCAGAGGCAGATTCCAGCCTGGCACCAAATTCCTGATTGGAGGAATGATGTTCTTCAAGCCTTTCAAAATTAAGGTTTCGCCAACGGATGTGTGAAGATTGACCCCGAGGTAACATAAGGCTTAATGGCTGAAATTGCTGCCAAGTATACCCTTATGGAGGATGATTTTAAACCTCACACCATCAGAGCATGCAAATATTCTAGTACAGTTTGTACTGTGCAGGATTTAAGATTTTGTTTACATTTCCTAGCATAAGATGCTCTCGTGTACGGCTTGTAGGCAGCTTGCAGGACAGTTTGTAATGGTGACGGTAAGTCTTGGGCTAGAATAATCGAATCTGCCATGCCATTAATGCTAGGCTATCCAAATCTGGGTGCTGGATGTTGCTTTGAGCTTGAGTTAGCAGTGTTGGCACTATCGGGAGCAACTGGTATTCTCCTTCGGAAAGGTGCAGGAGCTGGGGGAACCATGGTTGCCGTGGCCACCACAGTGTTACAAGAATGCAGTCTGCTCTGTCCCTCCAGATTTTTGAGATGACTCACATCAACAGAGGAAGAGGTGGAAACATGTAATACAGATGACCCGCCCATTTCATCATGAAGGCATCTGTGATGAGATTGGGATCCGATGTTGCCCTGCTGCAAAAAAGATGGTAGGCCATGTTTTTGGAAGTGACAAAAAGATCTACTTTCGGTTGACCCCAGATTGAGAAAATTCAACTGCGAATCTCTGCATCCAGTTGCCACTCGTGTGACTGCATGGAGACTCTGCTTAGAGTATCTGCTAGTGTGTTGTTTTTTCCTGCGATGCGAAGCACCATGAGAGACATGGGTCTTGGAATTGTCCAGTTGAAAATTCTGAGGGTCAGCCTTGTGAGTTGCATCGACCTCGTTCCACCCTCTTTGTTGAGGTAGGCTACAATGGTCATGTTTTCTGAGACAACCTGGATGTGTTGGCTGTGAAGAAGAGACTCTAGTGCCTTCATGGCATTCCACTCTGCCATCAACTCCAACATACTGATGTGCATCTTGCACTCAACAGAGTTCCACGTGTCTTAAGCTACGTGGCCTGCACAATGCGCTCCGCATTTCAGGAGGGAGGCGTCTGTTGTCAGAACCCTCGGAGTTAGTGGATGAAAAGGCACTCCTTTGATGAGAACGCTCTTGCTCATCCGCCACAACAAAGATGTTTCGGTGTTCCGTGGAATGGTGAGGTGAGTGGAAGGTGCCTGTCTTTGCAGGTCAAAGGAGCGGATAAGCCAGTTTTGAAGAGTTCTCATGTGAAGGTGGGCATAATGCATTACTTGCACAGTTGATGCCATATGGCTGAGAAGACGTTGGATCAACCTTACTGAGGACAAAGGAGCTCGGTACAGGCATTCCGAGATGGTAAGTATTTTGTCTACTCTGTCTTGAGGTAGAAATGCCCAGCCATCCTTTGGATTGAGAACTGTTCCTATGAAATTCAGTTCCTTTGCAGGATCGAGGACTGACTTTTTGATGTTTAGACATAAGCCGAGATCATCGAGCATGGACAAGGTTGTCTGAAGTGCAGACTGAAGACGTAGTCTGGATGAATAGACGACCAGCCAGTCGTCGTGTCCTGTGTATTTGTCAAGGCCAATGTAGTCGCCAAGTCCTCTAAAATTCGAGAGGAGTCAAGAAACTCTGTTTCACGGAAGACTTGGCTTTCTTAGGGCCTTGGTAATGAAACTGCGGGAAGCATTCCTTAGTCCTGCAGACTGACTATCATGTGAACATGCATCTTGTCCTCCCATTTAAAAAGAGGTTGAAAAGGAGCTGTGGAAGATGTGAACCTATTCCACTGTCACGGCTTGTACTGCCTATGCCTTGGCAGTGTACTGAAACTCATCTTCTGGGCATTGACCCTAGCCTTTTGGACTGCGTCCAAAGAATCATCCATATTCTCATGGAATAGACCTTCCTCATCAAACAGGTCTTCTATGTGAGCTTTAACATTTGATGTTAGCCATAAATGACGTCCAAGTGAGATGGTACTAATCAGAGACCTGACATGGCAATCAGTTTGGTGTCTGGCGTTATTCATCTGCAGGGTTCCCATACTGATGACCTCCGCTTGTAGTACCCTTGCCAAGTCTCTCTTTTCCTCTGGGAGGTAATCACAGATGTTCCCTAACTTTCCAGTTAGGGATAACTGATACCTCACCATAATTGCCTGGTAGTTGCTACCGTTAGTAGAATAGATGTTGCTGTACACTGGGTCTTCTATCTCAGGTGTCTCGACATTAGTTTCTATGCCTAAGGCTGCCATCATCTTCATCACATGGTCTGCAAATGTATCTAGGTCTTCAGTTGGTAAAGTGGACAGTTTATATTCCACCTGCAAATCAGGAGAAGAGCCTAGTAATTTGTACACTGCAGAAACTGAGTCAGAATAAGGCAGGTTCTCATCAATGTCGAGAGCAATGTTCGATGTCGACAGAGCCTCTCGATGTCAAGAGCACTGTTGACAGGCTCTCCTCGATGTCAAGAACAATGTTCGATGTCGACAGAGCCTCTCGATGTCAAGAGCAATGTCGACAGGCTGTGCTCGATGTCAAGAGCAATGTTCGATGTCGACAGAGCCTCTCGATGTCAAAGCGATGTTCGATGTCGACAGGCTGTGCTCGATGTCAAGAGCAATGTTCGATGTCGACAGAGCCTCTCGATGTCAAGAGCGATGTTCGATGTCGACTGGCTCTCCTCGATGTCGAGAGCAATGTTCGATGTCGACAGAGTCCGCTCGATGTCAAGAGCGATGTCGACAGATTCTCCTCGATGTTGAGAGCCTTGTTCGATGTCGACAGAGCCCTCTCGATGTCGAGAGCTATGTCGACAGGTTCTCCTCGATGTCGAGAGCGCCGCTCGATGTTGACAGAGCCCTCTCAATGTTGAGAGTGGTGTTCGATGTCGAGAGAGCCTGCTCCATGTCGAGAGCGAGATGTTTGATGTCGACAGAGCCTGCTCGATGTCGAGAGCGATGTTTGATGTCGACAGGCTCTCCTCGATGTCAAGAGCGATGTCAAGAGCGATGTCGACAGGCTGTGCTCGATGTCAAGAGCAATATTCGATGTCGACAGAGCCTCTCGATGTCAAGAGCAAAGTCAACAGGCTTTCCTCGATGTCAGGAGCAACGTTCGATGTCAACAGAGCCCTCTCGATGTCGAGAGCGATGTTCGATGTCGACAGGCTCTCCTCGATGTCGAGAGCGATGTTCGATGTCGACAGAGCCCCTCGATGTCGAGAGCGATGTCGACAGGTTCTCCTCGATGTAGAGAGTGCGCCGCTCGATGTCGACAGAGCCCTCTCGATGTCGAGAGCGGTGTTCGATGTCGACAGAGACCACTCGATGTCAAGATCGGTGTTCGATGCCGAGCGGCTGGAGGAAGAACGTTTTCTCCATGGATGGAGTATACGTCTCCTCTAATGTTGGAGCTGCAGTAAGCTCCGTAGCCACGAGTACAGGTGAATCCATAATTTCTCCATCGGAGAGTGAGGCTACTTGCACTCCTGACACCGAGGCACGCTTTGCAGGCGTGGATGTAGACAGCTCGTCTCTTCTCGGTGTCGAAGACTCGATCTGTGTCGGGATCGAAACCAGGCGTTTTACCTTGGTGGTCGACGTCAAAGCCGTGAAACTCACAGTCGATAGGACTGGAGTGACAGGCTTATAGAGAGAGACTTTCAGTCCTTAGATTTTTTCTTGGACACAGTCTCTTTCTTTTGCTCTTCCTTAGAGCATTTGTGGGCTTTTTTGTCCTTTCTCTTAAGTGGGGATTCCACATTCCGAGTTGCCGCCACTGTAGTATGAGACGTCGCTGATCTTGGCTTGAATGCCATATAGAGGGACACACCACGGATAAAGTTTGCTGCCAGGGAGCCATTTTGAGCTTTAAAGCTCGGTGTTTTCACATCGGCCTAATGAATGCCTTACAGTGGTGGCATATTTCTACTACATGAATGCCTTACAGTGGTGGCATATTTCTACTATATTTCTACCCACTCTCAAACATAACAGGCACAAAGAGTGGCCAGCAGCCGGAGGTAATTTAATCCCACAATAGAAGCACTTTTGAAAAGGCGCCTAAAACAGCCGTTCCTCAGAAGAGGAGAAGAATTTCATTTTTTAAAAAAAAATTATTTATTTTAATTTCATTTGGGGGGGGGGATTTCCGATGAAAGGAGGAAGAGAAAAAAGGTTTATGAGGAAAATTTTTTTGAAAAGACAATTTTAAAGTACTCAGCTGAGTTGTAGTTTTTTAGAAGAACCTCCGGAGACGACTAGCCGCAATGGCGGTCGAAGAGGAACTGAGGGAATGGGCGGGAGCCGCGCTAAGGAGCACGCGCGAGGGGGAGGGGCTCCCGCCCAGTCTACCTCAGCTTTAGAATTTTCCGGAACGGTCTCAGCGCAGGCGCAGAGCCCATATGTGTGATGCACAGAGACCACGAAGAAGAATCTTTCTCTATAACAGCATATTTCGTGAAAGAACTATATGAAATCATGTTGAATGCTAAATTGTCAGACTGAAGCAATTTCCTGTACTCTAAAGCAATGAAAGTCTAGCAAAATATACTTAGAGGACAAACTATCCTTTCCTTTTGGAGTAAATTAATCATCATGACAACAGTTGTCACCACCATTGTTAGCTGACTACTATCTCATTACCAGAGACCACTGTTAGGATTACCCTGAGCAACCATTCCAGATGGTGATTAAGAAGTGATAGGGTTGTCACAGTTACTGTATAATAATTGCAATCAACATGTCTACACTATATAACTGTGTGAATCAGCTGTTAATAGCCTATCAGAAAACACTTTGTACACCGTCTTGAAAACACAGACTGATTGGGTAAAATTGATTGGTTAAAATATGTCCCTACCATTTTTTAGCAAATATGGCATAGTTCTGAAAATCCAAATTCAAAGGTAAGATCCCAGTATGTGCTTGACACAGAAAGAATTAGCAGAAAGGGGCTGTGTGGGAGGGTGGAAGATGTCTGATGGTTTTTTTCCCCATGAAGGAACTCTTTTAAAAGGGAGCATATATGCACTCTAGTGCACAAGACTGGACCATTCACACTGAAAAGATGGAAATCATTATAAGCTAAGAGTAACTAGTCTGAAGGGAAAGTCTGGGCATGCATCTTTCCAGGTTCATCACAAAGGGACGTATGCTAAAGTTTCAAAGCAAAAGTCTAAGGGGGCTATAACTGACAAGGGCCTTCTCCCAAACTCCCATTTGCCTTGAGACTAGAGCTAGCGCATTTCAGCTCCCATGCTCTTTCTTTTTCAGTAAATGGGGGAGCCCTACTTGCTTTTCCACAGCTGTGCCAGATACTGGCCAGCATGTTCGGCATGATATGGACACCAGTTTGTCACACCTGTGATCACCCTTGTCCAGCACAAGTCAGGTGTTAAAGAGGAAGCTGCAATATTCTGTTCCACTGTTACAGAGGAAAGTACAGTATTGTAAGCAGGGATGGCTAATCACTCACCTGTTTGCCCCCAAAGGGCCTCAAGACTTGATGAGTATCCCAAGCAAACACTAAAAAAGTCCGTATGCCACCACCTCTACCACCATCTTCTCTGATCCAAAGAGGCAGAGTAGTGGCAGCAAATGTTTCAAACCTATTTTATTTATTTATTTATTTATTATATTTATACCCCACCTTTTTTCCTGCAAGGAACCCAAGGCGGCTTACATAATCCTCCTCCTCCTCCTCCTCCTCCTCCTCCTCCATGTTATCCTCACAACAACCCTGTGACGTAGGTGAGGCTGAGAGTCAGTGACTGGCCCAAAGTCACCCAGTGGGTTTCATGGCCGAGTGGGGACTAGAACCTGGATCTCCCCAGTCCCAGTCCAACACTCTCACCACTACGCCACACTGGCTCTATGAAAAGCATATCATTCTGCAGGGGATTCTGGAACTTGTAGTCTCATTCCCCAGTGGGGAAATTAGTATTTGCTGCCACCTGGGCCCTTTGGGCCCCTTGGGCCAGGAGAAGGCAGTGCAGGAGGAGTTCAAGAAGAACTGAGTGGGACACTGACGGCCTTGATTCTGCTTGCAAGAATGCAAACAGTGGCATTTGCCTCAGTGAGAATGCCTTCTCAAATTCCCATGACATCAAAGCAATACAAAGAGTATTCAAATCCATCTTATTCACTTTCACCTTCTAACCAGAAGACAACGGGATGGAACATCAATCCTGGTATTCTACAAGGCATCCTACTCCTCAGAAAACATCATTATGTACATATTTTCTTATATCATTTATTAAAGACTTAATTTTTGTCATTAAACTACAAAGGATATTGGTATAGGAAAAATTCCAATCAAAATATTTAGCAGCTGGTTCACCCAATAAAAATAAGTAATCACATTGCTTTAACACATGACAGAAGAACCACTTTAGATTCTATTTGTGGAGTAGCAGCTGAATTGCAGGGAGATCCTAGTCTTTATTCCCATTATGGCATGGTGGAGATGAAGAACGGGATCCCTCCGCTCCTCAGCTGAATTGCAAAGAGGACCTGATCTTCATCCCCAGCATGTCACAATAGGGATAAAGACCAGGATCTCTCCATTGCTCTGATGAGGACATCCTGGTCTTCATCCGCATTGTGGTGCACTGGGCAGGGAAGTTTAAATTTCCCCATCCAGCATGCCACAATGTGGTTGAAAATGCCCCCCTCAGCTGATCTGCATAGATCAGCAGAAGAAGTGGTCTGGGGAAGGGTGTGTGTGTGTGTGTGAGAGAGAGAGAGAGAGAGAGAGAGGGAAAGAGAGAGAGAGAGAGAAAGAGAGAGAGAGAGAATGCCTGTGTTTGAAAATGTGGGGGAGCAGTGGCTCCATCCACTTTGAGCAGTGGTCCAACCACTGCTGGCATGCAGCCCCTGATGTCCCAGCACAGGGCCAATGCAGCCCTCAGGCAAAAAATGGTCCCCCACCCTTGGTGTAGATAATCAGAAGAAATGGTAAATATTAACAGCTATCACAAATGTTTAAAATACTCCCAGGATTTTAAAAAGAGGAAGGCACAACTCCCATTCATAGTTAGTATAAATATTTGCTTTAAATATATTTTTTTCATCTAGAGATTTAAACTATAATTCAAAACATATAGTTCCTTGCAACAGGATTGTACAGTTGCTTTGAGTTGACAGTATGACTTACTTCCAATTATCCCCATACTCATCTCAGACTTATGTTCGGAAAGCAGTTGGCGACAAAATATAGACTGAACTTAACTGAACCTGACACGTTCATAGAAAACATACTGTGAACATGCAGCTGAGAAAATATCAGAAGAAAAATGACAATCGAATGGGAAGATATTGATATAATATGAAGATTGCTACATGTGCTAACAAGCTCCAGATACGCAGTTGGAAGTAGACATATCATCACTTAATCCAAATAGGCAACAGGGGGAAAAAATTGCATGGCATTCTTGTTGTCAATGTAATTACTTTACATCACCTTGTGAACTCACTCAGGCTACAGAAACATCGCAGTAAAGAGCATTTGATAACATTCAGAATTTTGACTGTTCCCACTCTATTTGATAGCATTCAGTAGGATTTTGTAAATGGAGGATGGGGGGAGATGCATTCTTATCTATATTTCTCTGTCTTTTAAATCTATTCAGTCAATTCTCCTATACAAAATGGTACTATAACTCCAAAGGGACTCACATTACAGATGCCCTGCATGAGAACATCATGATTTTTCTAGCTGAATACAAGCGGACTGATCGTATCATTTCTTGGTTGCCAAGCAATTGTCCTAACAAATGGTAAACAAAAAAACACGGAACCCTTTAACACAGTGACTCTGAACTGCTGTGTCATGACCCACCAGAGGGGTGCAAACGCCTTGTAGATGAGCTGCCAGGCAGCCCGTAATGAATGCAGGAGACAATGCCGTGCTAGGATCTAATGAATGCATGATGTCAGGGTCAGAGGGAAAGACAACAGGTGGGCACCTCAAGCCAAGATCAAGAACAGATGGGTTGGTTTTGTTCCACTAGTAGAGAGATGCAGGTCTTTGTGGCGCTGAACACTAATCAATAATGTACATGCTTTTGCAAGACATATAAACCTAAGAGATTTTAATCCACACTGCTTATTTTTATCAATAGATAATGGTGGAAACGTCTACAGCCCCATTCCCAAACACTCTGTGTGGTGCTCTGATTCTGCATGGGAGATCTTCAGCTCCCTTTTCAAGAAGCAGCCTGCTGTACCCTTTGAGAAGTCCACCAAAGTGGCACTCCATTAAGTGTGAGGTGTCCCTGCCAGAAAGAAATGTTGTCCCTTGTGTATACTTCCCACACACATGGGGGCGGGGAGGGGGTTGGATCCTGGCCAAAATACTCTCCCATTTTTTAGTTTTCTGAAGTGGGTTGCTACCCCTTAAATTGATCAACTTGGAGTGGAGAAATGTAATGAAAAGGAAAATGACTATAATTTCCTTCCTTTTTCTTTATAATGAGGTTAATTTTATGGCACACTTGAGCATATGGTTCTAACATGTTACTTAGGAACAGCAAGGCTATCTTAATATTTCCAGTACTTAAGAAAGATTCTATTCTATCTAAATTACTCACTGATCAATGGGGAATATATGTGAGAAACTCATACAAGTATGGAAGGATTGTAGGACATCATCAAAAATGTTTGCAATTCAGGGTGACTGTAAACTTCACATTTGAAAAATCTTAGCTTTTGACATTCTTACCGCCTGAAACAAAGAATGTAGTTACATCAAACAGGTGCATAATATATCATTTCTTTAGTCCACTACTTTCAGACTGAAAATACACAATTGAATTCCTTACAGAAATCTCAAATGAGTACATATTTTTCTATTGTCATTTAAAACAGCATCAAATGTACAGTGAAATTCCTTAATGCTGTGCTGAAATAAAACTGTTAAAAAACACCAGCTGGCTGTATCAGTAATGGCTTGCTTCCCAGGTCTCAAATGTCTTATTTATATACAATGGAATTCTGCCGGCTGTTTAATATTTAGAGCTAATAAATATAATCAGCAGTCCTATGACTAAAGAACCACAAACACAAATATGCTCAAAAATCCTTCCCAACTGAAACTTTAACTGGGTCTTATTTCTCTTGCATAGGGCCAATCAGGACCTAAGTATACATGTCTGTGCGTGCATGCATGCGTGCGTGCGTGCGTGCGTGCGTACGTGTGTGTGTGTGTGTGTGTGTGTATGGCTGCTTTGCTCAAGACACAAAGACATAAATGTATGCATTTGACATGGTTTCAGTAACAAAATCATCTAAGCCATATGTGTGTGTGTATCACAAAGGATGAAAGAGTTCACTGATTGTGCTGCCAATAAGCAACAAAAAAAGTCATCAATCTATTTCAGCCATTTATCAAGAGATGCTTCCAGTTACACAGCCAGCAATTCTGTCTCTGCACTTGTTCACAGAAAGACACCCCACCACCACCACCACTTGTTCATAGAGCAGTCTCAGAACTTCTATGTCTGCATTCTGTCTGGATCTACCATGGCACCAGAAAACAGGCTCAACAGATATTGCCAGATTCTTCATATTCTCACATGACTTGGGACAGAGGAAAGAAGTGATCTGTGTATGCTCTAATCTAACAGACACCGTATAGGATAATAAGTGGACGGTCAGGAAGGATGGCCCTACACCTTTAATGGAGTCCTACCATACAGCCAAAGACAAACAAACATGCAGTGTACGTTTGGGAGTAGGAGTGGAACAACTGTCAGTGGGGACAAAAATAGAGACATACATTTGGTTCTGCTGAAAATATTGGGTTGAATCCAATGGATGTACAAGTGGAAGACAGCTTGTGCAAACCAATCCTTCCCTTCCTTCTCTGTGAAGCCTCCTGTAGCCCCTATAAAGTCTGTCTAGAGCACTGGGGGCCCTCTTAAACTGTGTGAGCTCTATCACATTGAACTGCAATATAAAGGAAGCATAACCTAAAATTGGGTGGAGGAAACTTGCACAGAGCAGAACACCACTTACACAATGTTTCTCCTCCTGATTTCAGGATATTCCTCCCTTGCACTGCAGTTCTGTTCAACCCAGCCCACATTGTTCAGGAGGGCCCTCTAACTCTCTGTAGAGGCTCCAGCTTTGTGAAGAGGATTGTGCAACCACGGCATACACCGTATTAGCTATAAGCATATGAGAGGCCTTAAAAGGAAGTTTGGGGAAGGGTTGCTGGAGAGAATCATATTTATGCTCTCCCCAAAAATGAAGAGCTGTTCTCCCAAACAGAAAATTCCAGGAGATGAGGAAAGTTGCTAGAGACTGTAGGCTAGACTGGCAAGATTAGTAAGCATATGGAAACAGGAAATAAGTTATTATTACAAATGGATAAAGAAAAATGAAGCAGAAGCAAGAAATGGACAGATTGAGACAGGCAGACCTGAGAGTTTCGGGGCAGAAGAATCAGTGGGGAGTTAGATGTTGAGAACAGCGAGGCAGATGGAGAAAGGGATTGGATGAACATCTGTCTGGAGAATGGGATAGATCTTCAGTTTTGATGGTGTGATAAACGTAAGGTTCCTGTAAGCAGGGTTTATTTTTTAAAGAAAATTAAACATTACTTAACTGATTTCTTCATTAGAATTATTAATCGGCAAAATGATTTGGAATCCATATCTCTTCCATCTTCTGAAACATCCCTGTGAGTTTCATTTCCATTTTACAGGTGGAGAAACTAAAACATGGAGTCCAGAGCCCTCATCACACACAGTGAATGTGCAGAAGCTGAATGTGCTTGGCGTGGCAGGGATATCTCAACAACAAGCCCCATCCCAACTTGAGCATGGGAGTGGTTGCTGAGATTCTGCTCTTCCAACCCTCCTCCAAGCTCAGCCTATGTTCTTTGAACATGTGAAGAAGACTTATGCTCAGGGCCTAACTAGATGTTCTGGGAGACATGTGGCTCCTGCCAACTCATGTCTCCCCATGGCAGTTCTTTAATAATATCCATTAAAATAAAGATGGGATGCCATTGTGTTTTGCATTTCCCTGCCCACTTCTTTAGCAGGGGCAGGGAAACACCGGGTTGGACCTTGACTTCCTCAGGGTGTAACTCTGCACAAAGAATGCTCCCACTAGAAGAAGGGGGAGAGGCCATTTTCACTGATTCCTCCTTCCACCTGCAGCTCCTTGTGCCCCATGAAAAGCTGTTCCAGAACAGTGTGGAAGATGGTGCTGGGGCTACAGGCGGATGGGGAATGAACAAAAATTTATTTATTTATTTATTTATAATATTTATACCCCACCTTTTTTCCTGCAAGGAACCCAAGGCAGCTTACATAGTCCTCCTCCTCCTCCTCCTCTCCATTTTATCCTCACAACAACCCTGTGAGGTAGGTTAACTTCTTTATCCCCACCCACCCCCTTTACTCAGTATGGAGTCAGAGCTTGGTGCCTTCCATTAAGGCACCCTACCATTCACAGAAGGGCAAGTTGGATTCAACCCGCTGAACATTTGTTTTACTATATGTTTATTTTACTAGATGTTATCTGAGAGAGGCAGGTCAGCATAAATTGCACTTCCACCATAATATTAGGCCACAAGCTGGGATTTGAATCCAGATCCCTGAAGTCCATATTCATCTATCCTCTGACCTTCACTGGCACTGCTACTGTCCAACTCTGGGACTCAAATATGGTACTAAGAACGATTTTATCTATTACAATCTTTCTACACTGCTTTACCCTAGTTGCTCAACACAACTTTAAAAATCACAAATCCAACCCACAGACCACAATACAATATTCTGAAACCACGTCAAAATCATACTATCCTTCAACCTAATGCCTAATCTAACAAATACAAAGCAGAAGTGACCAGCATAAACTGAGCCAAATGTTCACCAGAAATAATAGCAGGCTCTTCTCCTGCCTGTAGAAATACTTCAGACTAAGGTGCACATCTTGAGGCGGTGAGCTTCTCGTCTGCTGTGACAACAGAAAATTTTCACTATGTATCCTCGCAGCTAGATAAGATGGAACTCAAAGCATATAAGCTTCAGAAGACAGTAAGTGCTCCTGAAGGCACATATCTGACCAATTACAGATTTTAAAGCAAACAAAGAAACAAACAAACCCTGACCTATGCCACTATTACCATTTAGTTATCATGAGACTTCATCTAAAATGGGCTAAAAGTACAACATTCGTTTTTTGGAGAGTGAGGGGGAATCACATTTCAAAGGATTCCATATACCAGATATATATTTTTTAATCTAATCTGCTCTCACTAAGAAACTGATTAGATATTTTATCAAGGTCAAAAACAAATGAACTGCACACCAGAGATTCCCCCCCCCCTTCACTAACACACAGCCCTAAACAAAACTGTAGCCCTGCTGGGAGCATGTTTCTACAAGTGTTTTTAACTCTTTCCTCTGTGTTTGAGCCTGCACAAGGGAGTGCTGGGGGAGGAGGAAGCCATACAAAGATTTCATTGTTTGACTTTTTGATGAATTGTACCTCCATGGCAAAACTACAGACATCACAAGACTATAATGAAAGTCTCTATTTGCACACCAGTCAGATCTCTCATAGGTAACCATGCAATCTTCCACAATGGCCTGCCTATGACCTCGGCAGCAGAACAGGAACACTCCTCCAAGGATAGGAGGTGGTTTAACCTTCAGACTAACTTAGTCTCATGGGATCTCCCTGGCCAAAGGTTAGCCTGTGAGTTACTACATGTCAAATTATTTGTGTTTCTGATAAAGACGACTCAATCTCAGGGGCCTGAGACAAGACCACCAAACTCATTCGATTTGAATTAAAGTCTCAGATATCAGGAGCTAGCCCTGTATACTGTAAGATAAGAAATGCTGTTTTTAATGCATGGTGGATTTTGTGCATAATTCTCTCTCTCCTCCTCTCTCTGAAATGACAGCATTAATCACTTGTTCTCCTTAAACAATACTTATAGCACAAAGACACATGCCAAAAGCCTCATTTCAAGTTGTCAAGAATTCCTCGAGTTTCTTTTGAGTAAGAACCCTGATTTATGCTACTGTCACTGTTCAGACAGTAAGAACCCTTACTCAAAAAGCTTGAGGAAAACCCAGATCTTCCCACACTGTACCTAGCTTGGATTCTTTTCAAAACACCTTGAGAGAGATGCTTTACACAAAGAACCAGAAAATTCTGAATGGTGTGCTTAACCCTTGCCTCTGCCATCCACCTTTCCCTTCAGGTTCTTCCCCCTTCCAGCTTCCCCCCCCCATGGAATTCTAGACCTCTGAGCAACCCCAGAAACAAGCCAAAACACTTATTTGCTACAAAGCACCCACTTCTGAGGATGCCTTGCAATGGTGGAATTGAAGTTGGGTTAACACTACAAACAGCTGCAATGTAAATTACGTATTTTGTCTAACTATTATGTTGAAAACTTTTGCTCCTGTAAGTCTTGTTTCCTAGTCAATCTATTTCTTATTTCTCTTTTTGTTAATCCATGCTCAGCAGAATCCCTGATGTGTTTTATCAAAGACAGACCAGGTTTTTATAAAGCATAAAATTAACTAACATGGGGGCCTGATCTATACAGACTGAAGCTGCCATTAAGTAAAAGCAGTCAGCAGGGCTTCCCTGGCCAGTCTATTGCAAAAGCCATTTCAAAATTCAAACATGCAAGTAAAAAACAGAGTAAGGTAGGATACTATGTTTAGAAAGAATCCAAGCAGATGATGGATAAGATAAGAAAGCCATCCCACTACTACATTTTGGATTTAACCAATCTGTGTTGTTTTTTTGAAAATGTTCCACAGCTCAAAAAACCACAAAAATACAATGGCTGTACCTGTTATCACACAATGGCTATTGTTTGGAAATTTGAAATACTGGAGGGGCATCCTAGCATTGAGGAGAATTCTGTACCATGGCAAAGTAACCACGTTCTTGGAAAATTTCAGGTGTGGGCACAGGAAAGTTACTATGAATGTGTTCCTATCTTGACTAGAGATGGGTAAACTCTCCCAGGGTCACTCCAGATTAACTCAGAAATTATCTGAGATCTTCGTGTGTGTGTGTGTGTGTGTGTGTGTGTGTGTGTATAATACCACAGATCTTTTTCTGAGCCAATCCAAGGCCCAGATTACATGACCCACCTCTCAGCCTCAGTTTCTTTACTGAATGTGATGGAGTGAAGTGGCTCCATTACATCATAGTTTCTGCCTGTGCAGTATCTTACTTTCCCCCACTGAATGTAATGGGGTAATGTCAATAGGGGAAAATTGAGAAGCAAGGGAAGCTGTCAGTTCTTCTCTGACTTGGATTTTAATCAGAGCCAAAGAATTCAGGAGCTTGTAAACCTCATCTTTCCTTTGAAGTAGGCTTTAATGAGACCCTGAAGTTCTTTCCCGAGCCAGGCTCCAGAGACATTTGTCAGCATCTCTAGTCTTGGAACGTATGACATTTTGAAAAGATCAGATATGCTCTCTTTCATCCCTGAGAACCATGTGGTATCCATGTTCAGTCCATGCTTAGCCTCTGCTCATATGTACTTGCAGTTTAGTAGTGAAGCATCAAAGCTGGACTGGAGAAACATTTGGAGCACAATTGGACCATATGTTACCTAGAAGCAGCAAACAGAAAGTGTGTATGCATCTTGTACATCCTCTTTTCACACTTCTGAGTAATGTCCAAAGAAGAAACTTGCATGTTTCCTTGCAAAGAGGCATGCAAATGGTAGGTGCATACGTTGTCCCGTGAGTCTTCAACTGAGACAATGGTCTGTGATTGATTCTGCTTCCAGAATTACCCTCCTCTGACAGTTTAATACAGACCTCATTGCGAAGATCTGTGTTAATCCACACAGGGGCCGGGGATCTGCCGTGCAGCCCAATTCCAGGCCCAGACCTGCTAGGACTATATTTTCCTGTGGCCCAACAGTGATAGGAGTTGGTGAAATGACATTTCTAACATCACAAGACAGGTCCACTAATACAAGAATAGCTCATTGAGTTTCTCTGAATTCTACCTTGAACCTTGTTCTGACTCAGAGTCAGACTGTGAGCATTTTTTTGCTGGGTGTGTGTGTGTCTTTTGGCACAAAAATTTGATGCATATTTTTGTGCACATTTTTCAAAATGTAAACATCAATTTTGCACACTTCTGAAATGTATGCATTTTTCTCCCATTGATCAAAGCATGTTTATGTCTATTTTCCAAAAGTACACATCCTTTTCATGCTCATTTTTCAAACTTTTGCACTTTCCAAACGATTTTTGTTCTGCGAATTACATTAGAAATGTATGGACTTTGACCACGGATTGCATCAGGGTCTGCGTTTGGTTCTGGGACGTGTGAACTGGGTAAAATTCTGGTCAAAAACTGAAATGAATTTCTCATACATCCCTAATAGGAATGTTGCCAAGAGCACTACAGCATGAGGTTTTAAGGGGCAGTATCTTATGCAGGACCTCCTCAGCTACAACTGCTCCACTGGGACTTCTCATTTACTGGTTTTCAGTCTGGGGCCATCTATCACCACTTTCTTTGTCATGTAACAAGGGTGGGATGTGTAAGATTTTACTGGGGAGGGGATGCAAGGTGAGAGCACAACAACAGCCTGTTTGTCAGTACTCAGGGGTGAGTCTGAACAAGTCAGTCCAGCTGTCATGTTAATTAAGCATTGTTTGGTTTGCAACTGCTTTGTTTGGTTCTCACCATAAACAATCAAATAAAGGGCAAGCATGGGAAAGAACAGAGCCCATGAAAGGGGTCAGATGGTAGTCTTTGGGTATGTTTCAAGAGTTCAATTTGAAGAACAGTTCCTGCATTTGCCCCACAGAAGAAGACACACAAATAAAAAAAAGTGCTTGGATTCACTGCTCCTTGCAAAACTGCCTGCAAGCTTAAAACTGTCATTTGGTTCTCTAAGACTGGGTGACTGAATAAAATATATTACATTACCAGTTAAGTGTCTCTAGAGCAGGGATGCGGAAACTGTGATCCTCCAGATGTTGTTGGATCCCAATCCCCATCAGCCCCAGCCAGCATAGTCAACGGTAAGGGGTGTTGGGAATTATAGTCTAACACCATCTGGAGGGCCACGGTTTCCCCACCCCTGCTCTAAAGCATACTTAGCATGAGTGGATTTTAAGAGAATCATGAAAATATAAACTGAACTTCAAACACCCTTATTCTTCTGCCTACACCCCAAACTTCTAAGAGGCATATCTACCACAAGGCCTGGATGTGGCTGCTAGATAGTGAGGTTGCGGTGCTTAGTTTTACTTTCTATTTACTTATAATTACAGCACTATGTACTCTAAAAAGAAAGAGAAAGAAAATAACCAATTTTATTCATCTTGGATCACATGTTTCATGCCAGTCAATTGGTTTTAAGCACCAGACACACTACTATTAAGAGCCGATTGTAGATGATGTACTCAGGATGCACGCCCAAGTGCAATATACATGCCTGTGCTGTCAAGCATGAAGAGTATGCATGCACAGAATCTTGTCTTGACTGCTGATTCTGAGTATAAAAGAAGAAGATACGATCCTGCCAAGTACAAAATGTAAAGTAAGTATCAGCCATAACTTAGGTGTATCTTCAATCATCTCCTCTGCTTTGATGTTTGAATTCTCCAATTTATGTGCCTCACAATGCTTGAACATTCTAAGTATTTTACAAACTATGTTAATAAATTTAACAGCCTCTTGGAGTGTGCTGATTCCCTTTAATTTTCAAAAAAGCTAGTGTTTCCACCCCCCCCCATGTATCAAGTTTCTTACAAGAAGTCTTTTAAATATGGTAGTATAGCGTATTATCTCTCTCTCTTTTTTTTTTTTTTGCAACTTTAATGTCAAATAGTTCATAGAGTAACAGTTGAGATTCAGTACAAATGTACTATTCTGATCTCTGCTGTTGGTTCATCCATGAAAGTGCTCCAACGATTCTACATCACTTTGCCAAGTTAAGAAAATATAATCTATATATCTACACCACTTTTTACAACTCTTATTTCTGGACTGGAGGCAGAACATACATTTTCAGATTGCCCATTTTCAAGACAGCCACAATAGGGATAAATTCTCAATATATAAGCAATAGGTTGGATCTAAGGTTTCCCTGTGCTAGTAGGTACACTCTTGAGTGCTCTGGCCAGCAGGAAGGGGGGGGGGGAACTCCCCATTCCTTTGCAGACCCCAGCACCACCTCCCATCTTCCCATACTGTTCTGTGGGATCCCCTAACCCGGCAAAGCAGATTTCCTGGGAGATATAGGGGACTGCAGGATGAGGGAGAAATCAGGAAACAACACCAGTGAAAATGCTCTGCTGGATCATTCAGAAGTCCTTCAGGGACATAAGGAGCTCTTCCATCTGTGGGAAGCAAACTCTAGATCCAAACCATGGTAATTGTGCATATGTAAAAGCAGTAAGGTTAGCAACAGAAAAATTGCCATTGGAATCAGTAGGTTACCCAGTTTGCTGACATGAACTGACCATTTGTAGTCTATGTCTACGTCTATGCATGTCTGCATGTCTATGAAGCTAAGCATAACTGCTTGAAAACTATATGGCCTGTACAAGACTGAAACAAAAAAAAAAAAATGTGACTATCATTTATATTATGATCTAATAAAACCAAAGCATTCTATATACAAGGGATAGATAGATAGATAGATAGATAGATAGATAGATAGATCACACGGCCGGTGCTACCATTAGGCCAACTAGGCAGCTGCCTAGGGCGCAGGGCTAAAGGGGGTGCCAGGAGCATAGGGCTGGAGGGAGGGAGGGCTCAAGTGGGAAGGGAGGGCGCTAAATATCTGATGGCATTTATCCCTATTAAATATTTATTTAATAGGGATAAATGCCAAGTGCTGCACCTAGGGAGAGGAAACCAAATGCAGAGTTACAGAATGGGGGACACCTGGCTCAACAATACTACAAGTGAGAAGGATCTTGGAATTGTGGTAGATCACAAACTGAATATGAGCCAGCAATGCGATGTGGCTGCAAAGAAGGCAAATGCAATTTTGGGCTGTATTAATAGAAGTACAGCTTCCAAATCGCGGGAAGTGATAATTCCCCTTTACTCGGCACTGGTTAGGCCTCATCTTGAGTACTGCGTCCAGTTCTGGGCACCTCACTTAAGAAGGACATAGACAAACTGGAGCGGTTCAGAGGAGGGCAACAGGATGATAAAGGGACTGGAAACAAGGCCCTATGAGGAGAGACGAAAGAACTGGGCAGTTTAGCCTCAGAAGAGGAGACTGAGGGGATATATGATCGCACTCTTCCAGTATTTGAAGGGATGTCACACAGAGGAGGGCAAAGATCTCTTCTCGTTCATCCCAGTTTGCAGACACGGAATAATGGGCTCAATTACAGGAACCTAGATTCCACCTAAACATCAGGAAAAATTTCCTGACTGTCAGAGCAATAAGACAATGGAATCAACTACCTAGGGAGGTTGTGGGCTCTCCCACTCTGGAGGCATTCAAGGTGCAGCTGGACAGACATCTGTCAGAGATGCTTTGACCTGAATTCCTCGCATTGAGCAGGGGTTGGACTCGATGGCTTGTAGGCCCCTTCCAACTCTACTTTTCTATGATTCTATGATTCTATGATCTTGCCTAGGGCACCAAACTGCCTTACACCGGCCCTGATAGATCATAGAGTTGGAAGGAGCCTACAAGGCTTCGAGTCCAACCCCCTGTTCAATGCAGGAAACTATAGGCGGGGTCTCCCATCCAAGTAATAACCAGGCCTGACCCTTAGCTTTCCACACTCAGACAAGCTGAGTCAGCGTAAGTGTTGAACCTCTTTCAGTCCAAGGGCCAGATTCCATTTTGGAGACCCTCTGAGGGGCTATATTCCAGTGGTGGTGGGGCCAAAAATAGAAACAATGCCAGCATATTTTAGCTTAAAGCTCTTATTGCCACTAAGCCTTCGGAGAGGTATCTCAACCTTTTAGAAGGGGGGGTGTGTGTACAAAAGCTGGGAAACCACCAATTGATAGTGGCCGGGGGAAAGTGGGTAGAGGCAGGAGAAGGGGACATGGTTATCTGGGGAATCCCAGAGGGCCAGATTTGGCCCCTGGGCTTGAGTTTCTGCACCCTTGATATATACTAATAGTACATTCATTTCTCCAAATGCTGATCTTCATGTTGCCAAAATGGCACAATCCATGCACAAAAGGGTGGTCTTAGCAGACTTAGGAGAATCCCAAGGATTGTAGAAGCATAAAAATAGATAGATAGATAGATAGATCACTAACCGAGGTGGGGGGACAACAAAAGATACAAATGAGCATTCTCAGTTGCCACAAAACTCTGTGTATCTGTTGGGGTGGGGGTGCAGAAAACCTTCAGGAGGAAAAATGGGAAAGGACATGGCTGGCTGGAATGTGACACTCCACTCTGCAACATTTTGTTGCAGGTCCTACTTATCCCTTGACATTTCAAAACGGATCTAGAATGCGATGACAAAGATAAATGGAAATACAAATCTGTGAAAGAGGGAGACACACGAAAACCTAAAGATCACACAAAGAGATGACAACCTTTCCTTATTTTGATTATCCATACATAAATGAATTATTTCAAGTTGCATATTATCCTCACCACCAGCCGCTCTTGTTACATTTGAATATACCCACATAGGAATCAGACAACAGTAAGGTAGTGTAGTGTACTGGCTTGGAGACTGGTCCACCTTAAAGGTTGGTTGTTGGGATTACAGAGACCATTCATATTAAGGCGCGATGCTGAAGCCAGCAGGGTGAGAGAAGCGGCAGAGGCAATCTTCACCTCCTCATCCTTGGTCTTTGCCTATTTCACTAGGCAGACTTTTCGGCCAGTCTTGCAAGGGAACTTTAGAGGGGGAGAGAAGGAGGCTGGAGAAGGCCCAGGATCTTTCATATCCCAGCTTCTCCGGTCTCCTCCCCACCCCACCCACTGGAACGCCCCCTTTCCTCCTCCTCCGAAGTCACATTTCTGACCTCATTTCAGAGGGCAGCCGGTGCAGTTCTTTCCGTGCTGGCTGCAAAGGGGCAGGGGAGGGAGGTCTGATCTCCGACTCCCCCTACCGAGGTCAGAGTGCTATCTCCGACCTTGGAAGGCTTTTTCTGAGCAATCCTATGGTCCATGGGATGCTCTCCCAGGGACCATAAGATTGCTTTCTTAAAGAAGTATTTATTATTAACATTGATATACTGCCTTATTTGCTGAAAAGTCATCAAGGTAGAGTACATGCTAAGCATGATGATTCTCATGTAATGGCTTCCAGTAAAAAATAAATCACCATTAGAACAAAACTAGTGCTATTATTAAACTCCCATGGTTTTATTGCAAAAGACAGGTTTTCTAGGTGGCCACATATTTAAATCTACTGGCTTTTTAAAATACTAACATTATCCTATGCTCTTTTTTTTTAACTCTTTCCTTGCCCCATCACCATTATTTCTTTTTAACAACAGTACCCATCAGCTTTACAATGATATAAAACATTCACATCCTCATTCCGCCTGGGAAGGCTTTCACTACACTTTGCATAAATAGGGCTCTAACAGCCTGGCAATTATTAGTAATTTGAATCAAGTGACCACTGCAAAGATTAAACTTGGGAGTAAAGAATGCGCAGCAACTAATTAATATGTCAGAAAGGTACTCGTCTCCTCCAAAAGAGTTAATGAAGCTTGCAGAAGACACATGTGTGCCTTTTGTAGCCAGAACCAATGTAGCTTGTTTTAGGTTCAAATGTGTGCTGAGTTGCCGGCCAGTTGGCCACCACCTGGTGGCTGGTGCCAGTATCCTTACCCTCCCACTTCCCAGCCTTCAATGACAAGCTGCTGCTGTTAAGGGAGGAGTAAGTCTGATAGTGTTTGCTTCCACAATAGGCCCCTGACAACTGAATAAAGAAGAGGGCTACAGGCTGAATAGGGAAATTTCTCCATTTAGTCATGATGTTAGGGACAACAAAGAGCCGATCCTCCACATCAGTGTGGCCATTAACATTTATAACAAGATGCTAATAACCTGAAAGCTAGCTATTAAACCATGCCATTGATTGCAAATGGACTTGGGAGTTTAAACAGGGTACTGCAGGGCAGGGGGGAGTGGCAGCCAGTGTGGGATAGTATCAATAACAAAGCAGCAAGCTAGTTTTAGTTCTCCTACACCATTCCATGTAGGAATAACTGATGGCGGACCCCATTCCATTGTTTGCTTTTGCTCTATGTCTTGCAATAATGCTATGCATGCTTATTACAGATATCTGTCTTAGATCACAAATTCATTAGGATTTTGTATTCCGCCCTTTTCTTCTAGCAAGGGAACAATAGTGCAATCCATGGGAAGGAGAGCACTGAATATCAGGCCTTGAACACTGATGCCCTACTCCCTAGCACACGCGTGCTCACGCACACGCACACACACACGTACGTAAGGGGCGCAGCTCTTCCTCTTCACAGTGTAAAAAAGGATTGTGCTTCAGATATGGTGTCAGCAGTCTCAAGCTAGAATTCTGGCACAGGAGTCCAGTTTCCTTACACCTTATACCACCTGCTGGCTAGCAAACTGAGGGAACTGCTGGCCTGATCTCCGCTACTATACAGCACTGCCACAGCAGATGGCTGGAGGAAGTACTGCAGCTTTCACAACCAGCAGGATCAGGAGAGGCAAGACAGACCCACCTGATCTTATATAACTGAAGTCTGTAACTTGGCTTCTCAGTCTGAGCAACTCTCGGCATGTTGAGAGGCCACCAACTGTTTGGAAAACTCTGCCTACAGCTACAAAACAACTTGCCATAGCCCCAGTGTTGAGCTTGGAGGAGGGACTGGCCAAGCCACTGACTGAAGAGCTAGATCAGGTTCCTAATGCTGAGCCGCCAAGAAAGAGCCTGCTGAGCCAGAGCCTGCACAACCACAAGCACCTTTCCCTGAGCCCAAGGAACCAAGCAACTTCTGCACTACTATGCATGCCCAACAATGCAGGGAGTCTACCAGACAGGAGACCACCAAGCAGAGAAGAAGTGCCTGTCTCCAAGTCAAGTGTTTGGCCCTTTAAGAGTCTCCATTATTTGAGCAAGGAGTGGAGCTTGGGAAGGGTGGGATGGGGGCAGAGTGTCATACACCCTCAGTCCACCAACAGCCCTTGTTGGAGCAAGTTGCTCACTTGGAGCTATTTGCGGTGCTGCAACCAGTGTCTGCCTTGCTTTGTGGGTACCGAATATGGATGGATCAGATCACAGCTGGTCTACCTCTTGGCCACTAGTCCTGACAAATAGATGTTCACTTTGTGTTTATTTTTGTAGTGTAGCTTGAACATTCATTCCAGAAGTGAAATAAAAGGTGGTGGAGAAACAGCATATATAGTATCAACCTTGAGCTCCCTTATAGCAAGAGTGCAGAATCTCTTTCAGCCAGAGGGCTGAACTCCATTCCAGAGAAGCTCTTGGGAGTTGCATTTCAGGGTATTGGCAGGGCCAAAGACAAAAGAGGTGGGTCCAAATAACCAAAAATACTAGCATATTTTAAAATTATGAAGACAAACATATAGTTCCCTAAATAAGACAACTATCATCTTGAGGTGCACACTTGGGGCTTGTAAAAGGTCCAAATGAAAGAGGAAGATGTAGCATGCCTCTCCTAGAAAATTTTCTCCAAAGTCATAGGTGCATGCCCTTCCCTGTAACGAAAATGGGAGGTTCCAAATGGCTGGATTGTGGCCAGTATGTACAATTCTATGTGAGCATGTGAAAGAAAAACAGACTGTGTATATAAAGAATGGAGTAATTATGATACTTTCCACTCCAGTAGAAAAGCTGGTTAGTTTTAGATTCATCTTTCAATTGATTATCTCTTCATTACTAGACTGTTTACGTCCATGATGGTCTGCTGACTTTACTGTGTGTTTAATCCAACATTTGATATATGTTAGTGTTTTTTTTCCTTCATGGAATCATGTTTTTCCCCTCCTCTCTCTGTTTTCCCAACTTAAAAAACAACAAACTTGACAGAAACAAGACAGTTCAAATGCTCAAAGAGCACCACAGCAAATATGCTTTCGGTATCAATGATTTGCTAAAAAAATTCCTTAAGAACTAAGCACCAATTAGTGTAGCATTATTCCAACATTTGGGGAGGGGGGAGAAACCACATTGCTTACTAGCCTGCACAGCAGTGCTCATTACTTTTGACACTCAAAACCTGTCATTAATTCTGATTAGCGGCACTTGATCATTTTCGACAGTTGCTTCTGTTTCCACTGATGTCTGCATTTATGTTGTGACACAATGAAATCAAAGCTGCCAGGGATCTACCTGTGAAAATAGATTGGCCAAGACAACAGGCATTTGGCATTGCTTGTGTGCTTTAATCTCCACCTCAACGAAATCACCTTATAAATAATCAACATAAAATACTGTGTTTGTCTTACATGGACCTACAGTCAATTTCTATAAAGAAGTTGTGTGGCTAAGGTTATAATTGTAACATCAAAGCTGTTGGGATAAAATACCTGACTGTGTGTTAACTGGAGGAGTTTTACTCTACACCAAAGTTAATGACCTGAGTGACCTGAGGCTGTTTCTACAAAATTTAGAGGGCAAACAGAAGTCTGTTGGTTGGTTCCACAAGCTTTACAGGAATTCTGTTGAAGAGGAAACAAAGAGTTCATGCTGTATCCACATTAAGTCTTGCTCTAAAAGAAATATTAAGCATAAAGGGGTATGGGTGTGAGTGTGTGAAAGATAGATCTCACACCTTTAAGTGACATGGCTGTATTTGAAAGAAATAAACTCAGTTATGGGGGGTGGGATTTCCCCCAAAAAGGAAAACTTAAAAATAATAAAGTTTAGCATTTCAGAACTTTGTAGAAGCATTGTCGATGGATCCCCCAAACAAGAAACAATGGATGCTAGGTGCTTTCTGTATGGTATAGCACCAAGAGTGAAAACAGAATGCTAATCTTGCTGTGTGCAAGTAAGCAAATAAGTGAGAATCCCATCACCACATACCATTGGTGAAATGTGGTAAGAGTTTTGAAAGTCCGGGAGCTGGTTCACACAATGGCAGCACTGCTTCATTTCATGGAATCTAATTGCCTTCTAGTTTGTTCATGCTTGTAACTAGTGTTATCACCCAGACACATATTTCCAGGCCTCATAATGTTCACTTTGGGGGTAAAATTTTAAGGAAGTAGTTCTATTTATTTATTTATTTATTTATGACATTTCTATACTGCACAATAGCCAAAGCTTTCTGGGTGGTTCACAACAATTAAGACCATAAAATACAGCATGATATATGTTTAAAACTACAGTATAAAATAAAAACAAAAAACAAAATAAAACCCATCAGCCGTGCAAAGATCCAAATACAGTAACAGATTTCAAACCAAAGAAACTGAAAGACTGAAATGCCTGGGAAAAGAAGATCTTCACCCGGTGCCAAAAATACCACAATGTAGGCGCCAGGCAAGCCTTTCTGGGGTGCTCATTCCACAACCAAGGTAGCACAACAGAAAAGGCCCTCTTCTTTGTAGCCACCTGCCTCACTTCATTTGGTAGGGGCTCCCAGAGAAGGGCAGCTGAAAATGGTCTTAGAGTCTGGACAGGTGTTCTGAATCAATCTGTTATGAACTGGAGGGAGCTCACCCATTGCTATCTTGACTATGTAGAAATCATGTATTTTTGTTACTGAAAGACAGGTCGATGGAATCTGAACGTACTTTTCCACTTCAGCAGAATCCATCCTTAAACTCTATTTTCTCAGGCCCAATTTATAAAATTCAGCAGACAAAGTGATAAGAGCTATTCCTGGACTGTTCCATATCAAAATTTAGGATTGTAAGGGATCACATCAGAGGATCTCCACTAAAAGCTCGAACTGGTTTAATAGTCATCCCCACATCCCAGGGCATTCTGGGACCTGTAATTCTGGGAATGGGACCAATAATATCTAACACATAATTCATAACACTTTTAAATTCCTGGTATCCTTTGAGGGAAGACATGGTGATTATACTGGTTTAAAACTGTATAGTGTGTAGTTAGGCCCAGAATGTTATATTTTCCATATCTGTTGGACGTATATTTGACCACGTCCAACTACAGGATGCCATTTAGACAGGGCAGAAGAGAACTGGGTAGTTGCTGCCCCTGTGTATTGATACGTGATCAGATTTAAAGAGTGCCACTATCTGTGCCCTACACATTGGTTTTATACACTGACAGTGATTCCACATATTAGACTGCAATTGTGTAACGGCTAGTAACGGCTAGTGCTAGGTAAAATCCCTCCAATTATTATTTATTATTTTCTATTTTGTTCTATACAGCACAATAGCTGAAGTTCTCTGGGTGGTTCACAACGATTCATAAAATTACAACCACAAATGCAGATAATAAAATACAACATAAAATTTCAATATACAAAATTTAAAACAATGTAAACAGCTAAAAACAATTTTAATAAAAATACTAGACTTGTTAAAAAGACAGATGACATAAATGATCCATCCATCATATGCCATTAAATGCCTGGAAGTTGAGGGTGATCTTAACCATGCACCAAAAAGATGACAGAGTTGGTGCCAGGCAGTCCACAATGGGGAAATCACTCCAAAGCTCGGGGGGGCACCACTGAGAAGGTCCTCTCCGTTGTTGCCACCCTCTGAGCCTCCCTCAGAGGTGGCACTTGGACTGGATGACCTCAGATGCTGACCACAGGGTCTGGGTAGAATCAGGTCGGGAGAGGCATTGTGTCAGGTATTTTGCAGCCCCATCCACTATGAAATGTGGGGGTTCCATTTTGTTGATTTTTCGGGTGGAATGGGGTGACTGGCAGAAGAAACTTGCTGAAACTCTTCATTTTAACATCTCAAGATGCCCTATTTCAAAGGGCATTGTGGGGGGGGGGGGATATGGTGGCTGCCACAGAATAACAACAATGACAGGGCATTGAAGTGATCTCTAAGTTCCTCCCCCCAAATTGTGCCGCCTACCTGCAAAATTATGGAAAGCAGAGCAGAGGGTGGTTTAATTTCCCCTTCTGCCACTGAACCCGCTCCGGCTCCCCAACTAAGGTGAACTTTTGGCTTTTCAAACATTTGGTTGATCACTAGATTTGGCATGGTGCTTCCTACAGCAAAGAATGAAAATATAAATGGCACCCACATGCTCTTAAACACTCCAGGAGTCCTCAATTGTGTAAGAATGTATGTCTGTCATTCTCACATTATTTTATTTAATTTCATAGGATCATAGAGTTGGAAGGGGCCTACAAGGCCATCGAGTCCAACCCCTGCTGTGCTGTGAAAAGCACCAGTGTAACATTGGTTTGCTCACACCAGATGCAACTGAAATCTAAAAAACAATCCTGATACAATAGTTGAAGATACATATAAAAATACAAACATATAGCAATGCATTAAAAATGAGGAAATCTGGAAGTGTTGAATATTCCAATAAGGAAATGTAGTCTATGCTTGCTTTCTCTCCGATTCTAGCACACTGGCTTTTAAAAGTAAGAAACAGGAGGAGATAAGCATCCAAATGCAACAGGAAAAAAGGAGAGAACTAGGTTCTCAGGATGCAAAAATCTTTATTAAAGGAGCCCGACGCGTTTCGGCCTGTGTATTTTTCAAGGCCTTCCTCAACGGGCTGTGAATATTCAAAATACATACATTAAATTAACTTAACATGGTTAGGACAACACATAATAAAAATACTTTCTCATTGTGTATTGAAATGATTTCTATTAAGAATGTAAAGAAATTCTATACACAATGAGAAAGTATTTTTATTATGTGTTGTCCTAACCATGTTAAGTTAATTTAATGTATGTATTTTGAATATTCACAGCCCCTTGAGGAAGGCCTTGAAAAATACACAGGCCGAAATGCGTCAGGCTCCTTTAATAAAGATTTTTGCATCCTGAGAACCTAGTTCTCTCCTTTTTTCCGTTTTAAAAGTAAACCAGCAAGTTCAGCTTTGCTCGCCTACTATAATGTACTAAATGTTTCCAGTCTTGAAGATTTCAAAACAAGATTTCCACAGTTACCCAAGTTATCTGCTTCTTATCGAGCTCCATGTTTGGCATCAGACATGTTTGATTCATTCATCATTGTCAACGCACCAGTGCACTAATTATTTCAAATTGTTTCCTCCAGCAGAGGTCTAGGACAAATGCAGGGAAGCCAAAAATAGCAGTTATGAATAATTATGCATAATTTACCTCAAGGTCTGGGCCAGTCTATTATTAACACTTTTACTTGCCACCTGTGGGCCATGCTAATTTCAGACTTCAAATTAGTTCAAGATTTAAAAACAAAAACCCAGTAAAACAAGCTGCTGTAGTCCTTTAGTCCTCCCCTTAGAGCATCCTTCCCCAACTTGGCGCCTTCCAGATGTGTTAGACTACAACTCCCATCATCCCCAGCCTTCATGTGGCTGGGCATGATGGGAGTTCTAGTCCAATACACTTGGGGGGCACCAGGTTGAGGAAGGCTGTCTTACAGGATTTCTGATGCTTTAAAAAATACAGGCCTGTGGCTTACGCTGGCTCAGCTTGTCTGAGTGTGGAAAGCTAAGCAGGGTCAGGCCTGGTTATTACTTGGATGGGAGACCCCTCCTATAGTTTCCTGCATTGAGCAGGGGGTTGGACTTGATAGCCTTGTAGGCTCCTTCCAACTCTATGATCTATGAAAAATCTATGAAATACTTCTATATATTTTTTTCTTTTAAAACTGTTTTTCTATTTTGCAGGCTCACTAATAGGATAAATCCTGCAGAGACAAGGTCACTGTGCATGACCTTGCGGTGAAAATTCCCTCCCTCTAAAACTGAAAAGCGAGTTTCTCCAGCAAGTGGTAAGTCATTTTCAACATCTTCAAAGTGGATGCTGATCCCTTACACTGGAAATAACTTAGATTCTTTTGGCACTTTGGTTTTACTCCTACAATACTACTCCTGTACAAAGTGTTGCAAAAAGCACATAAATGTATAGAAGAAAAAGAAAAGACCCAGGGCACATCCTTTTCTGTATCTATTTGATGTATATTTAATCATGCGCAAAAAAGGGAGACAGTTTCGATAGAACAGAATAAAAGAATGCAAGCAGTGGACAGGTCCTTCCTCTCTTAAACACACACTGCTTCTCTTATTGATTTCAGTAACAATTTCAGGACATGGTTTCAACTTTCTGTGGGAGGCTGTAGAGGAAACATTTGTTTCCCATATTTGGCCAACTCTACACCTTTCTTGAAAATCATGTCTTGTTAAAAACAGGACATTAAAATAGAAAATGAACCTGTCAGGATGTACTGGGAGTGGGACTTGGTTCTCTCTGAATCAGTAGTCACAGCATAGAAGCCATCTGGCAGACAACACAGGATCCAAGGGGCAGGCAGGCAATGGATACACAATTGGGTATTGCTCAAAGAGAAAGGCCCTAGGAGATACAGGCCAGCTATGGCGGGTTCAGGAGGGATCAGAGAAGTTAGAAAGGAGGATCAACACTGCAGCAAGATGGCTCCAGGCCAAGGTTGTGTGACAGGTTGCTCAGGCTGTAGATACTAGAGTGCCATGCTATTGGAGCTGGGGGTGGTCACATGTCTTCCTCCCTCCACAAATTCAGCTCCTGGTTTTCAGGATGCAGCTTTTGGTTTGCAGTTCCCTCATCTGAGCAGCTGTCACAGTGACACAGGGAGTAAGGAACCAGTGCCAGGGTTTGAGGCTCACAACACCTGACACAAACACTATGGATGAGTCCCCCATACACTTCTCTTATGACAGGCTTCCCTCATACCAGCTGCATATTATCCATTTCCCCAGATTATTCTTGTCATGAAACTATTGAGATAGAGGATACTGTGTGTTACAGTACCAAAAGAATCTGATTACACCCATGTTTAAGCATTGGTGGTTGTGTGTGTGTGTTTTAAAAAAGCAAAGGATAGCATGACAAATAAATGTTAATTTCTCAAGAGCAATGAGATCTGTGCTCTGATAAGCTTGTGGCAATGACAAGACGAATGAAAAATGTTCAGAACAGGCAGTTTATATAGTTGCTACAAGGACCCTGCTGATCAGACCAAGGGTCCATCTAGTCCCAGCCTTCCCCAACCTGGTGCCCTCCAGATGTGTTGGAGTGCAACTCCCATGATTCCCAGTCAGTATGGCCATGCTGGCTGGGAATCATGGGAACTGTAGTCCAACACATCTGGAGGGCACCAGATTGGGAAAAGGGCTGATTTAGTCCAGCATCCTAATTCTATTGGTGACCAGACAGATGCTTCTGAAAAGCCCACTAGTAGCAGGACATGAAGGCAAAACAGTTTGCCTCTTCCCCCCAACAACTGGTATTCAGAGGAATTACTGCTTCGGAGCCTAGAGGTTCCATTTAGCTATCATGACTTACAGTAATACCTGGGATTGAGAGCATAATTCGTTCCGGAAACGTGCTTGTAATCCAAAACACTCTTATATCAAAGCAAGTCTCTGGCAGGCGTGAGCGGGGCCCATTTCGGCCCGCTACGCCCGCTCGAGGCGAGCGGTTACATCCCTACACTACTTGTATTGCAAGGCGTCGCTTGTTTATCAAGTCAAAATTTATTTTAAAAATTTGCTTGTCTTGCAAAACGCTCTCAGACCAAGTTACTTACAATCCAAGGTATTACTGTATAACCACGGATAGACCAGTCCACCATGAATTTGTTTAATCCCATTTGACAGCCATCTAAACCAGTAACCATCATCACATCATGGGGCAGTGAATCCTATTAAGTTTATTACGCATTATTTATTTATTATGCATTTATTTCGAAGATTTATATGTCCTGCCTTTCAATCAAATGATGCTCAAGAAGGCTTACAATTGCTTATAACAGTCACACCCAATATCCAGACAACCCAGCAATCATTAGTGAAGAAGTGTTTTCTTCTGTCCATGTATTTACTATGGATTGACCCAAAGGTGTGCTTATGAAAAGAGTCCTTCCAGGAATGCAAGAGGCTCTGATCCAGCGAAAGTCCTGTGAGTGGAAGTAGGGGGGACACACTTTTCACTGATTCACCTTTTAGCCCTCCATGCCACCTCCCATGTTGTTCCATAGGGTTCCTCTACCCTCCAAACAGAGTTGGGGACATGAAGGGGGCTTCAAACTGAAGAGGGAATCAGCAAAAATCATTATCCTTTGCCCCTTCTGAACAGAAGGGTATCTGTGGATCCAAGCAGGGATGTTGAAGAGTCCTTGGTCTCGAGTCACGAGTCGAGTCACGAGTCTTTGGACCCGAGTCTCGAGTCCGAGTCTGAGTCCTTGGTCCAAAATGGTGACTCCCGAGTCCCGAGTCCCGAGTCACTCCCAAAGCTGACTCCACGAGTCCCTATTAAAATCAATGGGGTTTCCCCCCAACAAAATAAGGCTACTTCAGATGTGTGGCTTAAATAAATTCTAGGCACAAGTGTGCCTTTTTATCTCAAAACTCTGCCACTGATTTTGACAAGAACAGACCAGGCAGACAAACCTAAAATAACCAGGCAGGCAGAGGAGGCAGGGAACCCCAAAACAGGCAGGCAGAGGCCTTTGTCTTGGACAATTCAAACTGTGGAACTGGTTAAGAAGAGACCAGGCAGGCAGAGGAGGCTGGGGACCCCAAACAGGCAGGCAGAGGCAGCCAAACCCAAAATGTCTGAAAGGTTCCATTAGGAAAATGATTTTTAAAAATAAACTTGGATTGTTACTGCAACTGGGTCCAGGCAGCACCTGCAGGTGGCATCAAGCAGGGATGTTGACGAGTCCTTGGTCTCGAGTCCCGAGTCGAGTCTCGAGTCCCATTAAAAATATTGGGACTCGAGTCCGAGTCGAGTCAGAGGGGGGACTCAGTCCGACTCACGAGTCGAGTCCTCGAGTCCGAGTCCCCATCCCTGGATCCAAGCTCTATAACCTAGCTAACCTACCTCACAGGGTTGTTGTGAGGGTAAAATGGAGAGGAGGAAGACCGTGTAAGCCACCTTGTGTTCCTTGCAAAGAGGAAAAAAGGCAGGATATGAATGTTTTTTAAAAAAATAAATTTTAATGAATTTTTTCCAGTCATACAACAAAATAAAAAGAAATACAACATAAACATCGTGCACCCCCCACCACTTGGGACCAAGTTAAATTTCCCAAAACATATCAGATATTATTCTATATTCCAAAAATGTAACAAATCTTGACAAGGTTCGTTCCCCTTCCCCTTCACCAACACATAATCCAGAAATTTACCCCAAATGCTCACAAAAGTGTTTTTCTCTAATTGTCCTTTTTGGCATTTGATATTGCAAGTTAATTTATCGTTTAGCGTGATATCCCATACCTCTTTATACCACTCGGTAATTGAAAAGACATGTTGAACTTTCCATTACCTAGCTATCATTAATTTAGCTGTTGTTAACAAATTCACAATAAATTCTTTAGTATTTTTTAAACAAACTACTTTTTCTGTTATTGTTAACAATGATTTTGGGCAGACCTCTAATTCCATTCCAATTATTTCTGATATTTCTGCAAACACTTTCTGCCAAAATTCCAGAACATTTTTACAGCTCCACCACATGTGGGCATATGCACCTTTTTCATTACACCCTCTCCAGCCCAATGCGGAGCAGTTGTTATCTATCTGATTTAATCTTACTGGAGTTAGATACCATCTCCATACCACTTTATAGAAATTCTCTTTTATCCTAGTTGACATAACTCTTACAATACGTCTATCCCAAATATTTTTCCAACTTTGTTTCAATATTTCCTCATCAAATTCATTATCCCATGACAATTTAAGAGAATCTTTATGTTCTTCTTCTTTTTGTAACATCATATATAAAACCTTTGTTGTACCACTTGTTGGAACATTACCTTCTATAGCTTCTCTAGTCAAAACTGTCTTTTCAAAATTGGTTAATTCTCTTTCACTATCAAGTCTTGTCCTCCACTTATTTAACCACAGTTCCAGTTGCATTAAATTTAACCATGAAATTCTTCCTCTTCCTACTGTTTCTATTATATGTTATCTAGTCTTCAATTTTTCCACCCAATCCATCTAACTCTTATAAATGTAATAATAAATAAATAAATAATAGGAAAGTTAGAGGAGTCTGAATGGGAGTTGATTTAGTACTAAATTAGAAATGCCAAAAAGCAGAATGCAAATTTTATTTATTTATTCATCTAGTGAGTTGCACTATAATTGAAGTTCTCAGGGCAATGTAGATAAATAGAAAACAAAACACAATAAAATCAATAAAATGCACTAAAATACAATAAGAAGTAAAAGCAGCCACAAACACAAGATAAGGTAAAAGAGCCTAAAATAACAAAAAATATTTCTAAAAAATCCAAAAATATCAATAAAGGTACAAACTACTCACAGACACAATTTCAAGATAAATATGGGCAGTAGAGTATATAGCAAATTAAAACACATGTGATACTTTACCTGGTACCTAAAAATCAACAAAGCAGTTGCCAAGCCAACCCCTCTGGGGAGGGTATTCCACAACTGGGGAGCTACCACTGAAAAGGCTCACTCCCAAGTAGTCACCCACAGAATCTCACTGTGGGTGAGAACTCAGAGGAGGGCCTCTGATGATGATCCCAGACTCAGAGCATGGATAGGAACTTGGGAAGAGGCAGTCCTTCAGCTATTGCGGCCCTAAGATGTAAAAGGCTTTATAGGTTAAAGTAAGCACTTTGAACTGAGCCTGGAAACAGACCAGGAGCCGGTGAAGATGGTACAATACTGATGTAATATGATCATAATGCCTGTTCCCAATCTGTTCTTGATGCCGTATTTTGTACTAACCAAAGTTTCTGGACTGTCTTCAAAGGCAGCCCCACGTACAACTAATTGCACTAAACTAAATGGGAAAATACAGTGTATGGATCACGGACACCAGGCTATCATCATCAAAGTATGGATGTAGTTGGCGTATCAGCCTAAGCTGGTAAAATGTGCTCAGCACCACAGAAGACACTTGCAGCTCTAGTGACAGAGATGGATCCACATGCATCCCCAAACTACAAACTTAATCCTTTAGGAGGAGTGCAACCCTTGCGAAACAGGCTGAACATCACTACCCCAGATAAATAAGCTGCCTTCCAATATTACTTTCATCTTATCTGGATTGAGCTTCAGTTAATTGGCCCTCATGATTCATCTAAGCCATTACCGTGACCAACCAAACAGGGGGTTTGTCAGCCACATGCAATCCAAGTGCCTTTGTGCCTTTGCTTCCTTTGCAGTATTACAACGGATCCCTGGACACATATCTTTCATTGCACATATGTAGCTTCATTTGTAATTGCTTGAATCAGTTGAGCAGTGGGTCTAGCTCTGCCCGAAATTGTAAAAAGGATTCATGCAGACACACTTGCAAATTATGGGGGTGGGGGGAACTAAGCCAGAGTTCTTGCCAAAACAGAGACCAGCTACAGCAGCCTTCCCCAACCTGGATGCTATTGGCCATACTGGCTGGGAATTATGGGAGTTGTAGTCCAACACATCTGTAGGGCACCAGACTGGGAACATTTGGAGTTCCAGAGAAAACAGGTGATGAGAACTTTCACAACTTCTTTTCTGGCAGCCTTCTGATGTTTTGTTTCTGGAGAAATAACCATCAAGTCCATGAATCTGAATCCACTCTGAGATTTTAAAAATTACTGGGAAGAACTAGATTTTCTAGATAGCCCCTCCTATTATAAATAAACTGAAATTTCCCTTCCCCCAACCATGCGCAGCTGTGGGTGGGGAGAATTTTGCACATGGGGGGAAATGTGAGTGAAACCACTATCGGGTGATCTCACCTGCCAATCAGGTGCAAGCAGGGAGGGGCGTCAGAGCTGATATTAGGCTTGATCGCCCCTCCCTCAGCCTCTTTTCTTCTTGCGGGCTTGTGGCTCCCTCCCTCCCTGGTTGCAGCATAGGCTGCTCTGGTCGCCTGTTCGGGGGCTGAATAGGAATTTTAGCTCATTGCCTAAAATGGCTAGTGGGCAATGTTCGTGTTTTGCCTACTCTACACTGTATTTCAGGTTTGGGTTTTTTTCTTTCTGTAAGTTATATTATTCAACTAGCTGTTGCCCGCAGCTTTGCTCATGTGGATTTTAGGATTCGGTATAATTGTTTTTAAAAGAAACATGTATGGAAAAGATACAGTGTCTCTGACTGAAAGTGTAACTGTTTAGGCTAGGTGCTGGCAGCAGACCATGCCAAGTTTGGGGTATATCCGTCTAAAACCTATGCGACGATGCCCCACACACAACAGTCAGTCAGTCATGTACAAAGTTTCCCTCCCTATTCACCCCGTCATGTAAAAAGTTTCCCTCCCTTTTCACCCCCTCAGAGAACATTCTAAATAGCCTAGGGGAGATTTGCATATCCAGCCCTATTGGCCCTTGCAGGAATTCATACGAACATTCTTAAGTGTCGTATGGGCTATTTGCATAACTGCTCCTATTGGCCCTTGCAGGAATTCATACGAACATTCTAAGTGTCATATGGGCTATTTGCATAACTGCTCCTATTGGCTCCTGCAGCAATTATGAGGTGAGGTCTATTTGCAGAACTGCAGATATGAGAGTGGGGCGATTTTGCCCCCTTTTTTCACCCCCTTAGGGACGGAATTTCCCAAAATCCTTCCTTAGTGGGGGTCTACGTCATAAAAGCAATGTCCCCTTCAAAATTTCACGTTCCTAGATTAAACGGTTTGAGCTGGGCGTTGATGAGTCAGTCAGTCAGTCAGGACACCTTCTTCTATATATATAGATTCAGTCACATTGGCAGTGAAGTGCGGGAACAGGCAGTGTTAGGGGCTCTGTGATCATCTGATGGCACCTTTTAGGTGATTGGCGTGATCTGAGGCTCCTGGTGCTAAGTCGTGCGGCTTACTTTAAGGAGATAAGGCACGCCTCTGAGGCTAACTCATCTCATCTGAATTGGTGCCGTGACTCCCCGTGAGGCCCGTGAGTGGGATGACGGTGGGAAAGCCTCCGAGCACCATGGTGGTGTAAATCAGAGTGGTGACGAGACACAGCGCCACCCCTTAGGATGGATGTTTCGCCCACTAGCATTTCTACCAGCTGATGGCCGGTGTAATTTAATGCCTGCACTTTTCCCTTCGCAGATCTCTGATTAATTAATAAATGTGGCCCTAATTTTATACCATCTATTTGTGTCTCATCTCATTATTTCCCGCCTTTCATGCGCAAAAGATTTGCAAGCATATTTGTGCTCTCTCACACACACAATTAAAAGTGCTGTACACTATTCAATTATGATTTTTAAAAAGCTGTGTCCAGTAACACCAATAAGTTAGATATTAAATTGGTTGAGAAGAGGAATTCTCAGTTACAACAATACAATGGCCAGATGCAACCAAGACTAAGCCTAAATCCAGTTTTTCTCTTCCTTGCCACACTAGGATATGACAAACTGCTGTACCTGCCAAAATCCCTTCCTACAAAACTATAAAAGGAACAATAACCTTTCTGCAATGGTTCACTAGTTCATATGTGGTTAAAAAAAATATAAACATCAGCTATTTCCTTCCATCATATAGTAAACATCCATTTCTGATAGGGCATAAACATATCCTGGCCATTGCTTCATCATTCTGTTTTATTTACCAGGGTTGTTGGTTTTGAATTTTATGTGAGAAGACAGCTGCAAGTAATTGCACTTTTCCATTTTATCAAAACCAATCAAGGTCCTGATCTTGGATATGCATATGGAAAGTCTTAATTTGAAGCATGGGAAACATTTTCATGCAGGTTTTTTATACCAAAAAAGAAGGGGGGGGGGAATCCTTTCCTCTCTTACTTATTTGTTTCATTTATCCTGCCCATCACTTCCAATCTTCTCCCTGAAAATTGCATAGTAGTATTGTTTTAAATATTTTTGCTTCTGAAAATACGTTAACACCCAGTCCTCAACATGAGAACGAACTAATTCACACAACTATGAACATCATTCACCCCCTCACCACTGGATGACTCCCAGCCTAGTCTGAGGGGATGTCAAGTGATACAAAGCTCACTGATTATTGATCTGTGATTACTGTTTTACACATTTAAACAGAGATCAGTGAGCTCCCTCAGGTTCACTTTGTATTGGGATAAACAGTTGCAAGCAAAAGTATTCTGAGCCGAGGAATTACAAAACTTGGTGACATCTCTATGTGCAAATAATTAGCAAGTGAGCATACATGCTTGAATTCCAACTCTAATGAAGTCGAATTGATAGCTTCATATAATGAAAAGTGCTTTGCCGCCAGAGGCTAGAACAAATGTGGGTGCCCTTAAGCCAAACACATACATTGACTAACAGAAGAGAACAGGTATAAGATAATTAAAAAAACAAATATGGGCTCAATTCTTCACATTGAATATGGAAAGAGAAAGGCATACTTATGTTTGGGCCAGTTCGGACATTACTTCTCTTTCCAATCTGGCCCAATGTATAGAGGAGAATGAGTGTGTGGAGCTCATCCCTGTCCACCTGGCATGCTGTCCCTCTCTATACACACAGGGAGAGATAATGCAATTGCTGCCTACAAATGTACAAATCACACAGTTGATTAACATTTGTATGCCTTCCGGTGGCAATTAGGCAATCCATCTCTGATACAGGTGGATAAGGTGGACACGGGTGGGTGAGAAGGAGCTGTGCACACTTGCTCTCTTCCATGCACCCGGCTGGACTGTGGGAGGGAAATGGAAGACATATTTTCGGGACTGGCACTTTGTTTTGATCAAAAGGTTGCCTTAAATGTGTCCCCCTACTGGAAGGGGTAAACCTTATGCATGTGCGAATCAGTAAAACTCGAGTTTGTTGAGGTTCTCCAAATTCCCTCTCGATCTCGAAGCTCATTCTGACCTGTGCCCATATCAGATTGCGATATTTGTTTTTTCTTTTCTCATGAAAATTTGTGTGTATTTTCACGTGCATTTTTTCTAAATGCACATATTAATTATGCACATTTTTTAAATGTGCATTTTCTCCCATTGATTAAAGCTTGTCTGTGTGCATTTCCCCCCAAAAATATGCATTTTTCTATGCATTTTTCAAATACACACATTTTTCAAACACTTTTGATCCATTCACCTCACCACAAATTCAGAAATTTAAAGACTTTCACTGTAGATTCTGTTCAGGTCCACATTTGGTTCTGGGTGGTGCAAATTAGGTAAATTCCAGTCAAGAACGACCTGAAACAAAGTTATCATTTATCCCTAGTAAACGTTCTTCACATTCAGACACTAGATTTTGAATAATGATATAACATAAGGCCCCTTTCTCTCCTATGACATCTGTAATTTAAAAAATAATCTAGATTAAAATATGAAGTTTAGAGTTATTACCTATTTACTGATCGCCCACAGACATAGTGAATGAGGGAAATTTCCACATTCATAAAAGAGAACCCAAAATAGGTTTGGATCTTGTACTCAGAGATTTAAAGACTTCATAGATTATAGAGTTGGAAGGGACCTACAAGGCTATCGAGTCCAACCCCCTGCTCAATACAGGAAACTAGAGGAGGGGTCTCCCATCCAAGTAATAACCAGGCTTGACCCGGCTTAGCTTTCCATGCTTTGGCAATGCTGAGCCAGCATGAGCCACTTAAGCCCCTTATTTCAGAAGTTTATTCATCAGCTTCTGCCAATGTCTACTTTTCTCAGTTTACTCCTGAATCTAGGTTTAAATTTTGCAAAATATAAAACACTTAAAAAAAAAATGTTTACTTGATCAGTACCACTTACCAACCTACCGACTATGTGGCTCCGTCCTTTCTTTTATTCAATACTCTTACTGCATTAAAGATAACAAACCAGTACTTTTGTTTGTCTTGACCATTTTATACTTACTACAATCTATATAATGACAGAACTTCACAGCACAAGAAATCCATTGAAATGAATGTTGTTATAGAAGAAATATTGTATGTGAGTTGAATTATAACTCCCAAGACTTCTAAAGTATCTAAGTGGCATCTACATTCGCAGTCAATAAAATCCACTGAAAACACATTTAGTCACTAATGCTTTTTTCCCCTCCCCTTCATTGTCTGATCATAGAAGTTTATGCTACTGACAGTATTTTACCCTAGAGATTCCTTTGATGCCTGTGTAAAGTAACATCTTGTAAATTATTTATTGCAAAACATCTGGATTAAATAAACCCAAACAGAGAGAAGTATTACGTGTGGAAGCCAAATCATGCTCTCAACTCATTAAAACAAGTACGTATCTCAATTCCAGAGTTACTGGTGTGAACAAAGTATTAAGCATACACTACAAACGTGGTTTATCAAAGCTAGTGACAATGTTAATGGCAGAATAAATTACATATTCCTAATTAGGCATATGTTTTGTCTGAATGGGATATGATTAAAGTAGCTCAAAGCCCTGTAATAGGATACCTTCTGGTGAGGTCTCCGTTCCATGGATACAAAATCACATGTAAAGATTCCAGGAAATCTGCTACTCACTGTCATTGGTTCTGAGGGGTGGGTGGTGGGTGGGGAAGAGTACTTTGAACACAGGACCCTCCATGAATATTGGCTCACTGGAGAAATGAACACCACCTGGTTTAGTTTAGTAAAGCAAATATTTTGTTATTCCAACGTTAGCTTAACTGGTGAATATCAAGCTAACACAAAAACAAAGGGATAGAAAACTTTAGGGAACAGATCTTCTTCTGGGGCTTGGGTCTGAAGAGGTTCATAGGGCAGTCCCTGAAGGTAAGTCAACATCATCAGGTGATCACTCGTGACCGAGTAAGATTGTCTTCCAGGATAAAAGGAGGAAATTCTAAAGAAGATTGTGTAGACTCTAGCGATGGGTCCGTAAGTGACTGTGGAGACCAATTCTAGATCCACACAGCTTCCCACAGTGAGGACACAGGTTACCAGATGGAAGATGGTCCTGTAAAGGATTCATTTGACGTGCTTTTCGCTTAGCACGTTTCTCCCTTTCACCTTGCACTCGGGCTTCTTCAAAGTCCATGGAACCTTTGTGAAAGGCCAACCTCCATTTAGATCATTCATGGGCCAAAGCTTCCCAGTTTTCGATGTTTATATTGCATTTTTTTAGATTAGCCTTATGAACATCTTTAAACCTCTTATATTGACCACCGATATTCCGCTTTCCATCCTTGAGTTGGGAATAAAGTAACTGCTTTGGGAGACGGCAGTCAGGCATTCGAACAACATGACTGGTCCACTGAAGTTGGCGTTGAAGGATCATTTTTTCCACGCTAGTAGTCTTTGCTTCTTCCAGGACACTGACATTTGTTCGCCTATCTTCCCAAGTAATTCGCAGGATTTTCCGGAGGCAACGTTGATGAAATCTTTCAAGGAGGTGGAAGTGACGTTTATAGATAGTCCATGTTTCGCAGGCATACAATAAAGTTGGTAATACAATGGCTTCATAAACCAGTGTTTTGGTCTTCTTACAAATATCCCGATCCTCGAACACTCTATGTTTCATTCGAGAAAACGCGGCACTTGCGGAGCTCAAACGATGCTGGATTTCACTGTCGATGTTAGCTGTAACAGAAAGATAGCTGCCAAGATAGAGAAAATGACTGACATTTGCCAGTATTGTCCCGCCAAGCTGGATAGATGGCATCACCAAAGGATTGGCTTGCACTTGCTGATGAAGCACTTTGGTTTTTTTGATGTTAAGTGAGAGACCGAGTTTTTCGTATGCTTCTGCAAAAGCATTTAGGATAGTTTGGAGATCATCCTCTGAATGTGCGGAGACCACATTATCATCAGCATACTGAAGTTCCACAACGGAGGTTGTAATTACCTTACTTTTTGCTTTCAGCCTGCTGAGATTAAAAAGCTTTCCATCTGTTCGATATATAATTCCCACACCAGTGGGAAGTTTCCCCTTGACAAGATGTAAAATCATGGCGATGAAAATAGCAAATAATGTTGGGGCAATAACACATCCCTGTTTAACATCTGATCCCACTTTAAATGGAGCACCATGAGAGCCGTTGCTGTCCAAAACTGTTGCCGTCATGTTGTCATGGAGAAGTCGCAAGATATTCACAAATTTATTGGGGCATCTAATTTTCATAAGGATAGTCCAGAGAGCTGTACGGTCTACAGTATCAAAGGCCTTAGCCAAATCGATAAATGCCATATAAAGGGGTTGATTTTGCTCTCGGCATTTTTCTTGGAGCTGACGTGCAGTAAAAATCATGTCTACTGTCCCTCTAGAGGGGCGGAAACCATATTGAGTTTCAGGGAGAATCTCTTCTGAAATAGATAGAAGACAGTTTGCGAGAATCCTAGCAAATATTTTACCTGCGGTAGCTAAGAGAAAAATGCCCCGATAGTTTCCACAGTCTGTTCTATCACCCTTCTTAAAGAGGGTGATAATTATGGCATCCCTGAAGTCTTCTGGGATCTCTTCTCTTATCCAGATTTTTCGATGAGTTTATGAAGATGTTGTACAAGTTCGGGGTGCCCTTCTTTAAAGATTTCAGCAGGAAACCCATCTGGTCCACTAGCTTTATTATTCTTCATTTGATTAATGGCTTTTATAACTTCATCCAAGGTGGGGAGTATTGCAAGTTCCTCTCTAATTTGTTTTTGCGGGATTTGCGAAAAAATCTCATTATCCACCTTAGATTTACGATTTAAAAGAAGAGTACTTTGAACCCAGGACCCTCCATTAATATTGGCTCACTGGAGAAATGAACACCTGGTTTAGTTTAGTAAAGCAAATATTTTGTTATTCCAACGTTAGCTTAACTGGTGAATATCAAGCTAACACAAAAACAAAGGGATAGAAAACTTTAGGGAACAGATCTTCTTCTGGGGCTTGGGTCTGAAGGCGTTCATAGGGCAGTCCCTGAAGGTAAGTACATAGGCCATGGATGAGAGTTCTTAATTCTGGGATATGATATTGAGGGATCTCATGTATAGCCCCTCCCTATACCGAGGGAGGTCATTCGAAGAGCAGAGGATCAGGACCTTAATAGGGCCAGGTAAGTATTATCCCAAAGAGCAGTGTGGCCCATTTCTGTTGTCTTTCTGTCTTCCAGTTTTCTCTTGTCTGCTGCTCTCCAACCCAATCTCTCTTTACTTTGGACTCAAAATAGTCTGTCTTCCAGTCCAATCCATGTTTGCCCTGCCCTTCTGCTTTTCCCTCATGCCAGCCTGGGTCTCTTTCATCCACTTGCCCTGCTTTCATCCTATCAGTTCTTGCCTCTATTTGTCTCTGCTGTAGATCGTTTCTGCGCTCCTCCAGTTTCCATCTCACTCCGTTAGTCTCTCAGCATCTGACCAACCACAGTCTCTCCTCCATGTTCTAAATGTCCCTCCCTGGATTGTTGGCCCTGCTTCCCTCTTCTCTGTTGACAACTCTGTCATTCCAAGCCAATTTCTGCATTGATCAGTGGACCCACAGTGCTTACTGTAGTTGTTTACACTGGCTACCAAGGTCTGCCACTAGCTTCCGCCAACACTAACAGCATCACAAAGAACCCCAAATATTGCACCGCACCCCAATGAATGCTGACAGTCACAAATGGGGACTTGCACAAGGAACTACACACATTCAACAGATATAATTCCCTACTGTCCATTGCAGAAGATGAAGGTCCCTTGCTTTTTCATTGTCAGAATGAGGGGAATATATGCACAATGTTGCATAAATTACTTTCATTCACCCTGATGCAGAACCCTGCACTCTTATATACAAAAGCTCTTCCCACACGCACTTCCACAGAAGCAGAAGGTTTGTAAATACAAATATGGCAAGCAGAGATCTGTCCACCACCTATCTGATGCCTGCACACTCACATCTAATTGGTTTTATTTATTTATTTTCCTAAATACTTATCCCACCATAGTTTCATAACTCACAAGTTCAGGAGGGGGAGGGACCAGTAATGTGGTTAGAACAACATGGGATTCCATGTCTATGTAAATAATTCAGAAGCAAAATTCAAGATGGCAAGACCATTTAATTAATAAACAGCTCATATCGAAAAGACCATCTACTCCCATATAAATCTATCCACACAACACTTCGATCATCAGTGAGGTCACTGTTACAAGTCGCACACCTAGCTGGGGCATGATGGGTGGGTACTTTGCAGGGCTAATCGGCCCAGCTTCGGAACTCCTTCTCTGGGAGAATCATCTGACTCCATCCCATTTTGCTTTTGGGTGAAGATGCTATTCTTCAGATAATTTTTTTTTAAGAGCACCATCTGCAGTAAGCTGAAATTTGACATTCTGTGTTTTTAATCTCATTTATTAAATGTCTATACCAGGTGACCCTCTTGTTGTCTGCTGTCATTTAATTGCATTGATGTGTTAACTGTATTCTCTGTTAAATTAAGTTTTTATATTGCTTTATTCGTAGGTGTTTCTACGACAGTTCATGGTTTTGGTTTTACAAAAATCCCTTCAGAAATAGTTCTCAGTGTGCTTACAACCATGTAAAGTATTAAATAAATCAAAAATTAGCATCACAATAAAACAGGAAAAGCAATGAAAACAGAGACAGATATCACAGATAAAAGTAGTCTTAAAACAAGAGTTCAAACCACTTAAAACTTGGCCGATCAAATGCCTGCCAGAGTAAAAACATTTTAGTTAGGCAGCAAAGCCAGAAGGCTGGAAGAGAGAGTACCAAATGGTTGTTCTGAGGCAGGGTGCTCCATAATCTAGGCATGGTCCATAGAGGAGGCCCTCACCTGCATCTCAGCCAGTCATGTCTTGACCACTGTCAAGATGCAAAGAAGAGTCTCCCCAGCATATCTCAAGCAGCAGAAAGGCTGATGTGCAAACTTTAGTTATACTGGGCCAAAGCCTATTTAGGGCTTTAGATGTAATCAATAGAACTTCATGCAAAGTAATAAAGTAGAAACAAGTGAAGCGGTTGTAAAACAGTTGTGATATACAAAGACCAACTTATACCAACATTGCTCCAGTGGCACTCTGTGTGAGCCAGGTGCGGGAACTTATTTGCTAACCTGCCAACTGGAAGAATCATACTGCAACAGCAAAACTGCCTTGGGAGGATTTTGCCCTTAAAGGTGCCTAATTTTAAAAAATCAAATAAATAAACTATCAGGTGTATCCAGTCCAGTTCCTCTAAGAAGTTGGCTACCGGGGGGGGGGGGGCTTAATTGAGGCCTACAGGAAGTCATATACATTACTTCCAGTTCTGCTTCCATCCACTCCTTGTTCACAAAGGCTTTGCACAACATAGAGGCAGTAACTGTATTATCAGTGACTCATGGTGCAGCACTGTTCTAAGATTCTGACTCAAACTGAGATGGTGGCACACTGTCGCACGCTGCAATATTGACTGTGTTCACACAACACGATAAGCCATGGTGGTTTATAAATCATGTTTGTTTCAGAGTGGCTTGCCGTGTTGTCTGAACCCAGCCAGAGCAGCTTGTGCATGGTTAACAAACCATGCTGCTGGGTTCAGACAGCATGACACGCCACTCTGAAATAAACATGGCTTATAATCCACCATGGTTTATCATGTTGTGTGAACCCAGTCAGTTTCTTAGCCATGGCTTCGAAGCTACAATTCAAAGCCATGGCTTGTTCTAGGGTTTACTGTAGTCACCATGGCTTAGCATGTTGTGCAAACCCAGTCATAGAAAGGATAAGGTCATTCCAGGAAAGGGTGTGTGTGTGTATGAACTCAAGCAGAAGCCAGAAGGTTATGTTATATATGAACTCAAGCAGAAGCCAGAAGGTTAATGTTATATTGGGGGATTCTGATTTTTAGACATAAAAACAAGTTAATTAACGATGTCTCCTGCTGCAGCCATTCATATAACATACCCTAAGGGAAAGTGCAGCAAAGTACCAAGTCCTTAAAAATGCCCTTTGCATTCAACAAAATGACAGGTTTTAGTTCTATGCCAGCTAGAGACTAGCACTTGGGTTCCCTGTCACAAATACAACACAAAAGTAGAGAACAAACTGACAGAGTGATAAACAAATCATAACTGGGCAAAAAGATAATTAAAGTTGGTTCAATACCAACCCCTCCCACAGGCCTCAGTTTTGGCTTCGTACAACTTCGCTCTAACCACAACGGATGTTCTACTCAACCATCAATAGCTCACTGAAAAACTCTCTTTTTAGAGATGACAGAAATTCTCTACTGCCCATTGTAACAATACAAAGAAGTACTGGATTTGACATGAGCGGGTTGTACTTCCTGGGAGGAACCAGGAAGTGGCTGAGGGCAACACCCACTGCTTCTGACCTGAGGAGAGAGAGAGGCCTGAGAGCTCAGTGGAAAGGCTTTGTGAAGGCAGAGTCTATGGGGTGCAGTACATCAACTTTGGAACACCTTTTTTCTTTCTTTCTTATTGTATACACATAGAATGGACCATTTGAAAGCAGCTACAACAAATCACTGAATACTAAAATGTTTGGGGTTTGTGCATGCATTACACTGCACCTCGTGGTAAGATACATATTAGATACCATAAGAGCTCAGCCTTCCGCAACCTGGTGACCACCAGATATGCTGGATTATAGCTCCCACCAGCCCCATCCTGGCTTAGGGATGGTGGAAGTTATGGTCCAACACATCTGGAAGGTACCAGGTTGGGGAAGGCTGCAATGACTAATCTACCTGTAACATTGGTGCAGCCTGGTAATTTTAGACACTGGACTTAATGGTCTTAAGGGGAGGGGGTCCTTTAGATCACCATATGTATTACTTTGGTTGTGAAGTACACAGCTAATATTTCTCTTTTCCCCACCCCATCATGCCATGCTTTGCAACTGCTTCTACATTCCTGATATGTTAGAGCAAACAACTGTCTGCCAAACCTGATTTTTAAAAAAGGAAGAAATACCCTTTCTTAATTAGAATCCGCTGGTTTGTGTCCTACCCTCTGGAGCAACAGAAAATAAATTTCCTCTATCACCCGTGTGACAGCCCTTCAAATATTTGGAGACAGCTATCATATCACCTCTTAATAGTCTCTTCTCCCTGCTAAAAGTATCCAACTCATTTAACCTTTCCTCAGTGGACTTGGTCTCCAGTCCCTTCACTAACCTCGTCACCCTCCTCTGTACACATTCCAGTTTGTTGATATCCCAAAACTGGACACAGTACTCCAGATGATGTGTGTGAATACATTGCACTTCCACTTTTTGAGATGCAACAGTAATGTCTCAAAGGGAAATCACACCAAATAGAGGCATTCATAAGCTAAAACTGTGTGTGTGCATCTGAAATCTAGGTATATTTCTCTGTGCAAATTAGACTTTCAGGCACAGTGGGATGCTCAAAAACAGAAGCACAGGGCACTTGCACATCCACTTGGCAATTCTCATGATGCCATTTTTAATCATTAATTTCTTTTATTAGTTGGGGTTCTCATGCTTGCATACTTTAGCCTGTCACTTTTTCCAGTTGCAAATTAAGCTTTTGTTCTATTTACTCATGTTTCTTTATTGACTCTTAAAGGTATTATTATTTATTTATTTATTTATTTAAACATTTGTTTCCCACCTTTCTTTTAAAAGACCAAGGTGTCTAAAAAATTATATATATATATATATATATAGAGAGAGAGAGAGAGAGAGAGAGAACGAACAAATTTACAACTAAAAACTGGATTAAAAATCTAGAATGGGCAGAAAAAGTCTTGGATCAAAAAGCGCCCTTCTGTTCATGGAGGAGCTACTCTATACTCTATACCATCTACAGAAAGCATTTTGTGAGAAAGATAAAACTAAATCCAAAGATTTTGTTTTGCTTGTGCAACAGATTTTTGTGCAACACCTTTTTCATAGCCAGAGAAGTAAATTATACGTAGCATTGGGCTGATTCGCACAAAACGACAGACCACTGTGGCTTAATTTAGCTGTGGGGGCTGTTGTGTTGTGCTGGGCACCCGCAGGCACCACTTTTGCAAGGCACCTGCAGGCGCCCAGCTTAGCATGGCTTGTCATATCATGTGAAGCCAGGCAGAAATGGTTTGTTGGAAGTGGACAGCAACCCAACAACAGCCCATGGCTTATTTGAGTGTTGCTGCCCACTCCCAACAAGCCATGCCCCAAAGATTCACACAACATGGCAACCTGTGCCGGAAAGGGTAATTAGGCAAATTGTGCCACCACACGTGGCAGGGGAAAAAAGCCACCGTAGCTTATTTCCCCTGCTGTGACCGTGCAAATCTAGTCACTGTGTGAACCTTTAAGCATTTTTAGAACAATATAGGAAGCTGCCTTATACTGAATCAGACCACTGGTCCATCTAGCCCAGTATTGTTGACACTGACTCGCAGCAGCTTCCAGGTTTTCAGTCATGACTTTTTCCTGCATGCATAGCATGTGCTCTATGACTGAGCTATGGCCCCTCTACATAGTAAAACTTTTGTGACTACTTCTTTGTGCTCACAGTTCTTTAGATCCAACCCTATGGTTTAGATCCAAAGTTATGAAAGCATTTCCCTATGCTTTGTAAAAGATGAGGAATAAATCCAACTGGGGGAAAACAGTGCACACAACACTGTCAATATATAGCAGTACAGAATCAATAGCTATTAAATTAATTTGTTATCCATGGTAGCATCATTAATCATGACAAACTTAATATCAATAAAAACAATTGGCCTTGTAAGCTTAATACAAGTTACTCCCAGTTATACCAGAATTTGATACTTTCTGTTGCTGCATTGACATTGGCCTGATCCAGATAATCATTCTAGGCTTCAAAAACCATGGCTTATGAAGCCAGGTAGGAGCATTGGAGCTGAGTGCTCCCCCACCCTTGCTCTTCTTCATCCTCCGGTTTCTCCCCCATAGTGGCATACGCTTGACAAGCCAGAGTTCCCTCTTATACGAATCCTGTTAAGGAAAATAAGCTAGGATGTGATCACTGACTTCCACGTTCTACAGTCAAGAGTCAAACTACATGTTACACTAATTTATTTATTTATTTCTTATATTTATTAATCTCCCATCTGGCCGGTCACCCGGCCACCCTGGGCAATGTACAATTAAAATACAATAATTGCTTATCTCTTTTTTATTCTTGTGTAAGCATGTGCAGGCCCTATTTAGATGCCTCACTCCAGAAGAAGATTAAACCTCCCCCCACCCATTTTTCCTATATGTTCCACACATACATACCCATGCAGGGAGGGGCTTTAAAAAGGTAGGGACAAGGTAGAAAGGGAGGAAGGATGAGGTAGAAAGCTGAACAGGCTAGTGCTGCCCAGACCTGAAGGATGCTTGTCAGCTTGGGAAAGGGGTGGTGGTTGCCACTTATACATACAAACTGACCCAGGATAGTGTCAAATGTAGCAGACAATTTCTGGCAAACTTTCCATCTCTCACAACCAATTCATTTTCAACCAATTCATAACTATGAATGAAACTGACACTGTACGTTTTCTCACAGACAGACACATAGGCCCCTTTCTTGCTGTCCTGTACACTGTATCTCTGTAACTTGGCAAAGGCTCGCTCACCATAGACATCTGGTTTCTCCATCAGGCCTATGTAACTTATGATCCACCAAGCCAAAGGCAGACCATCAGCCATGCACTGTGGCTTGAGAGGTGTTTGACAACTCCCTTCCTTTGACAGTCCAAGGCTGGCTGCACAAATACAAGATTTATGGAGACCTTGATGGGTCACCACACATGGCTGCTGTGCTGTTTGGCTGCACAAGTTGTAGAGGCCTGTTCTATGCCATATGATGCTGAGTTTGTTGTAATATTTGACTCCATCCTTTTTCTGCACAAGGTAAAAAATGCTCAATGGGCAAGTTGATTAATATTCAACTAGCCTGCAATTCTCTTCTTTCAGAAATGCATTGTGCTTCCACATTCACCTTCATGACCAAACCACTCCAAAAATGGAGTCAAATAACTCATTTGTTTTTTTAAAGCAATATTTTATAGGCTTTAAAGAATTCTTGCTATTTTCAGATCTACATCATTTCCTTCACTGACCATGGCTTCCTCAAGTAATTTAATACGCTTACTCTTTATTATGACCTTTTCCACACTCTTCCTTTATTAACAACTTTAATAATCTTATTAACCATCCTGTAACCTTTCAATCACCCATTGTATTTTATGTTGCTTATTCTATTAATCATTGATGGCTTTTTGTACTTCCATGTTCATCATACTGTTACAGAAATTGCTGTTGCAGCAAACGGAGACCAATAAATTATCTCAGGCCACTTAATTCTGTCTTTGTCTTTTCTTTTAACTGCCTTTAAGATCCAATACCAATTTTCCACCTAAAAATACAATACTTTTTTTGTCTTCATCAGAGTCATAGCCGAAAACATGAATGCTATGGAGAACAAGTCTGGTGCAATGGCTAGAGTGCTGGCTTTGGAGGTGGCAAACCTGAATCTAAAAATCCTTGCTTAGTAATGAAGTTTATAGTACTAGGGCTCATCCTAACCTCCATTGGTAGCTCTTGTCCAAACCTACATTGTAGGGATTTGGGAAGATTAAAATGAAACTAGGTTAGATAGCTTTGAAAAAGGAACGTGCATCATGAAGGATAACTCTAATACCCATTGGGATATTAGCCATGCTGGGCTAAATGAAATCTCCATGTTTAAAGGCAAGTATAGCTCTAAAGAATCATCATCATCATGGCTTCTGCAAAATTAAGTCCAGTCTTATTAACCTTTTAGAGTTCTTTGTGAGTGCCAATAAGCATGAAGATAGGGGTGATCCAGTAGACATTGCTTACATTTGACAGTATCCAGCTGTGGCCTGTGTGTCATTCCAGCAGCGTAAATGACATTGTTCTAGAGGAAACTAAGTTCTGAACTCTGCTCAAGAGGAGAATCCAACTAAAGTGATGTCTGTGCAAGCACAGTTATGCAATTGGTTGCACATCATGCTTGCACAACTACTTGTGTAACTGGTTGCACATCACGCTTGCACAACCACTTGCACAAGCATAATGTGCAACCGCTTGCTCAATGGAAAGATTCAGCGCAGCGCAGCTTGTGCTATTTCAGTTTGTGGAATGACACCATATTGGATACTTCGCTTAGACTTTCAAAAGGCTTTAGACAAAGTCATAAAAACATACAATGAGCCATCCTGGATCACACCAAAGGCCCATCTAGTCCAGGATTCTGCTCACACAGTGACCAACCAGATGCCTATGGGAAGACCGCAAGCAGGACATAAGTGCTATAGCACCCTCCTGTTCATGTACCCCGCAAACTGGTATACTGCCTCTGATACTGGAGGTAGTATATAGCTATCATGACTAGTAGCCATTAATGTCCTTATCCTCCATGAATTTGTCTAATCCCCTTTTACAGCCATCCACATTAGCAACTATCACTACTCTAATACCCATTGGGATATTAGCCATGCTGGGCTAAATGAAATCTCCATGTTTAAAGGCAAGTATAGCTCTAAAGAAGAATCATCATCATAGCTTCTGCAAAATTAAGTCCAGTCTCATTAACCTTTTAGAGTTCTTTGTGAGTGCCAATAAGCATGAAGATAGGGGTGATCCAGTATACATTGTTTACATTTGGCAGTATCCAGCTGTGTCATTCCAGCAGCGTAAATGACATTGTGCTAGAGGAAACTAAGTTCTGAACTCTGCTCAAGAGGAGAATCCAACTAAAGTGATATCTGCGGTAGCAAATTCCATAGGTGAACTATGTGCTTTGTGAAGAAATACTTTCTTTTATCTGTCCAGAATCTCTCACCTTTCAGCTTCATGGGATGAACCCGGCTTCTAGTATTATGGGAGAGGGAGAAAAATGTCTCCCTGTCCACTTTCTCCACATCATGCATAATTTTGTACACCTCTATCATGTCTCCCCTTTCTCACCTTTTTTTCTAAGCTAGAAAGCCCCAAACATTTTAGCCTTTCCTCATAGGGGAGTTGCTCCAGCCCTTTGATCATTTTGCTTGTATTTCTATGCGCCTTTTTCCAGTTCTACAATATCTTTTTTGTGGTGTGGTGACCGGAATTGTACAAGTATTCCAAGTATGGTCACACCATAGATGGCATTCTGATATTGGAAGTTTTATTTTTGATTCCTTTCCTAAGGATTCCCAACATGACATCTGCCTTTTTCACAGCAGCCATACCCTGGGTAAACATTCTCATTGAGCTATCCACCACAATCCCAAGATCTCCTTCCTTGTCAGTCACTGCCAGCTCAGACTCCATCAGCATATAAATAAATTAGGATATTTTGCCCCAATCTACATAACTTTACATTTTCTCACTGAACCACATTTGCCATTTTAATGCCTATTCCCCCAATTTGGAGATATCATTTTGGAGCTCCTCACTGCCCCTCTTGTTTTAACTACCCTTAATAATTTAGCATTATGAGCAAACTTGTCCACCTCACTGCTCACTAACTCCAGATCATTTCTGGCTACATCCCTGATCAAAGCATGTTCATTCAAAGGTTGGAATGAAACCAACACACATACACTTACTCATGGATACGGCTCTCTCCAAGGGCTGCAGTCTTCATCTATTATTGTCCCAACTACTAGTCCTTCTTCCATAAATACTCCATTGAAAGTATGAAGCACCAGGAGAAAATAGTTAGTTCAAATGTAACAGAATGAGCACAGCCATTTGTGAGTTTCATAGCATAAAGAAAATTAGGGGCAGGATATGTTTTGCTTCTTGGCTGGCTTAATATCTTGTCCTTGAGCATGAAAGGAACCGTGTGAATGTTTAATTGCAGAAAGTCCTGCTTTGGGTTAAGAATTCCCAAGGAAATCAGATTGTATGTAACCATCACTTTTGATAAATGACAAATAGCCACATAGATGAAAACCAGGCCCAAACTGACCAAATGAACCAATTTCCTACACACTAAGCACTACAACAGCATACCAAACTTGTTTACATTAATTAAATGGGATGCCTTTAACTCAACTACTAAAGCAGGCTAAACAAACACCCAAATCACGTTTTACCAATGTTTGTAAATACCTTCTAGTACCAGTTCCAATACATGTGGTTTTAAAAAGTTACTTCCAAACATGTCAGATGTAATTATACAGAAATTTTGCACGCACTGTAAAAAAATATGGCAGCCCTTTCCCCGTGGCATCAAATTCCATCTGACCATTCAGAAGGACCAAGGATGCACTTCAATATTATATTACCACATTTCATATTTGCCCGATCCGATAAATCTAGCCATTTTTTTTCATATCCAGAGAATGAAGTTTAATCAGAATTAAACTAAGCCTTGCATAATTAAAAACAACAAGCACTATATATTTTAAGTGCATTCAACTCAAGAGTAGGATTTTTAAAAGATCTAACGCAAAGAGTTAGCAACCTGTCAAATGTTTCCTACACTATATAATTGGCTATGGCCCTTCAAGGGCACTTTCCAACATTCTGTTTAATATTACTCTTTGTAGTTAAAATGGTAAGTAGTAAGGTTTCTGTACAGCATGCTGAGAGTTGGGTTTGGATCACAGAAACACATTTCCTCTAGGTAGGCCATGGAACTCATAGGGGCCTTGACCTCATCATTCTCTGAAAATTAACCTTCAGCAGGTTGTGGTGAAAATGGCCAAGTTAAGAGTTGCTTTCATACTATAACCCTTTAACACTGCTGAGAGGCATTGCTTTTCCAATTATCTGGAAGCAGAATTGAAGTATTTATTCTCCACCGCACTTGATATAGTTCTGTATTTTCAACAGTACCCTTCATGATGGCCAAGATCCTTCCTACTCATAAGTAATTCCTATTCAGAAAAGGTCCGCTGCAAGGTTAAGTAGTAGGTTCCTCCTTGCACTTTCTGTCCCTTTTATTCTTTCAGCACAGCTGCTGGGACTTAGTGAGGAATTGCCTGTTAATTAACCCCTGATGAAGGAATTTTTAATTATGTGTTTCCTTGCATTATTCTCTTCATTTCTACAGCAAAATCTATATATATAAAGAAGAAGAAGTCCTGACAGACTGACTCATCAATGCCCAGCTCAAACCGTTTAATCTAGGAACGTGACATTTTGAAGGAACATTGCTTTTATGACATAGACACCCACTAAGGAAGGATTTTTGGAAATTCCATCCCTAAGGGGGTGAAAGGAGGGGGGGAAATCCCCCCACTTTCATATATCCTATGGGCAAAACAACAGGAGAGCAGTTATGCAAATCAGCCTCACCTCATAATTGCTACAGGAGCCAATAGGAGCAGTTATGCAAATAGCCCATATGACACTTAGAATGTTCGTATGAATTCCTGCAGGGGCCAATAGGAGTGGGTATGCAAATCTCCCCTAGGCCATTTAGAATGTTCTCTAAGGGGGTTAAAATGGAGGTAAACTTTTAAAATGACTGACTGAATGAATGACTGTTGTGTGGGGGGCGTCATCACATAGGCTCCATCACCTTTTGACGGATCTATCCCAAACTTGGCACGGTCACTCTTCATCACCTGTAGACTCTCAGGATTAACCTGATTTTTCTTTAAGATCAGATATTTCTGTCAGAAAAGTTTTCTGCTGCCAGCACCCAGCCTAAACGTTACACTTTCAGTCAGAGACACTATCTTTTCCATTGTACCAAATCCTAAAATCGACGCAAGCGCAGCCACGGGCAATAGCTAGTCTATATATATAAAAGAGGAAGTCCTGACTGACTGACTGACTGACTGACCATCAATGCCCAGCTCAAACCGTTTAATCTAGGAATGCGAAATTTTGAAGGAACATTGCTTTTATGATGTAGACACCCACTAAGGAAGGATTTTTGGAAATTCTGTCCCTAAGGGGGTGAAAAAAGGGGGGAATTGCCCCACTCTCATATCTCCTATGGGCAAAACAGGGGAGCAGTTATGCAAATCAGCCTCACCTCATAATTGCTACAGGAGCCAATAGGAGCAGTTATGCAAATAGCCCATACGACACTTAGAATGTTCGTATGAATTCCTGCAGGGGCCAATAGGATTGGGTATGCAAATCTCCCCTAGGCCATTTAGAATGTTCTCTAAGGGGGTGAAAAGGGAGGGAAACTTTTTAAATGACTGACTGACTGACTGTTGTGTGTGGGGTATTCCAAATCCTAAAATCCACGTGAGCAAAGCCGCGGGCAACAGCTAGTAACACTATAAAAAGTAATAATCACTGAGCCCCTTTAACATAAAAGGGATGGATCAGGTGGGAATGTATGTAACCTGAGAAAGCACCCCGGAGCCCTGCTGGGTAATTCTTATTCCACACAGGGCTCTGCCCACCTGCTTTTCTTGTTGGTACTATTTTCTCACCTTCCTCTTCAGTCTAACTGCATACTTTCTATAATGGAAGTCTACTGGACCCATTTAGACTTTCCTCTTAATAGACATGCTTAAGTTTGGGATATTAGGCTACCAGCAATAAGGTGTATAAAATTATGCATGGTGTGGAGCAAGTGAATAGGAAAAAAAATCCCCTCTCATAATATTAGAACCCAGGGTCATCCAATGAAGTTGATGCTGCACAGATGAAAGGAAGTACTTCTTCACACAACTATGGAATTCAACTACCATAACTACCACAAGATGTAGTGATGGCCACGAATCTGAATGGCTTTCAAACGGGATTAGACAAATCCAGGGAAGAAAGAAAGGCTATCAATGGCTACTAGTCACAATGGCTATATATTACCTCCAGGATTGGAAGCAGTATGCCTCTGTATACCAAATGCTGGGAACATGTGCCAGGGGAGGTGGGGGTGTTACTGAATTCAAGTCCTGCTTGTGGGCTTTCCATAGGCATCTGGTTGGCTAGTGAGCATACAGAATGCTGGACTAGATAGGCCTTTGACCTGATCCAGCACAGCTCTTCTTATGTGAGCCATACCACAGTTAGTATCTTGCATGTGGAGGCTTGGGCACTAAGCATATTCCTGCATTACCTGGAAAGAAATCTAGAATCTTCCATTCCGGGATGTGTAAAATGCCTTGACCCTGTTCTGTTAGCAAAAAATCTTAGAATCTGTGAGCAAGGTTGCTGTCGATCATGTCCCCACTAAGGTAAGCAACAGCAGTGACAGACAGCATATCCATTGGAATTGTTGCAGCTAAAAATATTTGAACAGCTGTAACTCCCAACTGGATTTCTGTTTCAAAAACCTCAGCATTCAGAGTAGCTAGATGTCTCTTCTAGCCCTTTGTGGCCCCATCAAACCTTGTGAAGTGTTCCCTTAGGCAACGGCAGTTGAGATTTTCTGCACATCAGTGCATCTACTTACAGCAGTGGCCATAGTGATGAGCATGCAAAACTAGAAAGAATGAGCCACTTCTTCTGGCCTATGAAAGCACAGGCACCTGGGAAATACTCAGAACTAAATGAAATGCATGTATTCATTTAAGGATGTTTCCAACCCTAACATCAACAGTAATGTTTCACCATAACCTTAATTAGTACTTAACTTGCACTGCAAACATAAATCACCCTTAAGGTGATTAAGGTGATCACCCGGTTGCCGGCCAGATGGGCGATAAATAAATATAAATAAATAAATAAATACTGAAAAGACTAAACCAACATCCAATAACCCCATACTCTCAAATTAAAAATATGCTTTAGTATCTCTGCTCCACACTGAAATTATAACAAGAGGATGGAAGAGGGATAAGAAAAGATTACTCAGCTACAGAGGAGTAGCATCCCCTTATATACCAGCAATTATATTTCTTATCAACCTGTTGCAGTTTTGTATAATGTAGAATCAGGATATTTGAACCACAGATTGTCTCTGATATAAACTAGTTATCTTCTCGCTACTTCCTTGGAAATCTTCATTTTGTTTTTTAGTTTAAAGTTCTCGCCTTCACTACTAAAGAGGAAAAAAATTAGAACGATAATGGCAGAGTGATCAGAAAGATTAAAAATTCCAAGGAAAATATAAAAATGGAAGGATTAAAGTTTAAATATCATTATTTGGGGGAAATATTTAATTATTTTTAACATTTAAGGGATGCAGTATTTGGCATTTTAAAGGTTGATTTACAACAGGTGTGGGGAACTTGTGGCCCTCCAGATGTTTTAAATTCTCATCATCCCTCACCATTGGTGATGCTGGCTAGGGCTGGTGGGAGTAGGCCAAAACATCTGGAGGGCTACAAGTTGCCCAACCCTGATTTAAAAGATACTTTCCCAGGTGCTGAGAGAGGTACAAGTACTGTATTGCAACCTTGTTTGTTTGTGTTTTGTTTGAACCAGGTGGGAAATTGTCTGTGTACTGGATCCTTTTACAAAGCCATTGTCTATACAGACTATGGTTGCTGCTAACATAACTGGACAGTTGCTGTTGGAATCTATGTTTTATATAGACACTCCTATATGTGTTTACTCTGAAATAAGTCCCATTGACTTGAGTACAATGGGGTGTACTCCTAGATAAGTGAGTATACAATTACAGCCATACAGTGAAGCCCTTTAAGTCTACTCAGAAGTAAGTCTTATCAAGTTTAGGGCATAGGATTTCAGGCTTCCTTTCTTACACTGTTTGGATTTCCTCTTTTATTGAGCAAAAACAATCACCCTCATTAAAATATTATGTGTATTATGTCAGCTGTAGCTATATGGAAGAGTAGCAACAACTTGTTAGAATGCAAGTGCTTATTGTTGCCTGTATGAACTCCTAGAAGGCCTGGAATAGGTATTTTTCAAGGTTACCTAGTGAGCTTCATGGCTGATCATGGATTCGAATCTATGTGTCTCCTCAATCCATTAATCCACACTGGCTTTAAGAATCTTGAAGGACCAAAACCAGATTCAAATCATTTTTAAGCTGCTAACCTCAACATAAATAATTTTGTCATATGGTAAGTCACCTGATAGTTTTAACAAGTCTCCAGTGCCCTTGCCCATTTTCAAGAAGTGTGTTAAGTAAGAAATTGGTGAATGGAATCTTCTCCATTCCACTATACAACAGATCAAGCTTCACCAGTTGTAAATTATACAGGGCACTTCTATTACTACCTCCAAGGACACTCAGAGAGTAATCAGCAGCTTTTGCCACATGATACAGCCAAATACAAAGAATATGAGCCCTTATATAAAGTTTACAACAAAAGCTTCCTTTCAGCATCTCCGGTAACTGCAGGAAGTGAGGCACATTTCATAATAAATGTCTCAGGGCAAGTCAGAACTAATTTGTTCAGATATTTTTAGTGTTATAATTCCTCTAAAAATCAAAGTCATAGGAGTGTTAGACAGTACAACATTTATAAGAGATCTTAAGTAGAAATTTACAGCCAATGTATTTGTGGTTCACGTGTGTTACAAAATACAATTTCCTCCAAGGCCTCCAGGCTCATAAATAAGATCTAATAAAGTAGTTGATATTTGCATTTAGGACACCATTCAACCATTATTTCCAAGCGAGCATCAGCATTTTATTCCATGGTATTTTATGCAAATAAATTCAGCATAAGAGAACAGTGGAAAACTCAGAAATGACGGTAAAGCTTTTCTTTATAGAGTTAGGAGGTGGGGGAGGGAGCATCCAATGTGATCTCATCTCCGATAACTTTCCACAAATGGTCTGCATTTCTGCTGAGAGACTGACAGAAATAAAATGCCTACCCACAAGGGAAATGATACTGTTTCTAACCGTCAAACTTAAAAGAAAAAATGGGAAGCTGGAACATACGCCATACAAGTTCTAAATAAAATCTTTATTTAGGCCTCAGAATGAGAGCTAAAATGTACATTTCTGGAAACCACAGAAAAATGATACTCAATCTGCAACAAGTTATTTTGCAAATGGCAGAATGATTGATTATATATGTAATTAAATAAGATGGTCTTTCAGTACTACCCCCCTCCTCCTCAAATGTGAAATGGCAGCATACCTGCTATATTCTTAACTGCTTTCCTTACATTGGTGGTGGCTTTAATTATTTTAAACAGCAGAGCTGCAAAAGTATGAAGGAGCACCACCATAAAATGAAAAGGGAAATATTCAAAATAGGAAAAGTGGGTACGGATTAGTAGAGGAAGAGTGGTTTACATTGGAACAAACTGATATTTTCTATTATGCTGCTTTGAGTTATTAGCAGCTTAAAAATCTAGTTAGAAACAAATTCACAATCTGGTTGAATTCATAGAGTTGTCATTTTCAGAAGGTGGGTATGCAAGGGGTGGGGATGTGTGTTTTGTCTTGCAAAAGTGAATATGCATGTGTACAGTCATAGGGCCACATTCAACCCCATTCAAAGACTTCCCCAACATGGAGTGGGGAAGGGGGCACTCTTTTCCCCCACTCTATTCTATTTCCCTGAAATCCATTGAAGGAATTCCAGTGAGTTTAATATCTTTATTATAGGATTTTTGTTTCCCCACATATACCAGAAGTCATGCACCGTACCACTTCTGGCTATACTATTTGTCATTCTCCTCAGAAACTGAGACATTGGAGCTTTATGTCCACCAAATGTTCCAATATCGACACAAAACAGCCAGTTGGGTTTCCTCCATCATTTGTTCCAGGCCTGCAGAGCCAAGGTTACAGCTTGGGAATTAATCTTAGCATTATTTCAGCCTGGGATCCTGTGGCCTAAGCAAGCGCCCAAGTAAGTAGCTCTTCAGTCTTCTCTGCTTCCTGGGTCACACCCCTAAGGAGCTTTCTGCCATTTCCAGCTCTCAGAACTAAAGGCTCTTCATGGGTAACTTGCCACATCGACTTTCATGGGCTAGATGGCAAAGCCCTTGCTGTGCTAGATGCAGCCCATGAGAAAATATCTGGTAAGCATCTTTGCTTAAGGGCCAGCTGGCCAGCTGCTGCTGCATCGAAGAAAAACTGGTGCAACAGTCATTTGTTTGGAAGTTGGTGCACAGGAATGTCAATGTTGGCAGCACAACTGCATATTTGCTTTCAAGAATCCACACAATGCTTTATTTTCCAGGTGTTACAGAATCACTGCTGTGGTTGCCATTTCTTTAAGTATGGAGAAATACTTAAAACTTGTACCATTAAATCAAACCCTCTTGCATCACACTCTTTGTACCAAAAGATACAGGCAAGTTCTTCCCATATGGCAGCCTGACACTATTTAAGTAATTTTGACCTTGCTTAAATAAATCCAGGGGAGGGGTTGCCATGGAAGTGCACCTTATTCCTAAAGCATCCTTAGTTGATGTCTGTTTAGCATATTCTTCAGAGGAAGAAGATCTCACAACTAGGACTATCCCAAGACATTTTGCTGCTTAAGGCAAAGGACAAGATGGCACCTCCTTCCATGTACAGAAGTGAACTGGACTGGCGGCAGCTGAATTTTATTTCAAAACTGGCAATGGGACCATGTCCTCTACTGCACATTAGGGGCTATAGCTAGCTTCCAGAGCGTAGGACAGGCTGTGTGACACACACAACTCTTTTTTCCAACAGATGCCAGGGGCCTGCTGCTGCCCCCAGCATCTGCCACCTGAGGTAACTGGCTGCCACACTGACTAATGGCAGGCCGGCCCTGCTCACAACTATGGTAAGTTGCTTGCTTCTTCACTGAACTACCGTAATAGTTCTCCATATATAATATATTATATTATATATAATATATATATATTATATATATATATATATATATATATATATATATATATATATATAATATTATAAAAATCAGTCAGTCAGTCAGTCCACTTTCTTATATATATATATGAGAGCCCGCGCGGGCACAAGCGGGCCGAGTTCTGGCCTCACTCGTGCCCACGCAGGCAAAAGTTACATCCCTAATTCTACCCCAAACTTGGCACGGTCACTCTTCATCACTTGTAGACTCTCAGGATTAACCTGATTTTTCTTTAAGATCAGATATTTCTGTCAGAAAAGTTTTCTGCTGCCAGCACCCAGCCTAAACATTACACTTTCAGTCAGAGAATGACTGTTGTTTGTGGGGCGTCCCAAATCCTGTGTCTGTGTGTCCGTGTGTCTGTGTGTACAGGCGTTTGCGTGCATCGCATAGGCTCCTACACGGTTGGACGGATCCGCCCCAAACCTGGCACACATACTCTCCATCACCCATGGACAAAGACTGGAGGGTTCAAATCTCCGAAAAAGCCATCACTGCACCTGTACAGCCCAAAATAGATGATAGCCAATGGTGTCACTTGGAATGTTCGCAGGGGCCATTCAGGAGCGGTTATGCAAATCACTCCAATGACATTTAGAATGGTCGTATGAACTGCCGCCACAGAGGCCCAATCAGGAGCGGATATGCAGATCTCTCCTATGTCAAAACAGAATGTTCATATGCACTGCAGCCGGGGCCTACATGGGCGGGAGGAGCTGGGGGAACAGGGATTTCATTGCTGTGTAGTCCCGGGGGGGGCAAGCTGGGATTTCACTGATGCATAGTCCTGGGGGGGAGAGCAGGGATTTCATTGTGTAGCCCCGGGGGGGAGCAGGGATTTCATTGTGAAGTCCCGGGGGGGGAGCAGGGATTTCATTGTTGCGTAATCCTGGGGGGGCAGGGAATTCATTGTTGCGTAGTCCTGGGGGGGGGAGCTGGGATTTCATTGTGTAGTCCCGGGGGGGAGCAGGGATTTCATTCTGCAGTCCTGGGGGGCGGACAGAGATTTGACTGTGTAGTCCCGGGGGGGAGCAGGGAATTCATTGTTGTGTAATCCTGGGGGGGGGGAGCTGGGATTTCATTGTTGTGTGGACCCAAGGGAGCTGGGATTTCACTGTTGTGTAGTCCGGGGGGCGGGGGCGGAGTGACGGGCAGAAGCCCAGGGAGGTGCCAACCTGAACATTCCAGAGGCTCCGATTGGTTGAAGAGGAACATAGAACCCCAGGGAGTTGATAGTTAAGGGTTGTTGGTTGTCAGTTGGGGAGAGAGTGGGTTGGAGTGAGAGAGGGAGTGGGAGGTTAATAGGGTAGGTAGGGAAAGGTGGTACTGAAGAGAAGAGTTCAGACAGGAAATCTAGTAACTAAGTTGTGAGAAAGCAAACGTGAAGGTCTTAGTATAGAACAATTCACAGGAGTCTCTACTTAGGGAGTGAAGGACCTTCTGTCTGAGGAAGAAGGTGAAACTCTGGACTAGTGTGAGGGACAGTTAAGTTCCCTGGTCTGATACTGTAACTTTCAAGTAACCAAGCCAAATCGATACAAAGAGCACTGTATAACATCTGCCTGCCTTTAACCTGAATCTAAGCAAAGAACAAGTTTGAATTAACTGTTGAAAATCCAAGTTATCTGTGCCTGAGTTGAATATCAGTTTTGAGACTTTGTTAGAATAATAAATCAATCTTTTTATTCAAAGTTCTAATTCTCCAGAGTCTGACTGGTGACAGGAAAGTAAGAAGTGAATTAACGGAGGGGCACCCAACTTCAAGTAATCAAATAAAACAAACTGCTCTTAATAAAGACAAACAAACGTGGGTGAACAGCTACATATAAGACCTAAGACACACAATCGGCTAACACAGTTTAAGAAGACAGTTTCAAGTCTGAAGTGAGCCATACAAGGGGGCACTTGGTGAGAGCGAAGTACACATTGAGGGTGTGGGCTTTGGAGAAAGGAGTCCCGTCCGCTACAGGGGGAAGCAGGGATTTCATTGTTGTGTAGTCCGGGGGCGGGGGGAGCAGGGAATTCATTGTGTAGTTCCGGGGGGGGAGCTGGGATTTCACTGTTGTGCAGCCCTGGGGGGGGCAGGGATTTCACTGTGTAGTCCCAGGGGAACAGGGATTTCATTGTGTAGTCCTGGGGGAGCAGGGATTTCATTGTGCAGTCCCGGGGGAAAGGGAACAGGGATTTCATTGTGCAGTCCCGGGGGAGCTGGTAGTCCCAGGGGAGCTGGGATTTCATTGTGTAATCCCGGGGGAGCTGAGATTCCCGGGGGAGCTGAGATTCTATCATGTTTCTTTTAAAAACAATTGTACCAAATCCTAAAATGCATGCGAGCGAAGCAGCAGGCGTTTGTGTGTGAGTGAAGAAACTTTGCTTCTTGTCCTATACTCTGTACAGTTTTGACCACAACCAGAGAGTCTATAATGGCTAACAAAAGATTTAAAATGTCTCTAAAAATAAATTAGAAGTGTATTATAAAACACCAAGATGAAAAAATACAAAAAAAAAACAATGTTTGTAAGCTTGAAATATCCTGGCTGTGCCAACTTGTAATACCCACTCAACTGCTAAATAGCACCTTTCTGTGTATAAGTAATAGGTCCCTGCCTAGATAATTTACTATCTATGATTTGACATGGGGAGAAGGGTAAGTATCCAGTATTAGAGGCAGTATGCCTATGTACACCAGTTGCTGGGGAACATGGACAGGAGGGTACTGTTGCACTCATGTCCTGCTTGTGGGATCCCGTGGGCAGCTGATTGGCCACTGTGTGAACAGAATACTGGAGTAGATGGACTCTTGGTCTGATCCAGCATGGCTCTTCTTATGTTCTTATGTAAGGAAGGAGAGACAAGGATAGGAAAACAAAGACTGGGTTCACACGACACAACAACCCATCATGGGTGACTAGCCACAGTGGGTTGTCGTCTTGTCTGAACTTAGACCGCTTCCCGCAGGGTGGCTTAGTTTTGCGCAATAAGCTACCCTGACAACCCATGGCTTGTTCTAGGGGTTGTTTGACCCATGATGGGCTGTCATGTCATCTGAACCCGGGAGCCTGATTCCATCATGGGTTGCAGGGAGCGGCTAGCAAGCCACTCAGCACATGTGGCAAAAACCCCTTGCCACTCTTCCTGATCTCACCCATGCCTCCACCAGTGCCAGCCCCTCCACCAATGCCCAAGCAGCACTTCGGAGCAACTGTCACTGGTTTGCCACATATTTTTTCCAGCCCCAGAAATGTGCGCAAATGTCTTCATTTTTTAAAAAAATTGAATGTCAGTCTTTCGCAAGTACAAAACTGCACACTTATGGCTGTCTGATATATGTAGGCTTGCCTGGCCAATGTCCTTGTAAGTTTCAGTTGTCAAAGGGAGCTAAGTGCAGTTGGTAACATAGATGGAAATTGATACGGTGGGACTGCATATAGGGTACTTAGCCCACAGTTGCCAAGCTGTCAGTTGAAAATCACTAGTAAAGGAGGAAAAGGCAGTTGGGGGTGCAGTGTAAATTCCGCTGGTGCTAGCACCCCATTTGCTCTATCCCATTCTGCCACCTCTAAGGGTTGGGGCTTTTTAAACTGTCTGGAAAATTTGCGATACTTTTTTTAAACTGGGAGATATACCCAAATTTCATGGCAGTGAAGTAAATGGAGTGGAAATATAATGCATGTTTCCCCTGCATTTAGTTCCTAGCCAAAAAATCTGCATATATTTTCCCTCCATTAACTTCACAGCCATGAAATTTACATATATTTTCCAGTCAAAAAATGTGCACATTTTCCAGACTGGGAAATATATGCACACTTCATGGCTGTGGAGTAAAAGGGAAATATATAAACAGACAAGGACATTGACCAGGTAAAACTACATATGTCTGAAAGAAAGCCATAAATGCACAAATTTGCACCTGCGAAAGACTGGCAATTTTCTAAAAAATATTATGAACACAACTGTGCAATTTTCTGGGGCTGAATTAAAAAAAATACAACCCCAATTGCGCATTTTTGAGGCTCTGAGAAAAAAGGTGGTGAATGAAAAGGGGTAGCGATTGGAGCAGGGAGGGGAGACAAGACGGATTCTGCCACAAGGACACTAGGATACCAGCTGGAGGACCGAGGGGGAAGGAGGAGGAGAAATAGGAGGGAGAGAAGAGATAGGCATTATCTCATTTTAAGAGTTCTGCGGGAACCACAGGTTTCACAGAGAAAACTCTACCAATACTTGGTTGGATTCAGAAGCTGTTCACCAGATGCTGTTGATCACCTGTCAGGCGCACCACGGTTATTCCACAAGCAAACAATTCGCCGTGGTTTATTCGTTGGGTGGCATAGCGTGACCTGCGAATGTGGCCAATATGTATTATTTCAGGTGCAATATCTTAAGTGTAATGCCCTGCTTGTGCCTTTTGGGAGACAACTGGCTGGCTGTAGTCAGAAACTAAATGCTGGGCTTGGATTGACTTTGGTTCAGATCCAGCAAGGCAATCCTTGTGCTCTTAGTGGCTCCAATAAATACAGAGTGAGGCTACAATCCTATACACATGTACCTGGGAGTAAGTCCCAATTAATTCATTGAGGCTTACTTCTAAGTAGACATGCATAAGATTGCACTATTATCTGCATATCCTGGGGAAAGTTTCCTCTTTCGGATATTCTCATTAAAATTTGGAAAAGGAAAAACATCTGTGAACATGTATTATTTTGTATTCTGAAACCATCCTTCAGCTTTCCCTCAGATAACCTGCCCTCCATACCTCTTCTACTTATGTTCATGATCTTCTTTAACCATTTATCAAAGGGTTCCTTACACATGAATCTCAAAACTGGAACAGAGAAATCCAAATGAGATCATATCAACACCTTCGTTATGTCATTTTGGTTAGTACAATATGTTACTGCCTCAATAGTGCCTCATATTCCTATTTGTTTTCCAAACTGTAACCTGCTAAATCCTTCTTAAAAAGCAAGTTATTCCCTATTTTATACTTGTGGATTTGGTACTTCTTTCTTATGTGTAACACTTCACTTTTATATAAACACGTTTCCCCATTTTTATTCCATACAAGCTCTTGGCAAGGAAAGTAAATGTGATCGCCAAGCAGGATCAAACAGATTTTAGATACTGTAATTTGTTTCAGCCACAATTCAGTTAAGCTCAAATGCTTGGATTTAAGACAATTTAGTGGGAAAGCAGATAGATACATCGATTCACTCCAGTGATTTAATTTAAAAAGTATCTCAATATCAGTAAGCATATACAGTATGTACAATGATTTTGGGGTACTATATCTCATGATATGTTAGTGATACACAGAGTATGAAATCACAGAGCTAGATAGAATAAAAGATTCAGATAAGAGGTAATCTGTTTAAACTTTGGAGACAAAATGAGTAGTAAGGACAGAGGTGCTGCAACTTGCTTCTCATTTTTGCTACACTTAACCACTTCATTTTAGCGTGTGTGTGTATGTGTGTGTGTGTGTGTGCGTGTGTACGCACACGCGCACACGCACACACCATCTATATACACACCCAGTGTATTAAACCTGCACAGTATTTTTTTCTATGTCTAAAACATAGCGCTGCCAAGCCAACAAGTGTCTAAGATGTATAGCAGGACACAACAGCTGTTCCACACAAGCACAAAACTTCATGGAGGGAATAGTCCTATGGCCCGTAGACATGGTCTGAGGAGCCATAGGCTAGTTCAGATTCCCAGCTCAAGCTCGGAGACAGTGCTTCATCCTCAGAGCTGGGAATCAGAGCTCTGACACACATACACCCCAGCAAAAAGAACTGCGCTGACTACTCTCTGAGGTCAGTAAAGTGACCTCAGAGAGGCAGAAAAGGGGTCATTTCAGGAGGCAGGGAGGGGAGGAGACTGGGGCAGCCAGATACCAGATATCCTGGAGCCACCCCAGACTCCTTCCCTCCCCCTTTGAAATGCCATTGCCAGATGGCCATAATGGCTGTCTATTTATTTTTTTATTTTTTTATAAATGAAAATGTAGTGAAAATGTAGAGCGGGAGGAGCGGGGAGGCGAAGATTGCCTCCGCTGTTCCTCCCACTCTGCATTGGATGAGCCTCCAGGTTCAGGGGCTTACAGGCATCCCAATAGGATTGTGCCCTTATAGTGTTTTGGATCAGGAGGCAAATTATTGGCCAGTCAAGCTTAGAACTATCTAGCTGACAAATTGCAGCACAGTCCTATACGTGTTTACACAGAAGCAAGTCCCACTGAGTTCAGTGAGGTTTACTCCCAGTTAAGTATTTCAGCCTTGAACCTGAAGTGGAAATATATTTTTAATATATTGTACCACCCTGTCAATGACTTTTTCATTCAAACCTTTTAAAAACTTTCAGCACAAACTTCTTAACTCAAATGCAAAAATATGTAAGCTTGTATATAGGTCATTTTCTATTAAAAATATTTGAGTAATCCTTTTGAAAGAAAAATAATTATTGTTGATGCTTAAAAAGAAATTTCCACTTTTTTATCTTCTATATTGTTTAACATGCCTTTGATATCTGGTTTCTTTTAGATATTTTCGGAAAGCATTTAAATTACCACTATTTTGTCAATAATTTAAATCACATTAATTTAATGTCACATTAGGTTAACAAAAACATTTCAGAGTATATGTTGTCCCCAGTCCAGAGATAGTTGTACTCAAGAAGGCATTGCATATGACTAGTAATTGGAAAAGGGCCTTGCACAGTATCTCAGGATGGTCTATGTGGACAGACTTTCCCATTCACATTGAGAGACCAATGGAAATCTTCATCTGCATTGTAAAGGACCGATGGGGATCCCAGGGGGACTCTTCACATGGACATGGACATACATATGGTCTGGCAGATCTTCACCCTTATCCATCCATTGGTCAGCTTACCCACATAGAGTAGTATGTAGTGCTGATCATTCATTCTAAGCTTGCCTGACCAATGATTTGCCTCCTTTTGTAAAGCATCCACAATGTTAAATACATTAGCAGCGTGCACTTTTGTTGTACCCATTAAACATGTGCTTTATACATCATTAAAAAGGCTCTTATTGACCTTGCTCCCACCTCTTTCTGTTATTTAATGGTAGTTATTAGAGGTTCAAACAAGCCCTTACCATGATCTTTGTGAGCTTGGGAGCTGAGGGCTGATAGGCAGTAACAATTCAACATGAGGAAGTTGGGTGACAGGAATTGGGATTAAAATGCCATGAAGCCAATCTAAAACTCTACATGTGCCAGTTAACACACTGGTGGGCATGTGTGTTTCCCTATACCCTTTAACAGAGGTGCCAGCTCTATCCCTTTGTCCATACAGAGCTGTGCTGTGCCTTCACTTGACATGAATATAGAATCCATGTGCTTATGGAAGCCTCTGTGCCTGCAATCCAGGCACAGAAGCCAACACTCTTATTTACATTCATCTAACAATGAACTGAATTGGAACCAAGGCAACTTCTCACATGATTTAGTAAAGTGTGGTTTCCTCTGTAATATATTTTTTATCCTGTATGAATGTGCTCAGATCTGTATTATTGATTGAAGTGACTTGCTTTCCCCCCTCTCCATTCCACATCTGTACTGCTGTAATTTATGTGAATTGCAGTTAATAATCAGTTGCGTTATGCTTAATCAGCATATCAATAATATGCTCAGCAAAGCCTAAGTGGCTCTCATTTCCCAGACCCTTTCACAAATTTGATTGATTGACAGTATGAAAATTACGCAAATGCAGGTGTTGGTGCAGGATATTATCTCTGTGGACTTTGCAATCAAGTATACGTAAATGCAGTTATTGCACTTTTAAAAAAAAAATAGTTCTATTGCTCTGCTTTCTGGGAGGGCCCAAACTCCCAAAAGGCTTGAATGAGCTTGACCAGATGATCATTGTATAATATTACAAATGCTAACATTATAAATGTGTGGGATAGTGGGGGTGGGGATGAAACAATGACATTCTTTGAGGGTGATGATAATATTGAACCTAGGGTTAAACCACTGACTTCAGAGAAGTATCAAGTGGAACACAAATTTGTGAATACAGATGAGGGTAACTCACAAAATGAATATTCAGGAATATTTTGTATACCTGCAAATCAGGTCAGATAATCGTAATGAAAAATACCTAAAGAATCCTGAAGCAGCTGAATAAAAACTTGCTTCTCCGCCCGCCCATGCTCCAGAATTAACCCCTAATATGTAGTTCATACCAAAAAAAATAATGCATTGGGAAGCCTGGATGCCTTCTAAGGGATTCCATCACTGGATGCCTTCTCAGGGAAGGAAAAAAGCAGTTTTTTCTTTTACATATAAAAGTAACCTGCCTCAGCATATTGGCACTTATTGGTTGTGACTTGTGATGGGAATATATTGCTGTGTCTTGGAACTTGGCTGGCATCATACCAACACCCTCATTTGTGAGTCACAGGCCTCGAGTGTAGCTCTATTAACTTTGGCTTAAATCACCTTAGCACTATTAGCAATGTTTCAATATGATGTGACATCTTTATTATAATGCTTTCCCTCTGAAGTTTAAGTTCATATTTTAGCTAGATTTCAGACAGATGCAGATTCCTCAGAGTTTTAATTAATATAGTAGAAGTAAAGCGCTATGAAAATATTGTCTTTCCTGCCTACCCCTTTTCACTTCTTTCACAATACTTCCTTCTGCAGCACAATTATTTAAGAATACAAGTACAGAAGAACAAGAACTATTCTATGCTTGAGCTTAAAAAAATGCCAGACCACTCAGCTCTGTTAAAATCTATGCACGTCTTGCTATTAAATTCAATAAGAGCAGGAGAGCACCCTATTCTTTCCTCTCTCGGTATGACAAAACCTGGTATAAGCAAAGCTTGTTCAACACACGCAGCTTGTTATCCTATAACAGAATCAGTATGGGTCCAGAGATTTATCCTTAGCTCCGTTCCCCAAAGTAATGAGAATTGGTAGATAGGAAAAGCATGCACAGCTAAAGATTACCCAAATCAACATAGGCTTCCAAAGCCTAGCCAAATTGCTCCATGGGTCTTTTTAATGGGTTAATATGTCACGTCTGTTTCTAACAACACTCATGATGCTCTGCTTCAAGCCTGTGCCAGCTGCTTTGCCTCAGCTGCTTTAGGCATCTGAGGCAAGAGAGCCTCGACAGAGAAACCAACATAGCAGGAGAGTGGAGCAAAATTGCCTGCCAAAAGATCAAAACCGAGCCTCTGCAAAATAACACCAATACTACTCGGCTGGAGATTAACAAAAAGAGATGAACTGAGAAAATGCAAGAGATTAGTCCCATTTGGCAGCATGGGGCAATCTCCACAAGGAAAATGTGCTATTCTCTTCCCCTATCCACTTCTGAAATTAATTTAAAAAATTAAAAAGAAAATAAATACTAAAACAATTTAGTCATTCTCTGCTGTCCCCATTTGTCTGTCACACAAAGGTCTCCATCCAAATTGAGCCATTCCTCTCATTTTGCATTATCTTCTCTCTCCCTCACTCTCTCTCTCTCTCTCTCTCTCTATATATATATATATATATATGTTTTGTACTGTCATGGCTTCCCTCACAGAATCACATAATTTGGTAGGGGTGCTAAGCATTCTGCTAAGAGAGTACCCCCCTGGAGAGAAGAAATGACTATTGAACCCCATCTCTAGTTCAGATAGGTCCACTGAGTGCCACATCTAACTCTTTGTCCATCTTTCTGACACTCCAAGCAGAAGATCCAGGAGACCACACCAGGGCTGCCATCTTCTAGAAGAGATAGGCATTATCTCATTTTAAGAGTTCTGCGGGAACCACAGGTTTCACAGAGAAAACTCTACCAATACTTGCTTGGATTCAGAAGCTGTTCACCAGATGCTGTTGAAGAACTCACACTATGGCTGCTCTAAACACATGCCAAGCTGGTTGTTTTTAGTGTCTAGTCATGTGATTTGCCCACCATTACCATGCCTCCTGCTTCCCAGAGTTCTTACCAGCTGCAAGAAAGTGGAAATATAATTCTGGGACCACTGCATGGTCAGACAGTACTTAGTGGGAAATTACATGACCATTTAACCTGTGGCGGCTGCTTAAAAACTCAACCAATACCAGCTCTAACCACTTGGAGATGACATCATCTGTAACCCCTTCCCATCCACCTCATACACACACAATACAGGGAGTCAAGCATTGTGATGCTGCCTACAACTGTTTGTAAATCAGGGTTACCACTAAAATTTCCATTTCCCTGACTTTCCCTGACCAACTTTTGTCAATTTCCCTGACCACCATTCAAAAATAACCCCAAGTTACAAGAATTCAAAGGTTACATTACATTAAATAACAGTTTTATTGAATGGTTTAAAACTACACAAGTACTGAAAGGCAATTTTTATTTTTATTTTGTCAAGATAGGAGCTTCAATATGAGCTTCTTTAAACATTGAAACTGGGCTATAAGCCATGGTGGGTTGTTGTGTCATGCAAACCCAGCACGGGTTTGTCAGGGTGGCTTATTTTGGGGGTATAAGCCATCCTAACAAGCCATAGCTTGTAGTAGGTTATGTTTGACCCACGGTGGGTTGTCATATCATCCAAACTGGGATGACTTACATGACTCACTGTAGGGTCAACCCTGACTACAAGCGAGCCACTTGACAACAGTAGCAAAAAACCCATGTCACTCATGCCAAGAGGCTAGCGGGCGATCGCCATTGCCAACCACCCCAAAAGTGCCTGAGTGGCACTTTGGGGCAGCTGGTAAAGGCTTCCCCCACTCCCTGCCACTGCTGCGAGCCATTTTGGGCTCACCGGCATTGCTGCGGCTGGACTTGTTTTTTTTAACCTTTTGGGGGGGCAATCACAAAAGGTAGCTGTCATGCCAGCTTTTACGATCCCCATGGGGGCATCCACAAGGTGCCTCTCCAGGGATTCCCTGTGGTACCTTGGAGGGACTGCCCATGGTTGCACCCATTTTTAAAAATGTACCAATAATATGTACAAGTAATTGCCCTCATTATTCTTTTTTTTAACCTGACCTGCCCGATTTGCACAAATTGGACAGGGTGGGTTAGCGCAAGGGAATCCTTGGGCTAGGTACTGACCAGGGTGGGTGCTTACTGGCCAAATCCAGCAGGCACTCACTCTGTACAGTGCCTGCCCCAGGCTGCAGGTAAGTATTTTCCCTCTTTGCAAGGAGTTGACAGCTTTGAAAGGTCTGGACCAGTGAGCTCCTTGCAAAACCCCGGGAGATCGCAGTTTGCAGAAAGGGGCTCTTCCCCCCTTTCCACAGTGCAATCCGCTGGTTTCTTTGGGGGACATCAGATGTCCCTAGTGGCCCCCCAGCTTTGCAAGTGTGTCCCCGCCCACTAGCATCAGGGGAACCTTCAAAACTGGAGGGGATTCCAGCGCGCCGGAGCAGGGTCCCATCACGTCACTTCCAGCGCGCCAGAAGTGACACGACGGGACCAGCATGGGCAGCGCGGGCAGCTCGCCACGGAGAGGCAAGCCACCGCTGGATCAAGGTAAGCCTGCACGAGCCCCGCGTGGACATGAGCGGGGCCGATTTCGGCCCGCTACGCCCACACGAGGCGAATCTGCACACCCCTATCCCAGTATGCCCCAGTCAGCATAGCTGGAATAGGCTCACAAAGTATTCTGACTGGCTGTGCTAGGAGCTGTCCATCAGGAAGCAACCTTGCTAACTAAAGAAATGCCTTTCTTCATCAGACCACCAAGAGAGCAAAATGCCTCTTCTCTTCTGCCTTAACAATGGATACGGTTCCACAGAAATTGTACAAGGGAGGTTCAAACATAATTTTCAAATGTGAAAATTCCCAGTGTGTTTTTGAAATACATATTATATAAACAGTAAACACTCCGCCGGCTCAGGCTCTTCGCGGGGGCAGCCCCCCACCTCGATCATCTGAGCGGCGCGGAGCAGTTCTCCGCGCTGCTTGAGCCACCGGTGCTGGTCCCGTCATGTCACATCCGACCCTGGAAGTGACGCGATGGGACCCTGCGCAGGCGCGCTGGACCCCCACGTGCCGTATTGCGCCTGCGCAGGGTCCCCGTCGCGTCACTTCCAGGGCTGGATGTGACATGACGGGACCAGCACCGGTGGCTCAAGCAGCGCGGAGAACTGCTCCGCGCCGCTCAGATGATCGAGGCGGGGGGGCTGCCCCCGCGAAGAGCCGAGCCGGCGGAGAGCCATGAGCCCCTGCCAAGGTTCATGTTTCATCCCTACAGTATTAAATTTCATTCTGTGTTTTCGGCCCAGTACTCCAGCCTATCGAGATCGCTTTGAATTTTGTTTCTGTCTTCCAGAGTATTAGCTATTCCACCCAACTTTGTGTCATCTGCAAATTTGATAAGCATTCCGTGTACCTCCTCATCTAAGTCATTAATAAAAATGTTGAAGAGCACTAGGCCCAGGATCGAGACCTGTGGTACCCTGCTCATTACCTCTCCCCAGTTTGAGAAGGCACCATTATAAGCACTCTTTGAGTCCGATTCTGAAGCCAATTGTGGATCCACCAGATAGTTGTTCCATCTAGCCCACTTTTAGATAGCTTGCTAATCAGGATATCATGAGGCACTTTGTCGAAAGCTTTGCTGAAGTCCAGATATATTATGTCCACAGCATTCCCATAGTCCACAAGGGAAGTTACCCGATCAAAAATTAGATCAGATTAGTCTGGCAGGATTTGTTCTTGACAAATCCATGCTGGCTTCTAGTAATCACTGCATTGTTTTCAAGGTGCTTGCAGACTGACTTTTTTATAATCTGCTCCAAAATTTTCCCAGGGATTGATGTCAGACTGACTGGCCTATAGTTCCCAGGTTCCTCCTTCTTGCCCTTTTTGAAGATGGGAACAACATTTGCCCTCCTCCAGTCATCTGGCACTTCACCTGTCTTCCATGATTTATCAAAGATAATAGGACAGTGGTTCTGAGAGTTCTTCTGCCAGTTCCTTTATAACTCTAGGATGCAGCTCGTCAGGCCCTGGAGATTCAAACTCGTTCAGAGTAATCAGGTGCTCCTTGATCATTTGCCTATCAATCTCAAGCTGCAATCCTGCCCCTTCAGTCTGCACTTCAGGTTTGCCAGGGGGTCATAGACCCTCTTTTGGGAGAAGACCGAGCTGAAGTAGGAATTGAACATTTCTGCCTTTTCTTTGTCTTCTGTTATCAATTTGCCATCCTCATTGCGTAGTTGAACCACCATTTCTTTCCTCTGTCTTTTACTATGCATGCATCTGAAGAAAGCTTTCTTGTTGTTTTTAGCATCCCTCGCTAACCTTAGCTCATTCTCAGCTTTAGCCTTCCTGACACTATTCCTGCAGTTCTGTGCTACCTGCCTGTTCTCTTCCCTTGTAGCCTGTCCTTCCTTCCACTTCCTATATGTGTCCTTTTTTGTTTTCAGGTCATCTCTGAGTTTATTGTGAAGCCACATTGGCTTCTTCTGTTGCCCTCTGCCTTTTCTCCTTGTGGGAATTGTTTGCAATTGTGCCTTTAAAATTTCCTTTTTTAAAAACTCCCACCCATCCTGGGCTCCTTTTCTCATTAGAGTTGCTTGCCATGGGACCTTACTTATCATTTTTCTGAGTTTGTTATAATTGCCTTTCCTAAAATCCAGGGTACGTGTTTGGCTACACTCAGCTTTTGCTTCCCTTCGAATCAAGAACTCAAGTATAACATGGTCACTTCCCCCCAGAGTTCCCGAAACTGCCACTTTATCCACTAACTCGTCTCTGTTAAGGTGGTCAAGGATAGCCGATCCTCTAGTTCCTTCCTCCACTTTCTTTGATGTAATAATAAGCCATGACAGGCAAGGGTCATGCACACAGGTGGTCGACCAGACTTGGTCAAGCACCTTGTCCGCATCCTCGGGCCTCAATAACTGAAATTAATTCAATAAAACCGGACCAGATGGTGCTCTGGACACCTCTACTAATGGGGCTGCACTTGGGGGAGAAGACCTCCATCCGACTGCCTAATGCTTCCCAGACCCTGTTCTTGAAGAGGGGAGAATACAGAAGCCTCTACAAACCCAAAACACATAAATCCTCCCAGAAATTAATTTATTGTATGTGTTCATTCTGGTTCAGGTGGAATTAGTGAGAGAGTGTACCACATCCGGTGTTTTGTTGTTTAGTTGAACCCTTATTCTGAACTGGTAACCTGGATTTTCCACCTGTCCCCCACCCACCCACCCGCAACAGTTCTATTCTGCTGCAGGTTCAACAGAGGGAATTAAGGTTCTGTTCCAGTTTGTGGGAAAATAAATATTTGATCCAGGTTTCGGCTCAGGTTCAGTTTGACTCCTTGGTTTAAAACAGCTCTGGCTGCTATCAAGTTGGCAATGTGAATTTAAAATCGACATTGGCCAGAAACATTCACACAAAAAATGCCTCTTCTCTTCTGCCTTAACAATGGATACGGTTCCACCGAAATTGTACAAGGGAGGTTCAAACATAATTTTCAAATGTGAAAATTCCCAGTGTGTTTTTGAAATACATATTATATAAACGGTAAACACTGTAATGATACAACTTAAACAGTTACTATCATTTCTAATGCTGTTGAAAGGGACATTTGCCACACTTGAATGATATCTGAACTACAGATCATATGCAAATATGGATGCTTACAAGCACATGCTTTAAGATGAGAATGTATTTTTAAGGGGGACACACACACACCACCATTTGGAAACTCTAGTGAGCTTTGTCTTTAGTTTGGTGTTCTCTGAAGAGGAAAAACATGGTTAAACAGCACATTGATCTATAGCACCATTTCCCCATTTTACAGTCTAATGAACTCACCCCATGTGATGGGTAAGAGATCCAGCCCAGCTCTCCTTGAATTGCTTTTGAATCCAACAGATTAACTGTGAAAAGAAGACAAAATGAAGAGGAATGAGTTTGTTTACCACTGCGCAGTTAGCCTCTACGACAAGTTACATTCCCTTGCAAAGGAATTGGTTTGTTTGGTTTTCGGTTAAACTATCAGAACTACAGAAGGAGCAGAGCTCTCAAAGCAAAACAATGTAATGGATCTATCTCCAAATTAATTTCAGCAGGGGTGAAAATAAAACAGTTCTTATCAGCGTCACACACACCAGTTTTTCCCTTCACTTAACATGTCTGAAATGTGGTTCAATATGAGCACAAGTAAATACACAGGTGAGAGATGCAACAATATTCAACTGTAATTTAAAAGGGAGTTTATATTCTGCAACTATAATGTGACATATATAATAATTAATGCTGACCCCAGGTTTTGCCTTTCTACCTAATTCATTTATGCATATCTTGAGTTGCTGCATGGTATATGGTTTAGGCAGATTTAAAAACAAAACAAAAAACTACCCTGAAACTTCAAGCAAAGTTTGTAAAATATGACTTTTCTTTCCTAGATAACCTCAAGCCTTTTAACAGACTTCTAATCTTCCAGCAGGAAAGACCAGATCTGGTATTTTGAAGCATGTTTGAAGTGTAAATTGCAAATTCAATTAAGTGCATTTTGAAACTCTGGAATTAATGTTGAAAACAGATCCAGTAAAATCTACATTTGGCCAATGCCCACCCAAAAAAAAAAAAAAAAAGATGTGTCTGCAATTTCTCACAATAAGCATATTGATCTGATTTCTGTTGAATGATCACATGATTCCATAAGCTGCCTGTTCATTTTTCAATGGAAAATAGTGTGATTGACTCAATAATAAAGTAGCAGCAAAAATCATTGTGATAACTTCCAGACTGGCACAAATCAATAAGAATTATTAACATAAATAAGAATATTGTATCTTAGTATGCAAAGATTTATGGTTCTCCTCTAATATTTAAGTTTAAGAGCCAAGATTTAGAGCCATCCTGAATGAATAATGTGACAACTCTCATTCTGCAGCAACTTAATCATTAGAATCCTACCATAATGGGTAAAGTAATACTCTTTCAACACAGAGCTACAAAAGAAATGCTTTCCCTTAAATTATCTCTTAAGTCAACTACAATGTGGAATTTCCTTTACAGCTACATTTTTTAAAACTAATCATATTTTAATTATTTACTGAACTTATATCCATGTTTTTAAACACACAAATACAACATAATTGTTGACAGTGAATCCAGAAGACATAAACCAAAATGACCTCAAATGCTATAAATACTATAGCTTGTACAATATTCAGAATTCCATTCATATCTTTCTATGCAAAGAGATACACTTTCAAATAATCTCAGGATCAATTTCAAGTGGTAAAAATCTTTTAAATGGAGACATGAATAACATTTCAAGAAATTCATAAAAATAGTACAAGAAAAGATCTGTGGTCCTGATCAGAGTTGACTACTTTTTAAAGAGGCTCTGTATACTGAAAATATTTTATATATTGGCTTTGATAATCTGGACGAGAGGGGAGGGGGGGAGAGAGATCTCCATTACTGAAAAAATATACCAAAAATATGACTTGTGAAAGAGAAGAATTATCTCTCTAACCTATTTGTTAAGGAGTAGATCAGTTAATTAGTTTTCTCTAGTAACATTTTATAATCTAAATATTTTTCTCAATAAGGGAGCCCCAGAAGCTAGACCTTACATTTGTGTCAAGGGAATCCCAGGATCCCATTCCTATCACCTTCCATAAAACTCAACACACAACAATCTTGGAAGTACAATTATATTAGTTTTCTCAACAACCTCAGTGGCATTTTCAAAGGCACATAAGAGGAAATGATTGATATAAATGGACACTATGTCACAACATGATCCATCATTGTATTAAGAATCTGAGGAAAAGACTGTTCACCTAAATACAAAGTTTAGGGGCAACAATGGATTAACTAGAAAAAGATGTAGCCTAAGTATTTGTTGGCTAAACAAACATTTTTACAAGCAATTAATACTGGATTAAGAAAAATAGCAAATGACAGAATACAGAAAGGCTATTGACCCACATAATTAAATATTTGTGTAACTTAATTTTGTATTTTATTTTATTACACAGAAAAACATAAAGGGATACTGCAACAATTACACACCTTTATATGATAGATTTTGAACAAGTAACAACAGCAAGGAGATGATTACAGGCCTGTGGTTTATGCTGGCTCAGCTTGTCTGAGCGTGGAAAGCTAAGCAGGGTCAAGCCTGGTTATTACTTGGATGGGAGACCCCTTCTCTAGTTTCCTGCACTGAGCAGGGGGTTGGACTCGATAGCCTTGTAGGCTCCTTCCAACTCTATGATCTATGAAATCTATGAAATCTATGAAACTCATCATAATAATTCTATTATTTGGATGCTTAAGGCTGCAATCCTATACACCTTTACCCAGGAATAAGTTCCACTGAACTCAGTAGGACTTACTTCTGAGAAGACGTGTATAGGATTGCACTACATACATTGCATTATGTAGGATTGCATTACGTAAACATAGTTAAATATTTTCATAAGCTTTAACAAATATATGATCAATGTTCTAGTTTTGCAAAGCTGACCAAATTAACTTGTAAAATATTATGGACATCAAAAGTGGACAGACCTGGTGTTTCATAGGAGTAAAAAAGTATAAAAATCACTGAATGCATTCTATGTAACATTCACAAATGTATGTAAATGCCTTTGTGACATGTAATTGATGAAATCATGGAAGATTCTAAAACTTACCAAACATTATACGTTAGTCTTGAAAATAAATTCACAAAAAGATACTAGTCTACAAGAAGTTTTCTTGCTCAGAGTAACTTTTTGGGGACAAAATGTGTATACCAAAATTGTTAAAATATTCCCTCAGTGCCTAGAAAGGTGACCTTTGGAATACTCATAGAAGATAAAACTTTGGTTACTTGCAGAAATATCTGAAAATGTTTTTGTTTGTTTGTTTTACTATATCTCTCACTCAGAATGCACCAGAAACAGTTAAGGTACTTCCACACCTGATAAAAGGCTGACATTTCACACACGCTTCGAGATATCCTAATTACTGCAGAGGTTTGCAAATTGAACATTTATTCTCTCATTTGGATCCCAGAAGTATATCATGTTCATGTCATAACAGAGGCCAGGACTATAGCATAAAACACATAGTTCCTTCTATTTCCAATGTTTAGGCTTTGAGGAATCAATAAGCTTAGGGGAATCCCAAGAAAAAAAAATCTTTAGGGAAAAGATATCCTAAGGAGGGACCCACCCAAAAAGTCTGATGATGACTGAGCATGTTCAGTGGACCCATGATAGTGACTGACAGCGATGGGAGAGAACAAACAGCAACGGGAGGGGGAATGGAATGGAGTGCTGGAATCGTAAAAAGCAGCACTCCACATGGCAAATCTTTGGTGCACCTCCAAAGTTTTGGTACACTTGTAATAGATGGAATGATGGTCGTGATGATCAGCCTTGGAATGCAGTGGCGGGGAGAGGGGAGGCTTTCAGAATGCATGCTCTATTTACTACTACAAAATCAAAGATTAATGGAATATAAAACATAGTGGTCTAAAGCCTATAGATATGCTTGTACAGAATTACTCGATTCAGGATGTGTTGAGTGACCTGAGGAAGTTAAGTTAGTGTTTTTCAAGTTGACTGTGGGATGAGAAATAGTACAAGAGTAGTAGAGATAGCCTCGGTCAATGCTAGAACAATGCAGCAAAATATAAAGGCCAATGCTGAAACTTAGAGCTCAACAAATTAATTGCAGAGCCCCACAAAAATGAGTTAAGGTGCAATCCTATTCACTTACCTGGGAGAAAGTCCCGCTGAAATTGGTAGGACTTATTTCTGAGTAAACATGAATAGGATCGGGCAGCATGATTTACAAATCCTAGCAATGAAAATAACCTGGCTTCCTTCCCATTATAGAATTTTAAAGAACAGGTTTGCCCACAGCATGGCACGGCATCACTATTTATGGTCCATTGCACCATACCAACAACATTGCCTATTATTAACGTGTTCTTTTCTAAGAGTTCTGCTTCCAGCTTGGCTACTGCGGGCTCTGCAGTAGCCAACTTTACCATTTAAGAGAACCCATAATGAGCTGCCTCAGTACAGATTCATGCCATGTTATAGGGATGAGTCTCATTTTGGAACTTGAAATAGAAACACAGCACACATGACTGAAAACCTGTGTAAGTTATTTATGGCATTTTGGTCCAAAGCACAGAACAAACAAGAGCTCTGTTATTGGGAACTGTTAAGTGGTTTGCAAAAGACTATTTATTCAGCCAATTTTGAGCCATTTCAGAGTTGTATTCACGAAGTAAACTTGGTGAAACTTCAGACATGTCCATAAAATTATAGTATCAGAATGCAACAAAAGGCTAGCTAACCTGTCACAAGGTAGGGGTTCAAATCTTTCACAGTGAGTAGCCCAGTTCATAGGTAACAGGAAACCATGGTTTCCTGTTATGCGAATAAGCCACAGGAAGACTTGGGCCTGCACCCTCATCCCTCCTCCTCTTTCACAACCATGAAGAAATTAGAAGCATCCCCTTCAATTTTTAAACAAACCACAGTTCCCTGCTGGCAGAGCTCCTCTCCACCACTAGGACGGTGCTTCTGTCCCAGCCTAACCCCCATCCCACCCACCCAGCAGATCTCTGGATTAGGACTGATCTGTTAATCTAGATTCAAAACTGTTATAAACTAGGAACTTAAACCAAAGTCTTCGACCACGCAGCCTTGTAGTTAGGGCAAAAGTAGGCATGATATAGATCACCTCCTTTTAAAAGGAAAAAAAAGAAGGATCCCCTAGCTAACAGCCCCATATTTTGAAGATGGGAAAAGTTAACCATTTAAACCATTTTTCCATTGCCCCAATCTAAATCTTCTCCTTTCCAATGCTCCTATTACTTCTGTGAGAAAAACATGTGGGTACCTGTGTGTTTTCCCTTCCTTATAGCAACATGCAGGGGGACTAGGGGAGGGATGATTTAGATTAAGCAAACAGTACTGGATTGTGAAAAGAGTTAAACTAACTTCCTGCCACAGCCCCACTTTCCCAACTTTTAAAGCAGCTACACGAGGCTGCATATTGTTATTGTTTTTACAAAAAAAACTGATGAGTTAGATCACAGATCTCCTACATCATGTCTTGTTTGGCCCTTATAACAGCTTAAGAGACAAAATATATGTTTGATCATCTCTCTCAATACACATGCAAGAATACAAAGAAAGGTCTGCTAGGTAAAACTAGGTAATATGTTAAATGAACTACTGGATTTGTGTAACTTTAAAAAAATAGCTGTGCAAGGACTCAATCTAGATCAAGAACACAGAGTGGAGGGAAGGGTGTTTAACCCTGCCCTTGAGCTGTTTGCCCAAGGAAAATAACCCTCTCGCAGAAACTGCTATTTGTCTCAGAAGGGAAGCTGCTATTTGTGCCTACAGCTGCTTCCCTATTAAGGCAGATGGGCTTTGTGATTAATTCTGGTGATATATAGGACAGCATTTCATGGATCTAAGTGCCTGAGATAACTTGACTTTGGAATCCCTTCTAGAGCCATCAGAACCTTCATAATAATCAAATCAGTACATGACTAACAGTGCAATCCCATACATTTCTATCCAGAGGTAAGTGCCATCAAATTCAATGGCAGTTACTGTCAGGAAAGTTTGTATAGGATTGTGTCCTAACTGTACAATTTATAACACTTAACCTCAGAAAACAAGTATTTTCCCCATTGTTCTTTTTCACAAAAAATGTATTTAACTCAACTTGTTTAATAGATGGTCATGAATCTGTTTTAAAAGATTTTAAGTGTAGATTTTAATATATTTGCTTGTAATAAATTAGAATTTCATTTAAAATTTCCACTTCTAAGGAGTTACTATAACTGGTTTTTTAAACTTTTATTTGTTTTTTTAAAGATCCCCCTGATTTATTGGGACATTAATCTAACTTGGATTCTGTGGGATTTTTCCCATACTCATATGTTACAGATTTAAAACTTTCCCTGAAGCAGGATAGGATGAGATAAAAATCTAAATGAGCAAAAGCAGAACCATAGAGTTCATTCTCATTTAAGTAAGTTCCTTCTAATGACTAACCTTTCAGTTGTGCAATACAAAAAGTTGTCAACACTAGTTTAGTCAGTTTTTAAGAATTCCGTTTTTAGTGAGGAAAAGAAATCAGGATGTTCACTGAGGAGATACATTATTTTTAATTTCCAAAAACATTTGTCAAAATGCAGGGGAGATGGAATACCTATTTGATTTCTTTCCTTAAGGAACTAACTGCTAATTTGGAAGCTAAATCTATAAGCTAAATTGCATATGGAAAAAATGCTAACAAAGGGGAAAACTGAGTTTTGCTATCCAGGACAAAAAAATGAAGATACCCATAATTGAAACATGTCATGCAAATCTGGGAAGCCCAGAAGGCACTTTGAGGCAGAAATCCTGCCAGGGTTTGGTTTTGGGGTGGGACAGCGTGGAGACTATTCACAAGCTGATATACATTTATAGACCGCATGGGCCAGCTTGCACCCGGTTTCTTTAATATAGTCACTCAATAATGCAATCAAAGCTGAGTGTTTGCTCCTTTTAAGGTGACTCGCTACTCAAGTACATAAAAGAGAGTTAGAGGTTCAGCAATTCACAACTGCACTTAAAGTGTGATTTTCAGAAGTATACCCACCAAGAGACAATTTTGGACTTTGTGATTCTGAAGACACGTCTCACATGCCTAGCCACCCACTAAGAACCAGCTGCATCCGTTATGTAAAAAAATAGAGAGGCATTATCCTGAATATTGGTGCTATAGAAATTGTGAAACCAGTTCTATACCATACTTTTCATCATACAGGACTAATTAATCCTCAGCATCACTGAATTACCACCTTTAAAGAAAGAGAAGCTAACAGAAGGACTGTAGTCTGTAGTCTCCAATCTCCAACTTTGTGCACAAACCTGCATTCAAACAGGCAAGTGCCCATGTAACATATTCATTAGGAACAACAAAAAATGGACCATATTCCATCTACAAACACCAGAAGATTTCTGCTGAGTACAACTATCCAGGCTCCAGTTCTCCATCTTTGTTTCCTTTCCTTCCCAACAAACCACACTGCAGGGAATAAGTCAAGTTAGCCTGTCCAACATCCTGTATTATAAAGGACATCCCATATTATAGAATACCACAGTTCCGCAAACCTTATTATTGAAATTAGAACTGGTAATCCAAATGTCAGGGATGAGGAGGTGCAGAAAATAACATGTTCATCACCATGCAGAATGTTTATGGCTCTTAATCCATTGACAGCTAAATTTGAAACTGATTTTTATTATGAGGTCTGGACTATTTTAAGCAGGTTCAGGAAGCATGAAGAATTTTGGTGGCTCTGAGATGCTTCAAGCCTTGCTGGCAAACTGGGATGGGTAGAAGCAGGGACAAATCCAATTTGATTTCACCTAGGCTGCATAACCGAAAATCAGTCAAGAAAAAGCATCAATGTAACAAGATCATTGTCTACTTCCTACAAAGCCCGAGATAAAACCAATTTCCAGAGAGGGTTTAGCCTTTTCGGAATATAAGGAATTAACCCTGCACCCAGGAAATCAGGCAATGGAGTACAATGACAGCGATTAAAATTTAACATAAAAAGTGGCTTGCATCTTAGGCATGCTAGTGCTATAGTGAAAACTTCAAAGCATCCTCCCAGCTATGTGCATGGCTTTCCCCATGAGTGCATGCATTCCAGTGACAAAGATTTCATGCACAATTCTAGCAACAGCTACTCAAAATCTTGCACATTCTTTCCCTCTTCCTTCCCCACATATCCCTTATTTTATTTTGTGTATGTAGGAATGCACAAGGAAATGTGTTTTAATTCAGAAGCATTTTAAATGGGCTCTTACGTGTGGCCATAGGTAGTAAGAAAATATGGTACAGCACAGCAAATCATAGTAGTCCATTATACCACTGTTACGAATTGTTTAAGAATTCTGTATTAACTCATCTTCAGAACTACTGTCAGAAAATTGTAATGGGCCAACTCCATTCAGCCATCTAGCTACCTAACAAACATTTATTTTACAGAAATGCATTTCACTTTCTGTAATGTCAACATGCCATGTAAAAAAAATGACTTGGTTATACACATGCTGATTAGATCTGTTACTTTGGTAGCAAGTGTCCCTGTTCTTGGTTAATATTCATAAAGTGCTGATATCTATTTTTCCCCAGCAGCAGAAAAAAGACAAAGATAGTTCAACAAGCAAACAAGATGGCAATCAATTACCAGAGCAGCTTATGCATATTTGATCACAGGAATCAACCAAACGGTATTCTGCCTCCGTCTGGGACTCACCTATTTAGTCTCCCTGATCCAGAACGCACACCCGCCATCCTATGCCAACTCTTGTACTTCCATATGATTTATCCTACAGCCTTACATAGAATTCACTGAGAGAACTGTTAACACAAAGTTACTGCAGTATATATTACTGTGTTGTTGCCCATGAAAATAACTGACCTGGATCAGTCAAAGGGTAATGTGGCTCCAACAGCTACCTACCTCTCCAGCCCTCTTACACAGGAAGAAGAGCTTTAACTCAATGAAGCAACCTCCTTTCCCCGCAGGAGCTGCAACTGAAGTAGATAACCTTGATGGTAAGGGTCCCCATTCATCATATGTCCTTGAAGCACTGGCCCAAGTTAAAGGATCGTTGCGAAATGTGGAGTGCATAGCACAAGAAAGCCATAAGCAAAGATTTCCAGAGGGGTAGCCATGGCAGTCTGTTGCAGCAAAACAACAAAGAGACGTGTGGCACGTTGAAATTCACAAATCATTCTAGCGTACGTTTTCGTGGACACTGCCATTGCAACTGATGCAATGGACAACGTCCATGAAAGCTCATGCCAGAATAATTTGTAAGTCTTTAAGGGTACAATTCCATGGGTTGCACTCCTGACAGACAGAGGGCTCTGAACTTGGAGCCCTCCGGCCTCCGCCTATCCTGTGCCCTGCTGGCAATAGCCAGGCAGGGCAAGGAGGACAGGGGTGATTTCACCTCCGTTCCGCTATTTAAAATGCAAAGACCAGCTGGATGAACCTCTGAGCCCATTTAGCTGACTTACCTTTCAGTGGGTGGGGAGGGGACTAGAGAGCCCACAGGATATTGCATATCATGGCCTCGCCTCGCCTCCCACCAGCAGATCCCCTCTTCGACTTCTCTTACAAGGTCTCAGTTATGACCTTGTAGGAGAAGCTTTCCGCAGTGGCTGGGAGGGGGCAGGAAGGGAAGATATCCTCCTCTGTGCTTGTAGTTCTGTCTACAGGCATGGACGAGGTGATCCACAGCTTCCAATGGTGTCTCAGATACTGTCTAGGGGCCACAGGATTGCTCTCTATGGTGCCACAAGACTCTTTGTTGTTTTTCCATAAGCAAGGAGCAACATTTTTCAAAAGAAAATGAGATATGTCAGAAATGCTTCTAAATCATTATTTTCACTACCAAACTGACATTGCCTCTCAATAACGTTGCCAGATGGTCCTTTTTCTAAGCATATTCTGTTCCCATTATATCCAAGTGTCTTTTACGTCCATGTTTCGATTCTGCTAACAGTTGTTCCTTAACTCAGATATTCCAAATGTAAAATGCTCCCTTTTTTTAACATATGATCTGGGAACTTCACACAAAAGTAAAAATGGCACATTTGCCTGTAATAGAACATCTGATTTGGACAGATAAAGATGTGAATTAAAGAGAAATCCCTGTTACATAAGTGTACGGGAGTGCATTTACAGCCTCATACCGCGCAAGGCTGTATCTGGCTGTTCGCAATTCCATAAAGCACAGAATACTTGTTCTTCAAACTCAACCTTCTTTCGAAATGGCTAGACATGCGCAATCTTCTTCTCCATTAGGATATAAGGCACCAGCAGCTGGAATAGTAGAGTCAGTTGGAACACTAACTATAGAAAGAATGAGGAGTCTCAGAGAATTCCGCCCCCCTGTCCTGCACCTGTTGCCTTTATTTCAACACTTCACCTGCCCTTCCCACTCTTTCTACCCAACTCTTTCTAGAGTTGGAATGGGAATTTATGAGAAAATATTTTCATGGCTCTGCTTAATCAAAGTCAGGACAATTTCTTGGCAAACCTGAAGCACAAAAATCCAGTACTGCTTTCAAGCACTGAAATAAAGTGAGAGGGGGAGGAGGAGGGAGGTGAACATTTGCCTTTCCATAACAAATGGCCCAATGCCGTGCAAGCTGAACTTGCTGAACCACAAGCAAGTAGAGTGGGAACACTTAGGACTTAGTTGATTTTATGCCTGTGACTTCGGTGGGAGGTAGGTGGTTTTTCAACAGCTTGAGTGCTAAGGCTGGGAGACATGAAAGCAACTTACGCACCAGGACCCAGTGCTATTGCTCTCTTCAGGAAATGTGTTTATTTATGCAGACCTTTGAATCCATCCAATCTTAAAATTCTGTTTTGGTATCAACAGGGCTAAAAGCACACCAAATATCATAATTTAAATGAATTTAAAATATTGTGTAAAATCCATTGACATCATGAATTCCCGTCTCCAAATGCCACACTGAATAAGGTCATACAAAACATTTGAACCTTGCTTAGCTTCAGAATACATTGATAGCTACAATAATGTCCCAAAGCTGCACTTCATGTTATCTCTTGTGGTCGGTATGATTTCAGATATCAGCTGGAGGAATTTGGATTCTTCATAAAATATTCCTCATACATTTTTTAAGCATTTTGATAAAAAAAAAGAACTTTCTCCTGAACATGCTAGTTTTGTATGTAGTATGCAGTATTTTATGTAGGGAAGCACTCAAAGTACTGGTACAGCCCAGTAACAGATACATCAAAGGTCTTCTTCTGTTCCTCTCTTTTACTTCTTGTAAGCCATTCAGATGACATGTCAGCAGCCAACATGTATGTGTTGTTCTTGTAGTTGTTGTTTGTTTTTTAAACTGCTCACACAAGCAATCTACACATGTGAGAAGCATAACAGCAGGATCCCAAACTCACACATGTGATCATAGTTTTTCAGCCATGAAAAGTAAAATGGCATTGGTGGTACATAACTAACTACTTACATTAAAACTAAAGTTTTATCAAATCCTTTGTTTTAGAAATCAGTACGAAGCAGTCCCAAAACACTGGGCCCAGGTCCTGCCCTGGTGTATGAGAAACAGTGGCTTGGACACAGTCTTTTCTTCCTTAAATGAAAAAAAACTCAGTTTGCTTGTTAATGCTTCAAGTTATTCACTGTGCAATCCTATATGCCTACTCAGAAGTTAGTCTCACTGAGTTCAACGGGTCTTACTCCCAGGTAAGTGGGAATAAGATTGCAGTGTTTTACCCTTCTGGTATAAGGTTAGAGAAGCTTTGTATGGTCATGGCTTAATACATACAGGCATACGTTGTTGGAGTATCAAATGTGTGTGTGTGTGGGTGGGGTGGGGGGTATAGCCAGATACATGTTTATCCAGATCTAAATATATTTGATCAGACCTCATGAATTTGTGACTATGATATTAATATGGTGTTGAAAGAAGAACCAAGTACGTGATACTATAAACATCCAAAATGAATGATTGCAGCTTCTTCTTTTTCTTTTTCTTTTTTGCATTTTAATTTTGTTTTATTTCAAATAAACACACATACAAAAAGAAAATAAACCCACAGATCCATATAATTCCAAAGTGCACCCGTCACCACGGGGTCAAAAAATAATTCTATCCACATAATCCATTATTAATCAATATTCCAAAAATACATCATATCTTGACATAGAATCATAGAAAAGTAGAGTTGGAAGGGGCCTACAAGGCCATCGAGTCCAACCCCCTGCTCAATGGCTTACTCCCTTTTCCCTTTACTAAAACATAATCTAGAAATAGTCCCCATATATCCTTAAAATTATTTTTCTTTAATTGTCCCTTTTTACATTTAATACTACATGTTAATTTATCATTTAAAGCAATATCCCAGGCCTCTTTATACCAATCAATAATTAAATACTGATGTTGAACTTTCCATTTCCTTGCTATCAATAATCTCCCCGCAGTTAACAAACTTACAATTAATTCCTTTATCTCTTGAGAGCACAAAAGATTCTCTGTTATTGATAACAACGCTAATTTTGGACAGACCTCCAAATTAATACCAATAATTTCTGAAATTTCTACAAAAAAATTGTTCCAAAAATCCAATATGCTTTTACAACTCCACCACATATGAGCATAAGCACCAAGATCCTGACATCCTCTCCAACACAATGGAGAACAATTACTGTCTATTTTATTTAATCCTACCGGAGTCAGATACCATCTCCAAATGGTTTTATAAAAAATTTCCTTTATCCTTACTGACATATTTCTTAATATACGTCTGCCCCATATATTTTTCCACCCCCCCATTCAAAATCTCCTCCTCAAATTCCATATCCCATACCATCTTAAGATTATCTTTTTGCACTTCAGTTTTTTTGAATCATTTTACAGTAATACCTTGGATTGCAAGTAACTTGGTTTGAGAGCGTTTTGCATGACAAGCACATTTTAAATATTTATTTAATTTTTTTTTACTTGATATACAAGCAACGTCTTGCAATACAAGTACTATAGTACGGCTTAAATTAAAAATCTCTGTACAAATTTTTTTGGGGGGGATTTCATTTTGATATAAGAGTGTTTTGGATTACAAGCTCGTTTCCGGAATGAATTATGCTCTCAATCCAAGGCATGACTGTATATATTTCCTTTGTTAACCCTCTAGAAGAAACACTCCCTTCTACCAATTCTCTAGACACCACTTTCTTTTCAAATCCAGTGAGTTCCCTCTCATGCTCATTTCTCCTCTTCCATTTCTTGGTCCACTGTTCTAATTGCATTAAATTTAACCACGAAATTCTACCTGGCCCACACATTTCAATTATTTGTTGTCTAGACTCAATTTTTTCCATCCAATCCATTAATTTAATAACCTTTCCCCCCCTAAATAAGCCTTCCAAGTGCTGTACATTTTCTGGAAAGTCCTCCATAGCTACCACTGGGGTTAACGGGGATATCTCTGGTATAAAAATCTGTTTATTACGCTTCCAAGTCTCTAACATATTTTTCAAAAAGGGAATTATTTCAGCTTCTGATGATTTCAGTTCAGAAGTAGTCTGAGACTCTCAGTTGTTCCGGGAAAGAAAGTTAATAGTTTTAAGGTAGTGCTTTTTTGTATGTTATTGCCCCAAACTTAATTGCAGTACTACATTGTTACATTTTAAAATACCAGAAGAAAATGCTCTTCCTGTTTTCTGTCAGACTGGGAGCATTCCTTCCTTACCATCCTGCTGTCTTTTTAGGAATTCAAATGCCACCATTATTATCTAACTGAAGAAGCCTGAGTCTGAGACATGACTACCTTTTTTTAAAATTGTTGACTTGAGATCCCATGTCTGACTCCTTATCCATGCAAATTATTATGTAAGAGATAATGAGCCATCCCCACACCTCCTGGACTGATATACAAATTCACAGGAAATTCTCTAATAGCTGTTATGTGCACATGCTCTCTTTCTCTCTCTCTCTCTCTGGAAGTTATTCAGGTCTGGCTCTAACAGGGCATACCTAACATGAGCAGTTAATAATGGTTTTGAAGATAGGTGAGCAGCTCTTTTGAAGCCAAACCCTAAAGCCTTAAGGCTTATGTGAGAGGAAGAGGGAGTAAGGGGTCCCAACAGTGTCAACAAGCTGATGGAATAGGTATTAAATAATAGCAAACAAACCAGGGAGTGAAGGGAGGCCTGAAACGTTGGGGCATGAGAAGGAGAAAGTTAGAAAACTTTCTTAAAACTTCCATTGCTGAACATGGCAGTCTTGAAAACCCAGGTGTCCACACAGATGCATTTTTCCATTAGGCCTCATGATGGCATCAAAGAGTCTTGGGGCACCTTAATGACTAGCAAATGTAATATGGCATAACCTTTCATAGATTAGAGTCTACTTTATCTGACAAAGTTGACTCTAGTCCACATCAGCTTATGCCCTAATACATTTGTTATTCTTTCAAGTGTCACAAGACTCTTTGTGTTTGTTGCAAAAGGCTAACACGGCTACCGCTCTGGAAACTGTTATGATGACATCAATTTCAAACAAGTTTCTTTTTTAAAGAATCCAACCACTTTAGTCACTATTTACAGTCTAATAAACAAATGACACTGTACTGAGTCATAGTATCCAGTAACAACAGATGACACATTTCAGGAGACTTAAAAGATTTTAATGATTGTTCAAATTCCTGGACTATACTTCACAAACAACTTGCTCTGGAGCATGTTAACAAGTAAATGTTATCCTAACACAATTCAAAGAACTACCCAGTCAAGGCCTGGTCCAACATTTTACTTACAGATAGATCTACAGATAAACAAACCGAAGAATACTTCTGCTTGCCCTTGGATTTTTCATTCAGACGTAACAAATTTAAAGGGCAAGTAGGTAAATGGTTTGGTGTGAACACAGGGAGCAGAGAAAATATGCTGCTAGAATCAGAAATCTCCATTAAGTGTCATGCTGAAGAAAACAGGATGCTAATGCTGAATCCAGTTTTATTTTCCAACTTGCTGATGTCACCAAGAAGTTATTTTTATTGTTTAACAGAATTTATGGAGGTAATTAATTCAGAACATGTGTGCTTTGCTATTCATTTAAAAAAAAAACTGATTTGCCCCAGCTTAATTTTCTGCCTTTCCATGCAAAATTTCACACACATTCTCTCCCACTTTCCTCATGTGAAACAGATTAATTAAGTAAGATAATATAAACACTAATGTGGGCTGTTGCAGTCTTCCCCACCCTGTCTGCCAGGATTCTGGGTGCCGTGAGTCTCTTACTCCAGCACCTAGCTGTCTCAATACAGATACATCATATTTCACAATGTCTTTTCTCTCTGAGAATCCAAAAACAGTACGTGCACATACATCCCACTGTGGATTCTTTGCTTTTCCTTCACTAGTGAACTGAGCAGGTGTTTTCTGCCCTATTTCATTTCCTCCATAACTCAACAATACCCTAAAGACAACCTCGGTGTCCCAAAGTGATTGTTTCCTAACTGAGTCCCTCACCCATGCAACTCCTGAAGCATTTGCAGGTGGCTCTAAATGGACATAAAGTTCAGCATGTCCAAACTTATCACTATCACCTGTGGAGTGTTTCAGTGTGGGTGCACAGCTGATGGGGCTGGCACAGCACCAATGAGGATTGTGCACTGACATCCAGCAGCGTAGGCAGGGACAGGGAGTGTTCTGGGGCCGCAACACCCAAACAAAAGTGTGAAAATGACTATTTGGGCAGGTAAGATATAACATCTTAGAAAAAGCTATAAGGATGCTAAAGCAGGAGCAGGGGAGTTATATACAGAAGGTTGGACCCAGACTTAGACCCATTGAAATCTATGGGACTTAAGTTAGACATGACCAACTTAATCCTCACTAATTTCAATGGGTCTACTCTAAGTACAGTAATGCCTTGGATTACAAGTAACTTGGTTTGAGAGCGTTTTGCAAGACAAGCAAATTTTTAAATATTTATTTATTTATTTTTGACTTGATATACAAGCGACGCCTTGCAATACAAGTACTGTAGTACGGCTTAAATTAAAAATCTCTGTACAATTTGGGGGGGGGGATTTCGTTTTGATATAAGAGTGTTTTGGATTACAAGCATGTTTCCGGAACGAATTATGCTCTCAATCCAAGGCACGACTGTATATGTGGATCCAACCCAATAACTGTTTCCTGAAAACAACAATCCCACTAAGGATTCTGCTGGGAGGACATTTTTTAAATTATGACAGTGGTGAGAAAGTTGTTCTGGTAACTAAATCTTATAGATATTAGTAAGTGAATGTTTCCCTGTGTTTCTGTGCAAAAAAAAAAAAAAGATATAAAATCTATAACACTAGATTTTCAAGGAGCAAGATTAACAATGAATGAAGACAATTACAGTAAAACCAGTAAAGAAAAATCAGAAGCATGAAATATTTTTTCTTTGGTAAAAATATTTTTGTTTTAAGTGGGGGGTTCTTTAAGTTTTAAATGCTTTTTTGCAAAATGCTACAGTAATTGTGCTCAGTATCCTAAAATATAGATATTGGAAAAACTAAGCCTCCCACTTGCATGGGAGAAAGTACTATTGAATTCAACAGGCTTACTTACGTGTAGATATGTTATTTATATAGTAATTACATTTTTATACTGCCCAAATAGCCAAAGCTCTCTGGGTAGTTCACAACAATGAAACCATAAAATACAAGATGATAGAATACAATATAAAAGTTTAAAACTACAGTATAAAAAATAAAAATAAAACTAACAGCAATGCAAAGATTTAAAATAAAGTGAAAGATTTAAAACAATAGAAACTGAAAGGCTAAAATATACTTAAATACTAAATACTAAGAAATACTAAAAAAAAACTCTATACAATTGCACTGTAAGTTAGAAAACTCAGAAAGAAGAAGCTGAATTGTGCATGGATTTGTAGAGCTGAACATAGTACAAAAACTGAGAACAAGTTTTCTGTGGAGATTATGACATTGGAGTTTATCTTCCCACAATATTCCCAAAATCTTTTTTTTATGTGTCTAGCACTTCATTTCAAGGACACAACCTTTCCCTTTGACTATCTTTAGGGTGAACTACAGCCACAGAATTAGATCCTAGCAGTGATGATTACCATAAATGCATCTCTATGACACTACTTACACCCAGCTATTAAAAGTGTAGAGTTTTCAAAGCTGAAATAAATATTGTTATTTCAACAGGGTGGCAAAAAATCCTGTTCTCTGCCTTCTTTCAAATTTTGCAAGTAAAAAGACCATTCAGACTTTCGAGAAATAATTGTTATTTGTGCTTGAAGAATTTTTTAGTGCATTAAAATTTCTACATAGTGAGGTCTACAGGAATACTGTTCGGGGTGTGTGTGACAAAAACTGAACATAAAGCAACTCCAGAAAGCTGTCTCACTCATTAAAGCAAAATTGAATAATATAGAAGTTCATATCTTACAACAAATTGCTTCTTTTCAAAATACAATTGGGGAAAACTTTACATATGCTTACCTATTAGAACCTTACTCTGTAAGCCCCCTTTATTTCGCTGTTGAACTGTTTGTACGTTTCTAACGCTGTTTGTTTGGTGTGCTTTTATTCTTTTCCCAATATTTTTTTTCCACAAGATTAATGGGATTTTCTTCCTCACTCTGCCCATAACAGCAGGATATACAGTAGTTTACAAAAGAGAGAGAAAAGTTGCCTAAAAGTTTTCACTTACACTGCATCGGCTTGAATAATGTCTCCCCACGTTAAAGAATTAATTTGGTGTGGTTTCATTAATCCTAAACAAGGGCCTGGCAGGCTAGGCCTTTCTTCTTTTGTCAGTCTCCCAACGATTCCTTTCAAGCACAATGATCTTTATTTCTATATCTTCATTTCTTTTAGCCACCCCATCTACTACTGTTGAGTTTTGCAAGCAAGCTGAAATATTTTTTTAAAACCCTCATCTCTTATAGAATTCAATCAATAGGATTTCAGGAACATTGGTCATTAATTATACTAGGTCCAGATTAAAATCTGCTCTTAAATTCATTCTTTAAAATTCTTATGCTGCAATCCTATACACAGTTTCCTGTGAATAAACTCCAATGAACTCAGGGGAACTTACTTTTGAATAGGCATGTATAGGATTGCACTGTTATTCTTTTAACCATATTTTTAGAATCTACAACCCATTTTAGTTTAACCTTTGGGAAACACAATGGGCATGATCCAGCCAAATTAAGGCACTTTTTAAGTACACCTGAGTACTTTTTAAATACTCTGCTTTTAAGCACAGAGTTGAGCATGCACTTAAAATACTTCTCATTTGAAATCAATGGAACTTAAATGCAACCGGATTGGATCATCCCCAGAGTTTGTTTCAAAACTGTTAATTATTTTTTGCAAATAAGGAAAATTACTATTCCAAGAAAGAAAGAAGGATGAAACAGAATTATTTTTCTTTTCTTTTCTTGGCTATGACCCTTATAAAGTTTCTACTGTGGTACAGCTTCCAGTGCAGCATTCTATATGCTGTTGATGACCTGCACAATGCACATGCACATGCACATGTTCATACAATTTGTCTACTCAGACTTCTAGATGGTAGCTAATTTGTTTTATACTTAAATAGTTAATTAAGCAAAGTCTAAACATATTTCATGGAAGAAAATCTGCATTATAATTTATGTGGAAGGCAACTCCACTGAAATCAATGATTTCCTCTCAGAGGATATGTTTAGGATCAAGGCACATGCCTCAGAATTTTTAATGGAAGTGTGGGGGGGGGTGTTCCCATGCAAGCCACAGACATAGCCCCACCTACAGCAACAGAAACACCCAATCTTAATACATTTACTTATAAGTAAATCCAAACGACTTGGATGGGGCTGACTTCAAAGTAAATGTCAATTTGCTTAAATACAAATAAAATATTGCAAATGAGACTGCTCTAGAACATATTGGTTAGTGTAGAATTGTGATCTAAAGCTCAGACAACAGAAAAAGTTAGTAAAGCTGCAGTACTAAACATACTTACCTGGAAGTAAGACCCAGTGGGCACAATGGGTCTTACTTCTGAATAAACATATATAAGATGGTGAGGGGCCTGGAATCTAAGTCCTATGAGCAATAATTGAAAAGACTGGTCATGTCTATCCTGGAGAAGAGAACATTACAGGGAGTCATGATAGCAGTCTTCAAATATTAGAAAGATTGCCATGCAGAAAATGGAGCAGACTTGGTCTCTGTTGAGAACATCAGTTGAGCCATGCTGGATCAGACCAAGGGTCCATCTAGTCCAGCATTTTGTTCACACTGTGGCCAACCAATTGTCCATGGGAAGCCCACAAGAGTGCAACAGCACCCTCTCGCCCATGTTCCCAAGCAACAGGTTTACATAGGCAGACTGCCTCTCCTGTGGGCAGGACTAGAACCAATGGGTGGAAATTGCAAGGAAGCAGTTTTTGGTTAAACATTAGGAGAAATATCCTAATAGTGAAAAGAACTGTTCAGCAGCGGAATACAGTGCCTCAGGAGATGATGGGATTCCTTTTCTGAAGGTATTTAAGCCATCTCTCGCAGATGCTACAGCTACACCCTGCAGTACAGAGCTTGCATTGAGCTGGGGGCTGGACTAGATGTTCTCCAAGGTCCTCTAGAATTGTACTTTGTTATCAAAATTATTTTAACAGAAAGTACAACATACCATGGCACCCGATACTTTCCATTAAAATAATTTTGATCCCTACTTACTAAACTTTTTCCTCTCTTCAATAATAATATGGATTTGCCCTATTGCCTTATCTAAACCTTCATTATAAAAAGGAAAAGCTAAACAAAATAAAAGGACAGGCTGTTATATAAATATACCTTCAGGCTATGCAGTCTACTGGGTGCCTAGCTGAACAACAGGAGCCTTAACTTTCAAAAACTCTGCCTACCTCTTCTTCTTTTGCTTTTAGTAACAGCTCTGCAGTGACCCTCGCTGGTGATAAAGTCCAGACTGCTGACAGGAAAAGAAGAAACACCTGCATCTGTATTGCTATACCTTTCATCCAATGATGATTACACAAACAAGAATGGTTATGTAACTTTCCTTGAAGAAATGTTGTACAGTTTGGAACAAAACTGGAAACAAGTATACTGGACAGAAACAACATTTTCCCACCATGGTATTATCCAGGGAGATAATGTTTTAATCCCAACATTTCTGCCAAATACAAGTGCAAAGATAATATTCAGTTATGCCAATTACACAGATTTTCGTTCCTGCGGCAGCCTACTTTTTGAATGTGTTTTGATATCCTTATAACATTTTCGGGGAAAGCTTATTATTTCAAGCTGATCTGTTTCTAAAGTTGTACAAACTTGAAAAGTTTAAATATGCATGCTAATTTCATTCATTATCATTTACTTAATTCCTCCATGAGTCAAAGACCATGCACCTAGGTTATGGCAAGAACCCTACATTTTGGCTTCTTTAATATTTAACATGTGTTCCAAATTAAAAATGTGCCATTCTGCAGAACTGTAAGACTACCAATGAATCAATCATTGAACATATTAAACCAAACCAAAGATTCAGATCATTACAATGTACCAATCAAGTCTTGAAATGAGAATAGGAGTTCAATATAACTTTTTTTGTTCCATAATAATGAAGTGTTAAACATGCAACGAAGGACATTATGGAGCATTCTAATGTACTTGTTTTTGACTACATAAGGAAATACTAAAGAAAAACAGCTTTGAATAAGAGGCATCTATATGAAAACTAACCCTTTAGACCTTATCTTTATTCCACTCTAAATTCCACTTTAAGAATCTGACAATTTATTTTGGTTTTAAAGCAATTCCCCCTCCTCCACAACACATACACACACGCACGTGTGTGTGTGTGTGTGTGCGCGCGCGCACATGTGTGTGTGTGTGCACGCACACACACACACAAGGGGAGTTCTGTTCTTTAAAGTGACAGTTGCTAAACTTTAAACGCACCTGGAATTTTATCATTAAAAGTCAAGATTTGTCATGTCACCACACCTAACTTCTTCTTGAAGCATAGTTAAGCCCATTTTATTTAGGCTAACTGAATGGCTGGGGTTAAACTGGCGTCAGCAAGAGTTGGGTGGGTGGGTGAGTGGGTGGATGGAGCTAGAGTTGGAATTGTAATCATGCTGAGTTCTCATGGATGTTTGCTTTGTCATTTATGTGATATTTTTAGAGTTTTGTCTTCTGTTTTTTAAGCATCTTTTACCCACCCCCAAGCTTTTAGAATATTGTGGAATAAAAGTCTAATGGCACAATCTACTGAGAAATTATCTAGCTCAAAGCCCCCTTTAAATGAATTGACACTAATGCAAACATTAATAAGAACACTAATATGCTCTTGTGTTGCTCCCAATCACTTCAGCGTAGCTTGTGTAGAACTTTTCAGAGGATTGTTCCTTAAATGCACAAACAAATAAATATAGAACATACAACATTTATTGAAATTATTTGTTTTGTTCAAAAATACATTTAAAATGGTGTATTGTTAAAAGCCTGCCATGAGAAACAAAATCCATTTCTAAGGCTCACTTTCTACCAAGGTATAAAACCTTACAGTTGTATATGGGAAAGTTATGCATACGGGGCACTATGTCTATCTACTGATCTACTTCAAAATGCCTGCAGCTGCTGACATCGCTGAAAAGTACATTAATATCTTTAAATTCTAAAATATGTTTGCCAGGGAAAAGATGTAGCTTAACCACTGAACAAATGTTCTGATATGGCAAGAACAAATGATGAAGTCATTTAAGGAAAAACTCGCACACTGTAAACAGAGCGTCTGAAATACTTCTCGCTGTTTACCAAAATGGAGTCTGTAGGTAACCATGAACAGATGTACAATCTTGGTGTCTTTTTTGGTAGTTGTGTTCATAAGAAATTCTTTATGTGAGATTTGAGAGGTTAAAAGAAGTTTCCTGTCTGCACAGTCAAAATATTATTGAAGCAATTCAGGTTGTCAGTAAAAGCTTAAACAAATTTGCTGATAATCCTGTTAATGACCTAGGTCAAGTGTTAACTGTTGCGGGTTATAAAACAGTTAAATTAAGGTTGCTGGTACCCTGGGGCAAATAGTATCATTACAGAAATGAATTAGAAAAAAAACTATTAAATTGCAGATGATATATCAGTCATTTGGTTCTTGATTTGACAAGAACCATTTCAAAAGACATCACAACACCTTCAGTAAGAAAGTAGAATCCTCCTCTAAAAGAGTTCAACTAGACAGATAAAGCGGTGAGTTTTGAATTCAAGAGAACATACTTTCAGCTCAAAATTTCTGTACATGTAAAAAATCTATTTAAGTCTCAGCATGGAGCAAAATCCATTCATTATTCAGATGTTAATTCCTCCTGACATTTTCCTGTTATTGAATAGATGGCTCACACTTCACAATTCTACTAGACTGCTTAAAGGGCTGTGTCAGTCCACACACACACACACACACACACACCTATAAAATAGATTTTCTCTTTAGAAATAGCCTAGATTAAATTACCTGTTTCATCACCTCTCTGCTTAACTGGAGCATTCAGTGAAACACATCATGCGCCCAACCCCCGCAGCACAAAAACACAGAGTGGATGCAAAGCATTAAATACAACCTGAGGTAACCCTTTTATGCTAGATCTAAAAGTGGCAATTACATTTTCCTATATAGTATCAGATCATTTAGAATGTGTTGAGAACCAAATGATTAAGGTATCATTAAAAGAATAAATGCAAGCCTAAAAACATACCCCAAACCATGCTGCCTGGATAGGGATGGCTTTGTTCTTTCCCACAAGTTTATGAAGGTGAAATAAGTTCCTCAATTCATAGTAGGTTTTATTCAGGACATATAAAAAGTTTACTCTGTTGTACTATATAAATATGGATACAGATATACCAGCAGCTCCAAAATTTCAAATTATTATTAAAATTTATTATTAAAATTATTATTCTTCTGTGAAGATTCTGTGATGGGGTTGCAGTGGGTGGCGGGGAAAGGATAGGTTAACCTGTAACAGCTCAATCCTATACATTTCTGCTAAGAAGGAAGTCCCATTGAGTTCAACGGGGCCTACTTCCAGGTAAGTGGACGTACAATTGGAGCATCAATGTAGGATTTCACTATCCCACTCACATGTCACAAACACACATACACTCTGAATTTAACAAGGTATGAAAGACTGAATTTTAAGTCCACATTATATATTCAGATATATTACTTTAAAGAGTAATGTATTTCAAATGTTTGGAAACAGTTTCAAAAAGCACAGTTTAAAGAATCATTTTGGTTTTAGGAATGCTCACGAAAACTATATATATTTAAACAAACACATTTTTGCTGTATTTTTTCTTAGTTTCTACGTTCCTTTATAATTGCGCATAACTATAATAACACAATCATAACACTGATGGCCATCTACGATGGGCAGTTTGAGGCCGCTGGGTGAACTACAATAAAAATTAAAGATATGGCCAAGAAAACCAAATGCTTGTGATATTATGCAAGACTGTGTAGAAAATATATATTTTAAATAAATAAATAAATAAAACAACACAGAATGGATAATTAAAAAAAGTCTTCTCCAGACAGCATCTTTTATGGACAGCTATGTTCAGTATACTTTTCTCTTGTTTTCAAATGACATCAGAATAGCTACAGAAAATCTTACATTGCCTCAGTCGCTGTCTTAATTCACAGTATACCGTATTTGCCAGCCAATGTGCTGAATGCTTTACTGCTCTATTGTGCATGTTATCAATGAGTTTAGTTGCCAAGAGCTGCACCCCACTCCAAACTGGCCTCTACTGATACTCATGCTTTATTAGTCCCCCCACCAAAAGAGTATAACAACCAGATTAATATCGCAGCTTTCCTATCGGCAACACATGTTCTACTAATTATTCTACAACGTATCCACTAAAAAAAAACCCCATAGCTTTGAATATGCATTCATAAAGCAGATTTCTTATATTTTAACAGAAAATACTGAACAATTTATTTTTGTAAAAAAAAACAGCTGAACGCTTTCCCCCGCAAATATATTTACCCTAGACTTTAAAAAAATCAATATGACTGCCTTCTCTTATCCCAAAAACACTGATAGTGTTCAGTTTATTAAATATTCTTGCTTACTAAGCAAAGTGATCAGGAATTGCTTAATAAGTAGCCCTAGTCAAGCAGGTATAAGGTTCTGCACAATTATTTGATACTACATGTTCTTTCCACCCTTTCGGCTTTCACATTTTACTTGTAAGTCAGTGTGCTTGAACACTCTTGTGTCAAAGGTTGAATGTTCAGTAGTCTGACTTCACCCGTAGAGTTATTGGGTGTGCCTTTTGAAGAAATACCTTCAATTATTTTTCAACACAAAATATCCATTGGGCACCCACCCACCCCTATAAAAATGTATGAAATGTTTGACATTCTTAGTGGTAGTCTCTGACTCAATCAAATGTTTTATAATGAAAGATATTTATCTTTGTACTTATTTAAATCTATATATGACCATACCAAACACAGATGACTTTTATAAGGAATGGTGGCATTTTATTATACCCAAAGTTTGTGATGCAAACTAACAAAATTAATTCATGGCTTAAAATAAAGGGATTATTAATTTGAGTAACAAGCACATTTTAAAGGATGTGGGCCATCAGGTTTTTATTGTTGTTTTTCCTGTGCACTTATTCAATGCAATTATAGGTCAAATAACAGATGTAAATGAGTCACTTAGATTCTTAATACAATGAAACCAATAATATACCTATTGAATACAATAAGAAGCCAACAGAAAACCAGCATAGGTTTATAAGCATTGCCCCATTCCTCCTGATCCACTGATTTCCTTTTTCAGTTCATGAGATCTCTCTAACCGCAAAATAGTTAAAGGATGAAGAATGCATTTCTTCCTTCCCTCCCCGCCCGCCCCGGCAAACACAGGGGGCTTTCCTGGGGTGGCTTCTTGGCATCACTTTTATGGTAATAATCAAACATACACGCCCTGCTCATTATAAGCTAGACCCAAGTCACTTTGCACAAAACATATTAACCAAGCTCCTGGCAGCTGCTGCGAAAGGCAAGGATTGTGCCCTCTACCTGCATCCTCCTCATCCTGGTTGAATCCATAAATGTAGGGGCAGACCACCATAACATTACTAGGGCTGTCATCAAACACCCCGCCCCAGAAAAGGCGACATTCTCCTTTAACTTTGCCAATAAGCATCCATCACAGCTAACAATGAAGTTACATCCAGGCACCCTTGTGCCATGATCACTAGGGCATGCAACCGAACCAGTTGCCAGTTGTCACACGCTTGTGTTTTACACCCCCGCCCCGCACGCACACAGAAATATAAGAGGAGACTTTTTAAATATATATCGAGCACACCATCCTGGACCACCTTAAAAATTAAACCCATGGTCCAGGTTGTTTCCTCCTCCAGCGGGATCCAGGCAAGTTCTGGCACTCCCGGGCTTTCTGAAGGCTGCGCTTACCTTCGTTGGTAGGATGAAGGTTCAGATCCCCATAGCAGCTGAGAGCAGATCCGAGGAGGAGGAGGATGGAGAGGTGACAATCCATGTTGCTGGTGCAGAGGAGGGCAGCGCGAGCTGCATATCTTCCTGAAGCATGCCACTGATGTGAGCGCTCTGATAGCAGGAGAAGTTACCATGCTCCGCTCGCAGCCTGATGTCAAGTTTGACACTGGAGATAAGGAGGAGTCTGCCGAGCTGCCTGGGCTGCCGGCGCCTCGCCGGGCTGCGCGCCGGGTCCTAGCGCCCCCCCTCTCCTACCAGGAGTACAAGGCAGCGCAGCAGGAGGGACTATGAAAGGGTTATCTGAACATATCGGGCGGGGTAGCGCCTGCGAAGGAGGAGCCGCTTGCACAAAAAGTAGGCGGAGGCGAGGCGGGGTTCAAAGCCAAACTGCTGTTTCGCCTAAGCACGCTTTTCGAAAAGTGTGTTCAACGCTGCTGCTGCTATTTTTATTTTGAATGGAAAGCAGCTGATCATCGCTTCTTCTTTTTTTATATTTTTCTTTGATCAAGAGATCAAACTGTAAATAGCGTAGGAGGGCATCCCCGCCCAGCCAGGACCCCCGTGCTCTCCTCCTCGGGGCCAAAGCAGACATTACTTTACATCCGTATCTTCGCAGCTTGGTGGTGGTGTTTTCTTCCATGTTCACTCTAGGGCCCGATCCGGATCAGGACCCTAGCGTGGGGGCAATAGGAGGGCTTTAACCCTTCCCCCCCCATGGACCCAGTCCAGATCGAGCCCCCGTGCCTATTGTAGAATATATATTTCTAAGAAACAAAACACGTAACTGCTAGAAACGGATTTAAAGCCATGTCTGTGCTTGGCCCTGAGCTCTGCCACTTGGAGGGAGGGTTGAATCGTGGGAGCAAGAGAAGGCAGTGGCTGCTCCCGCCTCTTCTTGTCCCGCTCGCCTTCCCCGCACATACAGAGAAAGCGGAACCTTGCGGCTGTCCCTGCCTGCTCCCTCCTCAGCATCTCCCTCTGCCCCGTGCAGCACTGTGGAAGGAGAAGCTCGCCCATCCTCCCTCACGCCCCTGCAGGGCTGGGCCTTGGGCCTAAGATGCCTAGTCCGCCCAGCAAGCGGGAGAAGGCGAGTGAGCAGCAGGCAGCGCGGGTGCTGGCTCAGCCCCACCGGATGGCCGATCCTTAGCCGCCCGCGCACAGCCCAGAGAGAGGCAGGGTTGGGTTCCTTGCAGGAAAAAAGACGGGGTAGAAGTATAATAAATAAATAAATAAATAAATCCGAGGTGGCCGCAACTATCCCTTGGCCAATCCTTGCTGTTGAAAGCGTGAGCGGTCGCTCGCTCGATCACTCTCGGTGGCACGGCGGGAAGAATATGGGCTCAGTGCCCACCGCTGCCCTGCCCAGGAGGAGAACTCAGCCAGAGGATGAGGTGGCGGCTCCTTCCCTCGGTGACCCTGTGTCTTGCCAGGGTAGGGCCCATGGTGCTATCCAGAGAAAGAGTAAGCAAGGAAGAAGAGCAGCCGCTAGTGCCATCTCTCGCTTGCACACTTCTCTTCACCTCAGCACAGCTCAGACAAGGCGGTGCTGGGGAGGGGGGGAGTTCCAGGGGGCTCCCCCCCTTTCCAGCTTCTGCTGCAAGGCAGAGAAAGGGAAGACGTAGGTATTTACTCTCCTCACTCAACAGGTGATTATGCCACCCTCGCCACCACCCCTACGACGTTTTTCCTTCGAAATAAGTGGCAGCATATATAACAACGTGTGCAAGGTGTTCTCAGTAAAGAGTAGTTCAACTAAGTTGCAGCAAACAGATGCTTGGACTGAATGTTGTTTGCAGCCTTACACTGGAGGGGGCGGGCAGGGGGAGCGTGTTACCTCAGCTGCATACGGGAAGAAAAGCAATAGCAGTTCAAAAATCCATTCCATCAGCTCCATATCTCAGCTCAGGCTATGAAGAGAAGGAGAGGAAGGTGGCTGTATCATCAATGAAAGTAGAAAATCGATAATGCATGCGTTATTTACAAGCACTAGTGCACCCCGGGACGCTAGCTAGCCATGCTCCCGCAGGAATCCTTTTATTTTTAGCCCTGTGGCATCAGATACTCCCCAGTTCTTTCTTTTTTTCCCTCTTTTTTTTTTTTTTTTTGGCGTGACTAGACTTTAGACCACACAAATGCTTCGCAAAGCAGGCATTGTCAGAAGTCTGCTGGATTCTTACTCAGGCACAGTAAAGAACTATTCATGAGGCTTTTAAGTTCTCTGGATGCTCCACCTGATTCTATGATCCCAGACAAGACTTCATTTTAGCAGAAGGGTGGGGTGGTGGGCCTTGGCATCAGGTCAGCCTCATAATACGTAAACTTAACCTTGAAACCTACTTTCAGTGTTTCATAGATTTCATAGATCATAGAGTTGGAAGGAGCCTACAAGGCTATCGAGTCCAACCCCCTGCTCAATGCAGGAAACTAGAGGAGGGGTCTCCCATCCAAGTAACAACCAGGCTTGACCCTGCTTAGCTTTCCACGCTCAGACAAGCTGAGCCAGCGTAAGCCTACCTCATCAGTAGAGAACCATCAAAAGAATCTAGTGTCTCTGAGAATATGAAGAGTGTACATCCCTGTGAAAAATTGTAGCTTGCATCCGGGATTAGTAGCTTGCATCCAGCAACACCAAGTGGGCCGCTCAACAAGATCTGCCACAGACGGCCTTCTCCTTGTCCCTTCAGCCAGAGCAGCTAGACTGGTCGGGACGAGGAAGAGGGCCTTCTCTGTGGCAGCCCCCGTACTGTGGAACTCTCTCCCAAGTGACCTCCGCCATGCCCCCTCTCTGTTGAGCTTCCGCCGCTCACTAAAAACTTGGCTGTTCAGGCGGGAATATGGGGTGGGCTAAGATTTAAAATTTTATACTGTTTTAATGTATTTTATTCTGTTTTTATCTTATGTACATCGCCCAGGGTGGCTGGTTTGCCGCCCAGATGGGCGATAAATAAATGCAAATAATAAATAAATAAATAAAGTATGTTGTGTGGGGGTAGGTTTTTCTCCTACTTCTGCTCTCTCTTTCTCTCTCTCTCTCTCTCTCTCTCACACACACACAACACACACACACACACACGGGCTGGATTGTACTATGATAATTGGAAACCGGTAATCTGAATGGTTCTGTCATGAATATATAAAGTGTAATTTTGCACCCCACCACAAACCATCCAGTGGTACATTTGTAGGTGGGGTGCAAAATTACTCTTTATATAGTCAGCTACATTTGTAGGTGGAGTGTTATGGGGGGAATACCACTTTGTGTTAAGGCCAAGCTATTCAGAAAACCCGTTTACCACATACCTAGCACAATTTAGGCAGGGGAGGGGAAGCAGTGCCTTGTCATGGGTAGTGTGGTCATATGATTAGATTTGGCCCTCTCTTATTCCTTACTATAGGCCAGTGATGGCGAACCTATGGCACGCGTGCCACAGCTGGCACGCAGGGACCTCTCTGTGGGCACGCAAGAGGAACGAGATCAGGCAGGGGTCCTGGGTGCCTCCCACCGTGAGGATTCCCCCGAGGGGTGGGAGAGCAAGCGGGGAGAGGCGAGGCGGGGAGGGCAGTGTGATGAATGGGTTAACAGGCAGAGTAGATGCGCCCAACAACCAATCGGGGCTCGCCTGGAGAGGGTTCTGATGGGAGGGGGAGCTCTATGTTTATATGTGCCTGTGTGTGTGAGATAGTGTTAGTTGAGGGTTTAGGGTTAGAGTGTTAGAGAAAAGGAGTTGTACCTGCTTAGAGAAATGTTTACTTAAGAAAATAAACACCACAATAACCAGCCCTGGTATTTTGAGAGTTAATCTCCCACAGACAGATTGTCCGCTCGGGTTTGTCTGATGAGAGAGGGAAATCTTGTGACAGAGAGGGAACTGATGCCCTGGAACTAACCTATCTCAGCCACTGGGTTAGTGAATGTAAACTAACAGCCAGGTGGTAGGGAGAGAAATAAAATTTAAATAACTGGCATGTTATCGTCACAGGCAGCTGCCGCTTTAAATGCTCGGTTGGCTGCTCTCTGCCTCATGCGCTAACTCTCTGCCCACCTCCTTCTCGCGCCCCCTCCTCCAGCCTTGCCTGCCTGCCTGAGAAGGGGTGGCTGGGCTGCCGCTTTAAATCTCTGCCTCGCGTGCTCACTCGCTCTCTGCCCATGGGGGGATAGAAGGGGCTGTGGGGAGGGGGCTGATGTGGAGGAGTCAGGAGACAGCCCTTGCTGGGTCGGGTTCAAAAGATGCACTGGCAGCTTGGAGGTGGTGTGATTTAAGCTGTGGTTGCTTGTGCGATTCAACTCTAAACTAAAACCTCGGTATTCAGGTTTAATTGCAGTGTTGGCACTTTGAAATAAATAAGTTGGTTTTGTGTTGCAGTTTGGGCACTCGGGCTCAAAAAGGTTCGCCATCACTGCTGTAGGCTGACATGTAGACTAACAATGCAATCCTATACATGTCTTCTCAGAAGTAAGTCCCGTTGAGTTCAAAAGGTCTTATTCCCTGATGTGTATGGAACTGCAAGCTAAGTTAATATGGGTGGGATTCATCTGTACTGTTACCATGTTTTATGCATGATAATTTTGGAAAAGTTGCATTGAATTGAATGGCCTGCCACCGCTTTATTACATATGCATTTTTAATGCAGCCTGACATTTTACTATGCAGTCCCAAAGCTTCCAAAACTCCATTACCGGTGGAATGATAAAATGCCAACCTCTGTTGAAAAATCAAGACTTGATGACTTGAGCATACAGTGAAATTTGCATTGTACAGTACTTGTGTGTCTGTCCGTCCATCCCCCCGGCTAATAGCAGTGGTATGGGAACAATTTTCATAAGGAAATTGGTGTGGTGGAGGGGGAGTGTTAATTGCCACACCATGGACCCAATTCAAATTGGGGACACAAACTCCATGGTCCCACAGCTGCTTTTTGCAAAACGAACAAAAAAGAGTAAGTTTCTTCTCAGCCTTCCTTAGGGGAGGCTACATAAACATTCTCCCCTCTACACAACTATTAATGGTATAGGAGGCCTTAGGAATATAGGAAACTGCCTTATACTGAATCAGACCATTGGTCCATCTAGCCCAGTGTTGTCAACACTGACTGGCAGCGGCTCTCCAGGGTTTCAGGCAGGAATTTTTTTACAGCCCTGCCTGGCAATGCCAGGGATCAAACTTGGGACTTTCTGCATACAAAGCAGGTGCTCTACCACTGAGCCACGGCCTTCCCTAGCTGCCTTGCTGCCCTCCTTTGCAGCTGGCACTGTGGCTCCACATTCAAGGTTGTGTGAATTGGACCAGCCCTTGTGAAGACAATGATGCCCATTCAAAGCCGGCTAGTCACACAAGAAGTCCCTTCAACAACACAGCATTCAGCCTGTCATTCCACACTGTGGGGATTCATTCTGTGACGCTGGGTATAAAAATAAGGATGATGGAACAACCTCCCGCTAAGTACCTGCCAATAAATCACAAAAGAGCCGTCTCTCCCCTGCCCCCACCACCCTGCCCCATACACACATGCAGCTTTAACAGTTCCTGGGGGGGTTACTATAAAAGATGATATAATTCACAGAAAACCGAGGCCTCCCCCTTCAGCATTTCAGCCCATTCACAATCTGATAATACTCCGTTACTGTTCTTTTCCCAGCTCACACACAATTGCAGCCCTAAGTAATACTATCAAAACTCAAGTAACTCTGTGGCAGAGGTATTATAGAATATTGTCAATCTCATTCCCTTTGCCACAGAGAGCAATTGTAGCCCTTTATGCTTCAGGAACTTGGCAATTTGGAAGCTTAAGATAATAATTCACACCCCGGGAAATTCTTATGGTCCCTTGGAGATGTCCTATGCAAACTAGAGCATATTACATCCACATCTTTCCTACACACAGGACTGTTATTCTGTTGGCGCTAAACGTTTATTTTGTAGAGCTGATCACCCTCTCATAGTTTCCACTCAGAAAGCATGTTTTTAATAGAATTCATTAAAAGGACTGTGGCTTAAATCCTCTGCTCCATTTATCTAGTCATATAGGCCTCAAATGAAGTCATTCTAAGCTCTGCTACAGGAAAGATAAATGCTGCTCCTGCTGGGATTCATTAGTGCTATTCTATATGTCTGCCAGTTGGGGTGAAGGGACAGGGAGGGGAATAAGTGATCAAACTTTTTCGTATGTCACACCCCCTCATGTATACAACCAACAACATTGTCCATCAGGACCGGCTATAGATTTAGAGCTGGGGTGGGGTAGTACAATAGCTAAGAATGTGAGTTAGGAAGTTCATGTCTCAAATCTTGCCAGCAGCAGTTAATTCACATGGAGGATTTAGGAAAGCCACTGTAGCCCCCTGTGGCGTAACCCCACAATTCAGTTCCCTGGTGTATGTCTGCAGTAGTATGTTTAGTGAGTATAGAATGTTGAACTGAGTGGGTGTGGTTTGTGATGTCTTGGAAAGGGTGGGGGGAGGAGTATATAAGGAGTGTTTGAGTGATGTCAGAGGTAGAGAGTTGGAAGTTAGAGTGTTGGGGGAGTTGGGAGTTGGGTTAGTCAGGTTGTTGTCTTTTACTTCTTACAGTTATTCGTGTCTTGTCTGTCAGGAGTTTTGAGAGAAATCAGTGCTTGTCTGAAAAGTGAAAGTATTTAGAGTTATACGGACTTAGGTTAATTACAGAGTGTTTGGTGTAGGCAGGTTTAAAGTTATTTTCTGGAACTAAGATTTTGAGAATTAAAATAAACTTATTTTTATTTTGTTTGCTACCCAAATCCTACATGTCAGCTTGGCGTTATTAACCTGCATTACTGTTAAATCTACACACACACACACACACACACCCCTTTGTACCCACAGTATCATTGATTAAAATAGATCCTTAATAACCTGCATTAATCTTTTCCCTCATTGGTAGGGGAAAGGTTTCATTTGACCCTCCCTTCAGGTTTTTAAGTGTTGGTGCTTAACCTGAGAAGGGGTTATGTGTCAGGGTCCTAAAGTGTAAGGGCTGTGTTGTCACACCCCCTTCATATGTAAATTGTGTGAAGGGGGCATCATGCAATTACCAGGGGTACCACCACATTCCTGGTCCTGCCCCCAAACATTCAAGCATTGCCATGGCCTACATGTGAGCATAAAACAACTATAAAAAGCTCTGCTGGATCAGATAAAAGGCCTATCTCGTCCAGCATTTTGTTCCCATAGTGGTCAACCAGATGCCCATGGGAAGCTCACAAGTAGGAAATGAATGCAATAGGCACCCTCCCACTCATGTTCCTCAGCAACTGGTACACAGATGCATACAACATCCGATACTGGAGGTATTATATAGCCATTCTGACTAGTAGCCATCGATAGCCTCATCCTCCATGAATGTGTCTAATCCCCTTTCAAAGCTGTCCAGATTGGTGGCCATCACTACAACTTGTGAAAGCAAATTCCCTTTGTGTGAAGACATACTTGTGAAGAAGTACTTCCTTTTGTCTGTCCTGAATCTCTCATCATTTAGCTTCATTGGATGACCTGTGGTTATAGTACAATTACTTTCTCCAAATCATGCATAATTTTTTATACCTCAGTCATGATGTGTCACACATACACACACACACACACACACAACTTACTCACCCTTTTTCTAAGTTAAATAGCCCAAGATGTTGTTTCCTTATGGGGACATTGCTGCTCACACATAGGCTTTCCCTGTACAGACAATCCATGTCAATGTGTGGAGTGGAGCCGTCAGGTGGGGGCATAGCTAGCAGCGTAACCCCGCTCCCAATAATGGCATGATGATCGGTTCACCTGATCAGTGCATGGAGGTTTACATTCCAGCCTCAACCTGCCCATCCCTCCATTTCTTTGATAACATCATAAAATTGAACTACCGGTACCTTACAGGATTGCACTAGTTGTTGTTGTTGTTTTACTGACATAACACTTAAAGCCTTCTGAAGACAAAAAAAAAAGTGTGGTGTACAACCTATGTTTTATGAAAGAAGCTGTTGAAGCAGCAGATTTAGAATAGTTGATCTATTGACAGCAGCCAACATTTCTATAGTAGTATTTTGGACACAATCTATTGCACATCCAATTTCCAACAGGTTTAGGCACTGATGACCAAGTCAACATAATTCTCCAGAAGCTACTCCAGAAAACACACTGGCATGTTTATTTTACAAAATGAACTATTTTCTTTTCTTTTCTGGAATAATAAATTCCAGGACAAGATCCAACCTTCAGTACATTTCCTGTGTTATAAATTTCTTTCAGCAAATTGTTGTTGTAAATTACTAGCTAAGTTTATGTTTTGCAAATAAAGATAAATAATACATAATAATTATTGTTATTGTTTTCAGCATCCTTCTGTGTTTTTATGTTATGCTGTGTCACTGTTTTAATGTTCTAATTTTAATTAGTTCTTCTTCATTAATTTTCAGATATTGTCAATTTAAAGAGGCAAGCAGTGAGGAGGAAAGGGTAGTGTATGCACCACAGAACTCTATATTCCATTCCTTTCCCTCCAAAGATACTGGATTACTGTTGTGACGTTTCTCCTAATGTTTAGCAGAAATCTGCTTCCCTGAAATTTCCACCCATTGGTTCTGCCCGAGAGAGTAGGTCTACACACATGCAACATTGGCAGGATACCATACATTCACTGGTACATGTTTCTCCAATTTCCAGAATGATTTTGTGGATGTTGGAGTGGCTAAATTTCATATATTCACAGATCAAAATGGAATTGGAATTGAGGTATATAGAAGACCATTCCAAAAATCACAAAACTAGTTTCCTTATAGTAGAACCCAGAGGGAATCAAGATTTTCATGTAATTTATTTTTGGGAAACTATGCTGTGCTATTTGCCAGTTTTAAATACACCTTCAGTTTTCTGCATTCATTCAACTCTACAGAGATATTTCATCCAACATGTCTCTATACCTATATATTTACCTTATGTGAATGTTCTTGAAAAATGACTCTGCAAAGAGTCATTTTTCCTTCTGTGAGAAGGAATCCAGTGTTCCCCAAAATTTAAAACCCTCAGTGAGAATGTGTGCATCTCTAGTGTTGTTTTTTTAATAGAAAATAAGCAAGTTTTGGAAAATTCATTTTTTCCTGGAGAGGCAAAGTTTAGAGATCAAAAAGAGATGAAGTTTGTGTGTGTGTTCTAGCCATCATACTATTGCATGTATAAAGGCAGTTTTGTGCACATTATTTACTCTGCTAGTAATCTGCTGTTGCAGTATACCTCTGAAGAATAAGAACAGGCAATTCTGGAGTTCTGCATTAGATAATGCAATCTATCCATTCCAACTTCCATAAAACCATTCCAGTGAAACATGTAACTAAGATTTATAGTATCCTGCCGATGCTGCACTTTATATATATATATATATATGAGAGAGAGAGAGAGAGAGAGAGAGATATTAAAATCCTTACTAAACACAAACTTTATATTGCACATTTTTCTTCCCTTAAAACAGAAAGTGACACCACCTTTCTGGGAGTGCAAGATCGAAAATTCCTGAACACATGAGTCAGAGTGCTGTGACAACATGCTTGAATACAAAATAGGAAAAGCAACTTTCTATGTGATGAAAAATATTACGGGATTATTAAAAGTAACTGCAGAAGTGATCAATCACCCTGTCCCTGGGGGCTCAAAGTCCAGTCTGATTCCAAAAAGGCTTTTTAATGTCTACGGAGCTTGATTTGCACTTTTAATTAATTGCACCTCACATAGTAGCACATAGCTGAGCTTTAAAATCTCTGTAAATGGCACCACTGTTCTCCCCCCCACGTTTTTTTAAATTAAAAGCTCTGGATTCATTTTTAATTCTGAAAGGGTATTTGTGGGGAAATGAAAGTGGTCACATTCTCCATGCAACAAGTTCAGTAGTACCTATGGCAACTTCTACCTGCCATCTTTGCACAACCCACCCTACTATAACTCAGCCTATAACTAAACCTAAGCATGTGCAACAGAATCAACCACACATTGCTTACCTGTTTATCCTTGCTTCCACTTCCCTGCCCTTCCTCTGTCCCCACCCCTCCTGTGGTGGATGTTATATTGTAAACTCCTCTGAGCAGGGACCTGTCCTCTTGTACCTGTAGATAGCCATGCACACTGATGCTGCTAGATAATATCAAAATAAACAATATCTTGGGGCAAATTGGCATAGTGAAAGGGTGTGTGTGTGGTGTTGTTTTTTTGCAGGACCCAGAATGCAGCATCTGGTTGCCGGCCAGATGGGCAATTAATAAATGTAAATAAATAAATAAATAAATAAATAATAACTCAGTCATGTGACAGTGCCATCATATTCCCACCTCAAAACTCCACCTACATTGATTCATACCACAGCCCAAACCTTTGTGCCAGCTAGTCAGTTCACTAGTATTGTATATTGTAAATTGAGTTCCAAGCTCAGACTATGAAGAACTGCTTAGCCACTTTCTGATCACACCATTGCTCTAGTCAACCCACATGCCAACGTGTCATTTGGCCCTGTTCTTTCCTAGAAAATTACCATTCACAATATTGCTTATTCATACAATCATTAGCTCTTCTTGACCATTTATAGCAAATGTGGAAGGACAATTGGGTCATAGGCTCTAAAGGAAAGGTGGCTGAGGAAGACGCAGATATGGTTCCTGTGTAAGGGCCAAATATGATGATATGATGGAGCAGCTGGCTTTGGGGCAATGTGGATCAGGATCATGGTGCTGCCAAGGCAGGAAGATTTAACCCTTACTGTTGGTCTTGCTGATGAAAATCAACCCCTCCTGACTCTGAAGCTGCTATTTTTGCCCCATTAGGGCAAAAATAGCAGCTTTAGAGGGGTGATTTTCTCCGGGAAATTAGCAAAAAGGAAAGGTTTAACCCCTTCCCCTACAAACATGTATCATTATTATAAAACTAAAGTGCTACAGAGAGAGAGAGAGAGAGAGAGAGAGAGATTATCTATCTATCTGTCTATCTATAATTAGCTGCAGGGTTACAAAAATAAGATATCAAAGGTCTCTAATACATAAAAACTGTTCTGTACATTATAGGTTGAGAAGCTGCTCCTGTGGGATTTTAGAGAATTCTATAACACAGGGGTGGGGAACCTTTTCCCTATAAATGCCCATTGACTCATGGGAAAAGTCAAGTGGGGTGTGTGTACAACCAATGGTTGGTGGAGTCAGATGCTGTGGTGGGTGGAAGAGCCAAAACTGAGCACTGGAGCATTGCGTAACTCTTCCGCCACTACCACCATCACTACCATAGAATTTTATGTTGAACTAAAGTTAAAAATATGGAAAACAGTTACAATTCTTTGCTTGCTGCACATGCTGAGTAAGTTTGTACATAATCATATTCTCCCAATTTTTATCCATCCACAGCTGTTTAGATGGTTGCTTTGGAGATGCTACACATGATTTTGCCACTGTATACAATTGCTTAAGAAGTCCTTTATGCAGGAATCCAGGGTCATTAAGTTCAAAATGACGCTGAAGCATAGCTTTAGGAGTTACCAGTGGTCTAATGTGGAGAAATTCTTGATAGTAATCAGCAACCATGTTTCCAAAACTCCCACACTATTGAACATTCCCACCAAATATGAAAGAATGATCCAATCTGACCACACTCGTTCCAATGAAATCTTTTTCTTTCTCTGCCATCTTCACTCACTCACTCTTACACACACACACACACACACACACACACAGTGGAAGAATTCCCATTCTTTTCTTTTATTGTTCCATATGGGACAGAAGACTGGAGGGTGAATAAAACAAATGTAAAACTATAACCTATACCATAACCTATCACTACAACCAATCAGACACAAAAAAATTTTTTGCCAGGAAACTATACTGGTAGAACCAGTGTGGCGTAGTGGTGAGAGTGTTGGACTGGGACTCGGGAGATCCAGGTTCTAGTCCCCACTCGGCCTATGAAACTCACTGGGTGACTTTGGGCCAGTCACTGACTCTCAGCCTAACTCACCTCACAGGGTTGTTGTGAGGATAAAATGGAGAGGAGGAGGAGGATTATGTAAGCTCCCTGGGTTCCTTGCAGGAAAAAAGGCGGGGTATAAATATAATAAATAAATAAATAAATATACAGGTATATAAAGTCTATATACCTGTATAGTTTCCTGCGAAAAATTTTTTTAAACCGCTTTCTAAATTCCTCTTTAAAATGGAGCTTTACTTTTCACAGCTCTCAAAAGTATCTACTCCCATAAATGGGGTGGCTTGCACTTTTGCATGTTCCTGAGGTGGTAGAATCTAGGGAACAAGTAGAAAAATGAGGATAGCCTTAGGACAGATGAGTCCCAAACACACACACACACACACACACACACACCAAAAAAACACTCCACCAGAAGCTTGCTAAGAAGGAGGTGAACAAGCCACCCACCCCACTTTTGCAAGCTAAGATCACTCGCACCTTTGGTTACCTTTGGTTCCATTTGACAGCTGTCAAATGGAACCAAAGGGGAAAATAAACTCACCTGCAGCCTCTGTGGGGCAATACCCAGGGTGGGTACCTGCTAGTACTTTTCCAGCAGGCACCCCCCTGCATATTGCTCACCTGAGGCTCTGCATTCCTGCCTTCAAGGGCGGGAAACTTAAATGAACCAATAAAGTTAACATAAAGTTTTTCATCTATTTCTGCGGCCTCTATAAAAATATTTTGCCTTGAGAATTCTGCTGAGTAAAATGATTGAAGTTGTAATCCTATACACACTTTCCTGGGAACAAGCCCCATTAAACTGAGAAAATGTACAAAGGATTGTACTGTAAAGCTGTAATCCTATACACACTTACCTGGGAGTAAGCTCCATTGAACACAGTGGAAGTTATTTTTGAGTAGACATGCATTGGATTTTTTCTGTAAATTTGCCACATTTTCTGCACCTTTCCCCATATGTTGGGCAGGAATGTATGCTACATTGCAGGCCTTTGCCACTTCTGCAGCAGTTTGTTTTTTTTCTATTTGGGACTTTGGTTGGGGTGATTTTGTTGGTAGGCTTAGAGGCTGCCTGTCTGCCTTTTAGCTTTTTAACGCTGCAATCCTATGTACACTTTCCTAGGAATAAGCCGCATTGAACACAGTTGGACTTACTTCTGAGTAAACATGTGTTTTGTGGGCTGCACAAGTACTTTTGGACTGTATGATATTCATTTGTTTTCCTGCTGCCCTCAGTCCTCTCAACGGCTCTGCCACCTCTTTATCTGCCCTGGTTCTATCCAGAGTTTAAATCCCTATCAGTAATCTGGCTCTCAAGAGTATTTGACTTTATGTCACCCACTACATGATCTTCAATAAGTGATTCACATCCAAATTCAGAAGTTCATGAGCTTCAGGCTGCAATCCTATGCACACATGCTTGGCATTACTGAACTCAATGGGACTTACTTCTGAGGTGGCATGTATAGGGTGGCCAGGTGTCCTACTTTTCAGTCCTCTTGTCTTGGAGAGATGGCAGAGAACAGTCCTTTATTTGAAGGTGTCCTCTATTTGATGGACTATCCAGTCCAAATCTGGTTTAAAGTCAAAGAACCATCAGGAGGGAGTGTCAGCGGGGGCCTTGACTGTTGCCCATCAACAGTTAATGCCTGGAGGCAGACAACAGGTCACCTAGTCAGTCTTCTCCAGTATGGTGAGATGAATTGTATTTCTGTTTAGATTATAGTTATTATTTCTAAATTTTCACCAATGCAGATACATTTGCCTTGCTGGAGGTGGGTAACGTCTTCCAGCCTGAGGGCTGAATTCAGTTTTGGAGACATTCTTGGGGACGCCTTCCAGTGGTGGGGCCAAAGGCAAGAGGGGTGGGACCAAAAATACAAATCAATCCATCCATCCATCATTGTTGTAGCTTAAAGTTCTCAGCCATTGAGAATGGGGGGAGGGGGGAAATGCATAAAAGCTGGGGGAAACCACAAAATGATGTGGTTGGGAGAAACAGGGTGGGGGTCATGTGAAGGGGCATGGCCTCCTGGGGAAACCCGGAGGGCCAGATTGGGACCCCAGGAGGGCTGGATTTGGCCCCTGGGCCTGAGGTTCCCCACCCCTGGCCTATGCAAACTTTATGCAAATCGGTATCCTCCTTTGTCCTTTTTCTGTGATGCAATTCCTCTTTTTTTTTGCAATGTATAAGTAGCCATCCCAAGCATGCATGGAATTGTGCTGTGTAAATCCATAAAATATGGATCTATATATCCACCTTCACTCTGAGTCCTAGTGGTTTTGGGGGACATCAACATTCATCCTGAGGGCACCTTGTCTGGGGTAGCTCAGGATTTCATGCCCTCCATGGCAACCATGGGACTGTCCCAACATGTCATTAGCCCAACACATGTAGCAGTGTGGCATAGTGTGAGAGCCAGTGTGGCATAGTGGTGAGAGTGTTAGACTGGGACTTGGGAGATCTGGGTTCTAGTCCCCGCTCAGCCATGAAGCTCACTGGGTGACTTTGGGCCAGTCACTGACTCTCAGCCTAACCTACCTCACAGGGTTGTTGTGAGGATAAAATGGAGAGGAGGAGGATTATGTAAGCCGCCTTGGGTTTCTTGCAGGAAAAAAGGCGGGGTATAAATATAATAAATAAATAAATAAAAATAGCAGGGCACACTCTAGACCTGTTTTTTTTTCCCCCCAGCTGGGCATGGGGGTGCTGATCTGAAGGTGGGGGACTTTGATTCAGATTCAGTCCCTTTGTCATGGTCAGATCATTGCCTGCTGAGGTTTAGACTGGCAGCTTTCCCCCTCTGCAAGGGTGGGGGGCTGTATAAGATTGTCCGCCCCCAGAGGCTAATGAATCCAGATGGTTTCAGAGGGCTCTAGGGGGTTTTCAGGCTGATATGCCCGACACTCCTTTCGAAACCCTGGTCAATCTGTGGAACACAGAAATGACCCGGGCAATTGACACGATTGCTCCTGAGTGCTCTCTCCGTAGTAGAGCGTGTATGGCTCCGTGGTATGCCCCGGAGCTGAGAATGATGAAACAAAATAGGAGACGGCTTGAGTGTAGATGGAGAAAAACTTCTAGTAGATGCAATCAAACTCTGGTATGTGCCTATAGTCAGGCATACTTAGGGGCAGTGAGGGCAGCAAAGAAACAGCATCTCACTGCCTCTATTCAGTCCTCTATCTGCCACCCAGCGGAGCTTTTCAGGGTTGTTTGGGGCCTATTACATTGGGGCCCTAAGGACATTGTAGACCTGTCTGAGTCCCGCTGTAACATATTTTCTAGGCACTTCCAGAATAAAATCTCTTGCATCTGCAAGGACTTAGACTCCAGTGTTACAACAGTTGAATCAGGTGAAGAATCCAGAGTACAGTCTGGTCCAGTTTTCTTTGATGAATTTCAATTGGTACTGAAATTGTTGGTACTTGTTAGGATATTGACAAGGTGCTTGGATAAGTTTGTGAAACCACTTCTGTATTGGATCCTTGCCCCTCTTGGCTTATAAAAACTAGCAGGGAAGGAACAGCTGGCTGAGCCAGGGAGGAGATTAATGCCTCCATGTGAGAGGGAGTGGTCCCATGCCATCTGAAAGAGGCATCGATGAGACCACTCCTGAAGAAATCCTCTCTGGACCTAGAAGATCTTAACAACTTTAGGCCAGTGGCATGGTCCTTGAGCCGGTGGTGGCCAACCAACTCCAGGTGCTCTAGGATGAGACTCATTATCTGGATCCATTTCAGTTGGGGTTCAGGCCTAATTTTGGCACAGAAACAGCTTTGGTCACGCTGTATAATGACCTATGCCGGGAGAGAGACAGGGGGAGTGTGACCCTGTTGATACTCCTGGATCTCTCAGTGGCTTTTGATACCATCGACCATGGTATCCTTCTGGGGCAACTGTCTGAGCTGGGGTGGGGGGTACTGCATTGCAGTGGTTCTGCTCCTGCTTGGTTGGCTGGCTCCAGAAGTTGGTGTTTGGGGAATACTGCTCGGCCACATGGATTCCCACCATGGGGTTCCCCAGGGGTCGGTTTTGTCCCCATTCAACATCTACATGAAACTACTGAGTGGGGTCATCAGGAGTTTTGGAGTGTGTTGCCATCAGTATGGTGATCACACGCAGCTCTACTTCTCCTTTTCATCTCCATCAGGAGAGGCTGTGGATATGCTAAGTCAGTGTCTAGTTGCAACAATGGACTGGATGAGGGCTAGCAAACTGAAGCTCAGTCCAGACAAGACTGAGTTGTTGTTAGTGTGTGGTTCTTCTGACTAGATGGAGGATGTTCTGGATGGGGTTGCACTCCCCTTGAAGGAGCAGATTCGTACTTGGGGATCCTTCTGGAGTCATCTGTCACTTGAGATGGCCTCAGTGGCACAGGGTGCCTTCTACCTGCTTCAGCTGATGGCCTAGCTATGCCTCTATCTGGACTGCGATAGCCTGGTTTCAGTAATCTATGTGCTGGTAACTTCCAACTTAGATTACTGCAATGCACTCCACATGGGGCTGCCTTTGAAGACTGTTCAGAAGCTGCAGCTTGCGCAAATGTGGCAGCCAGACTAATAACTGGGACCAGAAGGTCTGAACATATAACACCAATTCTGGCCCGCTTGCATTGACTGCCTGTATGCTTCCAAGCCTGATTCAAGGTGCTGGTTTTAACCTATAAAACCTTACATGGCTGCTTGGACTGCAATACCTGATGGAGCACCTCTCCTGACCTGAATCTACCCGGACACTATGATCAACATCTGAGGCCTTCCTCCAAGTGCCACCTCTGAGGGAGACTCGAAGGGTGGCAACAAGGGAGAGGGCCTTCTCAGTAGTGGCCCTCAAATTATGGAATGATCTCCACACTGAGGCCTGCCTGGTGCCAACTCTGCCATCTTTTCAGCACCAGTTTAATTGCCCTCTTCTCCCAGGCATTTAAGGCTATTTAATGGCATGATGGTGTATTTATGTCAGTTGTTTTTAACAGGTCTAGTTTGTACTGAGATTGTTTTAGCTGTTAAATTGTTTTTAAATGTATATTGTAAAAAAATTATGCTGTATTTTATTGTATTTTGTGAATTGTTGTGAACCACCCAGAGAGCTTTGGCAATATGACAGTATAGAAATGAAATAAACTAATAACATAATAAAAATAATAAAACCTTGGGCAGCAGCAAGCTTGAGCAGCAGCCATTTTGAGATCAGTTGGGGAAAGTTGCATGCTGTGACACAAAGTATTTTTGTTTCTTCCTTAATCTCCTGTGGCATCATTGTATAATGTTTGCAACAGAAAATATTACGCAGAATTTTCTTTTAAAAGCACAGTTTCATTCCCATGAGAAATCTGAGTCACTCGCTAATTCAGTCCTGCTGAGCCCGATCACTGATCTCTTAGCTCTGGTCACATACAAAGGCTGTTTGTTTTCTTTTAACTTAAAAAAGTGTCAAGAGAAGTCTGTCTTTCATATAACTTTCTAAAGGACTGATATTTTCAAAAGCTTTAGGAATTCTGTTGGAACAGTTGTTAACTTGTGCAATTTGTTTACACTTGTTTTGTTTTTCTTTCTGGTGTTTTTCCAAGTAACCTAGAATGGGTAACTAGATTTTATTGATGAAGATGATGATGAAGATGATTACTTTTCCCCTTTTTCTCAGCTTCTTCATACATTAACAACAGAAGGAAAGCTCTGCTAGATCAGATTTACGCATTCATCAAGGACTTTATTTCCAACAGAGACCAACCGGATGCTGTAGACGCTCATAAGAAGAGAGCATGGAAACAACTTCCCACATTGTTGGCCACCCCAGCAACTGGTATTCAGAAGTGCAGGGCCTTTTGAACACAGAGTTCCATTTAGCTATCATAGTTAAACTAATATTTGTTGATGGATCTCTCCTTCATGAATGTATCTAAATCCATTTTGATACTACCTAAGCCACTGGCTATCACCGCATCTGTCTTGCTATGAATTCCATAGGCGGCAGAGCAATCCAAAGCCCTGCCAGGCTTGTGCTGCCATGATGGAACATGGGGGGGGGGGGGCAACTGTAGAGAAAAGAGGTTCACCTGCTCAGGAACAGGAATACTTCCCCCCCCCATTATGGTGGTTGGGGGGGGGGGTCCAGGTCAATGGGAGAACTTTGGATCTGGCAGGCCCAAAACCTCTCTGGATTTGCTCCCAGCATGCCCCCTTTTCCCCATTACTGGCACTGGCATACCAACTGCGGAGCAGCAAACATTTTTACATGTATGTCTACAAATGTAAAGTGTGAATGTGACAGAAATTAATGAGCAAACATGGGGATCATACAGTTACAGTAGTCTGACACCCAGGATTGGCTTTACCTGTCTAACAAGTGTGCGCACAACAGCAAATCTAGTTTTCTCTGTATAGTGTGTGAAATGTCTTTTGTTTATGCATATCTGGAGTTTTTACAGCAGAAGTGTCCTTTTTCCCTTTTCAGAGTTTGTCATCAACTATCCCCTGATCTTTTGACTTTCAGTGCCATTTACATTCATAAGTTTCACAAAAGTATACTCTTTTCCCCATTTCCCTCGGAAAGTGCTTTATATTTTCTTGTATATCTTTCAGAAAGCACCTGAATTCTGCTTGCTTACCAGGCTTACCTTCCAGCTGCTCACAACCTGCCTTTCCACCTCTCCCTTCCATGGGGGCATATTTTCAGAAATGCTGCTTCAAATGCATACTGCAGTTATGATAAGGTTATGAACCATCTTCCAATTGCAGAGATGTTCAAAATTCTTTGCAAGTAGCGTTTGCTGTAACCATGGCAAATCTTGAATTTACCATCAGATAGAAGGCCTTCTAAAGGCTTTTCCACATGATTAAACAAAGTCTAGTTCATTCTCTTTTTAGTTGTTGTTGCAAACATGCTCCCTCATGCTCCTATAGTCAGTGCAATACCTCTTTCATGTGCAATGAGAAAGGAAAGGGCAATCCAGAGCCCTGCATGCAGCTTTACTATGGGGCTGCAGAATGCCTGCACATTTTAAAAGGATGAATGGCATGCAGCATGGAGAATAGGAGAAGGGCAGTCTTCAACCTTCAGAAAGAGGTTATATGAGAACTAAACCTGACTAGCAGACTTCTCTGGATTTTGCCTTGAGGTTGTACCAGTTTCACCTAGGCTGTAAAAGCCACTTTGCTGGTGAGGCAGCATGACTGACTTGATGTTGGACACGAGTTATTATTCTAGTTTTTAAAGTTTTTTAAATTATTTTTTTTATTAAAGAAAGAAAGAAAGAAAGAAAGACACCAGCGCAGGATGAATCAGTCATATGAAGAATTCTTTATTAGTTTTATCTTGGAAGTCATGCCATGGGAACAGCAGCCAACTAGGGGCTGACAAGGAGGTTCTTATTTATTAAAGGCACAATCCTATGCATGTTTAGACAGAAAAAAGGCCTACAACTCCCAGCATACCCCAGCCATTTTAGGCCTTTTTTCTGTATAAACATGCATAGGATTACATGCATAGGATTATGCCCTTATTTCATTTTAATTTTTAAAATTTATTTATAAAATGTATAAACTGCCCTTCATGGACAAGGGATCCAGGGACATGGTACTTAAATTATAAAAACACAAATACAATGTAGTAACAATAATATTGCAAAATAAAAGGCACAAAAACTATTCAAGCAAGAAAATCTTTCTTTCTTCTTTTAATTACTCCCAGCTGGGAGTTGTAGGCCAAAACATCTGGGGACCCAAAGTTGGAGAACATTGATCTACACAAACGATCGGTGGTCAGGGAAAGGGGTGGGGCCTGGGGGAAGGGGATGTAGCCATCTAGGAAACCCCAGAGGACTGGACTGATACCCCAGGAGGACTGGCTTTGGCTGCTGGGCCTGCGGTTCTGTACCCCTGATCTAAATGTTGCGGAGGGATTCCTGACTCCCACCACGGCATTTTCCAACACTGTTCTTAGCATTTCCAAAGTCAATAGGGATTGGGAAATGGCTTTCTGGAACAGGGTAAAGCAAAAGTGTGAGTACACCATTTAGAGTAGGGATCAGGGGCTGGATTTTCTCCCCGCAAGCTGCTCAGTAACAGACATCACCAATCGTGATATGGCTGCTTATCCCTCCACTTCTCCCAGGGAGGCACTAGTCCACTAGGACAAATAATCTTCTCAGGGCAGGGAGAGCCTCTGTGCTCTCCGAAGTTTAGAGTAAGAGGCAATTTGTCATTGTCGTTTCATTTCATTTATTACATTTCTTTACCACCCAGTAGCTGAAGCTCTCTGGGCTGTTTATGAAGATTAAAACCTTAAGAATACATTATAAAAGCCATATACATACAAACATGTAAACATACAACACAGAGAGAAATACACATATGTTGTTGTTGTTGAGTCAGCCCATGAGGCTTCTGTACAGAAACATTAACCCATCAGCTTTGCACCAGTCATCTGAACTGTAAAATAATATTCCTGAGAAACGCACTCACAGACCTTAGTGCATTGGCGCTTCAGTCATCCATGTCTTAAAACAAAGAAAAAATAAGAATCCAAGAGTGGCATTTTTCATGCTTTTTCTCTTTGGATGTGAACCTACACAGATTCTTAAAGCAGCCACTGGGAGGCCACTGGAAAAGACTGTGTGTGAAGGGTAACATCATTCATTTCCCCTATTGTCTTTGAGAAGCAGACATCAGATAGGTACTTTGCAGTATCTCTCCCAATTCACACTGTCTGGATCCTGCAATATTAAAATAAAATAAAGCAACATCACTTTGACCCATACACTTTCCCCGGCCTGTCAATAACACTTTTGTGCATCATTCCCACACTCCGGGCTCCAAAATCACGCTGCTGTCTTCTGCCCCTTTTGTTTTTATGGGTAAAGCATTTCAGTGCTAATGCTGCCAGATGGCTCTTGTTCTCAGGGACACCCATTATTTTAAATGACTGTCCCTGATTCCGGAATATCACATCTCCACAACACATAATGGACCTCCCTTATTTCAAAACACTGTAGCTCTATAGAAATCCATAGAACAAACACCACAGCTTTTGCAGCGTCCTTTCTTATTGGAAATGTCGATCTGGCAACCTTTGTCAGTTCTGTAGGTCTGCAATCAAGAGTTAACACTGCTCCCTTATTCAGCCCGATGAACCAAACTGTCAGGCCCTATGCCCTGATTGTTTCCTGCTATCGGAAAACAAGAGCAGTTTCTTTCTGTGCCATTTCCTTGTCTGTATTAACAGAAAGGCCTAATTGCACAAAATCCTGCCATGTGGGGAGTCTTTTGCAGCTAACGTGACATTTGGGATGACTCACTACAGCCTGACACTGCTTGGCCTGTCCTATAACATTGGCCATAATTCTTTACATTAAAGATGCCATCCCACAGGCTGCACAGATCAACTGCGCAGAGAAGGATTCACGGTCAAGGTCTTTCCATTTACACTTAAAGGCTAAGGGATGACTAGATTTTCAATGTTAGTCATACTTGGAGCCGAAGTCCCATTCATTGAAAGGAATGGGACTTAGGTTAGACTAACATTGGATACAAGCCATTAGGTTGGGTCCAGATTGTCTATTTGGTGAACAAAAGTGCTTCTTCTCCCACAGAAGGCACTGGAATCCAGTGGAAGTTCCACACAGCAGGAGGGGGCAGGGAGGCAATCACATCACTGGCTGGCTGGCTGAGGTGTGGAACTGCACCATTTGATGATGCCATGCAATATCACAGTGTGAATGAAATATCACACTCTGTGAATGACTGCAGAGTAGCACAGGAGAGAGAAACATCCAGTGTCAAGCATTTATTCTTCTCACACAGGGCCTTTATTCTGTGGTGGCCCCACACCTCTGGACCTCTCGTCCTTACGGAAATACGTACAGCCTTGTTGCTACTAGTTTTCAAGGGAATGCTATCATGTTTCTATCTCAGGCTGTATTTGCTTAATGTGCTGCACCTGGAAAAAGTTCTAGCTGCTGCTGGTTTTTTAAACTGATATCTTGAAACTAATTTATTGACTATATTCGTGTGTGTCTGTGTGTGTCTCTGTGTGTGTGTTTAAAAAAATATGTGAAACCATCTTGAGAGGGCATTGTGCCCTGAAAGGCAGGCTAGAAATCTGACTGATAGATAAGATGCTGTAATACGAAGAATGCTGGGGGCACAACTTTATTGGCAAAAGGAACAAGGTGAGTCCAACGCTCAGTGAATGAAACAGACCCTGGGAATCTTATTCTGATGTCTCCATCACTTTACCATCTCTTACAGGTACATCCTGCTCTTCCTTTGGACAGCTCATTGCTCTCTACATCTGGCTGGTTTCATCTCTCAGGTCTCAGCAGGATAATTAATACCAGCTTCCCTATGGGAAGTTACCACAAGGTAAGACATCAGCTGAATTCACCCTGGTCAGGCACAGAAGTGTGGCAAAAGTTTCTTTTCCACTTTTTAAATTAATTAATTAATTTTATTATATTTATACCCCACCTTTTTTCCTGCAAGGAACCCAAGGTGGCTCACATAATCCTCCTTCTCCTCTTCATTTTATCCTCACAACAACCCTGTGATATGGACAACAGGCTTACCAGCTGGAAAATTGTCCTCTGTAGAAGAAGCCCATCATTTGCACTCAGAACATGACAAAAATTCTACATTGCACTGTTCACTAAACAGTGTATTATACTGAAGTTGATCAATATATATGTACATGACTCAAGATCAATTTCATTAGTTGTCTGTTTGAAAAGACAGATCTGTTTGGGGTGCTCCTGTTCAGGGTTCCAGCCAGTAATGTATTCCTCCAGGATATTCCATTCCATTTCATGTCCCCTATTTTTTCATGCCCCCTCAACAGTCAGTCAGTATTCCATACCCACTGTAATGCTCCACCCTCATTAGGCTGTTTTGGGTTCCTGCCTCCTTAAGGTTTTTTTTTTTTTGCGGGGGGGGGGGTCACTGGAAGGTTTTTTGTTGTTGTTAACCATGGGGTTCCCCCACGCTTTCCAATACCGCCCTCTTGTGTGTGGATGCTGCCATTTTAGCTACATAATCATAGAATCATAGAAAAAGTAGAGTTGGAAGGGGCCTACAAGGCCATCGAGTCCAACCCCCTGCTCAATGCAGGAAACCAGGTCAAAGCATCCCTGACAGATGGCCGTCCAGCAGCACCATGAATGCCTCCAGAGTGGGAGAGCCCACCACCTCCCTAGGTAGTTGGTTCCATTGTCTTATTGCTCTAACAGTCAGGAAATTTTTCCTGATGTTCAGGTGGAATCTAGGTTCCTGTAACTTGAACCCATTATTCCGTGTCCTGCAAACTGGGATGATCGAGAAGAGATCCTGGCCCTCCTCTGTGTGACAACCCTTCAAGTACTGGAAGAGTGCGAACATATCTCCCCTCAGTCTCCTCTTCTGAAGGCTAAACATGCCCAGTTCTTTCAGTCTCTCCTCATAGGGCAGTGATGGCGAACCTTTTTGAGCTCGAGTGCCCAAACTGCAACACAAAACCAACTTATTTATTTCAAAGTGCCAACACTGCAATTAAACCTGAATACCGAGGTTTTAGTTTTAGAAAAACAACTCATACAGTTGTCCGAACTAATTAACATCTTTTGTCTTAAAAAACAACAACACAATAACAGAGCTTTCAATGATACAAACAGTTTTTTGTTGGAAAAAAAATCAACTCAAAAATTTATTATAGCACTGCATTGTACACATAGCCTGAAGGGAATTTATACAAACTTTTTAAATAATTAGGCACATGTATTTTTGGATAAGGGATTCTCAACTTGTAATATGATTATATGCCAGACTTTAATTGTATGGGGCAAGCTTTACCTTGGGTCCTTTCCCTGCTTCTACAGGTGTCGGATTAGTAAAAGTAAAAGTCAACCTGTACTAGGATGAGCAAGATAAACAAGAAAACTAAACATGCTTAACACATTTTAAACACTTTATGTCTTGGACTGCAAACACTGCATTAGGTAAAAGTTTGCATTGGGCATGCTTTTGCACAATTAATGCGATTTTTGCTATTGCATGCATGCTGATAATTTGTCAAACCTTGGCTCATACTCTGTTAGTTTGAGAGCAACACATGCAACACTCAGGTCAACTGTTAGGGCTTTATATCTAAGCCATGCTCTGTGCATCATTCTTCAAAATCTTTTAAATGTGATAACAATGTAGAAAAGAATTCTGTAACAGGAATTGTAGAATAAAATCATTCTGTTCCACACTGTGAGAAAGAACAAGATCATTAGTGTTTTGCAGAAGGGTACAGTCTTTTCGCGATCTGGTGACCAATGGCTCGAGTGCCCACAGAGAGGTCCCTGCGTGCCAGCTGTGGCACCCGTGCCATAGGTTCGCCATCGCTGTCATAGGGCTTTGTTTCCAGTTCCTTTATCATCCTTGTTGCCCTCCTCTGAACCCTCTCCAGTTTGTCTATATCCTTCTTAAATTGTGGTGCCCAGAACTGGACGCAGTACTCAAGATGAGGCCTAACCAGTGCTGAGTAAAGGGGAATTATCACTTCACGCGATTTGGAAGCTATCCTTCTATTAATGCAGCCCAAAATAGCATTTGCCTCCTTTGCAACCACATCGCATTGCTGGCTCATATTCAGTTTGTGATCTACCACAATTCCAAAATCCTTCTCACCTGTAGTATTGTTGAGCCAAGTGTCCCCCATTCTGTAACTCTGCATTTGGTTTCCTCTCCCTAGGTGGAGCACTTGGCATTTATTCCTATTAAATTTCATTCTGTTGTTTTCGGCCCAGCACTCCAGCCTATCGAGATCGCTTTGAATTTTGTTTCTGTCTTCCAGAGTATTAGCTATTCCACCTAACTTTGTGTCACCTGCAAATTTGATAAGCATTCCCTGCACCTCCTCATCCAAGTCATTAATAAAAATGTTGAAGAGCACTGGGCCCAGGACCGAGCCCTGTGGTACCCCCCTCGCTACCTCTCCCCAGTTTGAGAAGGAACCATTGATAAGCACTCTTTGAGTCCGATTCTGTAGCCAATTGTGGATCCACCTGATAGTTGTTCCATCTAGCCCACTTTTAGCTAGCTTGCTAATCAGGATATCATGAGGCACTTTGTCAAAAGCTTTGCTGAAGTCCAGATATATTATGTCCACAGCATTCCCACAGTCCACAAGGGAGGTTACCCGATCAAAAATTGAGATCAGATTAGTCTGGCAGGATTTGTTCTTGACAAATCCATGCTAGCTTCTAGTAATCACTGCATTGTTGTCAAGGTGCTTGCAGACTGACTTCTTTATAATCTGCTCCAAAATTTTCCCAGGGATTGATGTTACACTGACTGTTCTATAGTTCCCAGGTTCCTCCTTCTTGCCCTTTTTGAAGATGGGAACATTTGCCCTCCTCCAGTCATCTGGCACTTCACCTGTCTTCCATGATTTCTCAAAGATAATAGACATAGGATCCATACTTGGAAAATGAGTTCACTCATACAGGATGACTTCATACAGGATGACTCCCCCCCCCCCGGCAAATCAGTATTCATTTACACTGAGGTTACAAATCAGAGACATATAAATTTAATAGCTGTGTTATTGACAATGACCACCCCTCACCCTATACACAGGCAGGGTGTTGCCGCCTCACCTAGTGACCAAGGACACCTGTTTCCCTCAGGATCTGCCCTGCCACCCAGGTGCACCTCCCAAATAGCCAGTGCCTATCACCACACCGCTATTGGGATGGCTACCACCGCTGAGGCTTTCCTGCGACCCAGCCTGGTAAACCCAATAGATGCTGCTCTTTCCCTCTTATTTTTTCCCACCTATTGTGGGTTGTACCCTTCAGATATGCTGCCATCTTGTTGAATGCTGTTTTCCACTGCCACCAAATCCCTAAGTAGTGTGTGACCCTTGCAAGGCATGTGGGGTTAACTAAAGCCTTATCTATGGATATAAATCGAAAACAGGCTGTTTGGGAAAAAAACACAACAAGGTTTATTTTGGGAACACAGGTAGGATATCAGGGTCAGGGAACATAAGGAATGCAGGGATCAAGTATAGGTCTCGGGCAATAACAGGTAAGTAAATATTTTTCTTTTTATAGTACTCTTTCACTCTTCTAATAGACCTATCTCTAATACCTTCCTATCTCCTTACCTCCCACCTCCCTCCTTCCAAATCCAACTATCTGTTATAGAATTTAGATCAGCATGTGTATTCTGGATTTTATTTATTTTGATTTGTTGAAATATTGTATAACTTTTTTGGGTGGGGATGAGTTACACAGAGCTTCAATAAACTCACATTCAATGTGATGCTTTAAAAAGAAGAGAGAGTGCTAGTACTACTTAAAAAAAGAGAGTTCTGTATTGTTTTTGAAGTCAGTTCTTTGTTCTGATTCTGAATGTATTACTCATGTAGCCTGAAGATTCTGGATAAGAAGCAGTATCCAGTGCTGCTGTTCACACCATTCACATAGCACTAGCATAAGAGGCCTCTAATGCAATGCCATTAGCATATGCTGGCACAACAGATAACCCAGGAAAACCCATTGTGCCAGCATATGCTATTGGCATTGCGCTGGAGATCCCTTATGCTAGCATGTCAATGGAATAAGCAGAGCAGCAGTGTTGGATACTGCCCAAGGTTGCCAACTTTTTTTGTGTTAGCACTGCTCCTGTGCTTTTAATTGCAGCATGATGTGCAATAATTATGCAAGTGAAGCTTTCCCCATCACTTTATCTCCATGCCAGGAAAAGTTTCACTTGCTAATTTCTGTATGTCAGGATGTAAATTTTAAAGGCATAGAAACAGACCAGCAAGAGAGAACAAACAAACAATCAAACAAATGGCATAAATCCTCTATGCATGGACCCAAACCATCTGACTTGTCTTTTGGAGCAGTCACCAGAATTGATGGGTGAAAATATCTGAATAAATACACGAACAAATAAGCTAAACAATGCTTTATTTATTTATTTGTTTATTTATTTATTGTATTTCTGTGTCACCTTTTGGAGGCCAATCAAAGCAGTTTACAAAAAAAATTGACCTTAGCCAGATATGGGTGCTATGATAAGACATGGCTCTGCACTAAGGCTTAGCCTAATAGTTGCATTTGTACTGCAGCACCCATCCTCTAGTTTCCTGCATTCAGCAGGGGGTAGGACTCGATAGCCTTGTAGGCTCCTTCCAACTCTATGATCTATGAAATCTATCTATGGAATCTATGCACGTCTTATGAACACTATGTTGTGAATGCAAACACATGCACACTATGCAGTCCCACACATCTCAGTCCCTTCATAGGAGGTGGCTGGTATTATTTGGCAGAGCATATTAAGTGTAGGGTTGCCAACCAAAGACAACAAGAAGCCCAGGTTGCTCCTCTGCCCATCATAACTGATTGACCTGCAAAAATCTGTATGACCTGCAAACATTTTTAACAGCTTGGAAGTAAGCATCACCACCTTCTAATGTGTAGAGCTCAAGCAGCTGTTACAGGTATAAGAACTACATTGGTCTCTCAGCGGTTATAGAGGCAAGCCAGAAAAAAACAGAGTAGAACCTGAACCATTCCCCACAGTCAAACTGATGCTTGCCATTTCATCCCAGCCCACCTGTTCACATCTGTGAAGCTCCCTTAGGTAAACTGGATGAAATTGAAGTCCAGGACTCCATATTCCAGAGCACGCCAGAATAGGCAGGCAAACAGTGCCTTCATGAAACAAAGGCACTCCGCATATGTTACTGCACCCCAAGTTACTAGAATTTTTATTAGGAAGAAGCAGAATCCCATTTCAGAATCTGATTGTTCTGATTGTTTCAGAATCCCCTGATGCCTCCATCACCTTAGCACTCTCTGGTACAAACAGTATTGCTTCAGAACGTAGGGATGGAGGGATGGAAGAACCAACACATTTTCAGCTCACCACAATTCTCTGAAATACAGTTTGAAGTTCATTTCAAACTTGAATGGGAAATGCTTGTTTCTGCACATATTTTTCAAAAGTGTGCACTTTCCCCCACACTGACTAAAATGTAAAAATGCACATTTTTCTAATGTGGTCGCAATTTTTGTGAATTTGTGAACATTTCTTGAAAAAAAATTCTACTGCTTGCACTCATGTTTGGGTCTGTGAATATGACCTTTTCAGATGATTTGCAAACATAAATGAAATTCTTGTACATTCACACAACCTCCCTCATGTATTCAGCAAAACATATGAGGGAGGAGAAGGTTGGCTAGCCGTGCCTCTGACACTGGTGCACTCTCTGGCCATGCCCCCCCCCAATAACTGCACAGTTGGTTGGATATTTGGAAAGGGTCCCTGTATGCATACAGCTGTAGTATTTCTGCAGAGTCTTCCTGAGCTTCCATGCAGTTTGCCTCCTTCCTTCTCATCAGACATGGCCAATGTTTCCCCTGATGGCCAGTAAGTTTTTAAAGAGAAAGAACAGGAGGTTGTAGATTGGGGGCCTTGGCAAGGAGAACATTTTAGGGATCAGCAAGGATTGCTGGGGTGGATTGAAGGGAAACCAGGTATTCTTCTGCAGGTTGTATTTAAACTGAGCCAGAGAAGAATTTTAGATCTTGTGAAACTTACCCCTTCTTCGAAGTGAGTTTTACAAATTCCCCAAAACTCATATCCAAGCCTGAGCTCAACAAACTTTGCCAGCATCTCTAGTGAAAATATGTAAACTAAATTCTAAGACAGCTTCATGCAGTACTTCAGAGTTATCGGAGCTGACTGAAGGTGAAGAACCAGTCAATGAAGCAGACAGAGAATCTGTAAACCCATTCCAACTCCCTCTCTCTCCTTCAGACCAATTTTTTTTTAAATTGAGCTTTATCAGGGTCCCCTGATCAAGCAGAGAATTCTACTCACATCCAAGCAAATTAGTCTTTAGACCTTGATGTGGCAAGGCCAGCAGAAACTGGGGTGGCTGGATGTAGGGCATGCACTGGATGTAGGGAGTGGGCACCCCTGCCCCTACTCATCAGTTTATGTACCCTATTCAGACTTAACACTTGCCTGCAACCTTGTCAGAAGGCCAATCTAAACAGACACAGAAATATCTGATGGACTGCATCACTTCAAAACTACACATGGGGGTTGCCTGTCTGAACACTCCTACATATGAAAAAAAAATAATTTTTTTTTACTATGTGTAAAACAGCAGCATCTCATATGTAGAAAAATAAAATGCAGAAGAAACATTGTGTTTGGTAAAATTGACTTGCTTTATCCAAACTAAAGAAGAACTCAGCAGAACTTACTTTTTGTGTGTGTGTCAGAAATTGAGTTTGTTTATAGAATACTGGGACAATAAGGTTAAAACCTCAACTGATATCACACATTAGTTTAATAAATCATATTTAGCACATTTTTAGACTGCCCAATAACAGTCTAAATAGAAGTACAGGTAAATTAAAAATGTAAAATGCAAACAATGAACAATGATTAAATCAGGACATAATAAAACAGGAGCAAAGGGCAAAAACAGCACATCATATAAAACCAAAGTAAAATCAGATTATGGATTATTGGTTTGCATGTAGAGATGAGTACATTTGTGAATGCTTTTTAAAAATAATAATAAACCATTTATAATGAAAAAGAAAACCCTTATATCAGGATAAAACTTTTCTGGAGTCCCGTCCCGTCCCCCCCCCGCCATCAGTTGCTATTTTAATTCATATAGGGTGGTGGTTGTTTTTTCGTAGGAAGAGAAGTATTCAGTCATTCAAATTCACACTAGCAGTCTGAAGGGCTGGAGTGCATGGAAGGCTGCAGAGCCTCTATTTCTCTGCACAGGCAGTTTGTTTTGTCCTTTTTACATTTGGTGAGGCACAGACTTTTCTTTCTCCCTTGATTTGGGGATGGTCACTTGTTCTAAAAGCAAGGATGCACATGAGCAGGATTGTGACAGATTCATCCAAATTACCTCCAAACAAAGTCACACCTTTTTCTGCTCCATATGGAAATTGCCAACGTTTCCAGAAAATCTACTTAGGCACTTACACATATTCCAGTATAAAAGAATCCTTGACCTCTGAGGTTGGTAGTTTTGTGGTAATGGCTGAGTGGGTATCAAACATAAACAGTGCTTCTGAAGCCTCATCTCCAAACTGCAAATTGGAAATGCGCTCCTACGGGTACCCTCCATCAACAAAGAAGTCCCTTGATGTGTGATTCTACTCATCATCCTTCTTAAGCCATTATCAGACAGCTGAGATCAGGCTACAATGAACAAGCATGTGCCCGATTGTTAACATGTCAGACTTTCATTATTAAAACTGTAGGGGGAAGGAGCAGGAAGAGGGGAGCGGCATTTCTTTCTTTGCTCAGAGTCATTATTCGGGAAGGAATTAATTCTGGAATGCCACTGCTAGAAGATCTTCCTGTGACAAAGCATCAGAACTGGACTGTTAATTTGGGTAATTATTGAAATTGTTTGCATGTTCAGTTGTTATGCTTGTCAAGCAATAATCTGTTTTCTCACCTTGACTGCACAGATGACCTAACTACAAGCACTGGGAGGGGGGGGGACTCCACACATATTTGTAACATCCTCCTATAGTTAAATCAAATAAACCAGTTTTTTTCTTCTCTAAAATAATCCCAGAATTATAGAATTGCTGGTACATAGGAAGCTGCCTTATAAGGAGTCAGACCATTGGTCTATGTCATAACATGTGTCCCCTCCACCAAAGGAGTCATGTTCCTTTGCTCTATTCTTATCCCAAATGAACAACATGACAACGTAAATGCAGCAACTCTAGACTTTATTAATCCTTGTTACAGCACAGGATCATTCAAATCAGCAGCTGCAAGATCAGCATCACTTCTTGGGAATTGTTTGAAGTAGCTGCAGGATAAGGCAAAGGGTCTCTGGAACAAGAACAGTAAGTGGCTGCAGGACCCTGAATACAAGATCACAGAGTGAGGTAAGTAGCTGCAGGACCAGGCTGGATACTCACTGGGTGATACAGATAAGTATCTACAGGATTAGGTTCATGCTAAGTAGCTGTGGGGTTAGAATAAATGACCATAGAGAAATAAAGGTAAGTTATAGGATCAGAGTAAATGCCTACATGATTATGCTAGATGTAGATAAGTAGTTGTAGAGTCAGGATAATCTGTTACTGAGCTTAGTGTGGAATTAAGCAAATCTTTTCTTGTCCACTTGTTCCTGACTGCACTGGAAGGTCTCTCCTGTCTTTCCTAGTAGCCACTCCTCTGCATCTGCTCACAGGATTTCTAGAGTCAGCTGCTCTTCCTCCTACCCCCTTCTGTTCCTTGTTCCTTCCCATTGCTCGCTCGCTCTCTCCAGCCACTTCTCCTGAGTGTCTTTACTGCAACTCCATCTTTCCTCTCTTCTTGAGCGTCCAGCATTCAAGCTTTTATCCTGTGCTTCGGCTCCTCCTCCTCCTCCTCCCTCAGTGTCCTCCTTTAAAGAGCCCCTGCTCTGATCCCCTTTCCTTCTGTTTAACCAACCCTAACTATGGTTACTGTTGCTAGGCAACAAGGAATACCTGGGGGATTGTGCAGTGACACCCCCCCCCCCACCCATGGCTACTCACAGTCCATCCAGCCCAGTATGTCAACACTTACTGGCAGCTGCTCTCCAAGTTTCAGGCAGTTTTTCATGCCCAACATTCATTCATTGATTCATTCATTCATTCTCTACACAGAGATCTTCATTAGTGGCCCTTCAGATCCCTTCCAGAACTTGAGTAGCTGAGATTCTATTGTATTACAAACAGCAAGTAGTAGAAGAACCAAATGACACCAGAAGTAGTGGTAAGGGGAAATAATAGTTTAATTAAAGAAAAGCCAGTGGCTCAAGCAGCCCCAAGCTATGCCCCCTTATGATTTCTAAGGTGCATGCATACCACTGGATGATTGCAACATCAAGGAATGAAGTGCATGTATGAATGGCAATAGATCTAACACAACAGAGGCAACTTTCAGATCACTTCGTACACCATGCTTTTTCAGTGTTAACTGTTCACACATTCAGTGTCTAGTAAGTAGGGATAGCAGTCAAGAATGGGTAGGCATTCAAAAAAGGTGGTGGTTGGAAATAAAAAAAATACAAGCTGCCCCTGCTCAAATTGACGAAACCTTCTAGAAAGTTATCAGGTCTCAGCAACACTTTCCAGGGTAGGTTAAATGAATTGTCAGCTTTTGTTTTGGTCTCTATACCTTGGACCTACTGGAAACATCTGGGCCCCACCTCCAGGATCTGCTAAAAACTAATGGGGTCTGATGCAGACCCATCAAAAATCTTGGGTCCCTCCTCTCCAGTTCCATGCCTGGACCTGGTCTGGGATCTGTGCTGCTGGACTGTAGACTCAAGGGGCTCCACCAAGGTAACAAATGTAGTCATCAACAGAGGCCCTTTTCATTTGCCTGCTACCAAGGGCAGTTAGGCTGGTGAGTACAAGTGAGAGTGCCTTCTCAGTGGGGGCCCTGCACCTCTGGAATCAGCTTCCATCAAGGGTACATCAGGACCCTTCTTTGCAAGCCTTCAGGAAAGCTGCGAAGACCCACCTGTTTTCACCGGCCTTCATGTAATGTCTGTGCTGTGCTGTTGGTTGTATTGGTAAGTTCTGTTTTATTGATTTTAATTGGTAATATTGTTTTTATGGATTTGTTTTGAATATGTTTTTATGGATTTTTATTGTATCCACTTTGTGTGGTTTTTGTCTTGTATGCCACCCTGAGAGGGATCCACCCTTAAAGACAGCCTATAAATAATTTTAGATAGATAGATTAAAAATAAAAATAAAGGTTTAACAATCCTAAAACCAAGAAAAATCCATAATTAATTCTGCTTTTGCTGAAAAGGGACAAAGAGCTATGCAGGCCACTCTGTGGCTTCTGAGATGTTTCCAGACCTTGCACAGAAGTTCTAGAAACCTGATTTTAAAAGAAAATGGCTATTATCAGGAAGCTGAACTGATCATCCAATGCTATCCTCCATTTTTCTGCTCTTTTACAGGGATGTTGAAGAGTCCTTGGTCCCGAGTCCCGAGTCGAGTCCCGAGTCTTTGGACCCGAGTCTTTGGACCCGAGTCTAGAGTCCAAGGTCCAAAATGGTGACTCGAGTCGAGTCCCGAGTCCCTCCCAAAGCGGCGGCCCATGGAGGGAGCAGGAGGGTCTCCGCGAGAGGAAGAAGAGCTGCCCTTCCTCCCGCGGAGACCCTCCTGCTCCCTCCGTGGGCCGCTGCCGCTGCCGCCCTCACCTCCACCTCCGCCGCCCTCACCTTGCCACCGCCGCCGCCCTCACCGCTGCCGCCGCCCTCGCCTCTGCCACCGCCGCCGCCGCTGCCACCGCCACCGCTGCCACCGCCGCCGCCGCCCTCGCCTCCACCTCCGCCGCCCTCACCTCCACCTCCGCCGCCCTCACCTCCACCTCCGCCGCCGCCGCTGCCCTCGCCGCCGCCCTCGCTTCTGCTGCCGCCGCCGCCGCCACCGCCGCCCTCACCTCCTCCTCCACCTCCGCCACCGCCGCTGCCCTCGCCGCCGCCCTTGCTTCTGCTGCCGCCGCCGCCGCCACCGCTGCCGTCCTCGTCGCCGTAGCACACAGCACGCCGTAGTACACAGCACGCCGCCGTCCTCGTCGCCATCGCCGTAGCACACAGCACGCCGCCAGCGGCGTCGCTCTGTTTTTGGCGGGGTTGCTGTGGTTCAAAAACAGAGCGACGGCACTGGCGGCGTGACGTGACATGCCGCGTCACGCCGCTAGCGACAGCGCTCTGTTTTTGAACCACAGCAACCCCGCCAAAAACAGAGCGACGCCGCTGGCGGCGTGACGCGACGTGCTGTGTGCTACGGCGATGGCGACGAGGACGGCGGCGGCGGCGGAGGAGGAGGAGGAGGAGGAGGAGGAGGAGGTGGTGAGGGCGGCGGAGGCGGAGGCAAGAGCGGAGGCGAGGGCGGAGGCGGAGGAGTCCTTGGGCTCGAGTCCCGAGTCGAGTCCCGAGTCCCACATAAATTATTGGGACTCGAGTGGGACTCGAGTCAGAGGGGGGACTCAGTCGGACTCACGAGTCGAGTCCCCGAGTCCGAGTCCCCATCCCTGCTCTTTTATTGGAGAGGTCATCATAGCACAGTAGAAGAGCACATGCTTTGCACTGAAAAGATCCTAGGTACAGTTCCAGATCTCTCAGGTTAAACAGATCAAGTAGAAGCTGATGTGAAAGAGAGCCCCTACCAGTCAGAGTAGGCTACTGAACTGCTCTGATTGGGCTACTGGACTAGAAAGAACAAACATTTAGCTACATATAAGGCAGCTTCCTATGCTTAGGTACAGGGCCGGTGCAAGGCAGTTTGGTGCAGTCTGGTGCCCTAGGCAAGAACAGATATTTAGCGCCCCCCCCTTCCCACTTGAGCCCTCCCTCCCTATTTCTGGCACCCCCTTTAGCCCTGCGCCCTAGGCAGCTGCCTAGTTGGCCTAATGGTAGCACCGGCCCTGCTTAGGTATGGAATCCTGGATAGTCACAGCCCTGATACCACCAGCTTCTGCTGCTGTCTTTTATTTATTTATTTATTTTTATTTATCTACTATATAAAAGTGAATGTTTGTCCGTTTGTACGTGGGTCCGCGCGGTGGGTTTGCATCGCCTTGGCTCCTACCCGGTTGGACGGATCCGCCCCAAACTTGGCACGCATACTCCCCATCACCCAAGGACAAAGACTGGTGGGCTAAAATCTCCGAAAAACCCTCGCTGCGCTGGTACGGCCCAAAATAGATGAGAGCCAATGGCGTCGCTTGGAATGCTCGCAGGAGCCATTCAGGAGGCATTATGCAAATAGCTCCAACTGGCACATAGAATGTTGATATGCACTGCCTCCACAGGGGCCCAATCAGAGGCGGATATGCAAATCTCTCCTACATCCAAACAGAATGTTCACATGAACCACGGCCGGGACAGCAGGGATTTGATTGCGTAATCCCGGGGGGGGGGGAGGCAGGGATTTCATTGTTGCATAGTCCCGGGGGGGGGAGGGAAGGAAGCAGGGATTTGATTGTGTAGTCCTGGGGGGACACACACAGGGATTTCATTGTGTGGTCCTGGGGGGGGGGAACACAGGGATTTCATTGTTGCATAGTCCCGGGGGGGAGGGAAGCAGGGATTTCATTGTGTAGTACTGGTGCGGAGGGAAACAGGGAATTCATTGTTGCATAGTCCCGGGGAGAGGGGAAGCTGGAATTTCATGTAGTCATGGGGGGAAGCAGGGATTTCATTGTGCAGTCATGGGGGGGGGGAGGAGCAGGGATTTCACAGCGGACAGCTACCTTAAGGAATTTCGAACAAAGAGTGCCTATAGGAAAAGGACGACCCATGCAACGCCGGGTAAAAAAAAGCTAGTTTATTATATTTATACCCTGCCTTTTTTCCTGAAAGGAACCCAAGGCGGCTTACATAATCCTCCTCCTCCTCCTCTCTATTTTATCCTCACAACAACCCTGTGAGGTAGCTTAGGCTGAGAGTCAATGACTGCCCCAAAGTCACCCAGTGAGTTTCATGTGCGAGCGGGCACTAGAACCCGGATCTCCCGAGTCCCAGTCCAGCACTCTCACCACTACGCCACACTGGCTCTCAGTCTTGTTTTGTGGAAGCACCATTTCATTTTTGCCTGTGGTGCAGCACAACTGTAGAAGCTGAAAATATTATTTGGGTAAATTTCTCTTAGTTTGCTGTGGATAAAAGCGGGAAAGGAGAATCCATTAGCTCAGCAGGCAGTTTATGTGAGCACAGCATACATATGCTGGCTGAATGCAGTTGTGAGATAGAGCACATTACGGGCCACTTCTTGTAATATTATGCATAGAATCAGTGTGGCGAAAATTCCCAAAGGATCATCTTGTGGGATTTCCTGTTCAGAGGGATATACACATAGTTATTTTTGGCGAGTCCCAGAATTTACACATGTCTTTTTTTGACTTTGCCATATCATGTTTGAAACTCTCCTGAATTCAAGTGGCAGGGAAGAGGACTGTGCTTTGGGAACACACGCCCCACAACCTCTTGGGTTAACATTTCTCTGGATCTTGGCCAGTGTATCTGAAACATCCCTAATAAATTCCATTCAAGTCTGTTGTTGAAAACAACCAAGAAGGGAAATTCCTGAACCTCCACTGTAGCTCATTGGGTTAGATCCCCCACCCCAGTGTTGAAACCTTTGGAGATGGGGTGTGAGAATTCAAAGCAGGTGTACAGTCCACCAAGATTCTGCTTGCAACAATCTGAGCAAGGGGAATCAAACAGTGCCCCAACTGAAATCTGCTCATAACCCCAGCCTTCTGCCAGCTGCTACCCTGTTTCACTCTCTTTGGGCACAATCCTATGGCCACTAGACACTGTCTAGCTGGCCATAGGATAGGTTGGAGTCCCAGCTCCAACCTCAGAAATGCATTCCGAGCTTGGAGCTGGAACTCCAACCTCGGAACGCCCTCCCTCTGCCCTCACAGCCGGCGTGGTTCTTTCCGCATCAGCTGCAACTCCGAAATCACAAGTGCGACTTCGGAGCCAGCACTGGGGGAGCATTCCAGGGGGCGGGGAGGGGAAGAGTGAGGCTCCACCGGGATATGATGTATCCCAGCTGCATCTCAGCCCTTCCTCCTCACAAGCAGGAGCAAAAGACATAAAAGGCCAAAATTGCCATCTGTGACTTTTGCAGGGCGAGGGAAGCACAGAGGCACTCCTTGCCTCAGCACTCCTCCCCTGCTCGATTGGATGCCACTAATCCTCCAGGTTTGGGTTACGGGCAGCCACATTGGATGGCACTGTTAAGGATAACCCCATCCCTCACTTTGGAAAAGGGGAAAAGCTGGTGGAGGAGGGTTCCACTGGAGATCACAGAGTCCCAGTTCAGGGAATGTTTTGTTATGGGGTGGCCTATGAATAATGTAATTAAATACATAAATTAGGTGTGGGAATCAAAAGGAAAGAATTAACTTCTTTTTTTTTTTTTACCATGGCCATAATGAAGGATTTTCTTTCCATAAAAAAAAGATTCTGCTCACTAGACATTTTCTTGCATAGAAAGGGTGTGTATTTTCAATAGGCCCAAATGCTTATTGCAACTAGTCTGACAAAGAGGCTTTAAAATGAAAAACAGGATGCTTTGGCAATTAATGCACTGATGCTACAAAAGTGTCCCTTTTGTATTTATGAAAAGGCAGCACAGATTGGAAAACAGACTGCTCCTATGTATTTGACATACCAGCCTTACATGTAATAATTTTATATCAAAAATACCCCAGACGCCCCCCTACTGAGTATACTACCCACAAGACAGGTGCTGGGTAGATTGGTAAAGACAACAAACCAGTCATTAACTATTATACAGTATTCTACTTTAAATTATAGACAACACAACTGAAACGTTAATATAAAAATTCAGTTAGATTGTGGAAAGACACCATTTGATACAAAGCTACATTATTATTTTGACAATGTAATCTTATACAGGTCTATTCAAAAGCAAGTCCCATTGAGTACAGTGGGGCTTACTCACAGGTAAGTGGATATAGGATTTGAGCCTGAATTAGATCATTACCATGTAGGTAGTTCCAATGTCAAGATAAACACCCTATTTTGTTCTAGGAACATCCCATGCATTAATAATCATACCAGAGAACAGAGATGACCATCTTGTCTATTGGTTTTCTTGCTGACATTATAAAGATGTGCCACTGTGGTGAAATGGTTACAGTGTTGGGCAGGGACTTGGGAGATCCAAGTTCTAGTCCTCATTTGGGCATGAAGCTCACAAGGTGATTTTGGGTCAGTCATTGACTCTCAGCCTAATCTACCTTACAGGTTTGTGAGGATAAAATGGAGATGAGGAGGAGGACCAGGTAAACTGCCTTGGGTTCCTTGTGAGAGAAGAAAAGGAGGAATATAAATGTAATAAATACTTTTAAAAAAAATTAGGACACCAAGAACCAGAGCAAAGAGAGAAGAAAGTAAGGGGGAAACATTACTGCTAGCTACTACATTCAGCTTTTGCATACGCCCTCAATACAATACAATGATATAACAATTCACAATTATTAGTACAGGTGCAGACAACTGGAGACCATGGAGCCCCTTTGCAACAAACAGTCTGGAACCAGGGTACCTACCCCCAAATTATCCAGCAGGCCAAGATGGTAGTTGGAGGCCTTTCTTCAAGTGTGCTTGCTTATGGACATTAGGTAAGTGGCTATCACAGAGAGGGTCTTTTCGGTGGTTGTGCTCCCATTTTGGAACTCTGTCCCAAGGGAAATCTGCCTTCATTATTATCCTTTAACTGACAGGCAAAGTTTGTCCTGTTTCCTTAGGCATTTGGTAGGTAAATTGATTTGTCTGTATGTTGCTGCCTACCTAACTGCTGCTTTATTTTTTTTACTTTTTTTATTAAACGTAGATTGGTTTGTTTTCTGATTTTATTGCTGTGTTATGCCATCTAGAATGCCAACCATGGCAGAAAAGTGGCACACACATTTTAAAAATAAATAAAGCAATCCAGAGCTGTTGCCAAAACTTCTATTGCCTAGCTAGAAATATTAGTTTTGGGGGCTCGTAATGCTAATTTCAAGTATGAGGCACTCATTGCAAAGCCATAACTCTTCTTCTCTGGCTCCAGTTCAAATCAGAGTCAGAGAAGAATGCAGCTCCTCCCAACCCGCCACAGTCCTCCAAATCCACTTCTCTCTCAGCCACACACCCAGCCAACACAACTCCCCAACATTCTGCTCTGGCAGCAGTGAATGTGAGGGAAGAAGGTAAGGAGGTCTCTGTCCTATGGCACCTGGTGTGCTGCCATGCTTTGCGCAAGATGCAAGTAGACCAGGAAAATGTAGCTTTCCAAAGGGATATTGCAGGTGCCCTTGGAAAAAACTACGTCTCCCAGATCGCATTATGCTGTGTAGCAATGCAACAGATGCCAGAGTGGGGAAAGGCCTCCCTACTTCCCACTGCGGGAAGGTAAACTGTGAAGGGACTGGGGGTCTGCAGTGCAGGGCGAGGGACGATGGAGAGTGGAGGCTTTCAGTCACTGGCTTGTAGGGGAGCCGGAGGCTCACAGGTAGGTTGATGGGAGTCATGGAAGCTATCACATTGATATCCTAAGGAACGTCTCCTCCCATGTGTAGCTGCTTGAACCCATCGGTCATCTTTGGAGGCCTCCTCCAGGTGTCCCCACCAAATGAATTTTGCAGGGTGGCTACAAGGGAGAGGGGCCTCTGAGCTGTAGTGCCCTGTTTATGGAATTCCCTTCCCAAGAGGCTTGCCTGGTCCCCACACTGTTAAACTTTTTGGCACCAGGCAAAGGCCTTTATTTTTTCCCAAGGCATTTTGGATTTTATAGCCATTATATATATATATATTTCTATTCCTCCACCACCACCCCCTTCTGTTTGTTGTTTCTTTTATCGCATCTTACTCTTTTAACTTTTTGCAATCGGCCCAGAGAACCTTTGTTCTTGCGCAGATTAAAAATATAATAAACACATCAACAAAGAAACAAATGGAAAATTTTCCACCCTACATCACGGCTTCCAGCACTCCAACACTCAGACCAAGGATCACTTTACAAGCTCCGTCCCCTCCACTATTACAGATTCTCGCAGGCTCCGTAGACTCCACATGATGAAAGAATTATCATGCAACAGCCCTATCCTCTATTGATTTAAAAGCCATGGGCGGCACCATACGGGCATCCAGTCAAGCATGGGAGAAGCGTGTGGAGGCAAGGATTGCCGCCACACACTTCCCCCACCCTGCAAAAGACATAGACCAGTGTTCTCCAACCTTGGGTCCCCAGATGTTTTTGGCCTACAACTCCCAGCATGCCCCAGACAGCTACACTGGCTGGGGCATGCTGGGAGTTGTAGGCCAAAAACATCTGGGGACCCAAGGTTCGTTGGAGAACACTGACACAGATGGATGATTTCGGCCATCTATGTCTTTTGCCACTGCTCACAAGGAGGAAGGACTGAGACACCACCTGGATTCTTTGTAGGACAGCGGGCCTCACTCCTCCCCTCCCCACCTCCCTTCCCAGCCCCCCACCCCACCCCAGTGCCCATTCTGAAGATGGTCTTCCATATTCAGAGCTGCAGCTGGTGTGGAGAGAACCACACTGACTGCAGGGGGGAGCAAAGGTTCTCCAAAGTCGGAGTCTGTCGTTTCCTACAGCTGGCCAGGCAGCATCTACCAGCCATTGGATTGTGCCCTAAAAGTTTGTTTTTTGGTTAAAGTTATGCTATGAAAAATGCACAGAATTATTCTAGATTGTTATCAAAAGTTCAAAATAAACCGTAGCAGCAGCAGCGGCCAGTGATGCAGCTAGGTAACTTTAGACCCTGCATGTAATGGTCTTACAGGGGTGGGGGTGGCTTGAAATGGCCATGTTGTGTTGTATTACTTCAGTTGTGAAGCACACAAGTAACATTTATCTTCTCCCACACTCCATTTCGTGCTTTACAACTGCTTCTACATTCCTGGTATGTTAGAGTAAAGAAATGAATAAGCAAAAGACAGTTTGCAAAACCTGATATAAATGAAAGACTCTGAGCATGTGCAGTTTTGCATTTTAAACTCACATAAATCATAGCCCCAGGATGGCTATAGGAATAAAATGGAGATAAAATGGTGCTGCCCTGATGCTAAACACATTTTCTTGGGAATAGCCTTTTTGTGTGTGTGGTGGGGGGGGGGAGAAAGGTATAATATATATTTAGATTAAAAACAATAAAATTAGTATCTGTAACCATGTACATGCCCAGCTGGCAACCCTGTGACTATAAAATGTTTCTAAAAATAAGGACGTTGCAGTGACCAGTGTCACCCGCCCCCCGCTGCATTGTAGATCCTGCATTAACCAGGGGAATGGACTGGATGACCTCCAAGATCCCTCCCAACTGTATGATTCAATGATTCTAGAATAGCTCTAGTAATTTACACTAATACAATTTTGATAAAGAGAAAGTAAAATAGGACCAGTAATTTATCAGAGGCAGGTACCAGAAAACAGGGAGTGACCCTGGCAAATAGGGACGGTTGGAGTGAAAGTCTATAACATTTATTTAGCAGAAGCACCAACTATATTTTAGGAGCAATAGATTTGAGTTGGGTGTTGTTGTTTTGACACTGAGTAATTTAGCTTGGGACATTAGCAACTCAACAATATCTTTTTTCCTCCGTGTAATGATGTGACACTGATTCTATTTTCAGTGTAGGTGCTGCTGCTACACAGCATGTTTATTTCAGTTGCTGATGGCAAATGTTTCTGATCCGAGGCAATTACACCCTGGCATGCGCTTTCATCTTTTGCTACCTTGATTTAAAATTCAGTTTGTTTCATGCTGGCAGTGATTTATAGTTTTGTTGCACATTTCCTGGCTTCCTAAGTACAGCTCCTCTGCTAGTTGATATGGCTATTTGTAAATAGTCCAAATTTAAGAACTGGGGCTCAGGGCTTTGTTTTGTGTGTTGTTTTTTAAATGAGAATCCAAAGAGACGAGACACTCTTTTTCTCAAATTCCAATGTGAGCTGCAGACGGAACTGTCCTAGACAACTTTGGAAATCTACCGTTGTTGAATATGTTCTAAGCCATTATTGTCCCCAATGACATATTCTTAAACAATTGATTGATGGAGCATAAAACTCTGTTTGCTCAGGAAAGTGGGACTGCCACCTGCTCTTTCCGCCTTCCTTTGAAAGTGTGTTTTAATTTAAAAGAGCTTGTCTAATTAAATTCACTGTTAGTGACAAAATTATCTCTTCATTGACAAGCCTCCTTAGCAACTCATTTATATTTGGAGGTCCATGTCTGCAAGGAAACGAATTACAGACATGGGATTAAGGGGAGGAGATGGGGTGTGTGTGTGTGTGTGTGTGTGTGTGTGTGAAGCATCAATCAGTCTCCAGCAGTCATTTGTTACAGACCAGCACAACAAGTCCTTTGGAACTGCAGTGTCTGAATTTACTCCAGAATTCAGTCTTGGTTTATAAGATGGAATCCACTGAACTCAGTTCATTACCATTTCATTGCAAACTGAGAAAAAGTTCATAATGAATGACACTGCTAATTATTTGCCTTAGAACACGTCTGTCAATGTGGCATCATCAATCTTCCGTGGTCAAAGTATTATTTATTTATTTATTTATTTATTATATTTATACCCCGCCTTTTTTCCTGCAAGGAACCCAAGGCGGTTTACATAGTCCTCCTCCTCTCCATCTTATCCTCACAACAACCCTGTGAGGTAGGTTAGGCTAAGAGTCAGTGACTGGCCCAAAGTCACCCAGTGAGCTTCATGGCCGAGTGGGGACTAGAACCCGGATCTTCTGAGTCCCAGTCCAACACTCTCACCACTACGCCACACTGGCAATGTGTGCATATCACAGTTCCGCAAGCCTGCACAGGCGTTAGCGTTTTATAGCTTACCAAAATTGTCTTATTTTAAAACATGTGGCAGCGTGATCCTATGAGGCTGCCCGTAACCTTCTGAACTGAGGATTATGGGCATCCTACTGAAGGTGGAAGGAACACAGTGGACAGGATATCTGCCGCGCTCATCTAGATGGCTGATTTTGGGTGTCTAGATGTTTTTCCTCTCCTTGCGAGGAGGAGAGGCTGAGGCGCTGCCTGGATTCCTCAGAATCCGGCAGAGCCTCGCTCCCCCCCCTCATTCCCGGGAAATCGCCTCCCACAATGGGGGAACCAAAGGCGGAAGACTGTCTTCAGTTCCCTGCCGGCACAGAAAGAACCACGCTGGCTACGAGGTGGGGGGCTGGATGCTCCTCAGCACTGCACTTCGGAAGGGATCTCTGAAGTCCCAGCAACTTCCAGGCCCATTCCTATGTGCCCCCAGGCAAAGTTGGAGGGACATAGGATTGCTCCTTTAATCCGATTCTTAAACAGAATGAGAACAAGGGTATTCCTTATCTGATGGTCTGCTGATTATTATTTGTGGCAGTGGTTCCAAAGCCTTTTATTAAGAAGATCTTTAAAAGATTATGTTTTTGTCTTTCTTTGGGACTCATCTGTTTCGAAAACTCGACAAAACATAAGCGTTCCTTCTGTTGCAATACACAGAGCTCAGTTATTTGTCAATTATTTGTATGACCTCATAGAGGTCAATGTCCTCTTCTCCAGGCTGGGCAGTGGTAGAATTCAGCACCTACTATAGATAGTTTGTTCTCCAGGCTCTTTTCACATCACCTGCAACCTGGAGGTGCCAGGGATTGCACCTGGGGCCTTCAGTATGCAAAGCATGTGCTCTACCACTGAACTATGATCCCTCCATTGAAAAATACATTCGTGCTGATCCACATAGGCATGTCCAAAGAGGCTTCCACACACATAGGTGATGTATCCAAATCCGCATCATGTAGCTCATCTGGGATGCACTGAATTGGCTGGATGTATCTTTTGCTGTAGAACTGGATCAGGACTACTGTGTTGGAACTATCAGGTTGCCAGGGATGAAAAGCACCTTAATTTCCCACATAAACTCCTAAAATAGTTTCTAAAAAGTTTGATATTATTAACATCTGATCATCTTTCAAAGCACACATCACAAACATTTTTACACATCAATCCCTTGATTCTAAAGATCTTTTAAACACTTAATTTGTCTTGGCTGTAATCCTAACTGTCATCGACACTCAAAGGCTTTATTGTAATATTATTGAAAGATGCAAATTGCCCAGTTCTTTGGAGCATCCATCTACAGTGGATAAGGGAATGTGTCAGCAGGTTGTTAGTAAATGCTATATCCAAAGGAATGGGTCATAAACAAACTTTCTTCACAGCATTTCTATATTTTTCAAATTTTTTGAAAAGAGGATGACATGTGATTCCCCCTGTCCTCCTGTGTTATCAAGAAAGTTAAGAAACCAGTTTTATAGCCTCTTCTGTCTTTGCACATAAAATGTTATTGAACATGCAGGGAATGTACTTCTCTCATAGCTTGGATAACACCAAAGTCATTTCACCAGTTTTTAAAAAAATAAAAATAACGGTGTACTCCAAAGGTTGACAGACCATTAATAGGATGTTTTCCCTTGTAATATCTCCTCCTGTGCAGGGCTAATTTCATTTTAACACTATGATTTGAACACCAGACCAGACATACAATTAACTCTGTTTTGCAATGGAAGCCCTTTAATTCAAGGTCATATTACATAAGCTATATGAAGTATGATGAAGAAACAGCTACAATTCAACAAAGACTAGTTAAACCTTTAGTCTCTGTAACTATTTTCTTCTTTATTTCATTTTTTTTAACCTCAGAAGTTCTCAAAACAGTCAACCAATAGGCTTGACTCTCTCTGAAACAAAGGACAGCTCATTTTCTGCCTTCAGAGCTGTTTGCACATGCATCCTGTAATTCACTTTTGCTCAAGTTAATAGCATCTGCCAAGGTAATTAGAAAATATAATGAAGTGTGGTCTTAGAATTTCACCTTGGAGCGCTCTCAATTAGTTCAGGAAAACTGAACAAGAATGTCTAGTAGTTTGACTGGTGCTGTATAAACTACGTTAATGGGCTACTTGGAAATGATGGCTTCTAGCTCAAGACAACTGGTCAAACATACTTCATAGAAAGGAACTGGAAGTGTCTTAAAAAAGCAAGCATCTTTAGGTACAATCCAACCATTTGGAGCCCATTCAGCTGGGGACATTTCCCAATGAACGTTGCCATGCTTGGCCGTTACCACTGAATAACTCTCTCAACCACCAGTTACAGAAGCACTGAGTACTATCTGTACTATGCTCACTTGAGAAAGTATATTTTGGATTATGTAGCCTAGCTTTCCTCAGAAAATGAATATTTAAAAAGCAGTCCTAAGTTTATGCATAGCTGAAAGGGTGTGTGTGCGTGCGCGCGCGCGCGTACACACACACACACACACAGCAGGCAGTGACTGAGTGAGGATGAGGAATTGGTGCCAGCAGAGCTGAGTCTGTGAAGTTAAACATTTTTAAGATGGTGAACAAGTGAGCCATTTCGTGTTACTGCCAAATCCTCCCACCAGGCCTCCTTACTTTGCCCGTTTCAACGTATTTTAAAAGCATACACTACCATACTACATTTTGCCATAGTAGCTAAAAATTCAACTCAATCTCAATCCACTACTGAATCCAGCAAAATGAAATTCAGTAAGATTTGCAGAAAAAACCCAGAAAAACCAATGGTCAGGAATAAGGTGAGGGATAAACACTTCCGCAACATTGCTTTAGTAAAGATTATAATAGATGACAAAGGGCGCACAACCCACTGGAAAGTTCTCCTACTCAAGCCTCATTGACATGAATAAGAGCTGTATGGCAGAACGTCGTGATCAGTTGTGACCAAAAAAAGAAAAGAAAAATTAACACAAGTCATCCAAATGATGATATGGTAGAAAAAAAGTGAATGACAAGTTAGAAAAGGTGTGTGTGTGTGTGTATAATTTTTGTTTTGTTTGTTTTTAAATTAATTTTTAAAATTGCAATTAAATTAATTAATTGTAATTAAATTAATTAATTGTAATTTAATTAATTAATTGTGAACAATACAAAAAACAAGCAGCACTTAGCATACATTTAACAGAATAACTTATCATAAGGCAGATAATGTAGACTTAATACAGCAAAATTTGTAAAAAATAAAAAATGAAAGTTACAGACATGTAACAAACTCATGTAAATGTATTTCTCTAAAAGATGTATGATGACACCCTGGAACTCAAAGAGCATGTGTCTCTAGATAAAATAGGTATGAGAACCACATTTCTATAAAGTGGCGTATTGGAGCCAGCCGGAAGTGACGCAATGGGTGTGATATCTTATCCTTCACGGGTTCCGTAGGGTCAGCTCAGGCGTAATCATAACTCCGACATAGGATATTAGAAAAGAGTCATCCTTTAATCTTACTCATAAGACAGATGCCAACAATAAGGAGTATTAGCACAAGAAGAGAGAGGGAGAGAAAGTGAGTAACTCTAAACACATGGTCAGTTAAATACCATTCAGGTATATTAAGAGACTGTCCCTCTTAAAGGGATATCACCACAATGGGGCCGGTGAGGCTGGCTCGAGCAACGCAGAGAATTGCTCCGCGCCGCTGAGGATCGAGTGGCAGCCCCCCCGCTGAGGTGGGGCGGGGCCCCCCACCAGATTTGTGGACACCCCTAGTAGGTGATCACTTGTGACTGAGTAAGATTGTCTTCCAGGATAAAATTACAAAAAGAAAATTATAAAAAGAGGAAATTGTAAAAAAAAATTGTGTAGACTCTAGCGATGGGTCCGTAAGTGACTGTGGAGGCCAATTCTAAATCCACACAGCTTCCCACAGTGGGGACACATGTTACCAGATGGAAGATGGTCCTGTAAAGGATTCGTTTGACATGCTTTGCGCTTAGGACGTTTCTCCCTTTCACCTTGCACTCGGGCTTCTTCAAAGTCCATGGAACCTTTGTGAAAGGCCAACCTCCATTTAGATCGTTCATGGGCCAGAGCTTCCCAGTTCTCGATGTTTATATTGCATTTTTTTTTAGATTAGCCTTAAGAACATCTTTAAAGCTCTTCTTATACTGACCACCGATATTCCTCTTTCCATCCTTGAGCTGGGAATAAAGTAACTGCTTTGGGAGATGGCAGTCAGACATTCGAACAACCTGACCGGTCTGGTCCATTGAAGTCAATTCTAAACCTTCTCAACTCCCTTGCAATAAGACTGCTTTGGGAAATTGGTTTTGGGTGGAGGGGAAAGGGCGTGCTGATCCTGCTGGCTTCACCCCATGGGAGGATGGCAGAGGACAGTCTTTTCCCTTCTCCTGTTTTGTGAGCAGGCATGGGGCAGGAAAAGCACATCCGCTACTTTATACCTTCACATAGGTGCTGAACCAAAACAAAAAACAAACAAACAAATAAAACAAAAACCTTTTCTCATAAAGGCCCACTTTGCCCCGCATGTTCAGGCAATGCCCAGTTCTACTGCAATGGAGTTAGGTGTGGGGTGGCAAACTGGGATGACTGCCATGCATTTAACGTGAGTGTGTCCTGTGAGTAGTGACTGCAGAATGTGAATATAGCAGTATTGTTCTGCTAACTTGATGATATACTGTGTAATGTGGAACCGGTCCTGGTGTGAGAGCCACGGCAAATGGGTTGAGTAGCTCTCTTTTCCTGAGTAGATCCCTGGTGATAGAGCTGAGACAAGGTCTCTCTGGGGTCTGTGTAGCTTTTATCAGAGTGAAATGCCATCTGTGTACCAGCTTCAGGATCAGTTCCTGGAGCATATAGCTGACATAGTCTTTAGGGGACACTTAGACCATATTGAGTGCCAGTCCATAGCTGAAATTACTGTCTCCAGCCAGACCTGCCTCCCATGCAATTTTCAACCCCTTAGTATTCCCACATGATTCAGACATCAGCAATCTATACTGGAACTTCTGTTTCAATAGAAGAGGCAGATATTGTGGAGAGAAACGTCTTGTTGTAGCTTATAGGAGGGTGCCTTTGTTTAGGAATTCTGTATGGTACTACATCATTCTCCTTTCCTTCACTCCTTTTGGGGCAAAATCAGCTTAAAGCCAAATTTTAGTTGGGTTCAGTTGGGTTTTCAGGGTAGGTTGATCATCTAAGACGGGGATTAAAACAATATTATAAAAGCAAATAAATTCAAGTAATCTTAGTGGTGTTATGTCATGTGTAGTGGGAAAGGGGGTCTAAAACATTTCAGTAAATTGTTCCCTACAGATTATTCACTCCACTCCATTAAACACTCATAAGCACACTGAGCTATCAAATTAGCACTGCTGAATTGTGTTATTTGTGATGGCTATTTTTATTCACAGCAGGCAGGAATCATTCCTCTGTGAAAAGCAAAGCATTTTATCCCATATTCTTCCTTCCCTCCACCCTGGCCCCTGCCTTTTACTTCACCCAGCACTACTGGCTTCATAGAGCATCATCTGTTTTGGTTTCCTAGTGCTGAATACTGATCAAGCTATTCTCGATGTGCCAAACTCTGCATTGCTTTGCATGACTTGTCATAAAATAATCTAACACACTGCATTCTGTGAAAATGTTTGGCACAAGTGTGATTTGTCACAAGCCTTGAATTTGAGATTGCTTTTAATTGAAAATTCAGTGCTTTTCCTAAGAGGTGTTTTGTTTTGTGCTTAAACTTTGGCCATATCTATAGCTCTACTGAATATCCATAGTTCTGCTGAATAAGCAGCTTCCCTACAATGATTCCACCCAAAAGCAAATTTCTCGGTAGCACTAATGACTTACATTAAGCATATAGAGAGCTTAATTACATACTATGGTTCACTTCCTATTTTGCCACTTAGGCATTTAACGGGGGGGGGGGGGAGTGCTAGAGCTCAAAAGAACTACAAAAAATAAAATAAAAAGAGTGAAGGAAATTGAACCCAGGTGAACACATTTAAAAACCCACACCCACCTACCACTTTCAAGAAATACTCCAAATAGTTCACGTTTAAAATAACTTCTGGTAAAGGATGTATAATAATATTATGGCAGTTTTGTCTCATGACAATACGTGCTTAAGAGAACAAACATGTTTGTTAAAAGCTGCTTTGAACTAAATTACACACACAGAGAGAAACACTGAATCCCATCTCCTGAGTCTTAAAGAAGCAAAATGGTTTACCAAGCCTACAGGCATTTTCTAAACACATAATTTGCACTACATAATTATGCTTCCCTCACAGGGATAGGGACCCTATGGCTCTCCGGAGATTGTTGGACTACATCTCCCATCACACCTCATCATTGGTGATGCCAGCTGGGGCATATGAGAGTTGTAGTTTAATGACATCTGGAGGGTCACAGGTTCCCCAGTCCTGTTCTATCAAGTGGCCAAACCATGTACAGTAATACCTTGGATTGCAAGTAACTTGGTTTGAGAGCGTTTTGCAAGACAAGCAAATTTTAAAATATTTATTTAATTTTTTTTTACTTGATATACAAGCGACGTCTTGAAATACAAGTACTGTAGTACAGCTTAAATTAAAAATCTCTGTACAAATTTTTTGGGGGGCATTTCGTTTTGATATACGAGTGTTTTGGATTACAAGCACGTTTCCGGAATGAATTATGCTCTCAATCCAAGGCATGCCTGTATTTATTCTGTTGATATTTATGTTATCAATAAAGTAGCTAAAGGATTGGCAAGATTGATGGCAAGTTCAACACTTTGCCTGCCCATCTTAGCTGTACACATTGTGGGGTGTGAGAACAAGGTTTGGGCTTGCACATTCATATGCCTAATCTGCATAATCTCTTGCATGTGTAGATATTCTACAAGCAGCCGATGTCTGCAAGTTTGAGGCTTGCTTCCACAGCTTGCTTCTACACCTATGCTGAGCCCTCCTGTGGCAAACTGGCCCTTAGAGGCTAGTAACTGAGGGCTGAACTGTCAGGGGAAGAAATGAGCTGCAATCTCATGAACAAGTGACACAATGTCCATGTGGTGCTCACCCATCTGAAAGACGATGAGGAAGAAGACTGTTGATGGGATGGTAACACCAAGATGAGTAAAAGATTAGTTGGTCAGGCAGTTTTGCTTAAAAACTGAATCTTGCAGAATTGTGAAAGACACTGTTTGACACTCAATGGGCTGCCCCTTGTAGATATGATTTCTCCACCTCTTCCATGTTCATAAATGTCCCCTCAATCTGCATTTTCATAAATCTCAAGTAGGAGTAACTTATCAAATACCAGGGTGCTTTTAATGCTAGCTCTGCCTGAAAGACCCTTGAAAATAATTGAATTTGTGAAATTTAAATGTATAGTGTCTACACTCTGTTGCCAAACATTAAGAGTTTCACTATGAATGCTGGGTATTCATTTAAACCAAACTTCTGTGTATAATTAAGGTTTTTAATATTTATTTTCCCCATCTAAAACTACACCCATCTTATTGCTACCCCTGGCACCTTCTTTTTTGCTTTTATCCATGCCGAATTCACCCCAAAGGAGAAGTCCTGCAGAGATACTCAAGCAGTACATATATTTAACAGCAGACAGGAAAAGCAAATGTTCCGCTTGTTCCCCGTGGCATATAACATTAAAATCCTTATGCTACACTTAAAGCAGACGCCCACCTACCCAGACAACCACCACTGCCACAAGGAGGAAAATGCTCCAGCAGTGACTTGAATATGGTTCATTGCACATCCTGCAGTAAACAAGATCCCTTTAAATCAAGTCTATTAGCCACAAGTAGCTGCTGTAGTATACATACATTTTCATTCCATCACTGACAGTGGAAATATTGGCAAGAGAAACATTCTGTCTTCTTGAAAACATGGGAAACACTAAGAAACCAAAGCATAACTCCTCTATAGAACTGCACAATCCAAGTTTGTACCTGCTTCCTTGAGTTAATCTGTCATTTCTTTTTTAAAAAATGCCATGTGTTGGAGTAAGCCACTTGAAGTTTGTCAAAGGTTTTCAGCAGGCAACATAGTAAGATCCTCAGCAATTTTCGAAATAAAAAAAGTCCACAATTTCCAGGAGTGAGCTCCCATTAGCCCAAACCCTAAGCATGATTCTTCCATACACTAGCCCTGATGCATAGTCTAGCTGCATTATTTATTGCAAACCTTCCTTAATTTTTTTGCTTGGTGTGGAGCAGAGCCTATTGCCAGATAATGGACCTAACTGCAAAACAAAGGCTCACTGTGAAATAAGCAGTGAGATCTGATGAGTTTTAAACAATAGGACGATGCCAGAATTAGGTAAGGGGTTAGTTGGGTGGTCCCACTTCATCAAGAACTGTCCCCATAACAATGAGTAAACACCATAAGAGTGCTGCTTCCATTATCTTATAGCTAACAGAGTACCCAAATGCTATCTACAATAAAGGGGAAGGGCTGATCCCTCCATGTGTTGCTTCTGGGCTTCCTGAAGGCATCTGGCTGCCTACTGATGGACTGAGGGACCCTGGTCTGATCCAGCAAAGCTCTTCTTGTGTTTCTTTATGAAAGTTAATGCTCATGTTTAGTGCTGCATAAGGATGGATGAGAAACGAGCTCTGCTGTGCGTGTGTGTGTGTTGTTGTTGTTGTTGTTGTTGTTTAATGGATTTACTCACTTCGCACCTCCTGGAACTGATGGTGGAACCAAATGCAATTTCAGCTTGGAAATCTATACATTTCTGAGTCTGCAATGCATTCCACAAAATGAAAATGCATTTGACATGTTGTACACATTTGAAAAATGCAAATAGAACACTGCATACATTTCTAAAATGCACACAAACACGCTTTAGTCAATGGATGAATGCTTACAAAAATACATACATTTGAAAAATGCACACAAAGATACCTACAACTAAATTTTTGTTGTTTAACTATAGTAAAAGAGAAGAAATTGAAATGTGTAAAAAAAAAAAGTAATTATAAGATTAATAATGTAATTAAATATTTAGGAATTGTAATTCCAAAAGATATAGATAAATTGGGAGATCAGAATTATAGGAAATTAAAGAATGAGGTAAAGAATAAAATAGAGGAGTATAAAAAAATTGGACTTTCCTGGTTTGGTAGAATTGCTTTGATTAAAATGAAGATTTTGCCAAAGATAATTTTTTTATTTCGGATGATCCCAAGTGCGATATCAGATAAGGAACTTAAAGATTGGCAATCAATTATTAATACATATTGTAATGGAGGGAAAAAATCTAGGTTTACTAAAACAAGATGGTATAAAGCACAAAAAGTAGGGGGTTTGGGTTTGCCGAATTTAAAATGGTATTATATAGCGCATCAATTAAGACATATAGTGGATATTATAGCACGCCCTATAGAAATAATGTGGTTGGAGTTAGAAACAGGTGAACTACGTAGTACTTTGGGGAATATTTTTTTTTCAAAAAAATAATAATAAATTGATAAAAAATATAGACAACCCTTTTCTAAGAAATTTGTTAATGATTTGAGGTACTATGAAGAGCATATTTATACCAGGGATATCTCCATTAACTCCGGTGGTAGCTCTTAAGGATTTTCCTGAAAACTTAAGATCAGAGCTGGAGGGTAAACTAAGAGAAGAAAGGGTTATTAGATTGACCGATTGGGTGGAAAAGATGGGGACTAGAGATCAAATAATGGAAATTGTTGGGAGAAGAAGATTATCGTGGTTAAATTTAGTACAGTTAGAACAGTGGTTGAAGAAATGGAAAAGGAAAACTGAGTACGAGAGAGATTTAACTAATTTTGAAAAGATGGTCATGTCTAGGGATGGCCTACCAGGTAATGCATCAACAAGAGGTATAACAAGGGATTTATATAGATTGATTCAAAAAGCAAAAGAACAAGAGGATCAGCTTAAGGCAGTATGGGATAATGAATTTGAAGAGGTGACCTCGAAGGTGGGGTGGAACAATATATGGGATAGACGGATTGTGAAAATGATGTCAATTAGGATAAAGGAAAATTTTTATAAACTAATTTGGAGATGGTATTTAACTCCAGTAAGATTAAATAGAATAGATAATAATTGTTCTGCATTATGTTGGAGAGGATGTCAGGAAAAAGGGACATATGCTCATATGTGGTGGAGTTGTAAAAATGTATTGGTGTTTTGGCGAGAGGTTTTTACAGAAATATCGAAAATTATTGGTACTAATTTAGAGGTCTGTCCAAAATTAGCATTGTTATCAATAACTGAGAAACTTATTTGTGATCAAAATACGAAGGAGTTAATTGTAAACTTGTTAACTGCGGCTAGGCTAATGATAGCGAGAAATTGGAAAGTACAACATGTTTTCCTAATAACAGACTGGTATAAGGAAGTTTGGGACATAGCCCTAAATGATAAACTAACTAGTAGTATCAAATGCAAAAAAGGATTGCTAAAGAAGAATAATTTTATGGAGATATGGAATCAATTTCTAGACTATGTATTAATAAAGGGGAAGGGTAACATGCCTTGTCAGGATATGTAATATTTTTGGAATTTAGACTTTATTTGATCAAGAGGATAGAAGTATATTAATTGGTCCCTTGGAGGGTGGGGGGAGCACTTTATGATTTATTGTATGTTGATTATGTTATATTTGTGTGATAATTTTGTATTTTGTTAAATATTTTTTTTGGTTATAATTTGTTTTGAAAAAAATAAATAAAATATTTTTTTTTTAAAAAAAACAAAAACAAAGATACCTACAAATTTCTGAGTAGAAAAAGAAAAAAAATGCTCATATGGAACCAGGACAGAATGAGTTTGGCAGTAGAAAAACAAGAGCCTCCAAGAGCTAGAGTTTGACAGATTCATCCATCCTTGGTGTTGCAGTGTTCCATCAGTGCAAAAAGAATCCTGATCCCATTGACACAAATAGGATTGTGCTTAGTGTTGCTTCTCCCCTCTCCTGCTCTACTAAATTTACATTGTACTGATATCAGAATCATGCAAAGGTTTGAATGGTGTAGCTGCACTGGAAGAGTTGTAACAATCTACTTGCGTTGTGCTTTACTGGGCTGCTGCACTAGGAAGGCACAGTGATATGCACTGGTGTGAAGGTACCTATACTTGATCCTATCCACTTTTTACTTTCCCTAAGAGGCCATATGTTGAGGTTGCTAGAAACAGTGTAACGTCACAGATGACTGAGTGATGGATCAACTAGTCATATATTACACCTGCTCACAAAGTATGCTGCATAGAGATAACATAGAAATGAACAAAGCATTAAGGTTCTCAACAGAGTTGTGTTGGTATTGACATAGCCACACACCTTTTCAGTGTTATCCATGTTGTTTCATCCATGTTAGTGGACCAATATCAGCAATAGTATTCACAAAGAACCATTTGCAATGCTCAACAAAGGGCATCTTGGTACTCTATCTAATACACATCCCCCAGCAGTTTCTTTTAGGTTGGATCATGGAAGGGCACCTTCTGTGTAAGGAAGGAGTTTAGATCCAATGGAGACTTCTGAACACAGAAATTGAGGGGGGACTTTTAAAGTAATACCCCCATACCACCTCCCACACTTTTCTAGAGGATCCCCAACCCGTCAAAGCAGATTTTCATAAGGCACCAGGGCAGGGTGTGTGGGGAACGGTGAGCCAAGATCCAAAAGTGCCACATTCAAAATTCCGCTCACATAGCTCTGAATCCAACCCATTCTGTTTATATTATTTCTGTTATGGGAGCCAGTGTGGTGTAGTAGTTATGGTGATGGCTAACCTACCCACAGGGCTGTTGATGAATACAGGGAGGGTCCATGTTTGTTGTCCTGATCCCATTAGAGAAAGGGCAGGATTAAAATGTAAGAAATAAAGTAAAATGTTCCTCACCAAAATAGAGAACTTTAGACAGTACAGTACTCTTTACTAGGGATACTTCTTATTGTAGACTCAGGTTCAGAAGCTAGAAGCAACTAAGTTTAACAAACAGATCTATCAGTAATGTTAGCAAGGTGGTGGTTGTGTTTTGCTTTTTAAGTGCATGTTTAACCGCAGGTAGTAAAGACGGCAGAAGCTTCAGATGCGTACCAAATGGCTAGGGCTGACCTTTACAGCTCTATAAAAGTGGCTCGAAGTGTGGCAATGCCATTGATTTCCTATGCGAACAGTACAGTATTTTCCTTACACTGCCAAATGGAAAGACACTGGACCCACTCGCAGCTGACAGACAATAAAAAAATTTCTGTGTAAATTGTGTCAGTGTCTGCTACATGTCTCTGAGAGCAATTTGGGAAAGGAAATTCTCTCTCCAAATACCACCCCTACGTTCATATTCAGTAAAGAAATTAGTTGTGCCTATGCAATGGGAAACTTCTTTTACCAAACCTAAGGACTTTCCCTTTTTTTCTTTTTTGTGGCTGACAGTATCTCACCAAAAACAAATTGTTCATAAACTTGACTGTGCCTGGTTTATGAAGTATGCATAGCTACCCAAGTTGATTTACTTTTCTTGTCAAAATCCAATTTACTGTGTAATAGTATACATATTTGCTGAAGTCCCCAATGCAGAGTGCAGTGCTTGCTCCAAGTGTGAACAGGAATCAAGGCCTTCCCCTGTGTGGTTCATTTCTCATGCTGTATTATCACAAAGTTTGCCACCGACCATTACGAAGAAACACTTCGATAAGGTTAGGATACCTTGGAAACAATAAAGTCTAAATCTTCTCTCAGGAAAGGAATGAGGATTGACAGAGGCTGCCTCTCCAAGGGGACCAGCCATATACTTAAAGGTTTTCCCTTCTGTTGGGACTTGAATAAGATGCTAGGAGAGGGTATATTGTTGAATATTATCCTTCCTATCTCACGTTAGTGAGATCAGCAGAGTAGAGTCCCTTTCCAGTTTAAAAGAAGCTTAGATTTGGCTAGTGTTAGCCAGTTAGCATTTGGTGATCCAGGATCATAGAATCATAGAAAAGTAGAGTTGGAAAGGGCCTACAAGGCCATCGAGTCCAACCCCCTGCTCAATGCAGGAATCTAGGTCAAAGCATCTCTGACAGATGTCTGTCCAGCTGCACCTTGAACAGGACCGGTGCAGGGCAGTTTGGCGCCCCAGGCGAAAAAATATTTAGCGCCCCCCCCTCTCCAAAGCAGAAAAAAAAAAACCTGCGCCGCCACCACCAACCTACCTTCCCCCCCGCCCTGGCTGTGGCGGCGGCGGCGGCAGCAGCTACGGCTGCTGCTGCTGCTGCTGCCTCCTCCTCCTCCTCCTCCTCCTGAAGTGACGCGACGCGACGGGACCCCCGCGCTGTTTTTTGCCGGGGAAACCATGGCAACAGGGCTGTTTAAGCCCTGTTGCCCTGGTTCTTCCCGCCAAAACAACGCGGGTGGGGCTCCAGACGCGACGCGACGAAGGTAGGTGACGGGGGGGTTGGGGGGGTGGCAATGGCGGTGGGAGGCGCAGCGGCAGCGAGCGGGAGGGTGGGGGGAGGCGCAGCGGCACAGCGAGCGGGCGGGCGGGCGGGTGGGGGGAGGTGCAGCGGCGAGCGAGCGAGCGGGCAGGCGGGGGGAGGCGCGGCGGCGGCGGCAGGCAGGAGGGTGGGGAGGCGGAGGCCTGGTGGGGGCGGCGCAGCGGCAGCGAAGAGGAGCGCAGCGTTTCCGCGCCCTCTTCAGCCGCGCACCCTAGGCAACCGCCTAGTTTGCCTAGCGGTAGCGCCGGCCCTGACCTTGAATGCCTCCAGAGTGGGAGAGCCCACGACCTCCCTAGGTAGTTGATTCCATTGTCTTATTGCTCTGACAGTCAGGAAATTTTTCCTGGTGTTTAGGTGGAATCTAGGTTCCTGTAACTTGAGCCCATTATTCCGTGTCCTGCAAACTGGGATGATCGAGAAGAGATCTTTGCCCTCCTCTGTGTGACATCCCTTCAAATACTGGAAGAGTGCGATCATATCTCCCCTCAGTCTCCTCTTCTGAAGGCTAAACATGCCCAGTTCTTTCAGTCTCTCCTCATAGGGCCTTGTTTCCAGTCCCTTTATCATCCTTGTTGCCCTCATCTGAACCCTCTCCAGTTTGTCTATGTCCTTCTTAAAGTGAGGTGCCCAGAACTGGATGCAGTACTCAAGATGAGGCCTAACCAGTGCCGAGTAAAGGGGAATTATCACTTCCCGCGATTTGGAAGCTATACTTCTATTAATACAGCCCAAAATAGCATTTGCCTTCTTTGCAGCCACATCGCATTGCTGGCTCATATTCAGTTTGTGATCTACCACAATTCCAAGATCCTTCTCACTTGTAGTATTGTTGAGCCAAGTGTCCCCCATTCTGTAACTCTGCATTTGGTTTCCTCTCCCTAGGTGCAGCACTTGGCATTTATCCCTATTAAATTTCATTCTGTTGTTTTCAGCCCAGCGCTCCAGCCTATCGAGGTCACTTTGAATTTTGTTTCTGTCTTCCAGAGTATTAGTTGTTCCACCCAACTTTGTGTCATCTGCAAATTTGATAAGCATTCCCTGTACCTCCTGATCCAAGTCATTAATAAAAATGTTGAAGAGCACCGGGCCCAGGACCGAGCCCTGTGGTACCCCGCTCGTTACCTCTCCCCAGTTTGAGAAGGAACCATTAATAAGCACTCTTTGAGTCCGATTCTGTAGCCAATTGTGGATCCACCTGATAGTTGTTCCATCTAGCCCACTCTTAGCTAGCTTACTAATCAGGATATCATGAGGCACTTTGTCGAAAGCTTTGCTGAAGTCCAGCTATATAATGTCCACAGCATTCCCACAGTCCACAAGGGAGGTTACCCGATCAAAAAATGAGATCAGATTAGTCTGACAGGATTTGTTCTTGACAAATCCATGCTGGCTTCTAGTAATCACTGCATTGTTTTCAAGGTGCTTGCAGACTGACTTCTTTATAATCTGCTCCAAAATCTTCCCGGGGATTGATGTCAGACTGACTGGCCTATAGTTCCCAGGTTCCTCATTCTTGCCCTTTTTGAAGATGGGAACAACATTTGCCCTCCTCCAGTCGTCTGGCACCTCACCTGTCCTCCATGATTTCTCAAGGATGCTTTAAGGCAGACTGGATTTCCCTGGTTTTGCCCCTTTTTCTCTCCTGCAAAACAATAATCAGAGACACAGTCTTGTAAAAGTTAAAAATAACATTTACTCACTCATATCTTGCAGTTTCGTTCAGGCAGACTTAAAAGAGTTTCTTACAGTTGATAAAGGTTCATTTGGTATTACTTGGGGTCTGAACTTATGGAGTTCAGACCAGCAACTCTTGTTACATGGTGTTGCTCGTATCACAGCAAAGATGCAACACTGCTGTCCCAAGCAGGAAGAGAAGAGCATAAGAGCTACGCCCACTTCCTGCTGGGGCACAGGTAATCATACCTCACTGAGTCTCTTCTAGGAAATCCACCTGAGAAGAGACCAGTGGCCTTAACCCTTTCATGCACCTAACTGGTGAAACATGAGTCATTGGTTTTGACTGCACTTTAAATATCCCACACCTTCCCTCCTTTTCCAGATCATTCAACCAGCGAGCAGTTGCCATCCTCCTCCACTAACATATTGCTGCTGTAATCCAGCAGCCCCTACATGTAATGATCAGCTCTCACAGCACTGATCATTTATTAGTCAGGGTGACCGAGGACTCTACAGGGTGTTCCTCCTACCTATCCTTTCCAGTTATCAGATCATCTGGTATAAAAAGCAACAACACACCTAAACTCAATTCTATGTGCTGCCCCTGGGCAGTCCTTCAACACAGCTGAGCCTCTGTTGGCAGGATGAAAGTGCTGGACTCAACAGTCCCCTCCCAACAGATCAGCACCATAATTCTGTTTTATTACCTGGACTGGCAGCTGGACGTGGCTTTAGAAAGCTAGGCTAGATGTATTCCTAGCCAAATCAATTTGTCGATTGGCCTTAATGCAGCATTCCAGTTCACTCAACTGCCTCTAACATTGAAGTAAGTAGTTGTAGTAGGCAATCACTTGTGACCGAGTAAGATTGTCTTCCAGGATAAAATTACAAAAAGAAAATTATAAAAGGAGGAAATTCTAAAAAAATGTGTAGACTCTAGCGAGGGGTCCGTAAGTGACTGTGGAGGCCAATTCTAGATCCACACAGCTTCCCACAGTGAAGACACAGGTTACCAGATGGAAGATGGTCCTGTAAAGGATTCGTTTGACGTGCTTTTCGCTTAGCACGTTTCTCCCTTTCACCTTGCACTCGGGCTTCTTCAAAGTCCATGGAACCTTTGTGAAAGGCCAACCTCTATTTAGATCGTTCATGGGCCAGAGAGCTTCCCAGTTTTCGATGTTTATATTGAATTTTTTTAGATTAGTCTTAAGAACATCTTTAAACCTCTTATACTGACCACCGATGTTCCGCTTTCCATCCTTGAGTTGGGAATAAAGTAACTGCTTTGGGAGATGGCAGTCAGACATTCGAACAACGTGACCGGTCCATTGAAGTTGGCGTTGAAGGATCATTTTTTCAACGCTAGTAGTCTTTGCTTCTTCTAGTACATTGACATTTGTTCGCCTATCTTCCCAATTCACAGGATTTTCCCGAGGCAACGTTGATGAAATCTTTCACGGAGGTGGAAATGACGTTTATAGATAGTCCATGTTTCGCAGGCATACAATAAAGTTGGTAATACAATGGCTTCATAAACCCGCGTTTTGGTCTTCTTACAGATATCCTGATCTTTGAACACTCTATGTTTCATTCGAGAAAATGCGGCACTTGCGGAGCTCAAACGATGCAGGATTTCACTGTCAATGTTAGCTGTAACAGAAAGATTGAAGTAAGTAACACATGAAGGGCCTTTCAGTTGCTAAAGAATGGCAAAAAAGCTCAGATTAGAGGCTACTTGTAAGAGGCATGTAGTGTCAGCCCAAGTTCTTTTGTTGCCTGAGGCATAGGACAAGATGGTGCCCCCTCCCCCATTTCAGATGCAGAAGCTGACTAGACTGCCAGTTGAATATTACTTCAATTACTTCAAGTGATGGGATAGCATCCTCTACCATACAGGCCAGTTTAGGGGATCAGCACACAGAGCTCTGTCCTCCAGCAGAAAGGAATGCCCAAAAGCTCAGGAGGAACAGCCAGGGGAGTTCCGTTGCTGCCTCCCAGCATCTGCTGCCTGAGAAAGTTGTCTCACTTTTCCTAACAGTAGGGCTGGTCCTCAAGGCCTGGTTTGTCAGGAGCTGCTGTGGCTAAAACCAGGGACCTTTGGTTCTGGGGTTGGCTGCTCCCTGTGGCAAGCTATCATTACTGCTGCCTGGAACAACTTCATGGCAGGGAAGTATTCTTTGACTTTGGACTGAGACAGAGCCCAGGGAGACAGGAAGGTCTATAAAAAACCTTTCTGTTTGATCTGGGACCTTGCTTGAGCAACAAGGGCTTTCTAGTTCTGGTATATCTCTCAGCTGTGACTGAACCCTTGGCTCACCTCTGAAAGCTGCCTATGGCTTATGCTTGACATGGTCAAAATATATTGTATGAACCTTAAATTTTTTTAGTATATATAGGCAGTCCCCAGGTTACAAATGAGTTCTGTTCTTAAGCATCTCTTTAAGTCGAATTTGTATGTATGTAACGTAAGTCGGAACAGCATAAAAAGAGACACCTGATAGTTAATTACTGAAATTGTGGTTCTACAAAATTAATATAACTTCAGACACCTTCTTAAGATGCTTCAGATATTTGCTAACATTTATACCTGACTATTTTGAGATCATTAATGTATTTATGAAACACTGTGTGTTTTCTTTCTTTTTGTAACAACCCAGAGGACTCGAAGGAACTAAGAAAATACTTATGGCTTACAATAAAATTATTGTTCAGACAAGATAATATCCATGCTAAAAAACCCCAGTGTATTTTTATCTTCAGGGTTGTGGAAAAAAGAAATATTTTCTTTCTTCTCCTCCTGATAACCTGAGCAAATAATATTAATTTTATTCAAAAATTTAATTATTTGCAATGCATAATATGCACAATGATTATGATAAATTCTCATCAGTTTCTGACATGTTGGATAAACCCACAAAAAACTGTAGCTCTGTGACTGAAAACAAAAATATGCAGAAGTAAGGAGGGGAAAGACTTGAATGTTGGTTTGGAAGCTAGTTGTCTACGTTGCAAAAGATGACAGCAATATCTAGCAATATGACTATAAATGAATGTTAACAAATAACTATGAGTTGTGGTATTTCCAAACCCCAGACCATGTCAAAGCAATGTTAACTTTCTGAATAGAACTCCACAGACTCTCCTCTCAGACTGGTGGTGTCCATTTAGAGTAAATTGAAGTCACGGGAGTGTGATTGGTATGAAAATCAGGGCCAGACTTGGCATGCTTAAAATTCAAATGCTCAATATGATGCCCACAAAATGACTAGTCAATCTTCTGCTTATTTCACAGTGAGCAGGATTAAGCCCAAAGATCTGGATTTAGTTAGTACCTAGTTAAACACAAACATTAACTATTTATTCACTGCAAGAACCCAGTGGTAAGTATATAAATACCAGTTTTAGAGGTGGCAGATGAGTCCCCAATATTAAATCACTTCATTAGAAGCCCATTAGAAGGTGAATGGGCAGGAAAATGGCAGATAAATTTCAGTTTAAGGGTAGTGTGTGCAAAGTGATGCACACTGGTGCAAAAAAAGTTATTTTCTTATGAGAACCTTTGGCTCAGCTTTAGGTTCAACCATCTCTCAACTACGTACATTTTCCCAGTGAAAATCTCTCCTGGACCACTATTTGTCCTGAATGCGGGGTGGTTTTCAATCAGGAAACTGGAGCAGGAGGAAAGGACTAAACACCCTCTTAATATACATCCTGTACATTTAGAAATGATCCACTGCCTGCTCAGTCATGTCAAAACTGGGTTCGCAAACAAATACCTCTGAAGTTATTTCTGCTGTGTTGGCTAAATGTGGAATAAATAAGAATCTTTAGAAGTGTAGTGCAAACACACACCCCGCTACTAGGCATCATCAGGCGATCACTCGTGACCGAGTAAGATTGTCTTCCGGGATAAAAGGAGGAAATTCTAAAGAAGATTGTGTAGACTCTAGCGATGGGTCTGTAAGTGACTGTGGAGGCCAATTCTAGATCCACACAGCTTCCCACAGTGAGGACACAGGTTATCAGATAGAAGATGGTCCTGTAAAGGATTCATTTGACGCGCTTTTCGCTTAGCACGTTTCTCCCTTTCACCTTGCACTCGGGCTTCTTCAAAGTCCATGGAACCTTTGTGAAAGGCCAACCTCCATTTAGATCGTTCATGGGCCAGAGCTTCCCAGTTTTCGATGTTTATATTGCATTTTTTTAGATTAGCCTTATGAACATCTTTAAACCTCTTATATTGACCACCGATATTCCGCTTTCCATCCTTGAGTTGGGAGTAAAGTAACTGCTTTGGGAGACGGCAGTCAGGCATTCGAACAACATGACCGGTCCACTGAAGTTGGCGTTGAAGGATCATTTTTTCAATGCTAGTAGTCTTTGCTTCTTCCAGTACACTGACATTTGTTCGCCTATCTTCCCAAGTAATTTGCAGGATTTTCCGGAGGCAACGTTGATGAAACCTTTCAAGGAGGTGGAAGTGACGTTTATAGATAGTCCATGTTTCACAGGCATACAATAAAGTTGGTAATACAATGGCTTCATAAACCAGTGTTTTGGTCTTCTTACAAATATCCCGATCCTCAAACACTCTATGTTTCATTCGAGAAAATGCGGCACTTGCGGAGCTCAGACGATGCTGGATTTCACTGTCGATGTTAGCTGTAACAGAAAGATAGCTGCCAAGATAGAGAAAATGATCGACATTTTCCAGTATTGTCCCGCCAAGCTGGATAGATGGCATCACCAAAGGATTGGCTTGCACTTGCTGATGAAGCACTTTGGTTTTTTTTGATGTTAAGTGAGAGACCAAGTTTTTCGTATGCTTCTGCAAAAGCATTTAGGATAGTTTGGAGATCATCCTCTGAATGTGCGGAGACCACATTATCATCAGCATACTGAAGTTCCACAACAGAGGTTGTAATTACCTTACTTTTTGCTTTCAGCCTGCTGAGATTAAAAAGCTTTCCATCTGTTCGATATATAATTCCCACACCGGTGGGAAGTTTCCCCTTGACAAGATGTAAAACCATGGCGATGAAAATGGCAAATAATGTTGGGGCAATAACACATCCCTGTTTAACACCTGATCCCACTTTAAATAGAGCACCATGAGAGCCGTTGTTGTCCAAAACCGTTGCCGTCATGTTGTCATGGAGAAGTCGCAAGATATTCACAAATTTATTGGGGCATCCAATTTTCATAAGGATAGTCCAGAGAGCTGTACGGTCTACAGTATCAAAGGCCTTAGCCAAATCGATAAATGCCATATAAAGGGGTTGATTTTGCTCCCGGCATTTTTCTTGGAGCTGACGTGCAGTAAAAATCATGAGACCATAGGACCATAGGAAGCTGCCTTATGTGGAGTCAGACCGTTAGTCTACTTAGCCCAGTGTTGTTGACACCGATTGGCAGCAGTTCTCCAGAGTTTCAGGCAGGATTCTTTCATAGCCCAACTTCAAGATATCAGGATTGAACTTGAGACTTTTGCATGCAAAGCATGTGCTCTACCACTGAGCTACTGCCCCTCTCATATATTGTTTTCCTCCCATATATTGTTTTACTGTATTCCCAGTTCTCTATTCTATACTATGCAGTTCAGGGCCTAACTGCACATGACTCTTACAACACGTTTAGCAGTCACATTATTGTTTATGTTAAAATATAAATACCAGGTATGGGGTGAGTGGGTTGATAGTTATTGACACTGCAGCATGTGGGGAGAGGAGCTTTAAGCCTTCCATCTCCTGATACACTCCCAGTAAAAATTGCCCTCCCACACACACACACACACACACACCTCTGTAGTAGTAAGCATTGGGGAGGGGAACCCCGCTCCCAATTGTGCCAATGGGAGGTTTTAATTGCCATGTGGGGCAAGTAAGTCTTATTGAGAGGGCAGCTGGAAACAGGAGGCATAAACCACCCTCCTGGTACACTGCAGTGCAGGCAGCTATTTCCCAACACACCCACTTGGTAGTTAATTTTTAAAAAAAACCATTGATTTTATTATTTTATTTTATTTATTTCAGATCATTTCTATACCACTTTTCATTAAAAAAAAACCCCAAAGTAGTTTACAAGATAAAATCGTGATAAAATACGATGAAACCAATCATTAAAGCAATAAAGCAGAGATAAAACAATCAACTACCTAGGGAGGTGGTGGGCTCTCCCAATCTGGAGGCATTCAAGGCGCAGCTGGACAGCCATCTGTCAGGGATGCTTTGACCTGGATTCCTGCATTGAGCAGGGGGTTGGACTCGATGGCCTTGTAGGCCCCTTCCAACTCTACTTTTCTATGATTCTATGATTCTATGAAATCTCGTTTAAGTAACCAGGGGTAGCTGGCAATTCTAGTGGTCAGGGAAACACCTGGGCAAACAGATGTGTCTTAAGTTGTCAGCGGAAACACTCCACAGCAGGAACCTGCCCGCTGTCAAGGGGGAGATCATTCCACATGGTAGGCATCACAACTGAGAAGACCCTCCTCTGCACCATGGCCAAATAAACCTCAGTAGGCCACGGTATGGTAAGCAAGGTGCAACCAAAGTGATGCTAATCACATCATTAGTGTCATGTGTAGTGAGACCCCAGATTCTTACCAAGGTGGTACTCCTCTTCAGCCTATGGAGTGAGCCCTTCCTTTCCCCTCCACAATACATCTAATGGCAAGTCTGATGTGGGTGAACTTAACAGAGGCCCATCTGTGCAATGGCTTAGTTTCTGTTATCTTTTTTTCAGGGGACCAGCATTTGGAAAGCTGTGTCAATGAGTGGAGGTGAACAGAGGGGACAGCAGGTATGATACTGCCCCCCTCCACAAGTTGATTATCTGACATTCCCAAGCATCTGATGGACTAAAGTGCTGGACCTTGAACTAGGAAACCAAGATCAAATTCCTGTCTACCTTTGGTGCTTATTGAGGTACTTTGGGCAATTCACTGTGTGAGGATAAATTGTGATAAGTTCTATGTACACTGAGCTCTTTTAATAAATGGAAAAGTTACCATGTGGACAATTTCATGTGGTGAAATAGTGGGTTTGCTTTGACATGGTAACTACCAGCTCTCACCACATGAGGGCTCATACAAGAAAACTCATGTACAGGATGAAACACACCACATGGTGTGTTTAGCATATTAAAAAATGAAGGTGTGAATCAGTCCTTAGAATACCTGTAAGCATAAGAAAATGCTTTGAATGAACACTTCAGATTTCTGCAGGATAGCTTATGCACATCATGCAAAATGAGTTTTCGAACCCTATTATAAATTAGGAAAAATGCGTAAGTTAAGCATTTTCTTCTAAATGCTAGCTTTCTTTAGCTGAACCAGTTCTCCATTCAGGTATCTGGGAGCATATTTTGAGCAATGGAGAGGGTTCACCTATTTGTAAACAGCATTCAGAGGATATGTGAACATGGTTCCAGACACTCTTGTGCCTAGGTACTATCAGTCATAGGTGTAGCTAATTAAAGCAGGAATATAGGTAGGTACAAAAGTTGTTGGATTAAACATAGTAAGTTTTTTTCTCGTTTTTAAAGAATGTTTTATGTCAAAGCAGCAAAAGGAAACACAGAGGAGACAATAGTTGCCCGAAAGACTTTAGATGAATCAATTAGTCTTTCAATGCCAAAGCCACCTCCACCTAGCAACAAACTGGGTTTTTGTTTGTCTGTTTTGTTTTTGTAAGGGATGTTTATATAGCTCACAACAAACTTACGGAGAAATGCAGCAATTCAGAGCTCACAATCAAAAAGAAAGACTTTCATCTAATAATCCATTTTACCTAGGAAGTGAAGTACTACAAATGCTCGAGTCCCAAAGGGAAACAGAACAATTGCCCTCTCCTGAGCACCAACAATACGATCTGTATTTTAGAGTTCATGAATAACTATCGAGACCAGAAGCAACACGTAGCAGGATGACAAGGAAAATACATGAAGAGTAGGGGCTGGAAAGCAGCTCCCTAAGGCATCGGTCCTCAAGGTGCCATGTTGTTTTACTAAACTGAAGCCAGTTGGGATGAGGTAGTGACTTGCTTGACAGCTAAATCCTATAAATTAGCACATTAGAAGGATGTCTTAACATTTTAGTGGCATTTGCAATGCTGAATTGGCCCTAAGGATGAATGTAACTGGGACAAGGAAATTCTTGCTTTCATAAAATAGGCATGTTTGTCAGAATGGAATCCAAAAGGTCACTCACTTTCTTGACAGTAGTCTATAGGGATGAGGTAGCAGCCAGCAGTTTATATTGATGTAATGGGCACTACAGAAAGTTTTCTCTTCTTATTGCTGAGATTTTGACATAAGACGATTTCCATTTTATTGACATTCTTCCATAACATACAGCTGGTCTCAAAACTGTCTGCTACTGTGAGGAAAATGTGGAACATTTGGGTTTGGGGGAAAATATGGCCAAGTATTTAGTAATAATCATTAAAATATGTCAATGTCCTGATGGTTGTCAATGGCCTGTTATTATTTGTCTGGTAACATCTAATGGGTAAAAAGGGGCTTAGTAAAAGGAGCTTGATGGTCTTTAATGACTTGGAGTGGAATCAGTCTCCAGCCTGCAAGATGTGATGCCCTCCAGAGTCTGGAGGGGGAGGGAGAGGCAGAGGCCCAGTTCAGATGATCACCTACATCATGGTCTGGGTCATCGGTGGGAAGCTTCAGGGAGCCCTGGGGGCCACTTTCCACACACAGATCCCCCACAGACTGACCACTGCCTCCACACCAGCAAAATAAATAAATAAATTGGTGGAGGGGTTTCACCCTCAATTGTTCCCTGTTTTGTCCACATCTCAAAGTCCAACATTTCAGTTGGCACAGATTTTTCTTAACCCATATGATGAGCTGTGCCAGCCAAAATTTATTCTATACAACTATTAAAGGCACAATAGCCTTACCCTTCTTTACATTTGGTCATCCTTAAAATGCACACAAATATGGATGAGCAGAAGGCGACAAAGAGGGCCTTGTGTCTTCCCTAGCAACTGATTACACTTCACATGCTGAGGAGCCTGAGGCTAGACCCTGTATGTCAGGGGTCCCCAATCTTTTTGGACTCCACATTTGGCTCCCATGGAGGATGTGGCTAGTCACATAATGACTCCAATGGGGGCCCAGCTAGCCAAAAGACAAGTAATTCACCCAAGAAACAGAGTACAAGCACAGGAAGGGTCTGAACTCCAAAGCCAAGCCACATATTTGACCCCACAGAAGCACACTGAAATACCCATTTAAGGCTGCAATACTATGCATGGGATTCAATGGATTGATCTGCTCATCCACACACACACACACCTCTCCTCTCCCTAGCCGAAAGGAAAGGAAAATGCCCCCAGCTGAGAAAGGAAAGGAAAGGAAAAGTTGTCTCTACCTCAAGCCCAGGCTCAGCTACTCTGTTCTCCACCTGGCACTCCTGCCTCCTCCTTCTCTGCCATCGGAGCCCCTGCCCCAGAAGGTGGTGTGTGTGTGCGCACGCACGCACGCATGTGTGCGCACACATGTGCGTGTGCATGTGTGTGCATGAAGAATGAGGGCAAGGGCTGGGGAGGGAGAGAAAAAAACAAGGCTAGGGGCTGGGAGAAGGAAAAATAGTGAGACAAAGGAATGAGAAGGAGAGAAAGATCAATGCTAGGGACTCAGAGGTAAGGGGAAATAGCCTGAGGCAGGGCGAGGCTAGGGACTGGGAGGGAGGGGGAGATAACAAGGTCTTGTGGGGAGAGAAATACCAAGCCTAGCAGGCTGGGAGGGAAGGAGAAATAGCAAGGCAAGGGGGGAGAACGAGCTAGGTAAAGATGTGTGGGAGGGAGAGAAATAGTGAGGCTAGAGGTTGGGAGGGGGAAATAACAAGGTGGGGGGAGAAAAAGAGCAGGGCTAGAGCCATGGAGTGGGGGAGAAACAGCGAGGTAAAGGGGTGGGGGGAGGGAGAAATAGCGAGGCAAAGGGAAGAGAAAGAGCGAAGTTAGAGGCTCAGAGTGGCTGGAGAGAGAGCGAGAACAAAGCTGGAAAAGTCAGTTCCAGAGGAAGAAGATTGGGCGGGACCAGAAAGCATCTCTTCCCTTGCCTTCCTGCCCTTTGAACAGCTCATCAGTGGTAGGTTCAGGAACGACAACCTGGTGGTGCCCTATCATTTTTCAAGATTTTTATAATAAATATTTTTTAAAGAGGGCAGGGAGTGGAGAGCTTTGTGGGTGCCGTTGGAGTTGCCAGAGGGTGTTATGGCGGCAGCCACGGGAGCTGCGCAGGAACCCTTGCTTATTGCTATAAAGCTAGGGATAGATGGATCTGTCAATCTCCATCTCGCTGAGATTGTCCGTTTTTTGAGCTCAATAAGCTCATTCCAGCCCATTTCTGCATGAGCTTGCAATTATAATAATAATAATAATAATAATAATAATAATAATGCGAATGGAAATCCGTATACATTTTTCATAATGTACACATCAATGTATGCACTTGAGTGCATTTTAAACATATGCATTTTGGATGCATGAATCCATTGACTAAAGCATGTTTGTGTGTATTTTGGAAATGTGCACATTTTTCATTGCACATTTTTTTTTCAAATGTGCACATGTTGTCAAACGTGTTTTACTTGTTTTGCAGAATGCATCGCAAGTTTGGATATGTACAGTATGGTTTTCTGACCGCAACTTGTGTTTGGGCCCATGTTTGGGTCAGGGAGGTGCAAACTGGGTCAATCTGTATAAATAAATAAATAAATAAATTGATGGAGTGAATTTCTCACACATTCCCATATAAAGCCCATTGACATTCCTGACTGGTACTGTTTGCAGTGAAGTCATCACCGAAGCTCTGTGCCAGCTCTTATACCAATTTCTTCCTTCATTAATTCAGTAGTTTACAGTTTGCAAGCCACTGCGATTCAAGAGCAGAGAACAGTGGCACAATGACTCATGCTTTAGAGATTTCCTCCTTTTGATACAAGGAGGAGAATCTCATTAGGTGATGCTAGAAAGCAGCACAATCAGTTCCAGCCTTATTTGGTAATTTGCAGGGATGGGGACTCGGACTCAAGGACTCGACTCGTGAGTCGGACTGAGTCCCCCCTCTGACTCGACTCGGACTCGAGTCCCAATATTTTTAATGGGACTCGAGACTCGACTCGGGACTCGAGACTAAGGACTCGTCAACATCCCTGGGCTGTTGACGAGTCTTCTGGCTGTGCCAGAAGGAGCGCGATCACCGGTGAAGAGTGCATGGAAGCAAGGCGCGCCGCTGCTCGGCCACTATGGACAGCTACCAGGAGCGCAGCCCCAACGATGTGTTGAGATTTATTTTGATTGATGTGTTGTTGTGGGGGGTTTGGGTTAGGGTCAGACATTTTGGGTTTGGCTGCCTCTGCCTGCCTGTTTGGGGTTCCCTGCCTCCTCTGCCTGCCTGGTTATTTTGGGTTCGTCTGCCTGGTCTGTTCTTGCCAAAATCAGTTGCAGAGTTTTGAAATAAAAAGGCACACTTGTGCCTAGAATTTATTTAAGCCACACATCTGAAGTAGCCTTATTTTGTTGGGGGGAAACCCCATTGATTTTAATAGGGACTCGTGGAGTCAGTTTTGGGAGTGACTCAGGACTCGTGACTCGTGAGTCACCATTTTGGACCAAGGACTCGGACTCGGACTCGAGACTCGGGTCCAAAGACTCGTGACTCGACTCGTGACTCGAGACCAAGGACTCTTCAACATCCCTGGTAATTTGTTTATCAAACAGAAGCAGCCATTGTTAACCACTAAAAAGAGGGAAAAGGTGGACTTGATGCTTGGGTGGAAAGATACAGGTCATCCAGAGCTTATTTTTAATGACTGTATTTCTGGGAGATGTTTACGAAGCTCGGAAGACCAAAATTCCACAGGTATAATAACTTCTGCAATCATACCACTGCAGCGACTGGGGATGGGGAAAGAGATACCTGTTGATTGATGCCCATGGCAGCAGAGTCCATAAACAGAAGTTCTGTTATTTTGGGGAGGGGGACTCTCCCTCATAAGCCTCCTAGAGACAAGGTACATCACCTGATCAGTACGCAAGTAGTGTTTTACAGTGTTTGCAGGCTAGGTGAGTTCTGCATTTTTGGTCTGAATGTAAAATTTAAAAACACACACACAAGCAAAATAAATCAGGCATCTTTGGCATATCAAGCCTCTTGCCCTTTGTGGAAAAACAATTGGTTAATTATATAACCCAAACGACTGGTTCTCTTTGTAGACAGTCTGTCTCCTCTTAAACATAAAGGAGTTTTCCTGAGAGTTGCAGATTTGCTTGCTTATGACCCAGAATCTCTCTCTTTCTCTCTCTCTCTTTCTCTCTCTCTCTCTTTTATTTTGGGTTTTGTTTTATCGAAAGCCTTTATCTTGACAAGATAGATGGAATTTGGCATGGGGAAAAACCAAAATAAAACAAAATAGAGATCAATACATTTTCCACATGTTACTTTGCCAGTAAATTCAGGCATGGTCTGAATGGTAAAAGCAAATTTATGGACAATGACTAATAGTATGGCATGGCTAATTAATGTCAGTCACTCTGGGCCGTTGAGACAATCAAGCCTAATTGTGCTGAGCAACAAGATGGTTTTTAACAGTACTGTGGTGCACAAGGGACTGAGACAAGGATTTAAGGCTCGAGTCAACTGCTGTTCAACTGAACTAGATTTGTCTCTGTGCTCAGCGTGTAGGATTGTTATGAAGGAAATGGATCACTGTGGGCTTCTGTGCCACACAGTTGCCCACAGTTTGATTAGTTGTGGGCTGCACGTTTGCATAATGACTATATGCATCTTACCCAGTCAAGGAATTACATATTGTTTTCTGAAATTGTGAGCTCAGGGTTGTTAGGCTGACTACACTAACCTATATCTGTGTGTGGGTGTGGGTGGGGAATTGTAGGCTGCTCCAGCCACACACACTTACTTGGGGCATTCACAAATCACTTAAGGGACTTGCTACACTGAAGGATCCTTAGAAAACAGACCTGAGGGGGAAATGTGTACAGTCCATTAGACACTATGAGGCTTTGATTCTGTTCACAGCATATTTTGTGACTAAGGCATGGGACAAGAACACCAAGTTAAATGGGATTTAGGCTGTTTTAATATCTCCTGGTGCTTTGTTGCTGCTCTGCTATGTGAGTGGTTCATTCTAATCAGGCACTAGCTGTGCATTGAGCAGGGGGCTCTCAGAAAACATACTGTAGAGCTGGAAAAGATGCAGGGGGAAATGGTTTCAGAAAAGGTCAACCAAAAGAGCTGGAATACCTCCCCTATATGGATAGAGTACAACATTTCAGTATTTTTTAATTTAAAAAAACATGTGTGTGTGTGTGTGTGTGTGTGTGTGTGTGTAGAGGTACATGATAGAGGTATGTAAAATTTGCATGGTGTGTAAAAAGTGGATAGGGTTTGTTCCCCTCTGTCATAATACTTAAACCCAGGGTCAGCCAATGAAGCTGAATGGTGGAAGATTCAAGACATACAAGAGAAAGTACTTCTTCACACAGCACATAATGAAACTTGCCGCAGGAAGTGGAGAGATGGCCACCAACTTGGACAGCTTTAAAAGTGGGTTAGACATAGTCATGGGGAATAAGGCAATCAATGCTACCATTGATGCTGATGATACTACCTCCAAGGTCAGAGGCAGCATGCTTCTGAACACTGGTCACTGGGGAACAACAGCGAGAGAAGGCAATTGCCCCCATGTTGTGTGTGTGGATTTTCCATAGACATCTGGCTGGCCACTGTGGGTAACAGGATGCTGGACTAGATGTGGCTTTGGCCTGATCCTCTGATGTTCTTAGGAGATCGGATTAGAAGACCTCAAAGGTCTCTTCCTTCTGTAAAATTCTGTGATTCTATACTCCAAAGAAATCCTGTTGTGACCCATTCCTTAATCCTTTGGCCAAGACTTTCGACTTTTTGAGCTAGCAGTCTTTTAGCCCAATCCTATGCATGTCTACTCAAATGTAAGCCCCACTGAGTTCTGGGGAGCTTACTCCCAGGTAAGTGTATATAGGTGCAGTCTTTATTACCTAAAGGGTATAACTTGTGTTTTCCTTCCTGTTTCATAAAGTGAGAGCATTACTGCCTTGGATCAGAGATGAAAACAAGGAATTAAAATAATTTTAAAAGGCAACTAAAGAGAAAAAACAGCAAGGAGAAAGAAATAATATTGTTGAAATAGTGCACACAAAAATTGCAATGTTTTTTTTTTAATAAATGTGCACACAATGCTTTATTCAATGGGAAAATCACTTGAAAAATGCATACATTTGAAAAAGTGCATAAAATTCATGCAGTTAAAAATGTGCACAAAATGTGTATTTTTTAAAAAAAAATGTGCATGGAAATTTGTACAAATTTTTGTGCAGACTAAAAATCAGGAGTCAGGACAGAACAAACTTTGCATTGGAACAATGAGAACCTGAGCAAAATTGCACCTGACAGTTTCTCCCAGCCCAAGTATTTCACTATTCATACACATAGTGGGATCTATAACCAATTGTAGATTCCACTGAATGTAGATGCAGTAAAATTCATGCCTGCATGATCAGCATGCATAGCAATCTATGCAGGAATAGACTAGGCATAGAGAACTTCCCATTTTGGAGAAGGTGATTTTTCAACTTCCTGTTTCTAGGGACCCAGGGAAGGGGAACTTTCCACTTATGGAACTGGAAGCTTATTAAGGGGATATTTAGTCAATATCTGTAGTGTTGCACTTCCTTTGTAAACTGTGACAATCTTAAAAGCCTGACACCAACTGGAAGGGGGATGCATGATCTACCACCATCTCCTAGCTTCTAGCTGGAGCGAATTGACAAGCAGCCAGAGAGCATGAAAATTTGTTGCCTCCAGTCACTCACTTTGGGTCCGATTGGTCAAGCTGAATGGATTTGCATTTGAGTTCCAAGAGCGCAGAGAAGAAAATAAAGCTGTTAGCAAGAAGACTTTTTCTTTCTTTCTTTCCTTATCCTTAATCCTGTGCCATCTGGAAACCTTGCAATTCACTTGACAAGTTAGGCAGAAAACGAAGACGAGGAGAAAGTTTCTTACAACAGCATAACCACGCGTTGAACTTGTATCTAAAGAAATGAACCACTGATTGCTTGGAAATTCTATACACATCAGTCTGCCTATGTAACCCATTGTGACTTGCTGCTCCCTTTGTAAATGCAAATGTGCCTATGACTTAACTGAGACACAGTTAATAGGCTAGACATGTATGCTTCCAACCAGATCTCAACTCTTCTCAGAGAAGGAGGAGATAAAATCCTTTGCATACTCAGTGCCAGGCATGTCAGCACCCCACCCAACTCTTTTCCATGTTAAAGCTGGACTCAGTACTGAGTGCAGAAGTGCAGCTGAGACAGTCTCCCTTTCCCCACAAATGCGGATGGGTCCCTGCCTCCAATGTAGGACCACATAGGTATGCTACATTGTGGTCAGGACAGGAGACAGGATACATTTTAGGGATTGGAGAGAGTGCTTGCAGTAGCTGCTTAGCCCGGCGCTGCTCCACTCAGCATTGAGTCTTTAAGATAATTTTTCTTTTGAAAAAGAAACAAATACAGTGGTACTGGTGTTAGATGCAGAGGGCCCTCTGGGCTCCTAGCATTTGCCTCATCATGCCACATATTGATGCCAGGCCTGGAACACTGAATTGTGACCAGAAACAAACTGGGAACCAATGTAGGTCTTTCAGAATAGACATATAGTTTACTCACATCAGCTGTGGCCTAATCCGCAGGCTAACTGCTGCATTCTGCACTTCTTGGCGTTTTTCTGAAGACTTTTCAAAGCCAGCCACATGTAAGGTAAACTATAGTAATTAAGCCTGGATTTTACTAAAGCATGAATGTCGGTTGGAATCTGAGCATCCAGAGCAATGAACATATGGACTTGCCTTAGACTGAGCGAGACCACTGGTCCATCTAGCGCAGTATTGTCTACACCAGGGGTGCAGAACCTCTTTCAGCCCAAGGGCCAAATTCCATTTTGGAGAAGCTCCCATTCCAGTGGGGCCAAAGGGGCATGGCCTAAAAAACATAAAGTACCAGCATATTTTAGCATAAAGCTAACTGCGGGGGAAACTGCACAAAATCCGGGAAACCACCAAATGATCAGCAATCAGAGGGAGTGGAGTGGGACAAGAGGGCAAGATTGGGATCCCAGATGGGCCAGATTTGGCAGCTGAGGGTCTGCCCCTCTGGTCTACACTGACTGACCGTGGCTCTCCGGGATTTCAGACGGGGATCATTCCCAGCCATACCTGGAGATGTCAAGAATTGAACCTAGCATCTAAGCATGAGGAGGGGCTGTGGCTCAGTGGCAGAGCTGCTGCTTTACATGCAAAATGTCCTGGGCTTGATCCCCAGCATCTCCAGTTAGAGCTAGAAAAATTCCTGCCTGAAACCATGGAGAGCCGTTGTTGCCAGTCAGTGTCGACAATACTGGGCTAGATGGACCAGTGTCTGACTCCGTATAAGGCCGCTTCCTGTGTTCCTAAGCAATGACTACTGGCCAGTGCTGCATCCAGGAGCACCCCCAAGCTGTGCACCTGACCGTTTACGGAGTGTGCAGCCCTAATCAGTAATAGGTTAAAAACCATCTCCAAGGTCAGTTCCACCTACCAACAACATCTCTGCCTCACCTGGATTTAGCTTCAGTTTATTCGTCACCACCCCTCCCCATTCATATCCTAATAATTTGTTTAAAGAGGATTTCAATTTTAAAAAAGAAAAGAACATCAAGTACCGCATGTATAAAGCATCAGCCATTAAAAACAGAAAATATGTCAGCAGAATATACTTGAGACTCATCAATAAAATTACACAACTTCATACAATGTCCTCCTAAAAGCTTACCTAAAAAGAAAAGACCTTGCATTGGTGACATAAAGCCTGCAGGTCATCAATAGGCATATCTCTAAATGGTGGAATTCTTTGTCCTGGAGAGCTCAGTTGACACATAGGTTGGGCTCGGGGTTCTTGTGCTTTCCTTACTTATGAGGTAGGTGTGTGTGTGTGTGTGTGTGCGTGCGTGTGTGTGTCTGTGTGTGTGCGCGCGTGATGTTTTTAATTCTCCATTTATCTCTCCAACACCCTATAGCCTTTTTGGCTTCAATTAAAGCCCAAGGGGCGACATCATGAAGCAATTCTTCCCATAGGGCTTTTTCAGCTCAGGAAGTGCAGGCAGCCTGAGAGGCAGCAAGGGAGAGGCATGTAACAGAAAGAAACACACACACACACACAGCACCCTTGGCCACCGTCAGCCACCGCACAGTAATCAGGTAAGCTCAAAAACACCACCAAAAGAAATTCAAAATATATTATAAAATGCCCTGAGAATGAGGGAGAAAAATGGAAGCCTCTTTCACCGGGAAGAAAACTTTCAGGAAACTGTGGGACAGATATTGACCCAGCGCTAGCTCCACCTCTTCCCTGGAGCTGAATACAACACTGCCCCCTCACCTCACACTACTTTCAGGAAAGTAGCAGTATTATAAGCATCTACAATAAAGTCAAGATGTATTCACAGTCACTCCTCAGAAATTTAATGTTTGGAAGACCCCGGAGAAGGTGCTGAACCCTGAAGAAAGATAACTAGAGCTGAGGCAAAAAAAAAATCAGAAGACATCTTTCTCAGTATGGTTTGGAGATTTTTCTTTTCTTACCCCCACCCCCACCCCCAGAAAATAAATGCCACTTTGCAAAATTTTCTCCAGGTTTCCTTCATCATTATTTTGGTGGCACCTGCCTTCCCTCTCCCCTGCCCTCATAATGCCCCAGAATGATGCTAAGTATGGGGCATTGTGAAGGATGCAAAATGGTGGTCAGACTGCCAACACAGTTGCTGTGGTTGTCACTTGTAGTTGTAGTGACTCTGCAAAACACCAAAATCCCCTAGGAAAAAAGAAAGTGTACTACAACCCCTGCCAATGGGGAGCCCTGCCAGTGAGAATTTTTCTTTCCACTGGAGGAATTTGGTAAAATTGTCCCCCAATTTCTCTGCCCACAAATGAGTAGAGTATTTTGAGAGGACATTTGCACATAGCTCGAGGAGGAGGTGTTGCAAGGAATATATAAAGGGAATCTCCTTGTGCCCCTTCTCTTAGGGTTGGGGAACTTCCCTGAACATGTCATGGTCAGACTGCTCTGGCATTGCACAACTTTATTGCTCCCAAAGTTTGGGAACTTCCTATTAATGGCACAGGACAAAGTTTCCCTATGTCATTAACTGAGGCGTTGCACAGTTCCCTGGAGCCCTAAAAATAATCCTTTGGGGGCTTTTTTGTAGGGGACATTCTGTTCTGCTCCAGAAACAGCTTCCTAGAGGAGCCATAAGAAGAGCTTTGATGTAACAGACCAAAGATCTATGTTAGTTCAGCATCTTGTTTCTCACAAGCACAAAATGTGGGCAATCACCTTCTCCTACTGTTGCTCCCCAGTGACTGGTATTCAGAGGCATGTTGTCTCTAATCCTGTCTGGAAGTAGCATATAGCCATCGTGACTAGTAGCACTGATAACCTTATCCTCCATGAACTTGTCTAACTCCCTTTTCATGCTGTCCCAAGTTGGTGGCCAACACCACATTCTGTGGAAGCAAATGCCACGGTTTCATGATGTGTTGTGTGAAGAAGTACTTCCTTTGATCTCTTCTGAATCTTCCACCATTCAGCTGGATGACCCTGTTGGAATATGAGACGAGAAGTTGTCAACTCTGCAGGGAGGTTTTTTTAAGTTGACTGCCCAGTAAAGGGTTAAGATAGACTGTTATATTCTAGTTAAAGGGCAAAGGCAGAAACCAAGCTTCTCTGAGAAGTCAGAGGGCAGGGGACAGTGGAACAACCACTTGGTTGTGTCAGGGGAGGGAATGCTGGATGTTGTCTAGCAACAGGTTAGAATTCCATTCTACGACTCCCAGACAGGACATTCTACAGTTAACTGACGCTTGTTGGCTTTAGCAAGGCATTGACCTTTGTGTTTTCCTTTCCTCACAGAATAAGCAACATTTAAGAAACTGAATGTACAAACCAACAAGCTTATAGTACCTAAGAAATCTTATGTTACTGCTATTTACTTTAAAAGCATCTACTTAGAAACAAGTCCTGTGTGTACATGTGTTTGTTGAATGAAGTCTGCTGCTGCTATTGTGATCTGCCATCACACCCTGGATACTAATATTATAATAGGAGAGAAAAGCTTTTCCCTATTCACTTTCCCCACAGCATGCATAATCTTATACACCTCCATCAAGACCCCCTTATTCACCCTTTTTCTAAGCTAAAAAGCCCCAAACTTTGTAACCTTCCCCCACAGGAGTTGCTCCAGCGCCTTGATAATTTTGGTTGCTCTTTTCAGCTCTTTTTCCAGCTCTACAATATCCCTTTCTGAGGTGCAGTGAACAGAGCTGTACACAATATTCCAACTGTGGTTGCATCACAGATTTGTATAAAGGCATATAGCTGTGGCAAATTACATGGTTTCTTCTAGAGGTGTACACGTACCTGGAGGGGGGGCGCCTCGTCGCAGTGGGCCCCCCCCGCTCAATTCTCAGTGGCGTGGAGCGATTCTCTGCGCCACTCGAGCCAGCCGTGCCGGGACCCCGCGCTGCGTCTTTTCCGTAGAAACCAGGGCAACAGGGCGGCTCGACGCGGAGAGGCGAGCAGGGTCCGGGACCCGGTAAGGCCCACTACGCCTGCTCGAGGCAAGTGGTTACATCCCTAGTCTTCCCATGCCAGAAAAATCCTTTCTGGAAGGCTGGGCAATGTTTGTAAAGGAGCAACGTTTCTATAGGAACCAAGTCATTCATCTTACCTCGTGGATGCTCCATACATTTCTTTGAGATATTGTTTTGAAGTTTTTCAACTGTAAGTCACCTTGGGAGCCCTTTTTGGGCTGGAAGGCAACTCATAAATGTTATAAATAAATAAAATAAAATACAAATGTTAGCAGAGTAGTATGGAAACAGACTATAGGGAAATTCATCTCACTCCCATGTATAGAGCAAGCTCTAGTTTTTGTTTCGGCCAATTTCTTATTTTCTCATGAGCGAAGATAAGTGTTTTGGACTGAGCAGTTTTACAGAGCAATCCTATGACCCCTGGAGAGCATCTAGAGGGCCATAGGATGCTTCAGGTTCCCAGCTCCAAGTTCAGAAAAGAGCTCTGACCTCGGAGCTGGGGATCCGTGCTCAGATCCGCCTTCCCTCCCTTGCAGCTGGCATGGAAAGAACCACAGCAGTTGCATCTCTGAGGTCATAAGAGCGACCTTGGAGAAGGGGTGAAGAGGGTGTTCCAGGGGGCGGGGAGGGGAGGAGACCAGATCTTTCAGGATACGATGTATCCTAGCGGTGCACCAGCCTCCTTCCCTTCCCATCCAAAGTGCCTCAGCTAGACAGCTGAAATCAGCCGTCTAGCTGATTTGCAGGGTGGGAAGAGCGTGGAGGTGAAGATAATCTCTGCACTCCTCCCGCCCTGCATAGGATGCCCATGATCCTCAGAGTTCAGAGGATTATGGGCATCTCCATTGGATTGCGCCCTTAGGGACTTAAGTTCATAGAACCTTGAATTGTCATTTAAATAAGAATACAATCTAACTCCAAACTAAATGGCAACACCTGTAGTATTATTTTTTTTAAATGTAAATGAATTGGAAATTTCTCTTGCAGACATGTGACAGTATAGTTGTGACTTAGCGAGCGCTATCTTCACCCACCTTTCACACTTATAAAGCTATATTAAGCTGAGGAAGAATTAAATTCATATTAGTAGTATATGATTTCTCTCCCAGGAGTCACAATAATTCATTAATGGCAGAGATGGATCTGACTAGAATAGGTCAGCAGTGAAAAATTGATATTTTCTCCAAAAAGTGTATGTTTGGCAAAAACTGTCAACTGTCTGGACATCTTAATTTTTCACAAGAGTCATACCTTAGGAGTTGCTGTGGGTATTATTGCTATTATTATTATTTTTTGCTAGAAATAGTTTTTGAAACTTTTCATTTATAGAGCACTGGAAGTTTGGCTAAATGAAAGTGAGAACAATTTCATCATCATTTGTGTCTAAAAATAATAGTGTAAAATGAAAACAAAAAAAATGCTGTGTTTTAATTTCTGAAGTATTCTAAAGGTACATGTGTAAGACTAAGCTCATTATTTTCTACCCTTTTGTAACACCAAGTGCAAAACTAGAACAATACAAGGTGGGAAAATCAAGGCAGCTTTGCTTTTCTAGGCCATTCTTGTGGCAATGGGGTAGCTTGAGCATCTTGGGCATCGTAATCAGTCAATGGTTAAAGCAGCTTCCTGGGATTATCAACATTACCCTAATCAGAAAATCTCTATTAAACTGGAAGGAAGATTTTTCTTACGATGAGGCCTTCAGAAGTTCCTTACAAAATCAGAATTTGAACGTACCGGATTATTTGCTTACCGAAGATTAATTTTTCTCAGAAGTGTTCCCACCCTCTAAAGAGACATGCCAAGTAGAAGAATATATTTTCTCAAATAACTTGGACTGAGTACAATACTATACTAGTGGCCTAAGACCATTCTCGCATCCAGTCACCATCCTCCACCCCACAACTCTTTCTTTCTCATTCCTTTATGCCACTCCTTCCTACTTACACTGACTGAATATTCTGTTCCCACACACTTTTTCTAATTTCCTCCCTTTCCCATTGTCTGTGGAGAAGTCTCTCTTACACTTTTCCACTCCTATGACCATCATGCACCTGCCATGACCTTCTTTCCCAGCTCTACGTCTACCCTCCATTGACACAACATACACATAGTAAATACCTTCATTCTCATTACTTTGAAGCCAAACTGAGACCTCCTCGTTTCTCCAAAGCCCTTCTCACCAAAAGGAACCAAGACCTCCTTGTCCTGATATCTAGTTAACTCCCCCTCCCTCACATACTTATTTTGGCCCCCTACATTTTTGTTTGTTTGATTCCCCCCTCCCTCCCCACACACTACCCTGAAGTTTATAGCTGGTTCTATCTTAGGCCTTGTGCAACATGTCCCACCTTTGTTAACAGGACACATTTAGCAAAGTTCCTTCTGGTGAAGTACCTTCTGTTGGTCCCCCTCCTACAGTGACTCTGGACTTACCTGGTGGCAGTGGTGAGTCCACAAGCCACCATTTAAAATTTTCCACAATGTCCCCAGTGTAGCATCTAAGAATGTATAGACATTGTAAAATCGGTTCCGTCTACATTTCACAGATTGTCAGGCAGCTTTCGTTCCATTGGCCGCTCATTGACAGAATCAGATTTTGCACAAATCCGTTTGTAAGCAAATCCGCAAGTTCCTGAGAAAATGTGCAAATCCCCGTGCTGGGATCCCAGGAGCTGTCTGAGGGTGCCAGGTCATGATGACACACCTCTCTGTCATGGCAGCAGTAGCACATATTTCCAACGCCATATGACGAGCTGTTTTAGATGTCGGATCCAATAACTTAGGCCATACTCCACGCAACTGCACCTCACTGCCTGTTTCTGCTGATTTCTGAAGGACAGTAACAATCCTGGCACATGGGATCAGCACATCATCACTACACTGTCTCTCAAATTAACCTGATACACAGAATATCCTCCTGTAAGTAAAATGTGCCTTCAAATCAGACTTTATAATTTTTTAATTGAGTACTCTCTGGCCTATGGATGGTTATCATTATTGATATATGAACATATGGAGCTCAGTTATCCTGAGTCAGACCATTGGTCTATCTAGCCCAGTTCTGTCCACTCCAATTGGTTACAGCCCTCCAATGGGTAAAGCAAAGGCTTTCCCCAGACCTTTTTGAATTGGAGATGCTGGGAATTCAACCTGGGACCTTCAGCACTGAACTTTGGCTCCTTGGCTCTGTATCTGGGTGGTATAAATTTGACACAGTTGACAGAACAAATTGAGCTATGAAGAAATGTAAAAATATATACTAGATCAAAAATATATGTTTGATATCCTGGGCGGCCACTGTTAGTCAATGAAGACAGTGGGCGGGTTTGCACATCATGCTAAGCCACCCTGCGAATAAGCCACTGTGGGTTGGTTGTTTGCTGAACAACCCGCAGTGCGCCCGACAGACAATCGGGATCAGTGTGGCTTGTTCTCCTCCTCCTTCCCCCTCAGCCCTCCAGCTGGTATCCCAGTGTTCTTCATGGCAGAACCTGTCTGGTCTCTCTGGAACCCCGCTCTGATCATTCCCCTTTTTTATTCTCAGCTGCCATTGTTTTGTTTTTCTTTTCCAGAGCTTCAAAAAGTGCAATTGGGGTCGTATTCTTATATATATATTTTTCTGCCCCCTTAGAATTGCACAACTGTGTTCATTTTTTTTAAAAAAATATTATTATTATTATTGTTGTTGTTGTTGTTGGTCTTACTCAAGTGCACTCTTACAGCTGTCCGATATGTGTAGTCTTATCTGGTCAATTTCCTTGTCTGTTTTAGCTGTCAAAGGGAGGACAAGGTGAGACCACATTTAGGCTAATCTGTTAACTACTTCACTTTGCTGCTCCCTTTGACAGCTCAAATAGACAAGGAAATTGACCAGACAACACTACTATCAGATAGCCATAAGTGTGCACTTGAAAAAGACTGACAACAACAACAACAATAGAAGCAGCTCTGTAGCCATTCCTGACAACCCAGATGAAGTTGTCATGCTGGGTTTGGATGATTCAACAACCCATCTTGGGCAAGAACAACCCTAAAACAAGCCATCAGTTCTCAAGGTGGCTTGTCCATGAAAAACAAGTCACCCTGCAGAAACCGCACCAGGTTTGGACAACACAACAACCCACCATGGCTGGCTACCCATGGCTGGTTGTCATGTCATGCAAACCAAGTTAGTACTGGATTAGACGAACCAACTGGTCTGCGTCTGCAGCAGCTTTAATAGGTTTCCTTAAATTGCCTTAATTAAAAATAAGTCTGCATTTTAAAAAATTGTGTATTTTTCTGCACAGTCTGACTCTTATCGCAGAATAAAAATGCACGTAGAAATCACAACCTTTTTGCGCGTTTTTCTCTTGAAATTTACATAGCACGTGCACTTCTTTCATAAGCTATCCATTCTATGATCACTTTCCTCTCGAAAAAGATCTATGTATAGCTGAAGTAGTTATGCAAGTGCCTCATCCAAGCTAAAAATAGCTGTCATTGTCTTGTAAGTGCTGGCTTCCCATTGCAGCTAAACATAGGTTAGAACCTGAGCTGTTCTGATGATATCTCACATAGAAAGCCAGTGAGGTTTCATTGATTTTTATTTGGTGGCTGGACTGAATGCACAGCAGTTTTCCTATAACAGTCCCCAAATGATTGATTCAGGCAACATTTTTCACCAGATCACTACGTGCTAATTCAATTTGATGCGCACGTCAGGGAATGGAACATACCGCGGGGAGCTCTCTTTCAACAGTATACAAAGTACAGCCTTTTTCATTCAATCATGTTTGTGATACAGATCAAATGTGTTCTTCTATGAAGTCTGTCCTGTTGCCTCTCTCTCTAAATGCACTTCAGAGCAAAATGATGGCTTTCCTGGGGCTCCTTTTGTTGTTTCCTGAAAAGTCAGGAAAACAAGTGTCAACACATCCACTGACTTTCCAATTCAGCTCAACAATGCAGCTTGAAGGATAAGTAATCAAAGGGGGGAAATGTTTTATCCACAAGCACAAGTCAGCAGTGATAATGATGTTTGTGAAAGCTCTGGGGCTGCATGTTAATGTTATCATACCTTTGAATATTACATATTTAGAAGGTGCCAGAATTTAGAGGGAGAAACTTGAGTTCTCAAATAATTTCAGGGCATTCAATCAGAATTTCTTTTGTGACAAATTTATTATTATTATATTTATTTGTATCCCGCCTTTTTCCCCAACACTGGGACCCAAGGCGGCTCACAACCTTTAAAACTCATACAATTAAAACAGAAATAGAAAAATACAAAAGTTAAAAACAGAATTAAATCATCAATAATATTAAAAATGCGTTTAAAAACAGTGCAATATACATAACAGAGTAAAAACAGCATTCCATCGCATCACAGGCTAGTCCCAAATGCCTTCCGGAACAGGAAAGTCTTTGCCTGCCTCCGGAAGCCTACCAGGGAGGGTGCCACTCTAGCCTCCCTGGGGAGGGAATTCCAGAGCCCTGGGGCAGCCACCAAGAAGGCCCTCTCCCGTGTTCTCACCAGGCATGCCTGTGATGGTGGTGGAACCGAGAGAAGGGCCTCCCCTGAGGATCTCAAAGTGCGGGCAGGCTCATAGGGGAGAATAAAGTCTTTCAGATAACCTGGACCCGAGCCGTATAGAGCTTTATAGGTCATAACCAGCACTTTGAATTGTGCCCGGAAACAGACTGGGAGCCAGTGAAGTTGTTGCAACAGAGGAGTAAATTTAATAACTTGCCAGACCTAACCCTGTTCCTGTAGAACAGCCTTCCCCAATCTGGTGCCCTCCAGACATTTTGGACTATAATTCCCACCAGCCTCAGCCAGCATAGCTAATGGTCAGGGATAATGGGAGCTATAATCCAAAACATCACCGTGGAACAATATTTTAGCAATAAAAATGTTCCTAACCTTACCCTACCCTAATATCTTTCCTCTCTGGTCCAAGCTGTACCAGGATAGGATATTTAGTTTTCAAAAAGTCTGCCTGTACACAAGCTGTGCTTCAGGTCCAAAGCTAGATATGGTGAACTTGTATCAGGCCTGGCCCTGAGCTATCATTTTGCTCCTGAGGTGAAGGACAACATGCTTCCATCTCCCCCATTCCACATGCAGAGGTCAACTGGAGTGGCAGCTGAGCTTTATTTCAAAACTGGCGCTGGCTGGGACAACATCTTTCCCCATGTCTCAGAACAGCAAGGTTATACAGGCCTGTGGCTCACGCTGGCTCAGCTTGTCTGAGTGTGGAAAGCTAAGCAGGGTCAGGCCTGGTTATTACTTGGATGGGAGATCCCTCCTCTAGTTTCATAGATTTCATAGATCATAGAGTTGGAAGGAGCCTACAAGGCTATCGAGTCCAACCCCCGGCTCAATGCAGGAAACTAGAGGAGGGGTCTCCCATCCAAGTAATAACCAGGCTTGAGCCTGCTTAGCTTTCCACACTCAGACAAGCTGAGTCAGCATAAGCCATGCATTGAGCAGGGGGTTGAAGAGTACTTGATGGACTTGATGGACTTGTAGGCCCCTTCCAACTCTATCTATGAAATCTATGATCACATACAGCTCTCTGAGCAATGCCCTCCAACACCTCACCATCGGCCACCACCTTCCCAGCATCTGCTGTCTGAGGCAGCTGCCTCACTTTACCTAATGGTAGGGCCAGCCCTGACTTCTATTAATCTTGTGTTATGAGAGATTGCTACTTGTTAGGATCTTTTGCTATTGCAACACTTGCTGCCTTTCTGGCCTAAGGACAACAAAATAAGCTAATTGCTTTTCAAAAATGTTCCTTCCTCAGGATATGCCTATCTGTAAATCATCTCATTTTCCACTATGCTTATGCATAGCATAATTATGTATGATACACAGGGGTGAGATGGATCAGTATTCAAAGGGCTCTAAGCATTCAGACCAGGTGCCATCACACACGGACCCCCCAACTTGTACATTACATTTGTGGCAGGGTAGTCGTCACCAAAATGCCTAATCACATACATGGTTCCATGTTGGAAGCTATTCATATAAAGCAGCTTTCCATTTAGTCGGCCTGTTTCAACTGAGTCAGTGCAATGCTTCTATTTCAGACAGTTGGAATTGATGCAACTGAAACTGGTTGAACTGCACTTGTCACAAACAGGGGCAGTTGGAAGTTCTTTGCATGAAGTACCTTGATGCGTGATTTTTCCTCTGGGGTTGTCTCTCTGCACACACGGGTAAAATTGCCTGAACTTTGTGGGTAGTTGTTTCATGCAAACAGCCTTCCACATGGATCAGTAGCACTTACATATTCCATTTTTGGCAGTTATGGTGCTACAAAGGTAACCTATTATTTGGATCTCAGCATGATCTCTCTAGGAAGGACAGTCTGAAGGCTGTTACCACTTCAAATCAAGACACATTATTCATATTTACAGTATGTATGCTCCTAAATAAATACACATATTTATTTGATTATTAGAAGCATGCAATTTAATTCAGATTATCTACCTACATTTATGACTTAAATATCCATACTTTGCTTTCCTTCAGCATAGTTAGGTGTTAATATGTAATATGTGGAACCTTATGGAAATATCCCAAATCTAGAGTGTCAAATTATCACTGTTCCAACCAGTGCATAGTACTGTGGAGTTTGTCTCTGTCTCTGCTCCAAACACAAAAATCTCCAATATGGCCCTGCAAGATATATACTTCTTAGGCCAACTACATGGACAGCCATTCCTGGTCCAAACAAACTGTGTGAACACAGCTAAACTGAATGTCAGAAAATCTGCTAGTATCTCATTAGGCTTGGGCTGTACAGCAGAAGCTCTAAGCAATATAGTTTATTCAAATATTGTAATAAATAAGAAGCTAACTAATTATTTGTTAGCTGTCAATATAAAATGGATACCCCACACTGACCACTTTTTATGTTTTAATATGTAGACACCTGTACATATTATGACTTTATATATATATATATATATATATATATATATATAATTAACATAGCTCAGTGTAAGTGTTAGCACACTGTGCAACAGCTGTGAAAAAGGTGAATTCCATGCAATGGATCATTAGGTAAAGGATCGAAAATAAAACTGCCAATATTGTAATGCCTTTAAACAAATAATTTGCAACTACCCTTGGAAAACGGTTCTGGTGGCTGTGGCACAGGCCCAAACTACTAATAGTGTGGTGCAGTTGAGCCTGCTGTATCCGAATCAGGCTGTGCAAGTCCTAAATCGGTGCCTAGGTTCAGTGATGGACTGGATGAGCCCTGTGGGTGAGTGGTTCCCAAGTCTGGTGAGAGGCTCATTGCCTGTTCTGGATGGGGTTGCACTCCCTTTGAGTGATCAGGTTGGTGGTCTGGGGGTACTCCTAGATACATCACTGTCGCTCGAGGCCCAAGTGGCCATGGCAGCTTGGAGTGCCTTCTACCAGCTTTGACTGGTACACCAGGTATGGCCCCTCCTGGGCAGGGAGGGATAACTTGACCACAGTGGTACAGCTACTAACCTCAAGACTGGATTACTGTAATGTGCTCTCTGTGGGGCTGCCCTTAAGGCTGTTTCAGAAGCAGGAGCTAGTGCAGAATGCAGCAGCCTGGCCATTGTCAGGAGCTGCCCCTTTTCAGCATGCAACTCCTTTGCTGAGGGAACGGCACTGGCTGTGGGCGAGCTTTAGGGTTTTGCTACTAGCATATAAAGCCCTAAGCAACTTGGGGTCAGGATACTTCAGAGAGCACCTTCTCCCTTGTCAACCTGCCTGGTCACTGGTGGTTCTGCATGGACCTATAGACTGAATGGGATCCACCCAGAGTAGAGTCTTCAGTGTGGTGGCTCCCTTTCTGTGGAACTCCCTGCTTCAGGAGGTCAGCAGGCACTAACATTGTGTTGTTTTTGGTGCCTGCTGAAGACATCTCTTTTTCAAGAAGTCTTCCCTGATTGACCAGCCATGGTGTTTATTGGTATTCTGTTTTTTTAAAAAAAACTTATAATAAGTTGCTTTATGCTGTATATGTTTTAATATGGTGTTTTACTCTTTTCATCTTTTATTGTTCACTGCTCCAGAATCTGTTTAGATGTGCAGAATCTATTTAGATGTATATAAAAGTTGCAAATAAATAAATAATAAAGTTTGACACTAATCAGACACTTTCATACTCTTTCTTCCTACTGAGAACTAGGATCAATATGTTAAGGTGGTCTCAGTAACGGGACTTAGCCAGGTAAGAAAAAAATAAAGGAGAGGTCCAGAAGTGTAACACACGAAATGCTAATATATAAATAGGAGCAACAAAAACAGAACAGTAAGGTAATCGTGCAGGAAGGATGAGAACCAGAATGCAATCAGACGCCTTGTCAGGAATAGGTATGCGCTAGACAAGTAATTCCAGCAATGACAATCTGAAATACCTCAGATAATTAGAGGTGGTCAAACCATTTGTTACAAACAGCATTCATTGCCGATTTTGGCAGTTCTCCATTGAATAATTATTACAAATGAAAGCACCCATTATTTGATCACCATTATAGATGGCTGAATAATTAAATAAATTAGTGACAATCTTCCCGACAATTCTTCGATCAGGAATGTGTTTGAAAGTCCTCCTTCTGCCAGCTTTAGTCAATTATTGTCAGTGATATCAATTATTTCTTCTCTGCATCGATTATGATTCAAGATCACAGAAAGGATCCCAGAAGAGTGTGGGAGACAAGCTGGTGAAGACCACTTCAGAGACTGCTCCAGCCAGACTGTTCCCTTTCCCCACACGGGAATCTACCACCACCTGGCTTATGAGAAGGATCCCAGAAGAGAAAGGGATGCAGACAGGTAAAGATTACTTCAGGGCCTGCTCCAGTTGGGCAGTTCCTCCCCCCACAAGGCCATCCACTGCTCTATAGGAAAGATCCCTGAAGAAAGAGGGAGGCAGGCAGATGGAGACTACCTTAAGGTCTAGAAAACAAACTGGGTAATCATAAAGGCACTCATCCCTTGAAAATGCTAAAACATCATTCGAAGAGCATCAAGAGTCATGGCAAAAATATAAATAGGACAAACAGCATATACATTCTTTCAAGTTCAATATAAGGAAACTTTGGCCTAGTCCCTATGTATATTTACTCAGAAGCATCACTGGGTTCAATAGGGCTTACTCTCAGTCAAGGGTCAACATGGCATTGTTTATCATGAAAATAATACATTGAAACACAGATTATAGACAACGATAACACCCTACACTGGTTCTTAGACCACATTGCCATTATGGGGCTGCAGTCAGTGTAGAAGTGACAAGTGCCAGAATTCCCCTCTCTGAGTCTAGACCAGGGGTGGGCAACATGCATCCCATGGGCCACAAGTGCCCCCCTGGCCTCTAGTATGGCCCCTGCCACCCCCACCCCCAAATTTGACGGCACGGCAGCAAAACAATTGGCACTTTGCCACCACATTTCAGCAGCAAACTTCAAAGGAGGCTGAAAAGGGACACATTTAGCTTGAAAACAAGCTACATTTGCTCCCTTTCAGGCTCTTTCATGGTTTGCCACTGAACTTCGGCAGCATTCTTTGGGGTGGCACGGTGGTAGCAGTGTCAGGAGTGCATCCTGCAGGGGTCTAGACTCTAGTCCCAGCAACCTCATGGTTCCCTCTCTTGTTTGCTCACTTCCTTCCTGTCAGTAGCACACAGCTCCTCCAATCTATTTGTCTGCAATTATTTCTAAGCCGCAGTTAAAGTTGGTGTACAAGTTAAAAGAAACAATACAAAACAATAATAAAATTAAATAAAACAGTGATTACAAATAAAACCAGGAGCCCCCAAATTAAGAAAAGGCTAGCAAAAACAAGTGACTAGGAGACTAGCACAGAGACTAGGACTTCAGAATTTTCCTGAAGACCTGCAAAGAAGGAGGCTGATGAAACCCTAATGGAAGCTCATTCCAGAGGTTTAGGGCCACTACCAAAAAGGACCTCTCCCTTGATGAGAAGGGCCTCTGTTGATAACGTCAGAATGTGTGCAGGTGAAGGCAGTCTTCAAGTAACTTGGGCCCAAACCAGCACTTTAAATTGGGCTAAGAAATGCACTAGCAACCAGTGCGGCTGGTACAGTATTATTTATTTATTTATTATATTTATATCCCGCCTTTTTTCCTGCAAGGAACCCAAGGCGGTTTACGTAATCCTCCTCCTCCTCTCCATTTTATCCTCACAACAACCCTGTGAGGTAAATTAGGCTGAGAGTCAGTGACTGGCCCAAAGTCACCCAGTGAGTTTCATGGCCGAGCGGGGTGTCACATGAGCTGACCCCCAGAACCCATCAATAACTGAGCAGCAGTATTATGCAAAAGGTGAAGTTTCCAAACCATCTATACTGTGAACTTAACAATGGACGTTCACACTGGATGCTTAGACATATCTCTCCCCCAAGGCATAAAGCAGCTTGAAATTGATAAGAAAACCCTCCCACAGGGAAATATAAAAGTGCCCCCTCCACCATGTATGACTTTTTGATCCAGATTGTAGCTCCTTGCAGCTGCTTTGGATAAATAGTAGTAGTAGGCGATCACTCATGACCAAGTAAGATTGTCTTCCAGGATAAAATTACAAAAGAAAATTATAAAAAGGAAATTCTAAAAAATTGTGTAGACTCTAGTGATGGGTCCGTAAGTGACTGTGGAGGCCAATTCTAGATCCACACAGCTTCCCACAGTGAGGACACAGGTTACCAGATGGAAGATGGTCCTGTAAAGGATTTGTTTGACGTGCTTTTCGCTTAGCACGTTTCTCCCTTTCACCTTGCACTCAGGCTTGGGGAAAATGCACATGACTGAAAATCATGTGTAGTTTTGACTCTGAGCACAGTGCCTACTCTATCCTTACTCCCCCAGTACTCTTCTGCTGTGTGAGATTTTAATCCCAGCCAAACTAACAACATTTCCTTTCCTCACAGAAACTGGATTGCAAACAACTTTGTTCCCTGAACAACTGAATATATTAAGCCACCACATCACTTCAGCCAGCCATGAAAGGCTTCACCACCATATGTGCACTGCCAATAAAGGCTTCACCACCATAAGTGCACTGCCAATAATAATAAAAAACCACATTAGACATTATCTCAGTGCACTCATTGATCAACATACTGGAACCAGGACTAGGTTTACTTTATCCTCAATGTTCTTGTACACTATTGGCTGGGTTTTACTTTGAAGCTGAATATTCAAGGAACATTCAGGCCTGGAACTCCTTGAAGGGACATGCCTCCACAGACTTTCCTAATTCATTATCCTTTTTGACTGAATTTGTTCAACGAGAAGATAGTGCCTTTGAAACCATCAATGAGTCTTTCTACAAAGGTAGACCAAAGACATGACTTTGGGACCACTAGTTTACTCTCAAGCTCTGCACAATCAAATCTGTTATACAAATACATTTCATCATCATCTTGCAAGATAGGGAATTCCTTGCAATATTTTACTATTTCTCATTTAGCATTCCAGGGAAGCCCTTCCATTGGTATTGCACAGAGAATGCTGAGGTCAGATGAAGCTGAATTAAATATATCTGCAAACAGTTTGGTTTAATACATTCATGCAGCACATGTGCCTTGTGTTGAGCCCATATGAACTTTCCAGGGAGATTTTTTTTAAAAATTCAAATCAGGTAAATAAAACTACAGCCAATGTAAGTTCCTGAATACAATAGTAATTACCATACTCTAAGGATGTTGAGATGGCATTATCATTTGTCAGCAGGATACCACCAGCTGCTGTCATAGACAATTTGCGTTTAGCATCATCGTTACATAGACTGCTTACTAGTTTCTTAATGATGTGTAACAAACAATGATTTAATACATTTTGAGATTGAAAATGCTCTCATGAAGGAATGTAAAAATCATCTTTAACCATAACTAAAACTGGCTAAAATAATTTTAGGCCAAGCCAAAAGAAGGCTTGGGTTTAAAAAATATTACATTTTAAACTTCAAAGAGAGAAATAATACTTTCTTGTCTGTGTCAAGAAGAAAAAAGATGTGAAGGGGGGGGGGAAAGTGAGTTTAAAGTGCTATAACTTTTTTTTTATCACCTCCTAATTAAAGAGACTACATTAGCATACCTTAAAGAGGACGTAACTCCACTTGGGGAATAACTCAAGGCTCTCTCTCATTTGCATCCCCCTAATGACTGCATACTACTTATTCCACAGAGGAGCTTGTTCAACAGTATATTGATTGGGGCATCGAGTATATTGTTATTGCCAAGGCCCAAAACACAACTAGCTGGGACTGGGACTTGCAGCACAGTCATTGGTAACATTCTAACATCAAGGGCTGCAGGAGTCAGCTTTTCTAACAAAAAGCCTCATCAGTTCCTAATGGATAGGAGAAGGAAAACCTGTGTTGCTGTTCACCCTTAAAGAGAGAGAGAGAGAGAGAGAGAGAGAGGATGAGATGTGCACTCCAGTACAAGAGAGAAAGGGTGCACAGCCTGCAAAACATGATTGAAAAAATAAACCTGAACAAAAAGTTCATAACATGGGTCGGGAGGATAGGCCTAAGATTATCATTTAGCATGCCTGCATTGGGCTTTTACATAGCATGTTAGGAGTTAGTAATATAGGAAGCTGTGGACACAAACAGGTGTTGCACATGCTGTCCTCTAACCCAACCTCCCCCAGCCTGGTTCCCTAATCCTAATATAATCCTACATGCATAGATCCTGTATCTCACTGACTTGTGACTTCAAAAACATGTAGAGGTAAGATTTTTAGTGGCTATCTCAATTGCAGAAGTGGATTACCCTGCAGACTCGGCAAAGTAACACTCACCTACACAAGATCATTCTTCTGAAGCATTGGTCTATAGTCTGAATTGACTGGAGATAAATTATTCCTTTAGCAGCGTTTATGCACATTATTTTATCTTTGCTTTAAATTAAGGTCGTTCTGCCTTAAACCTTGGCATAGGTCTCTGCTGATTTACTCTTGAGTAAGCTCTGCAGAAATCAATAGGACTAACTCATGGGAAAGTGCACCAAGGATAGCAGACTACAGCAATTACATTCTTTATGGTGTGCTGCTATTGCATTGTTGGAAATTCATGTGGAACATCCACAGCGGAAATAAACTAGATAGATTTGTCATAAAGTGGGTGCAGTGATTACATTAGAGACATTAAAATGGCTTTATGTTCTATCCCCCATATTAATGTTGCACTTGTAAAAATACTTTGATGACCTAGAAGCAGGCAAGTGACATTTTAATATCCAGCATCCTTGTCAAATGCAATTTATAACAATGCCTAGTAAATCCACACTACTCTTCATTGCACAAATCTGATTAAGTTGGAAAGAATCAGCAAAATCTTAATATGAATTTTCAAAGCATAACCCTTTCCCCCGCCTTATTGCTGGCAAGAATAATCATCTTTTTCATAAGCAGAACAACATCAAAGGTGAGACGCATTATTAATGAATATTGCTGCTTGTTCTGTGAGTTGTTTTTTTTTTTAAATATTACATTCATTTGGTTATTACATGTGCCACCCATGGTGTCTGCCTGGTGTTAGCATGCTGTGGAAGTTTAAAATATGTCTTTGCAACAGACACTTCACATGCATATTGTGCTTTCTTTACAAGTTAAACCTCATTGGTACATGAGCAGTGTAATCCTTTGCATGTCTGCTCAGAAGTAAGCCCCGCTAATTTCAGTGGCGATTTTAGAACCTGGACTGAGTGGGCTTATGAGGGCCTGTTTAGATGGCCATGTGCATTACTTCAGCTGTGAAGCACATCACTAAATTGTTTCTCTTCCTCCACGCTTTACAACTGCTTCTACACTCCTGATACGTTAGAGGGGGGAACCCCAGACTCCCATAAAAAAAACCAAACCAAAGATATACCAGCCCTGATGTTTTAAAAAAATAAATCTCTGAGCATGTGCAGTTTTGCATTTTAAAATCACTTACAGTGCACTCCAATGAGGCTGCCCGGAACTCGTCTGAACTCGGAGGATTACAGGCATCCTATGGATGGTGGGAGGAGCACAGAGGCAAAAGTTGCCTCCACGCTTCTCCCACCCTGCAAAACACCTAACCGCCGATTTCAGCCATCTAAGTGTTTTGCCCCAGAGCACGAGGAGGGGAGGCTGAGGCACCACCAGGATACTACGTATGGTGGCAGAGCCTGGCTCCTCCCCTTCCCCACCCACAAAACTCTGACTCCGAGGTCACTCTTCTGACCTTGGAGCCATAGCTGGGCGGCTCAGCTTTTTCTGCACCAGCTGCGAGGGTGGGGGAGGGCGCTCTGACTTCCCAGCTCGGAGTGCGTTTCTGAGGTCAGAGCTGGGACTCCACATTCTCCTATATCGCCATCTAGACTCTGTCTAGCGGCCATAGGATTGCGCCCTTAGATCATGACACCATCAAGACTACCACAAGCATAAAATGGTATTTGCTTCTGCTGTCCTGATGCTAAACACATTTCCTTGGGAATAAGCACTGTTTTGTTATAGAATTAGATAGTACATATTTAAAGTAAAAAATAAAAATTGAGCATCTGTAACCATGTGCATGCCTGGCCACCTGCCCCAGCTACCCGATGATTTCCTTAAGAAAATAAGAACAACAAAAGGATGCTGCGGCAACCGGTGCCTGCCCTGGTGGCTCCGGCATGCCCATGCTGGCCCTAATGCTGACGCTGACCTTGTCGCTTCTGCCAGCACCTGCTGCCCTTGCAGTGTTCATTTGGAGACCCCTGGCTGTGGGGGCCCTAGACTTTGGCCCCAAGGTTCAGCCCTAGCTGCACCACTGCTCTCAAGCCCTCTTCAGGAATCCCTAAAGCCCGTACACATAAGGATTCCCTTTCCACATAAGAAAAGTGGGAATGAGCTCTCTAGCTCCACCCCTTCATCCTCTTCGCCCTCCACAGGGCAAATCTAAATTGTGCAGAGGGCCTCCACAGGTAGACGAGGCAGACAGTTCTCCACTACATGTGGCGGGCGACAAAGACTCTGTTATTATAACTGCTGCTGCTAGCTCTGCTGTTTGTTTTTAATCTGTGGTTTTAAATTTTATATTTATATTATATTGTATTTTATGGTTTAACTGTTGTAAACCGCGCAGGATTTATTGGGCTATTGGGCGGTATAAAAATGTATTAAATAAATAAATAAATGCGATGGAGGAGGGTGGGACATGCAGAGCTAGCACTTGCCTCCACTCTCCCTCCTCATACTTAGAGGCTACACATTTTGAGAACGCCTGAAGAGGGTTTCAGGTGAAGCAGGTAGGATTGTGGCCAAAATGTTTATTAGGGTGAGAATAATTTTGTAACAAATCTAGTATTCTAAGGGTGCAATCCTATGCATGTTTAGAGCGAGAGAAAGTCCCACAACTCCCAGCATTCCCCAGCCAGCATTGCTGGCTGCAGGATGTTGGGAGTTGTAGGACTTTTCTCTCTCTCTAAACATGCATAGGATTGAGCCTTAAGGCAAACAAATAAACAACTTTGTGCTGAAGAAGCCGTAAAATGACATATTAGGAGTAGGGACACATTATTTTATTATCAAGTGACCACTTCAAAAGGGCCTCTTCATACTAACTTACCCCACTGCTACTATAAGGTGTAGAATTTGTCCTTGCTTGGATCATGCCTTCACCAGTGCTAGCCTCCGAGTCCTCATTAATCAGGAGCAGAGGGAACAAGTGATGCTGCCTACATCACCATGATCTGGAAGCCCTCCCTGTAGTCTCAAGATTAATACCAAGAAGCTTCCATTAACTTGCCATTTATGGAACAATCCCAAAGAAGTATTGCTGCCCAGAATTTGGAAAGCATCTTTTGCTAGTAAAGGCCTATGGGTATCTCAGAATTTACACACACATACTTTTTAAACAGCCTCTCTGAAAATCAGGTACAAAATAACTTCTGGATATATATATATATATTTTTTTTGAAGAAAAGTGTCTTGCAAGGAAACCAATCTTTACCATTAATAAACCCTGTCTACCATTTTAAGAAACATACATACACTACCACAGAGAGCTGCCAAGGCAATTTAGATTCTTATCTGCAGCCTAGACCAGAGCTAATTTCATTCAGGGGATAAATGAGGAAGTCTTCTTTTGCCAAATGACAAATTGCAATGATTCATGATTAATGAAACCCTTTCCCAGTATAGACATCCCCTTTCGACATGCTTTATTATCGGTGGAGTGGAAGAAAATTTGCTTGAAATACAAAGAGGGCAGAATAACCAGGACACACTTTTACCCAGAAGCCCAGTTCTTCTTTTGAGGAAAAAAAGAAATAGGCTGATGAAGCATTATTTGGTTTTGCTGAGCTCCAGAGCCCTAACCCTTAAAAAAAAAAAGTTGATGTGCATGTTAAAATGTGGCTAAGATGGAAAAACACACGTTCAACCCTTGCTAATTGCTTTTTACAAAACACTAACTACCATGCCAGTTGAAGACATTATCCCCCAGTCAAATCATCATCATCATCAGGCGATCACTCGTGACCGAGTAAGATTGTCTTCCGGGATAAAAGGAGGAAATTCTAAGAAGATTGTGTAGACTCTAGCGATGGGTCCGTAAGTGACTGTGGAGGCCAATTCTAGATCCACACAGCTTCCCACAGTGAGGACACAGGTTACCAGATAGAAGATGGTCCTGTAAAGGATTCATTTGACGTGCTTTTCGCTTAGCACGTTTCTCCCTTTCACCTTGCACTCGGGCTTCTTCAAAGTCCATGGAACCTTTGTGAAAGGCCAACCTCCATTTAGATCGTTCATGGGCCAGAGCTTCCCAGTTTTCGATGTTTATATTGCATTTTTTTAGATTAGCCTTATGAACATCTTTAAACCTCTTATATTGACCACCGATATTCCGCTTTCCATCCTTGAGTTGGGAGTAAAGTAACTGCTTTGGGAGACGGCAGTCAGGCATTCGAACAACATGACCGGTCCACTGAAGTTGGCGTTGAAGGATCATTTTTTCAACGCTAGTAGTCTTTGCTTCTTCCAGTACACTGACATTTGTTCGCCTATCTTCCCAAGTAATTTGCAGGATTTTCCGGAGGCAACGTTGATGAAACCTTTCAAGGAGGTGGAAGTGACATTTATAGATAGTCCATGTTTCGCAGGCATACAATAAAGTTGGTAATACAATGGCTTCATAAACCAGTGTTTTGGTCTTCTTACAAATATCCCGATCCTCGAACACTCTATGTTTCATTCGAGAAAATGCGGCACTTGCGGAGCTCAGACGATGCTGGATTTCACTGTCGATGTTAGCTGTAACAGAAAGATAGCTGCCAAGATAGAGAAAATGATCGACATTTTCCAGTATTGTCCCGCCAAGCTGGATAGATGGCATCACCAAAGGATTGGCTTGCACTTGCTGATGAAGCACTTTGGTTTTTTTGATGTTAAGTGAGAGACCAAGTTTTTCGTATGCTTCTGCAAAAGCATTTAGGATAGTTTGGAGATCATCCTCTGAATGTGCGGAGACCACATTATCATCAGCATACTGAAGTTCCACAACGGAGGTTGTAATTACCTTACTTTTTGCTTTCAGCCTGCTGAGATTAAAAAGCTTTCCATCTGTTCGATATATAATTCCCACACCGGTGGGAAGTTTCCCCTTGACAAGATGTAAAACCATGGCGATGAAAATGGCAAATAATGTTGGGGCGATAATGTTGGGGCAAATAATGTTGGGGCGATACCATGCCAGTTGAAGACATTATCCCCCAGTCAAATACTCCATTGCCCATTGGCTGTCTCAGTCTGGGAAAATGTAGGGAAGACTCACACAGGTGCCCCAGGCTACTCAAACAGCATGTTTCTGATATTCAGTGAAAAATGCTTTCAGGCATCTTTAGATCGGCATAGATCCATAAGTTGTTTGGTGACGTGGTAGGTGATCTGGATAGATTGATCTCTATCTCATCATTCGTTTTGGGAATTAAAAGGAAAACATCTCAAGGAGATGTTATCTCAAGGAGCGCCTCCAGCAACATCAAGTGGGCCGCTCAACAAGGTCTGCCACGGATGGCCTTCTCCTTATCCCATCAGCCAGAGCAGCCAGGCTGGTGGGGACTAGGAAGAGGGCCTTCTCTGTGGCGGCCCCCACATTATGGAACTCCCTCCCTAGTGACCTTCGCCATGCCCCCTCCGTGATGAGCTTCCGCCGTGCATTAAAAACATGGCTGTTCAGGCGGGAATATGGGGTGGGTTAGGTTTTTAATAAGAATTGTTTTATTGTTTTAATCATTATATTTTATTGTGTTTTTACTGTATTTTAATTGTACATCGCCCAGGGTGGCCGGGTGACCGGCCAGATGGGCGATTAATAAGTATAATAAATAAATAAATAAATAAACATAGATTCTATAGGTGAAATGTCGTAAGACAGTGATATCATGTCTATTTGCCCCATCTCTGTGTTCTGGCCCACTTTACTTCTCCTCTTTGATGCAACTCTTATAGGTGACATCGTGCATTTGTGCCAATACATATAGAGTAGATTCACATGCTCTTTATCCATCTCCTGATTTCTAGGGTAAGAAATCACCAATTATAGATGTATGCTCATTGGAATGAATCCATAGATATCACTTTTAGGTCCATCGCTGCATGGAGATGAGGTGGAGGTGGACTTAGAATAAAGGGAGGTGTGATTTTGTTCATCACTCTGCATTAACATTACCCACTTAGTTGAATGCATGAATATGACATTACCCAATTAACTTTTGCAAATCATGTGTAAGAAATAACCTTTTATAGGATGCAATGCAGCAGATCCAGAGAAAGAACATGGAAATAGGCATTTTCCCCAAAGATATACTGTGTAATTGGCATCCTTGTGATACTGCCATACAACACACAGCAACTTTGGTTCCTTTTTGTTTTATATTCATTTACAGTGTGATGGAGGATGCTATTTCAAAGATCTTAATATCTGATAATGGAATGAAAATAAATGTGGTTGCAACAAAATGATGATTGCCTAGCACTAAGTTACAGATATTAATAATCTGGAAGAACATGATTAAAAATAAAGCAATATTTGCAGAAAGCCTAGATGGAAAGATCTATAAAGGTATGTGCAAATATATTCCTGATAAATCAGGCTGCATTAATGTATTTTTATGCTGATATGTACTGTATGAATACAGATGAGCTTGGGATGAATAATTAGGCCCTGGATCTCAAATACTTAGAAGCCAGTATGTCATTTATTTGACTCTTTGATATAGCATGCGCTCTAACTTGGATGTGAAGCAAAGACAGAGAAAACCAGATCCGTTTCCTCTATAACTGACTCATCAATATTTGGTCACATGAGACTAGGAATCATGGCAAGTTTTAATAAGAGGTGGGAAGCAAGCCCACAAAATATTTCCTGCCCACCCTTGCACTATCTCATGCATAGGTATATATTCATATTTAACAAAATAATAAATAACAACCATTTGCTCCATTATATAAAGTTAAGTTAGTATACTAATACCAACTGATGTCAGCTCAACTCAAAGGATACATCTAAACCAGATCATCTTTCTGATTTCACTGGAAAGGGTTTTCCTCTTCTCTGTGCTGGACATGAAGAAAAGGGAATGAAGAAATAAGACCCCCACTTGCCAAGGTCTCTTCACACATTGGCCTGGTTCACATGTAACAACAATCCAGCATATGGGTTGAGTCATGGATTGTTGTTGAATCCTGGGTTGTCCTTACATGTGAATCCTGCACTATGGTTTAACTATGGGTTGTTAACCATGAACAACCCAGGAAGAAACCCCATGGCTTCTTGGGTTGTGAACTTTGTGTTGTTCATTTATTTAATTTGTTTATTTCATTTATATACCACCCAATAGCCAAAGCTCTCTGGGCAGTTTACAACAATTTACAAAAACACCAGCTTTCCTGTGGCAATGATTCAACTGCAACCCATACTCAATCCGTACTCTGGGCTGTTACATGTGGACCAGGTCATTATGTTTTTAGGTACACAAATACATTATTTTCAGACGCCCTATTCAGTTGTTTTTAACTCCATGCAACTAATATCACGCAGAGAGAGAGAGAGAGAGAGAGAGAAGGAAGGAGAGAGAGTGGGCTGCATGTGCTGGCCCGCTCTCACCATTGCATCCCGTGCTGGTCCCAACCCCATGTTGTCCGTGCATTGGGGGCACGGCTGCAGAGGGGAAGCCTGCTGAACATGCACAAGCTGTTCTGTGAGCAGGAACCCTGCGAAATCAGGATTCCAGCTTATGGGGACAGCCTATGCACATTTGGCAGGCTTCCTCTCTGCAGATGTGCCCCCCAATGTGTGGGCAGTGTGGGGCCAGGGCTGGGAGGGGATGCTATGGTAGGGGCATCATGCGCAGGCCCACTGTCTGCACAACGGAGAAAAGAATGAGGACTACATACAACTAAAAATGTAAAGTATAAATGTGATAATCGTGTTTGGGTTTGCAAACATGCCCATCACTGAGGTACACTCATCAGGAACCAGGAATGGCTGACTCTGGCAAAGCAGTTTGGCCTATGCAATTGTCATGGTCCAGGACTAGCATCCCTCAGAAACTGAAGCCTCCAGTGACAGTGACTCTGGAGAGGCATCAGAACCAGTCCTTCTGAAATGGGGCCCACTGCCTCAGAGCTCATGTTCTGTCCACACAACCCCCAAGAGGTGTTACTACTCTCTGACTCTGAGGAGTGGACTTTGGGCCCCTCTAGTGCACAGGGAGACTCTGGGGAGCAGTCCCCAACTGGCTCCCCCCTTCTCTAATCTTCATTCCTTAGGAAAAGCCAAAACCTGCAGGAAACAACCAGATGCAGCACCTGAAGGGGTGGAGTTCCCAGAGAAATTCTCTTGGCTTGACTATAAAAACCTGACAGTTGCTCCCAGATTCTGCAGGAGTAATTTGTTAGTTCTCTAGCTCCAGGATTGCTGACCAAGGTCCTGAAAACTAAGCTTATTTCCGGATGTGACCCAACCATCTTGACCACACTGAGCCATCACCCAGGACAGATGATGGATTTCCTGATGGAGCATGACAGTACTGTGTAAAATGGCCTCAGGAGGACTCATGGTACCTTACCACAAAGTGCACCACCAGCAGAGCTGCAATTGGGTGCTATGACTGTTATGAGAGGCATGTTGTCACAACATCTCCTATGAGTAGGCAGATGAACCACCTTGAACATCTCCAGATGGAAAGATTGGGTATAAATTAACTCAAGTAAATTAGTAAAATATACATTTTTGTTAACTATGTCAGCTATTTTTATTTATTTATTTTGCCTCAGGGGATCAGATGGTCCAATGCAGCACACATTGGCAGCCAGACAAGAAAGCCACTATTCATAGATTCATAGATCATAGAGTTGGAAGGGGCCCACAAGGCCACCGAGTCCAACCCCCTGCTGAAATCAGGAAACTAGAGGAGGGGTCTCCCATCCAAGTAATAACCAGGCCTGACCCTGCTTAGCTTTCCACACTCAGAGGGGCACCAACTTGTAAATATAAAAACGAATCCAATATGGGTACAGTTTCAGGAGTACTTTTTGCCTATTCATCAGGAGGAATGGTTGATTATTTCACTAATCACTTGCAGAACAACAAACTTAAATTAGTGATTATTATATTATTACATAATAATATTATTATGTAATGTAATATGTAATATAATATATTACATAATATATTACATGGTAAATACATTTAACGTTTGTGTGTGTGTGTGTGTGTGTGTGTGTGTGTGCGCGCGCGTGTGCATTGCAGATTTTAGAATGCATACAGTAGCATAAAGGTCTGTCTATTATTCTCACTGACCCAGTCAATCAAGGTTATATTTTCAAAGAGAAAGTGCTATGAAGGAGAACAGCTTCAGAAGGCATTTGGTTGCCTTAGTCTTGGCATTACTCATTTTTCAACCAAATGTTGAAATTATAGTACACTTATAGCCTAGAGGTGCCACATAACTATATGCAACTTGATAACAGCATAATTTTAAGAAACAGAGAAGTATAAAAACAACTGGGAGAAATTTCTGAACATTTGGAAAATGATCGTGCTGGACTGTTTGCATTTCAGGTGTGTACTTTGAAGCGTGCAATTCCAGGGAAATCTGAGATTTGCACCCCAAGTTCAATCTGCTAGTGTTTCAGTCAGGATAGAATCAAGCTGCACAGAAGGCTTTCTGTTTTGGCAACATTACAAATAAACACTGAGGTGGCTATATTAGCGGATGACCCTCAATTATTCAGAGTGGTAAATGTAAAATCCTAAGTGAACTAGAGCTCCAAAAAGATCTCTCCAAAATGAGTGACTAGGAAATAGAAGGACAATGAGATTCAGTGTCAGTTTCAGGGCTGGGCCATTGGCAGAATTTTGGGGTGAGCCAACAAATGCAGGATGAGCCAGACAGGACTGAAGAATAAGTCAGGACTTAAAGGCACACCAGGAGGCATGGTCGAGGAGCAAACTAGAATTCAGGACTGAAGAACAACTAAAGATATAGGAATACACCAAAGCTCAGGAAGACATGAGAACACAAAAAGAACCCTGCTGGATCAGACCAAAGGCCTATCTCAGCCACAACACTCAATGTGTGCACTTCTTTGCACTTGCCCCCAGGTAGGGGATCCCAAGCAAGTCTGCAAACTCCTTGGCAGTTGTGTAGTCCACCACTTTCTTCATGGTCAAGTCACACTTGTTTCCCACAGTGACCAGCTTGTTGACATTCTCAGCGGTGTAGCGCTCAATGTCCTGCAGCCACTGCTTCACATTGTTGTAGGATTCCTGATCCATCACATCATACACCACAATTATGCCATGCATGCGCCCCTCGGTAATACTGGGAGGTGATGGTTCAGAACCGTTTTTGCTCAGCTGTGACCAAAATTTGCAGTGTGACGGTTTTGCTGTCCAGCTCAATGGTGTGGATTTTGAATCTACCCCAATAGTGCTAATGTAGCTTTCTGTGCAGGTGTCATCAGCAAACCATAGCAAGGGGCATGACTCTCCCATCCTGGAGCTGCCAGTCAGAAGCAGCCTGAACAGGTAGTCATACTCAGGGTTCATGGCAGCTCCTCCACAGTGGGATGGCTAGGACTAGGTGCTTCCTTCCTTCCCTCCCTCCCTCCCTCCTTCCTTTTTTCCTTCCTGGCTGGCTGGTCCAGTCGCTCCCTCACACAAGTTGGTGCCGATGGCTCCCTCCTCCCCTCTCCCAAAGGCTGATCAATCCAGCATTCTGTTTCCAGAGTGGCCTACCAGATGCCTGAGGGAAGGCCATAAGCAAGACACGAGTGCTCATCACTGTTTCTCTCCATGACTGACTCATTCATCAAGCAGTGTGGATGTTTGTGTCATTGTCTAAGCCTGCAAGAGTCAACATGTAGTAACTCAATATAACCTCTGTCCTGATTCCATGTTTGCTGATCAGTGGACATCCAAAACATCCCATCTGTGACATAACCATATGCCAGCTTCCCTTTAGCAGTTAGCCCTCCCTGCATCTTAGGCAAGAGGGGGAAATGAAACTAGAAAGGAGAGGAGCAAGAACCCAGGGTCCTACCCAGTTCTCCCAAATATCTTGGTGTGCAGCCTGATTCTGTTTATGCCAGCTTTCCCCAAACTGGCACCCTCCAGATGTGCTGGACTACAACTCCCATACCCCCCCCAGCCTGGTGGAAAAGCTGGTGTATGCTCAGCTTAATCCAAAATATGCCTGATTGAAATCAATGGGGTTTACTCTGAAATATGGGAATATACATAAGTATAACTTTTCCTTTAATATATTTTTTAGAAATGCTTTTTTTAAAACCTGATTGAGAGATAGCCCTTATGTTAAAAAATAAAGCATTTTCATTTGTTATGTCTGCAAACTACGCTCATAAGTATGCAGGATAGTTAAGGCTTTATGCAGTAGCTTTTTAAAAGGATAGGGAAAAATGGGAATATTTGAGTACAGTTAAGGGTGTTTGGCAAAGCTCTAAGAAGGATTAGTTTATTTGTTTGCTTTAATTTATATCCTGACTTTCCACCAAAAAAAAATATGGTGCGCAAGGATCTGGCATCTAGTATTGAGGTTTCACTCTTACCCTACTCCTTCATTCAAACTGCAATCCCATATACACTTACCTGGAAGTAAGTCCCATTGAAATCAATGGGGCTTACTTCTGAGCACACATGTATAAGATTGTACTGTCAGTGGAGTTAGTCCTTCTGGTAATACCCTGTGCAGATATTCACTTGGATAGAGATGGATGCATGTGTTAGAGAGAGGTTGGGGGGTCATGACTTCCAGCACAATCAAGGTCCCATCTCCAGGCCCTACAGAGCTATGTTAACATCAGCACAAAGAGAAAGTAATGAAGCAAACCGGACTTGGATTGTGTCATTCCATTTTCTTGATAACCATCATATCTTTGACAACTATGGAATTAAACAATGCTATCTGAAGGGGTTTTTTTCCGTTCTAATTTTCAATTTTTCATGCTGCAGTCTGTTTTTATAGGGAAGAAACTTCAGGAACATTCAAATGAAGAAAACTCATAAAATAATACTACCTGGAGACAATCTGAAATAGCAGAGAAACCTCAGGAAGATTTTTGTGCAACTGTTTAATCTTATAACAGCTGCTTCCTTAAGTACCCATTTGAGCTAATGACATGACAATACACTTCTGTGCTTTCAAAAACAAAAAATTAATACCGTCTGGAACTACTTCATACCTTGGAATATTCAAGCGGCACCTACTGGAACCATTATGTTTAACTATCTGAAAGAGTCATTAGAGTCAACACATAATTTTAGAAATGCATTCCCTTCTTCCTCTAAAAAATATAGCTTTTAAAAAAATATCTGCCAGATGTTAAGTACTGATGAAGGTTTGGGGAGGTGACAATTTGAGTCAGAGCACACAACAGCAGTATGGAGATTTCTTATACGGGCTATTAATGCATCTCATTTTCAAGCCTGAATAAATGTAAACAGAAGCTAGCTAAAGGCACAATCCTATGCATGTTTAGACAGAAAAAAGTCCTACAACTCCAAGCATTCTCCAACCAGGACTTTTTTCTTTCTAAACATGCATAGGATTGTGCCCTAAATCTATCAGTGCTGACATTTGCCCATTTGAGAAGCTCACATATATAAGAGATGTTCCCCAAGGCCCTGAGGGAGAGATGTGCAAGAATTCAATGGTACAAGAAGTTTTAAGAGAAAAATGTAATTCAGGGGTCCCCAACTTTTTTGGACCTGTGGGCACATTTAGATAGAATTTGAAAAACTGCTGTGGGCACCACCTCAAAATGCCTAATCAGTGGATTGCCGCTTTGACATCTACCTGTCGCGTCTATGGATCTTAGGCTGCATCTTATTCAGCAAAAACGTTTGTTTCATGTCTATTGGGCACCACCGCAATGTCTCTTTATTAAGGGATTGTCTAATTCAGCTAATTGCTGGTGGTGTGGTGCAGTACAAAAGAAGCTAATGCTTCTTTTAAACAATGTTTTGGTAGTTCCACTAGTTGCTTCTTTTTGGGAGGAGTTTATTACACAGATAAATTTTGTACTGGAACAGTCTTTAATATTCACTGATGTACATGTTCTTTAAAAATATTTACCTGCATCATGGAAATTAACAAATGGAAGGGGAAATGGATTCTCTATGCCCTTTTGACAGCTAAAAGACTGATTTTACAAAATTGGAATGATACATATATTTTACAAAATTGGAACGATATCGAAAGATATATGAACAGATGGCATGTAGAGTCCAACTTCAAATGGATACTTATTCGGATATTTGGTCCACTTTTGTTGAAGCCATTGTATAGCTGCTAGAAAGTTGTATGCATTTCATACAAATCCATGAATGTAGATTTAAAAGAAGGAGGTGCCTGCGGGGAGATGTTGGGGACTCCTGATGTCACTATACCTGCCTTAGGCTGTAATCCTGTGGGACCCTGGGAGGGCATCTCAAGGGCCATGAGATGGAGCCCATGAAGCAGGAGGTCCATGGCATGAGAGGGAGATCTTCCTTGCAAGCCTCCTTGCAAGTGTGGAGTGGCCTTTGCCACTCTGCTGTTGGTCCTCTGATTATGGTAATGGCTATAAGGAGGCATTCCAGGGTGGATTAGGGGAGACTCCGGCCCTCCTATTCCCCCAACACATTCTTGCGACAGGGGGGAAAGTACCCTGGAGCTGGTGTATGCATTTCCTCTCCAGCTGTCCCCATGTGTTGCCCTGCCAGCACGAGCATGGCAGAGCTTTGGATTTGGTGGTTCCTCCACCATAGATTCTCCATTGCCCAGGCAGCAGGACTCCCCCCACTCCCCCCAGAATTTAAGTGCAATTAAAAAATACAAAACTGTTCACTGTTCGCTCATTAAAAACCTGGTTGTTCAGGTGGGAATATGGGGTGGGTTAAGATTTTAAATTTTTTATATTGTTTTAAATGTATTTTATTGTTTTTATTCTGTGTACATCGCCCAGGGTGGCCGGTTGCCGGCCAGATGGGCGATAAATAAATATAAATAATAAATAATAAATAATAAGTTTTGTTACCAATATCGTTTGTTCATTTATAAAGGGCCATGAAAGCACAGAGCACTCTACAGATTAACATAAAGGAAAGGCAGATCCCCCAAGGAGCTTGACTGCAACTCCCATCAGCCTTAGCTAGCACAGCCAATGGTGAGGGGATGATGGGAGTTGCAGTCCAACAACATCTTGAAGGCAACAAGTTGCCCACCCCTGATTGAGGTGTTGCAATTTCCTGACAAACCACTGTGAGTACTAGGAATCCAATCTAGATCTTCCTTCTCTCTCCCGCTCTCCGTCTCCTCTCTTTCTCCTTCAGCATTTGAAGAATCCTGATGACAGACCCCCATTCAAGACAAACCTGGTCTTGCTTCTTAATGATAGTTCTGCAAGACAACTGAAGCCTCACTGACATTTTTAATGTGAGAAAGTTTTCCTCATCCCCAGGCTGAAATGACGTACCGTACTGAAAAAGTGGTATTTCATAGATTCTTCCCTGCACTCCTCTTAAGTTAGAGCAGTGTTCTCCAACCTTGGATCCCCAGATGTTTTTGGCCTACAACTCCCAGCATGCCCCAGCCAGCAGCTGGCTGGGGCATGCTGGGAGTTGTAGGCCAAAAACATCTGGGGACCAAGGTTGGAGAACACTGAGTTAGAGGAACTAGTGCCACTTTTGAAAAGGAGTTAGGCACCTAAGACTTTCCTTTTCAAACTGTGAAATAATAAGCAGTTCAAAAGGTACCGATACTCATCAGTTGTTGATGTTGAGGAGATAGCTGTGAACATAGCAGGGAATATTTAGATTTCTTTTTTTTTTTAATGCTGGATAGTTCAAGAATTTAGCAACAAAATCTTAAGAACACAGAATGATAAGAAGCAGAGGACATTATAGCACCAGAATTGTTTTGTATGTTTACTTTGAGCGAAGAAGAAAAATGAATAGATGTATAGGTTCTAATTAAGAGACTCAAAGGAGATGGGGAATAAACTAATACATGGGAGGCAACAGGGCTGTGTCTTTGCTTCTTCTTTCCCAGTCAGATCCCTTTGCGATCTGCCTCCATTGGGGCAATTTGCAGAGGGACACAACAGTCACTGTCACAAGACGTTTTCTCTTTAACTTTCCCCTTATCTTTTGCCTGGTAAATGGGTTCACACCTGACCTTTCCAATCAGAACAATAATAATTTTCTATGTGGCACCAAATAAAATGCTTTACTGAAGCCCAAAATGGCTAAATCTTCAGCATTTGCCATGACAGAAAATAAGTTCTCAGAGAAGAGATTATGGATGCATTACAAAAAAAAAAGTAAATAAATTGGGGTATAAAATTAGATGATTAGCATAAGTCAACACAGTAAAAGATATGGAGATCGGATTACAGTAAGGGAACAGAATACATATATTTCTTTTACACTTATGATACAATTTCACATGGCACGCTTGTAAATGAGAGAGAACAGTTAGCTCAGACAGGCTTGCACAATTTAGGATCAAGGCTAAATATCCAGATAAATGTAACTTTGCCTTGTTTTTACCTAGTAATCTGAATTATTGGGGGTTTCGAATCATTTCAGACACTTTGGATGACTAGTTAGAATTCAAATTATTGGGTGAAAATAAAGCAAATTTAAATTTATCTGGATGTTCAGCCTTGATCCTTACAGTTCAAGGTGGGCTGCAGAAGAAAAACACATAGCACATGACAAAATATAAATGTTCACATACAGTATAGCCAGAACTGGGTAGCCACCAGTGGATTGAAAGGAATTTGGGTTACACTGGACCACAAACCATGCATGAATCACTAATGTGACTCTGGGCTGGCTGCAATAGTGACAGACATATATTGAAGGATGTGGAATAACATCCCCATGCTATTTGGCACTGTCTAAGTCTCAGCTAAGTTGCTAGGTTTGGGGGTGTTTTTTTTTACATTTTGGCTTTATATTTTAAGAAAGTTGGAGACAAACCGGAGGAGAAAAACCAGTATGACAACCAACACAAACTGGCCTACAGAAAGGAAAATTTAAAGGGAAAACCTAGATAGGCGTGTGTGTGTTTTAAAAGTAAGAGGCTGTCATAAAAATGCAAGGGATAATTATTCTCTTTGATATTGAATATAGGCAATGTGTTGTCTTTTTAGGAATGAAGATTTGTATGGAAAATTCTATGTACTAGGTTCCATCAGAAAAGGTGCTGGGACACAAGCCTACATAGCTTCACGAACTCCTTTCCCCCATATCAAATGTGGAAGATATTCTATCGTGGTAATGACAGTGTGCTAGTGTAAACCAACACATATGCAATGTAAGTAATGCAGTGGGGGAAAGTGATTTGCCACCAAAATTTTGTCCTCCTCCCACTTTGCAAAACAGCTAGACGGCCGCTTTCAGTCATCTAACTGCAGTGTTTTGGAGGGGGAAGAAAGGGGGCTGGGGCTGGGGCGCCACCAGGATATATTGTACCATGGCAGTGCCCGTCTCCTCCCCTCCCCACTCCCCAGAACATCCCTAAACCACCTCCCCAAGGTCACTCTTCTAACCTCGGAGAAGCCGTCGGCACGACTCTTTCTACACTGGCTGAGACGGGGGAGGGGGATCTCTGAGCATGAAGCTCTTTTCCAGCCTTCGATCTGGGAATCTGAAAAATCCTATGGCCCTCTAGATGCTGTCTAGGGAGCCATAGGATTGCTCTGCCCATCTTTCAAAATATATTGTAAATCATAAAGTAGTGTAACTCTTTGGGCCATTTGCAGAGAACTTTTGCATGGCTAGAGCGACTGTATAAATTACAACCATCCCGGTCTAGCAAATACCTCAAGTTTAGATGCTTTGTAATATGTCATTTTAAATACTCAGAAAGAATAATATGCTGGCTCAAAGCAAAGCCACTGTTTTTTCTTTATACTCAAATGTACTGAGACTTAATTTCAAAAGTTAACAGTAATCTGATCTCCTCAGACCATACATTCAGCAAAAGCTTCTTGTTTTTTCCTTCTCTCTCTCTCTCTCTCTCTCTCTCTCTCTCTGTTTGCTATTTCCACTTAATTAATGAACACACCAACTCAACCTCTGAGTGGGGCAGGCTTTGATTTTTGTTCCTGTTCTCTCTCAGGCTCAACAATGCCCAGCAGGCCAGTCAATTCAACAGGAGAGCTGATCCATCACTGCTCAAGAATATTGGGCATTGACTGATGAGTGGGAGATAAATCATGGGAGGGTTGTCCATTCAGAGAGCCCTGAATGATGCTGACAGAACCGGGTATAAAAACTAGTTTTATGCTGGCCTGTTCAATGTGCCACTTGTAGGGAGATTGGCTCTGTCTACAAAACATACTCCCGTTGTCTCCTTCACTAAAGGTGTTCACTTTATAACATGCAACTTTCAGAGAGATGATTTAAAAAAATAGTAGTATAAGTCAAGCTCTGAAACAGGGAAACATTTGTAGTTTTTTCACTGTGTTAATTACCACCACAGTTAGTAATTTTATAATTTGGGGGTGTTCAAAAGGAGGCTAAAATGATTCAGATAGTCCCCATTTTATTGGGATATGACTGGTATCTGATGGAAATCAATATACACGACAAGCCTGTTTGTTATATTAGTCATCCTAAGTGTACATTCAGATGACAATTTTGGACAGGAACATGCACATCTGTCCGGTGGTGCAGTTAGGGCTGAACCTTGGGGCCAAAGTCCAGGGCCCTGCAGCCTGGAAGAGCAGGGGATGACCACGTAGAGAGAGGCAGGTGCAGAAGCAACTTCCCATTTGGTTTCTATAGTCATGATGATGCTATGAGGGATATATATATATATATATATATATATATATATATATATATATAAAATATCAGGGTGGGCAAGCAGTTTTCTTGCTGTTCTAATGTATCAAGAATATAGAAGCAATTTTAAAGCATGGAATGGCAGTTGGAGGGGGGAAGAGAAATGTTAGTTGTGTGTTTCACAACAGAAGTAATACAGATGGCCATCTAACGCTCCACCCCACATAAGACCATTAAGAACATAAGAGGAGCCATGCTGAATCAGACCAAAGGTCCATCCAGTCCAGCATTCTGTTCACACAGTGGCCAACCAGCTGCCCACAGGATCCCACAAGCAGGACATGAGTGCAACAGCACCCTCCTGCCCATGTTCCCCAGCAACTGCCTCTGATATTCTGATACAGTCAATACATAGCCAATCAGTAGCCATTGATAGCCTTCTCCTCCATGAATTTGTCCAATCCCCTTTTAAAGCTGTCCAAATTGGTGGCCATCATCACTACATCCTGTGGAAGTGAATTCCATAGTTTAACTATACACTGTGTGAAAAAGAACTTCCTTTTATCTGTCCTGAATCTCCCACCAATCAACCTCATGGGATCATCACTCTGGGTTCTAGTATTATGAGAGAGGGAGAAACATGTCTCCCTATCCACTTTCTTCACACCATGCATAATTCTGTACACCTGTATCATGTCTCTCCTTTTAGACCATTAAGTCTAGGGTCTAAAATGACCTAGCTGCACCACCACTGTGTCTGATCCCACAATCCGTATAGGCTGATACTGCCACCTTACTACACTTGATCCTCTCTCCCCCCCAAAACCTTGTTGCAACAAGCATAGGACCAGCACACACCAGGCAGCTCATGTGGTTGCAATATAACAAGAATAGTTACAAAAAGGAACCTGCTTCAAACAAGAACCTGCGTTAGAGGCATTCCCTGTTTCTGTTTCTAAGTTTGGAATGCTTCTACTGCATGTGGAAACCATCCATTCTCCAATTGCACTTCATGGCCTGTCCCTGTACCCTCTGTAGTTGATTAAGTATTTGATTAAGTTGATTATGTATTGCATTTTGAAACATGTGAAATGATGGAAAACTCACCTTCATTTAGTTTACTGGTTCATCTACTAATTTAATCACTCCCTTTGAGAAGTAGCCATAAAAATGACAAATGTAGCCAGTACACCTTGGTTCAATTCAACTTGGTTGTCAATCCCACATCTGGCAGCTAGAACAGGTAGGCAGTTTTACTTCACTGAAAAAGAACAGTACGTCTTAGTGAGATGTACTCCATGTTAGAATATGATCTTTACCATGTAAAGGATACAGTGAACCAAGGAACCGTATCAAGCAGGGCCAGCCCCAGGTTTGAAGGGGCCTTTGGCAAGATACCATTTCAGGGGGTCCTGTGCCCCATGTGGGCACCCAACCAGCAAGCATACCAGGGGAAGGAAATTGTGCTACACAGGCAGTGGTACCACAGCAACAGTGGGAGACTAGTGATGATAAATTAAGATGGTGGCTACTGCAGCTGATTTGCCTAGTGCTTTTCTTATCAGCACCAGAACCCATTTATAAATAAATAAATAAATGGGGGAAAACACCACAAAATGATGCTGGTGTCAGCTGACACCATATCTAATGCTTCTACTGGCTAGTTCCCTTATACATCTGATGGCACATGGTAGCATGGTTTCTTTGACAAGGCATCCATTAATTTGCAATACAGCATGAAAATCAAACCTGGCCTGCAAAAGAAAACAAAGCCCGGAGAAATGATCCTTCTTTTAGCAACTGAAGCAAAAAGTGGTTGAATAACAATTCTCTTCTCCCCATCACGCCTTCTGTGTGTGGGGGGAGAGCTTTTGCAATGGGAGGGGAATTAAGGGTAAGACAAGGAAGGGGTGATCTTCACCCTCCAATCAGTGGCAAATGGAATGATGTCCAATCAGTTTACAGAAGAGGAGGATCACTGAGGCAATATTTATGCCCAGCATCTCCAAACCTCTGCCTCTTTCGTTTGCAGCTCCCCCTCCCTCCTCTCCCGATAAGCAGTGTGGGCTTCTCTGGTCACCAGTTCTGGGGCCGAGTAGGAATTTTGGCTCCCCCTGTCTCAATTGGCTCTGGGCAGGGTGCGTGTTTCGCCTACTCTACACTGTGGACTTGGGGAGGATTTTTTGTTTTGGATATGGGTCTGATTAATTGGTCACATTTGGTGGTAAGTGTTGAGAATAGGCAGCGGGGTTAGGGTTTCGGTGAGCATCCCAATTAGGGATGGACGCATTTGCCTCGCGCGGGCGTAGCGGGCCGAAATCAGCCCCGCTCACGTCCACGTGGGGCTCGCACGGACTTACCTGGCTCCAGTGGCGGCTCAACTCTCCGCGGCGAGCTGCCCGCGCCACCCGCGCTGGACCCGTCACGTCACTTCCGGTGCGGCATGCTGGACCCCTGCGCTATGTTTTTGGCGGGGGAACCAGGCAACAGGGCTTAAACAGTGATGGGACAGCCCTTAAACAGCCCTGTTGCCCTGGTTTCCTCCGCCAAAAACATAGCGCGAGGGTCCAGTGCGCCGGAGCAGGGTCCCGTCCATCACTTCCACTGCGCCAGAAGTGACACGACGGGACCAGCGAGCCAGTCGTGGCCAGCTCGAGCGGCGTGGAGAAAGCTCAGCACCGCTCAGAAGATTGAGCCAGGGGGGGCCCACCGCCGCGGAGAGGTGAGCCGGTGGAGAGGCTAGCCCCCCCAACAACATTTTATTTTAAAGGGTGGGAGAAACTCACAGCCTACCAACAGCCATAAAAACTCAATAGTGCTTCTTGAGCACCTGATGCCAAGCACAAAAACAGAAGGCAGCCTGCTTGTGCACTTCTCAAGGGTATTTTATTGGCCATAGTAGAAACTAAGGCAGAAATCCTAGTCTCCACCCACTTTCATGGGAATAAGGCCCACTGAACTCAATGGGACTTCTTCAGAGGAGACATGTATAGGATTGTGCTGTAAATGCTAGACTAGTTGGACCCTGGTCTTACCTGGCAAGGCAGTTGTTTATTTACTTATATGTATATAGACATAGATATTGAGGTAATCATTTTGGATTGGGGAGACATTAAGGAAACAAGTAGCAAAGAAGCCCTTATAAATAGATTATAATAGATAGATGAGCATTATGAATCTGATAGTGACCAGAATATTTTCTATAAATGTTCATATTTCCCTTATATTGGCTTTTGAGTGGATTTCAGTTGCACTGAATACAATGGAACTCTTTAGTAATGTGAATTATGGATTTTAGTAGTTTTGTTGACACAAGAGACCCGACTGAGCCATTTCATCAGTGCAATTCTATGCATGTCTACTCAGACATAAGTCCCATTATGGGGCTTACTCATAGTCATAGGGAATGTGTATAATGGATTGCAGCCTGTTAAATTTAACACACTGATAACGAAGGCAAGAAATAACAGATAGAATGCAGGAAAAATAACTACATCCACTGCAGGATTTAATACCCATTTTCATTGCCAGACAGTTCTCCATTGATTTTAGCTCATCAAGTACAGTGGACGGTTCCAGCCCCTTCCATTATGAAAAGCCAGAGGTTTGTACTTTCATCCAGGAGACAATTGATATAACACACTAGATGTAATTGGGGAGGCTGCGGGGGGGGGGGGAGAAAAAAGAAAGCTTGATTGTAGAATCAATGAAAATTAATTAAATACAAAGCAATATGCTCATCTTATCTAGTCTTTATTTTAAAAGGATCACAACAATTTCTGTAGTCCTTAGTCAACCCAGAGGCAATCTATTGGGCATTCATCTGCAGCAGCCACTCATCTGGGTATCAAAACTGCTATGAGTTTCTCCATTTTATGCTTTATAGCGAAATGGAATTTGACACACGTATCTTTTAGATAGAAATACGCGTGACCTATGGAAGTGTCCTTTTCTCTCAGTTTCTCATTTTTCTAATCTGAAATCCAGTTCATCCTGAACCTCAAGAATTTTTTACAAAAATGTTTGCATAAAAATCCATTAGCACTTTTGTGCCCATTTCTCCTAATACATACATTTTTAATATGCATTTTTGTTTAACATACACATTTTTGCAAGCAATTTTCCTAATATTTTTGAACATCGTTTTTCCTAATATATGGATTTTTGCATGCATTTTTTAATTAGAGAACTCCACTGCAAAATTCGGAGAAGTGCGAATTTCAAAGGATTACGACGTTTCAGTTCACATGGTGGTTTGAAAGTGCAAAAACAGTTCAATGTGAACTGAATGTGAACTGAACAAATTTCTCCCCATTCCCTAATTCTAATAGGGTGAATAGATCCACAATAGACTGTTGATGATGGGCATAGTGTGTGGGCAGTGATTAAAGTGTGGCTATCTACACTACAGTTTCCATGGTATGGGGGAAGGACTACAGATGTTCACATTTCATTTTCAGCATATTGCATCCACTTAATCTACTGAATGTGTGCTACAGAATTGCATACTCTGACTTACCTGCTTGTGGTCCAGCCAATAACATCCATGGAATAAAATGTTCTGCATGTATCAAAGGGATTACGCAAATACCCTGGGGTGTGGTAATGACTGAACAATAATCTTGTCACGGCCATGCATTTGCACTTTTATACACCTTATAACCACATTGTATACTGTAGGAGTGCAGGTCGACATGTAAGGCCAATATGCCTTCGAGTTGACCTACGAAAGGGTTCACAGTGCTTTGGGGACTGTCACTACCTGGCAGTAACCAAGGAGAAGGGGGTCAAATATTTTAATTGTAAAAGATTTAAACAAAAATTACTAAACACACTGTGCATGTTCTGAATTGTTGCATATGCCAATTTGCACAATTCAGTTATAAAGCAAAATTGTTACATAGAGACTTTGAATATTCCTTGATTGTCATGTGTGATTTAGTACAACAGTATGCATTACATTAACAGAAAGGTGAGAGATCCATGATTGGGTCCTGTGCCTTTTTTTTTTTTTTTTTTTTACTTTAGACACAGGCCCAATGGGATCCCATTTTGATTGGAGCAGGCACGATCAGTGTGAAGGGTAGGTATGGTTGGGCACCTGCTGAGGTTTCACAACCCAGCAGGGGCCCACTGATAAGGGCCCCCTGGAGTTACTCCTCCTCTTCACCATTGCAACCTGCTTGTTCACCTGCCTCTTGCTCTGGCCAAGAAAACAGTGGTGGTGAGAAGGAGGAGCAGTGGATGCCGCTGCCTACTTGCTCACTGGCTCTTTGCCTGTCAAGCATGCAAGTGGTAGCAATGATGAGGAAGAGGATGAGGAGCAAAACAGCTGATGACAAAGGCAGTGAGAAGATAACTCACTGAAGGAGGGGGCCCATTGAGTGTGTACTGCCCAAGAGCCCTCCAAAACCTGGAGCCAGCACTAGGAACAGTGGTGCTGTCAGAGAGGGATGCTCTTTCCCCTGTACCATTCCTGATCCAAAGTGACCCTTCCCCAAAGTGGATGTTAGACCTGGTGCATTAACAATACCAGCACAATACAGGTGCCTGTACGTTTTCCCGAGCAGGGCTAAGACCAGCTTTGAGAGCAATGGACAATTTGGATTGGGAAAATGGTGCAGGGGAGGAACAACAACACCCCGCCCCCACAGCATTACTGGTCAGGATTAGAGCCCACCACAATGTTGCAAGTTTTAAATGTGGGTTGGTCCAGTCATAGATCTGGCACACATTGCATTCATGTTGGACCTTACATTGTGGAATTTTCTTAAGATACTTACTACAGCAGATGCAACCACACAAATGCCCCCAGTGTGTGCACACAAGTGCATTCACAGAATGAGTACATCCGTCACCCACCAACACAGACATTGAGCCATGGGGCTGTACGCAAGAATAAAAAAAGCATCTCTAGAATAGCCCAGTTTAGTGAGTGGATTCATGCACATAAGGCCTGGGAATACTGCCAATATCCATACATTATGTTATATACTGAAGGTTGATATGCACGCACAAGCTTAAAAGGGTACTTTGAGAAGTTAGTCTGTTATTTTTTTAAAAAAAACCTTTCTGGTTTCTCAAGTGCAGAACACTAAGTTAGAGTTGCTGGTGACATTATGAAGTCTAAATCACACCTCCTTTCTAGCTCTAAATTTAGCCTTGGGATTTGCAGATAAGAAAGTAATTGAAGGAAAGAAAAAGGCTAGATTTTGCTTTCCTTGAGGAAAAGTTGGTTTTGGATCCCTCTTCTTGGGTTAGTTTGTTTGGTTGTTATTTATGACCTGTTCCTTAGGATTTTGTTTTTTTAAAAAATATTGTTGATTTTAAATTATTGTTGTATATGTTGTAAACTGCTTTGATTTTCTTTTTGTAAAAGCAGAATATAAATACTCAAAATAAATAAGACATAAATAGATAAAATGTAGGAGCTTGAATGTGCTTAAGTTCTTTCCCTTAATTTTTACTGCAGATAGCACTGTCATGTCTCAACCCTTCACCTAAAACTTCTACTGCTAGTATAGGTCTTGGTTTAAACTTATGATTCTGTCCCCAATTTTTTAATTTAAAATGTTTGTAGTAGATAGTACAATTGAAGTGTTATTGACGTGGCTTCTTCTACCTCACCTAATTAAAAAATAATCTTGTTATATAACCTTTTATTTATTTATTTATTTATTTTTATTTATTATATTTATACCCCACCTTTTTTTTCTGCAAGGAACCCAAGGTGGCTTACATAATCCTCCTCCTCCTCGTCCTCCTCCTCTCCATTTTATCCTCACAACAACCCTGTGAGGTCGGTTAGGCTGAGAGTCAGTGACTGGCCCAAAGTCACCCAGTGAGTTTCATGGCTGAGCGGGGACTAGAACCCGGATCTCCCGAGTCCCAGTCCAACACTCTCACCACTACACCACATTGGCTTAGGCTGGTATGCCCAGCTACAGCCCCACCTAGATAGGGATAGCCTTGCTTCAGTGATCTACAGTATGTGCCCTGCTAGTCTCCTGCTTGGATTACTGAAATGCAATGTCTGTAAGACTGCCTTTGGAAACAGCCTGGCTACTTTAGTTGATAAAGAACATGGTGTCAAGATGGCTGGATATTACAAATATATTGCACTACTACATTGTCATCTTCACCAGCTCCCAGTCCGTTCCAGACCCAATTCAAAGTGCTGACCTGCAAACCCCTTCATGGCTTGGGGCATAGTACCTGAAGGATCACATCTTTCCATAGGTACCTACCTACCCAGATCCTGAGAGAATTGCTGAGAACCCTTCTTTGGATGTCCCTGCCAGGTGAGGTGTGGCAAGTGACTATGAGTCAAAGAGCCTTTTCAATAGTGGCACCATGGTAACAGAATGCTTTCCCCAGCGAGACTCACCTGTAAGGTGGCCACTTACACATCGCCAAAAAAGAGGACACCAATTTGCATTATATTTGCACATGCAAATTTATATTATAGGTGCAAATTTAGAAATAATAACTATGATTTAAATAGAAATACAGTACATCTCACCAGAGTGGAGAAGACTGACCAGGTGACCGGTGTGCCTGCTCACAGCAGTTCAGGGGCTAATTGTTGCTGGGCAACTTCAAGGCCCCGGCTGGCTGGCTCTCCCTCCTTTACCTGTAAACCAGACTTGGGGCTGGACAGCCCATCAAATAAAATACACCTTTAAAGAGAGGACTGCACCCTGCCGGCTCTCCAAAACAGAGGACTGCCCTCTGTAAAGTAGGACACCTAGCCAGTTAAAACAAACAGTCTTAACTTGGAAGGGTTACCACATACATACTAAAAGAAAGCCTAGTGAAGCTGTGTGCCACCTATCATTCTGAGGATACATTGCTTTTTTAAAACTATCAACATAGTTTTCACTTTTCAGAAATCACACGCAGATGCCCTGCCTTGCTTCTGCTGTTCAGCAACTGCTACTACTGCACAATGGTAGAGAAATAGTGAATGTAATGCAGGAGAAGGTAGAAAAAGCAAAGATGAATGATAAAATCACTGATGTCAAGCCACATCTTCTCCTTAGGCAGACCAAGTACTTATATACACAGGAGCAGGTTCCCCTTCATTGTTGTTTTTTAAATGGCCTGGTGCGCAATCTCAACAGACAAGTAAGCATCCATACAGAAGAACAGAGACAAAGTCTCTGGAGCTTGATAATCTTGACATATTTGAAAAAAACATGAGCAAAGCAGAAGTAATAATTTATACAACCATATGAAGTTTTCTGAGGCTCTGAACAGAGCTTCCCATTTAGAATATAAATTTAAAAATTTAATTAAAAAATATACAAGATGAGTGATAGGAAGTGAGGGGTGGAATCCTGTGCCCATATATCTATTAGAAATAGACATACGCGAATCTGTGACCATAACTAGAAGTTATTAACAGTGATACCAAATGGCAGTGTATTTTTTATAGGAGAGAAGGCTCCTTTCTTTAAGCCTTAATAAGCTTGGCCTGTAGCATTTTTTTCTCATATCAGTCCAAGTGTCACATTTGGGTTGGGAGAAGCTTGTTAGCAGTAATTACCAGCAGTAGGTTCTATTATTTGCCAAAGTAATTTTCACTGCTAAGTACCACCAAAACTGCCTCAAGCCTTTAATTTTCTCTCTCTCTTCTTCCTCTTGCCTTGCCTTGCCTCCTTTTAAGTTCGTGCATTTTCCCATGATACTGCTCTCTGTGGTGCAGGGCAGGGCAGAGACAAGGCGCTGGGTATCAATGTGATCTTGAGAGATGGGGTCAGGCCTAGCGAAAGCCTTTCACAAACAGAGCCTGAACTCTATTAGAGATGCAAATCCACTCTCTAAGTGAGGATTGTTGAGGTAATATAATGGAGCCCAAGGAATTCCACAGCAGCCGCTTTTCAGCATTGGCCTTTTGTCTGCATCTTAGCAAATTTCTGCAGCCTGTTTAAACCGCAGCTATTGTCCCGGTGGCTTCACTGATTTCTCTCCCTGCCACTGGCTCACAATGGCTTGATATGGACATCTTTGTTACCTCCTTTGTACTGTATATCAGAGTAATGTTTCAGCAGATTGAGGCCTAGCAGGAAGAATTAAACCTGTACTACACAGCGCATGATGAAGCGTGGGATTTACATATCATTTTAAAGGGTGTATTTTCTGAAGGTTGTCTCTGAATAGTGTTGTGTCTCCAAGGATGTGGTCTGAGGGTGGAGTGACAGAAAAGGAAGTGATTTAGATGCTCACTGACAGCTTAATACACAAGGTACAGGCAAATAGTGGAAATTCACACATCATCTCCTACTGCACTTTTGCTTAGAACTGTGGGCCCAGCAGTTTAGGATTTGCATCGTCTAAGTCAGGAAGAAAGATGAAACCAGCCTGATTTATGTAGATGGCAGGTGGTTTGAGAGCAAAAGGCATCGGGGCTCAGCACCCTGGTGTCTTTGATCCCACTGCTTTCTACTAAAATTTCTAAAACGGAAAGTGCTGATTGAGTCAGGTCTTGACATTACACAGGCAACATATTTCCAGGTCTTGACGTGCTGTGTAGCACATTCCTAAGGGAAATTGCTGCACTTTGAGAAGCTACATCACTAGGCAAAGGCATTGGATGCATCCCATCGGAGTCATTCTAAGAATTCTAGAGGTTCTTTTTTTAAGCAAACATTTTGACCTCCTTCAAGCAAAGTCATTCTTTGTTAATCTCAATTAAGTTGTTCAATATCAACAGGAATTTTTCTTCTCTATATGTGAATAGGTCTACTAAAACAAGATCCTGAATAATTCCTTAGCTTCAGGAAGCTGCAATTAATTTTCAGATGTTTAAATATGCAAACATGAGCCACTAAACATATTAGTGGTGGATATATGAACTAGCAGTGAAAATGAAATTATGTAAGCCACAGAAGAAATAAAACCAATTTTAGCAGATGCAGAATAACAGTGCAGGACAAGATACAAACCAAAGTCTATGTGGTTTTATAGGCTGTTGCAAAGACCGTGATCACCTGTAGCCGACTGGACTAATATCACAGGGATCTGTGGACCTACACATGCAGAATGATGCTAGGATGCTTGTTGCAAATCAATGCTCTTTACATACAGACAGTAAATAACATACAGAAATCAAGGGAAGGGCATTTCCACTTCTTTGGACACTCTGGGTTGGATCCAGATTTAGTTATGCTTAGAGCGGACCCACTGAAATGAATGGGACTTGTTAGTCACAACTAACTTCAGTCTCTCTGATTTTCACAGGTCTGCTCCAACTATGACTACACCTGAATTTGCACAACACAACCCTCTAAGCACAGAAACCCTAAAGACAAACAGAGCAATTTCAAGGCACATCGCAGTCAGCAGCACAAGGCTAAAATTCATTAGCACATTTGATTATGCTTCTCATGACCTGCATATCGTTTATGATTGGTTCTCTCGTCACAAAACAAATGGTCTCTCAGTCTCATGTGTTTGTGCATTGCCTGCACAATGGTGAATGAAAATGCTACAATAGTGTGTCGGGTGAAGTAATTACCACCTTTTGGCTGAATCTGATAGCTAATGAACACTCATGGTCGGTTTGATGTTCTTAGACCTAGCTGAAGATGTTTTTCAATGGCTTGGCCCTTGATGGCTAGAATATAGTTATCCTGCTTATCCATTGAGAACTGATGTTTTGTGGTCACTGAGCTACTTGCATGATTGGGGGCTAGAGAAACAGTTTGGACTAGAGAGTCGCAAAACAACGAGCAAAAGAAAAGACTCCTGACTTGGGAGAGGGAACTCTGGTGCGGGGCCTGGGGCTCCAAATGAATTCTGGCTACTTTGGGGTATATGTGAACATGGTGCTATGAAAGACTAACACTGCCCATATGGCTTTACCAGCTCCAAGGTACATTTGTTAACAGACAGATCTGACAATGCCATATGTCTTCGGTGCTCTTTCTGTCATAAGGAAACAAATGCCATAAAGGTTTTGCCCTTTTTAGAACTAATAATTATTACCTTGCAGAATATGAGTTCCTTAAATGGCCCAGAATGGTCAAGGTTTCTTAGTATTTTTTACTTACTCACTATACAGTAATACCTTGGATTGAGAGCATAATTTGTTCCGGAACTGTGCTTGTAATCCAAAACACTCATATCAAAGCGAGTCTCTGGTGGGTGTGAGCGGGGCCGATTTCGGCCCACCACGCCCGCTCGAGGCGAGCGGCTTGTCTTGCAAGACATCGCTTGTTTATCAAGTCAAAATTTATTTAAAAAATTTGCTTGTCTTGCAAAACACTCTCAGACCAAGTTACTTGCAATCCAAGGTATTACTGTAGTCCAAATTGGAAAATGGCATTCAGGCTGTGCAGACCAACTACATGCATATTTCCTGGAGAACATGTCCCTGGTTAGACTGCAATCCTATACACATATACCTGAGGATAAGTCCAATTGAGCTCAATGAGGCTTATTTATTTATTTATTTATTATATTTATATCCCGCCATTTTTCCTGCAAGGAACCCAAGGCGGCTTACATAATCCTCCTCCTCCTCTCCATTTTATCCTCACAACAACCCTGTGAGGTAGGTTAGGCTGAGAGTAGGTTAGGTAGACATGTTTAGGATTGCACTGTTAAACTGCAAGTAAGCCCCATTTACATCAGCGCAATTTACTTCCAAGTAAACATGCAGAAGATAGCTATTAGACTCGTTCCCTGCTTGATGTAGCAGAATTATAAAAAGTATAATTATAAAAATATTTTTTTTAATATCCTGGGAATGAAGACAGAAAATCTATTTAGAGAGGAGCATTCATCACTTAGAGCATGCACAGGCTATTCAAGCTCTTCATTTGACTTTCCTGGTTTCCCTGCAGCTCTATGCAAGTCTGGGTCTTTCATTAGGATTTGAGCAGAAACATGATTTTCTGCCTGAGCAGCTTTTAAAAATTAATATTGGAGGATTACTTTAAAGAGGTCTAAAGGTGTTAAGTCAATACACATAGGTTTAGCTAGTTATTCTCAGGGTAGAGATTTAATATCACTAGGCTGGCTCACAAAGCAATTTACTTCATTCCTTCCTGCACTAAAAAAATAAAAACAAATGGGTATCAAGAAGCATTTCCTTCCACCTAAGGAAGACATTGGGCCTTCAGTTTATGCCAATTGCCTAGCTAGGTAAGCTTATTAAGTTTGGGCAAGAACTTTATGACTCCGTTTAGAATTACTATTTTTCCAGAATACTGCAAGAATAAATAATGGGTTGATATCACAGTTGATGAAAATTACTGTTCATTACACTGAGAAATAAATTCATGAATTGACCTTGATTGAACATCGGTAGTCATAAAATTGGAAGTCGCCTATTCCAAACTTCTGCCCACCCAGTTTAAAGCAGAATTTCATGTACATAGAAATAAAGAATAACCTACAGAAAAATTGAATGTTGGGAATTATATCTATGGAGCTTGTTTCAGTCTAAGAAATGATGGAAAATAAGCAAACAGGCAAGTGTGTGGAAAGGGGATCCCATCCATCATCTCAGGTGCTGTTACTTCCCCGTTTGAACTGGTTCGATATAAGTATCTATATCAAGATCACATTTTGCATGTGGCATGCCTGATAAACTCACATGTCCTGCTGCTTACAAGACCACAAAAAGTCCAACTTCAAAATGCTCCCATTGCTGATCAGCAATTCATGGATAGGGAACTCAAGAATATTTCAAACTATTCAAACTATGGAACTCAAGAATATTTCAAATCTATATGGCGCAAACAGTTGCTTAATAGTAGAGGTGTGCATCAACCCCCAGATTCAACTTGGAAACCCAATGCAGCACTTCTGAAAATGGCCTGATTCTGCTCAGACGCATTTGGAGGCCATCCTTGTTGATTTGGGTTCTGAACCTGAACCAAGATTCAGAAATCTGGGGCTTTGTGCCTCTCACTGACTATCATGCGGGATTTATTTATTTTTAAATGAACAGCTAACTTGTTTTCTCTTTATCAGAAGTGAATGATATTTGCAGGTAGTAGCCCCATAGGAAGGGAGTACACGAGCCAAATGTCAGGTAGAGGGTTTTTTTTTGGGGGGGGGGGGGACCTGCCTTTGGATTTTGATTTTTTTTTTTTTAAAGGTCAATAAGCTTTTTATTTCTTGTCAGAATTGGACGAAATTTGCAGAAAGAGTCGACCTTTTGAGGGAATTGAGCCTGCCAAGTTTCATATGAATAGGTGCAGAGGTTTTCATGCAAAAGCAGCCTTGGTATTTTGATGATATTCCGAAGTGGGAGTGTTTATCCTCCTATGTGAGCTATCAAATGCTCGCAAACTGTCAAAATGCTGCTCTTTAGAAGCTGTTGTTGCCGGCACCAAAAAGGTGTCCTCTCCCGGCAAAGTGGTGGTCCTTACCTCAGTGTGCCCTGCCCAATAAACACACTTGAGTTAGAGAAGGGAAACCAACTTTATTTAAGGCCTGAAGTAGGCTCTAGGAGTCTATGACTCAAATCAAGAGCTCCGTTTCAAGTTTTTCCTGGATCTTTTATACAGCATGGAATCAGATACAGGTTTGCATCACATACAGTCATTTTACATACAGTTGCGTAGAAAAACATTCTTATCATGACCTCTTTCACACGCCTTCACTGACTTCCTCTGGCCTTCCTGGTACATACATTTCCTCCTGTTCCTTGTCTATCAGTACAATTCTATCTTGTCCTGTTCTTTGGAAAGTACACGCATCAGTCTGATGCTAGCAATCCCCCTTCCTTCCGCCTTTCGCTTTACTTCTCTCACATTCCTTTTGCAATTCTCTTATCAGTGCATGCCCTTTGTACACACTTTGCCATTCTCCGGCCTCTTCCCCCTCCCATCTACTGCAGCCATCAAAACTGCCTGTAACTTCACTTTTCTCTCTCTTACATTTCAATTCAGATTTCTTTGCAACTTTAGCAAGCAGTTTCACAGAACAGCAAGAAAGCAAGAAACAATTTTACAGAAAGCAGAAAACAAGAATGCAAGATTCTCTAGTCAGGCCTAGCTAAACATTAGAACAGGAGTACAAATTCACATGGTCTCCAACAACGTACAATAAGAGCCAGCTCCTGACTGGCAAATAATTTGTGCAAACAAGTACTCACAGTAGTGTTCTATATGTCTGATCATCCTAAGCACAAATAAAGTTCATAGTAACCGATGAACTATTGCCATGAGCAGAAATGTGTGTAAGTTAAATGTATGTTTATATATGCAACTGCTGTGTTCCACTGCATGGACCCCCTGTGACATTACACTGCTCCTGTGAACAGACCACTCTTGTGAACAAATATTTACATGGATAAGCTACTCTCAATAACATCTGACCAGCTATGAGTAAAAACAAGAACAGGCATACATATATAAGTGTGCTGGAAGAGGTATGAACATACATTCTCTGCCCTTGGAACAAATACCTTGGAATGTAGCAAATGTGTGTTCAAACTACTTCCATCACACCTTAGCATGAGTGGGTTTACTCAAATATAATGCCAAATGTGGGGCTCACATGCTCCCACATCTCTTTGCACACTCTGCTTACTTCCTGGATTGCAGCAAACTATAGTTTATTGTTACATTCAAACTGTAAACCATAGTCTGTGCTTACTCTCCAAATTAGGATTGCAAACCAGGTTCAAATGATGGTTTGCAGTCCTGGGATGGATGTCTGGAGGTTGTGCAAACCATAGATTGCTGAATGTAATGGCAAACTATGGTTTGTCACAAACCAGGAAGTAATTAAGTGGGGTCTGTGAAGGGAAGGGGAGCGGACACAGGGCTCATTCCTGATGTACCAAATTATGGTTTGGCATTAAATGGTAACTGAGCACCTGTTGATCTGTCTTCAACCCTATGTTACCTATATGGTGTACAGTTCTGAATAAAGAAAGCATCACATGCTCTAGAACAGTGTTTTCCAACCTTGGGTCCCCAGATGTTTTTGGCCTACAACTCCCAGCATGACCCAGCCAGCTACACTGGCTGGGGCATGCTGGGAGTTGTAAACCAAAAACATCTGGGGACCCAAGGTTGGAGAACATTGCTCTAGAAATTTACACATTCATCCCATGCATGGGCAGCTGGGCTAATGCATGCTTTACCATAATATAGTGCCAAATCCTTACTAACTCTTCATGAGTCTTTGGAGGTTAACTTTTGAAAATAGCAGTTTGTACTGCATGTAAACTAATTATTGATTCTTCCCTTAAGACACTGAGTTTATTCTAAGGCAAAGGGATAATCCTCTTAATACATTTGCTATGCAAAATTCTAGTGAACACATAGATAAACCAATGTTACAAAATAGATATGCACCGAGAATTAATGTATAGTGCAAAGCGGGGTTCAGAAAAGCTCCTGGAATAGTTTCTTCTAATAGCAAACAAGTATTAGTAAATATCTCACTACCTATACCATACCAAATTCCATGGCATTCCCTTATCATGAGCTGGGTTGTCTACTGTTCAAAACACACACACACACACACACACACACACCACTGTGGTCTCATTTTGTTTTTTTAAAGCAGGGGGTGCAGAAACTCCTTCATCCTGAGGTCCACATTCCATTTTGGAGAAGCTTGGGAGGGCCACATTCCAATGGTGGGCGGGACAAAGGGGGTAGGATCATAAAAGCAAAAAATACTAGGATACTTTAGCTCAGGGCTCTCCAACCTTGGGTCCCCAGATGTTGCTGGACTACAGCTCCCAGAATCCCTTGCCATTAGCCATGCTGGCTGGGTATGCTGGGTAGTGGTGCATTTCGTACCTGATTGCCCCCCCTGAATCCTCTCGATTCTCTGTGCCGCGGCCCCCCCGATCCTTGATTTCTCCGTGGCCTGGAGGGCCTCTCTGGCCGCTCTCTGCACCGCTCAGGCAGCTGTGCCGCTTGCGCAGGCTCCCGTCACATCACTTCCATTGCGGCTGTTTTAAGCCCTGTTGCCCTGGTTTCTACGCCAAAACCACAGAAACAAGGTTCTGCCGCGTCGGCGCAGGGCCTATCGTGTCATTTCCGGAAATGACACAACCGGCCGGAGCCCACGCGGCCGGCATGGCTCACTGGACTGGCCGCCGGACCGAGCGGGCATCCAGGTAGGCCACCGAGTCACCCCGAATATCGGGGGGGCTACAAGCAGGCCGATTTTGGCCCACTCAAGCCCCCCAATGTTCGGGGTAATATCCCTAAGGAGCTATAGGCCAGCAAAGCAACAGAAGTGGGGACCCAAGGTTGGAGAGCCCTGCTTTAGCTCTTACTGACAGTAACAAAGCCTTAGGAGAGCCATTTCAACCTTTTAGAATGGGGGAAATCTGCACAGAAGCCTCAAGCCCACCAAACAATCAGTAGCTGGGGGCCAGGAAGTAGGGACAGGGCAAGGGTGTGTGGTCCTTTGGGGACCCCCGAGAGGGCCAGATTGGGACCCTGGGAGGGTTGAATTTGGCCCCTGGGGCTGAGGTTCTACAAACCTGTTCTAAAGTCAAGGTATGATTTCTTGAAAGATTGTCATCTAGTAAGCTCTTTAAGCTTACCAGATATTTTACTATTCTTACACACACACACACACACACCAAACAAAGTTAGATTCTGTTTTACGTTTAAGGATTGCAAGAACACTCTTTGTTATTTAGTAGCTGTAGTCCCAGTAAACATGATGAATATAAATATTTAGAGCAGATTGAAAGTGTACACATCTTTGCCTGCATGTTTAGGCATGTTTATGCTTACATATAATTCTTTTTAGGTAAGGGTTTTGGGGGGAAATCACTCATTTATTACAGGGTTGTTGTTTATTTTTTCAGTGTCTTCTATAAATGGCATGTTTTAGCGGTATAATGTACAGAGATAATCCTGTCATTGTCATTTACTGGTGACCAGCTGTTAAATTTATCAGTTTTGAGGTGTCTTTTCTTTTTGTAAAGATATCTAAAATTTTCTGAAATCCTCTCCATTATTGGCTTAATAATTAAACGCATCAGCAATCTGTCTCGTTCTAGTTTAATGACTAACACATCAGTCCTAACTGGGGGAAGTGGTGGATGATCCACCACTTCCAAAGAAGCTGTGTGTGTGTGTGGGGGGGGGAGTGTTCCTTCCTGGAGAGTTCTCTAGTGGTTCTTCCCTCCACCCCACAGATCTTAATGGAGAGGAAATTAGGTCCAGCGGCTCCTGACAGGCATAGGAGAGTGGCCCAATCCTGGGATTCATGAGGGAAATGGAGAAGCTTTGGCTCTAGCAAATCCAAGGCCACCTCCAATCCATTCCCAGAATGCCTGGTTTTGGCGCTTATCACTGGTGGAAACACCACTGGCAGTAGATGTACAACCACAGCGTTCTGTGGGTGAACCAGGCGTAGGGATGTTGGAGAAATTCATGACAGTTTCAAATGAGTTCAGATTTCTGTGACCCCAACCTGCAGATGCCACAGTGGACCCACTTTTTCCAAGTCACACAGATTCTGCGGACCTGCTGACCAGTTTTTACTTTGGGGAATGGGGATGGGGATTGGCAGAAATTTGCACTTGTGTTGGGCACATTAATGCAAGTGTGCACTAGTATTAACACACATTACTAATGTGTGCACTAATCCTACAACTCCAGCAGAAAGTTGGTGCAAAAGCACTAGGACACTGGTGGGATTACTACAGTTACATTTCTGGTTGTGCCAAGCACAAATTAGTTTTACACATACAGTAAGCGTCATTTGCTGCTAAACTGCAGAATACTGACTGATGATGGCGCTGGCATCACCACGTGAGCAAAGACTGGAGCACTAGACCAGTGTTCTCCAACCTTGGGTCCCCAGATGTTTTTGGTCTACAACTCCCAGCATGCCCCAGCCAGAGTAGCTGGCTGGGGCATGCTGGGAGTTGTAGGCCAAAAACATCAGGGGACCCAAAGTTGGAGAACACTGCACTAGACCCTCCTTCAGACTACTGAAATTGCTTCTTTTTAAAACAGGCAATAGCCACTCCAAGCAACTAGGAAGTTGCTCCTGGGGGCATTTGTCACCCCATATTTAATTTATGCAGAAGCAGCCAGGTTTTCTAACCATTTGGGCAGCAATGACCTGGTAGAAAAGGATATACATTGCTTTAAAAGGCAGCCTTTGGACCTTCTCATAAGTACTGCTTTAAATTTAGAATTCCATGCAAATTTATTTTGGTGGTGGTGGTGGTGGTGGTGGTGGTGGTGGTGAATAACACATTAATGCAGAAACAGGATGGAATGGTGTTTAAAATCAACACATGCAAAAGTGACACAAACTGGAATCAGCCAGATCTGCCCATTCCTACTCATGCACACGTATAATTAGACATGAAAGCACATAGGCAAGTAACACATAATACAAGCAGCCATACAGCCCCCACTGTAAGAGCTAAACATTGCTCTGGTCAAGGACTGGTGGGTATGAGGAACCCTCATGCGAGGATGACCCTTTACTACATTGGTTCCGCTCTGCCCCCTGCTGCTGGATCCTAAAGAGAGAGCTATCACTTTTCTCTTCCAAGTTGCCTATGCTGGCCTGAACACAGTTAAGCGATCTTTCTTGCAAATGCCACATTGCTAGATTACTCTATCTGCTTCTGATTGTTATATTTGCATAACTGAGTTATATAACACTCCTTCTGTGAGGGGGAAATGCAGTGGTAAAGCGTGTACCCAAGTGTACAATATAAACAGAAAATCTGTAATTCTCAACATTTTACCTGTCTAAAAACAAAAGTTGTTGTTGTTGTTTAACTGTATTTTTCATGTCTGCATTATTTTATATCAGAGGTAAAAGCACGTTGTTCCATACAATTACTTAAATAGGGAGCTATGTTAACACTTAAGAGTGTTCTTCTTATATAAAATTACTTAAACAGAAAACCATGTTAACACTGAAGAGTCTTGGCTATTCATTTTTGCTAGTATATTCATTTTCTACTTTAATACCAATAATATACATGAATTTTAAAATAGCACTTTTCAATGCTGTTCATGCCGTCTCACTAGTTACTGGATGCCAGGCACTAAGGTCAGGGTTCAGATCATGTTTGAATACAGAGTGGTGTTTATCCTCCAAAGCAAAAGCTAATCATTGGCATAATCTCATGTACTGTGTATCCATCATGTTAACACTTCTCCCGCATTCTTATCTTAGCAGCCAGGGAAATTGTGTTTATGATATTCTTTCATTACCCAGAGGCAACTGTGTTCAAAGGTGAAAAAGTCCTTGATGAGAATATGAAAATGCAATGGGAGGGGGGGGGGGTCAGGTTCAACAGACAGACTTAGTGGAATCCTTTGCTAAGTAGCCCCAACATACCCCAATGGGATTTTATCACAAAGGGAATGCTCGGAATTATAAACAAATTAAAACAGAACCTTTCCACCATAAACGTCCTGTTGAGTATGACTTAAGGGTATATGGATACAGTGTGTACCTGTGGTGTACCAGCATGAGAACTAATGTAGCATAGTGGCATCAGCACAATCCTATGCACATTTAGTCAGAAGTAAGTCCTCCTTTGTACATTGGGGGTCACTCTCAGGTGAGTGTGTACAGGATTGCATCCAAAGAGACTGAGCTGGTCTCAGTTCAAAATCAGCCATGAACTCACTAGATAGCCATAGGAAAACCATTGTCCTCAGTCTCAGCTACTTTCTGCAATATGGGGATAATAATACTGACATAATACCTGACAGGTATTGTTTTAAGACAGTCTTCCTCAACCTGGTGCTGTAGAGAGAGGGGGAGTTGACAGATTGCTTGTACAGTCATGCCTTGGATTGAGAGCATAATTCGTTCCGGAAATGTGCTTGTAATCCAAAACACTCTTATATCAAAACGAAATCCCCCCAAAAAAATTTGTACAGAGATTTTTAATTTAAGCCGTACTACAGTACTTGTATTGCAAGATGTCGCTTGTATACCAAGTCAAAAAGAATTAAATAAATATTTAAAAATTTGCTTGTCTTGCAAAACACTCTCAAACCAAGTTACTTGCAATCCAAGGTATTACTGTACTTTGAGGACAACGGAGAGTAACCTAAAGCAGAATCCATTGGGGGGCATATTAGGGGGCAGAATCTGCAAAACTGTCATAAACATCATGAACATGCCATGTCCCTTATAATGTGGCTATTCCAGGGAGAAGACACATGTATGGCAAACTTCTAGATGTGCTTCTGGAACCAAACCATATGGAAAAAAACCACGTTGGAAGCACATATCAAGGAATGTCCTGGCTTCTCCTGCATTGTGAACCTCAGTTCTTGGATGTGTTTTAAAGGAAAAAATGCAACAGGTGGACAGTCTTTTTTGTTTTTCACCTTGATTGACACGTAAGCACATTGCTGTGATTGTTTGTTGCTGTGATTGTTTTATTGTCAGTGTATACAAATTTAAAGCACATGTTATTTTCTCATTAATATACTTGAACGACTTTTGTGCCTTATGTCCTGGCAGAACCTTACACCTTATATCAACCAGTCAGCACCAGTCTTTAAAAGTTAACATATGTGCAATGCCTTATGCTGTGCATTTGTTTCTTCAAGAGATTCCCTTTCTTGCATCATCACTGAACATCTTTGAATACTGCTACTTCCTGCCCAAGAACTTCTTTAACACACCCAATAGATTTACATACACTGAGATACAAATTTCTAGTTTGTACGTGGGGGTGTGGGAGGGGTGCCAATAGAGCTTTTGGGGTGAAGTTAAGGTGGGCAGAGAATGATTTCATCTAAGGTACAAGTTTGATACATGCATTTGAAACTTGTGGACTGATATTTTTTCTCTGTATAATAAAGACCACAGCTTCATATATAGAAGAGCTAATAGTTTACTGCTTTCTCAAACTTGATCCATGCTACATTTTTCTTAAAGATAAACTCTTGTGGACAATGACATAGGGCAACTTCACACATTTCAAATTTTCAAAATAGAAAGCACTCCTGCATAGGAAATGGCCTGGATCTTGTATGTGCAATCACATGTGACCATGTAGGAATCATGTTGTATTTGCAGGAAAACATCCTGAAAAGCTTGGGTTATACATTTCTTTTAGAAAGCAAATTTCTAGTCATTATGATGCCAGACAAAAGTTTGAAAAATGCATATGTGATATACAGCATACTTAAGATTGCTAGGCTGGTTTTATGTTCTCTGAAATCAATTACTCTGAAATCTTATCAGCTGCTTAGTCATGCTCGATTTGTTCCTCTGGAAATGTGCACCCACAAATGTATTACTTTAAAGCAAGTGTGACAACAATGCAATTTCTTGAAAGTGTTACTTCAAATGTTTAGAACCTTCTGTCTCTCTGGAAATCCATGGAAAATAGCTGCAATGACTCTTACATTGCCTTTAGACAATAGAGTTGCCTTTCCCCCCGCCCCCTGGAACATTCTTGCGCCTACATGGTAGCCAGAAAAAACAGGTGACACTTTTCTCTGGATGTATATCCCATGTTGGGAAGTACTGTACTTGTTGAATTTCTGCCTACCATACAGGTGTTGAAGGCACTGAAAGCAATATTACTCCAAGCATGAGTTACAGTACATGATCCATAGGGAACACTTTAATGCTTATGGGAAGCCACTGTTGGCTGAAAATTACTTCCTAATATGCACCATAATCATGTAATGGGGAGCTTTTAACTGTACAATTAAGATATATTTAACACCCGGCCTTCTACTTCCATCTCTCACTGCTGAAAAACAAATTAGCATCCAGAGCATTTTTGAAAGAACACGGTAAAAAAAACAAAAACACACCAACGAGACCCAACAGCCAACATGTCATATGGCATTGTAATATGGTGAATAAATAAGCAGAATAGCTATCATTAGAACTTAAGGTGCTTGTAGGACAAAAATTGCACCTCTGGCATGCAATTCCAGTTTTCTGTGTTATAGGAAGGAAGGACACAGAGATTGAAAAGGTCAGCCTAAATGATAGTAACTAATTCAGAAGCAAGATGTCAGTGCGGAAGCTGTAGAAGAAGGGATTAGCCAATACGCAATTCAGGAAGACATTTTCATACACTGAATTCATACACAATTCAGGAAGACATTTTCATACGTACTGTACTGAAATACAGTACGGCACAAACTGACAAGGTCAGCCATTGCCAGTGGTTTAAGGAGGAAGTGGACAAAATCTGAAAATGCACACTTCATAGATACACACTAACAGTGCAATCCTATGAACATCTACTTAAATGTAAGTCCCACTGAGTTTAATGGGACTACTGACTCCCAAATAAGTGTGTATAGGATTGCAGTCTGAATTTAAAAACCATGCAGTGCCTTTCTTTGGTGATGACTGTTTGGAAGAGCAGACAGTGATGCCATGTCCTCTTAGGGCCAAAAGAGACATTACTTTAAATGTGTGTCCAGCAGCCATGTCTTCTTTTCATTTTTTCTCTAGGTGTGGGACCTAGTTCAGATCTTAAAGGGGCCCCCTACCCACCATAGTAGGGTCCCAATTCAAATTGGGGTCCCTGGAACCTACTCTAGAGTAGAAAGTAAAGAGAGAGAAAAAAGACATGGCTGCTAGACATACATATAAAGTAATGTATGCTTTGGTCCCAAATTCTGGCGAATGGAGTGATTAGCTTCATCATATGCATATTTAATCAAGTGCCACGTCTGAATATATATCAACCTGGGAAAATGCTTGTTGGTGGTATTCATACAGGAGTGGTCACATTTAACCCACACTCATTATTATTATATTTACCTAAAGGAAACAGACCATTATTTAGCATTAGAGTTACACAAACTAGTTGCCTTTTTTGTAACAAGTCTAACACTGGACAATCTACAACAGGTTGCCAAGACAGGAATGGGTGTAAAGGTCAAAGAATGATCTATAAAGGAGAGTGGGATGGGACTGCAGAAACTTAGCAGATAGTGAGGTAGAGGCTGTGAGAGGCCAGTGGATGCTTAGGAGAGAGTTTTTGATAAAGTGGTTGAACTTTAGGATGGGCTGGAAGGAGGAAAGTGAAAGGGCGTGAGGAAAAGCAGAGTGCCTCGCGTGTGTGAGATGGAAGATTTAAAATCCTATTCCTGTGTGCAGACGCCCATAAATCCACACACAGAAGTTCAGATCCTTCTCCCCCTCTCCCTGCGCAGCTTTCCAGCATTTCGGTTGTCAGCCAGCTCCCTGTAATCTGACACCAGCCCAGTTTCCTCCGTTTGCAGATTACTTCAAGTAGCAACAAAATAACTCTGTAAACTCCACAGGTCTATTTAGCTACCTGTTTATTTGAATAGCAAAGTATATGCTACAGAGTATACATTTCCTAGTTACAGTCCATGTGCAGAGTACAATGCATAGCAAGCATTTAATCCAGTGGAGCAAGTTGAGGTTTACTCCACTCAACAAAGACGTTACATGATTGCATTAGTCCAGCAAGCACTAGTCAGAAGACAAGAGAGAAAGAGAGAAGTTCAGCATCTCTCTAAAATGGCTTCAGACAGAAAAACCACAAGTCAGTACGTCACCAAAACATACAAACCATGTGACAGACTCATACTGTTTCCCATACACTCTAGTAACCCCTGCGAAAGCACGAGATTCATAGAAAGACATAACAAACTTGTTTACCAGCCATTCTGTTCCTTCCATGTGTAAACAATGTGCCACAGCTGGTGAATGTGATACATGTCACAACAGAAAGTGGGGTGGGAATATCATGAAGAGGGGGAAGGAGATGTAGAGGAGATGGAAGAAAGAGATACAAGGGTGCCAGTAGATGAGCTCGTTCAGGATAAAAGTAGGTATAAAGGTGTATAAAGGAAGCCAAAGAAACCGATATAGGCTGGAGAGTCCAAAGATATGGGAAAGAAGATGCATTCAGTGCTAGCGGCAAGTAACTGGTTGTTTGTTTTACTGGCTGCAGCAGAGTCCACTGTCAAAGAAGCAAGCTGTATTTAGGGTCAGAACAGGGGTGGGGAACCCCCGGCATGCAAGGCCTCCCCACCTTCCCCACAGAGGCCTCTTCTGAGGTCTCTCTCCCTCCTGAAGCAGCTCTGTGAGCCCTTTGCCTTTTCTCATTGGGAAAACATGTTTCCTGATTGGGAAACATGGAGCCAGGTGCCTTGGGAGCTGCCACTTCAAGGAAGCTGGTGGAGCCCCTGGAAGGAGTGCCTCCTCTCTCTCTGTCTGTCTGTCTCTCTCTCTCTCCCACCACAGCAGTGGCAAAGACAGAGCTGCTAAGGTTGTGGGTGCATGCGCGTGGGTGCACGCCTGAGAGTGTGGGGTGGCTGGTATACTTACTTTGGTTCCGGATCATGCCCACTGCTGGCATACACACCTGGATGGCAATCCAGCCCTTGGACCAAAATAGCTTCCATGCTCCTTCTTTAGAGACTTCCTTGCCCCTTCAGAAGTGGGTACTACTGTAGGAAACCATCAAAAAGAGCTCCAGTTGCATAGTACTCTCACACATATGCATATAGTTTTTAATTTTCAGCAGTTATAGGAAGCAGGGAGGTAGAGACCAATAGACTCCCTCCAGACAGGCACAGAATGTGCAGAGGTGGTGTTGTGTCCCTACAAATGTACAGGCCTTATTGCTGCCCCCTTCCCCAACAGCTAGTCATAATGATTTTTACTTATAAACAATAAAAATCAACAGGTGGTGCCAGCTGCCTGCCATTATGAAGAATTGACTTTTATTTACACCACAGCTTAACCATAGTAACACACACACACACACATACACACACAGGATCAATAGTTGTCATTTTCTAAACTTATCTGGTAAAGACATTAATAGTGTAATCCTTTACACATCTACACATCTATTTACCTGGCCCTGGGAGTAAGCCCCATTGATCCCAATAGAACTTACTTCTGAGCAGAATGTATAGGACTACTGACCTGAGACTTGAAGAGAAGCAAGTTGCCCACAGGCACCAAAATGCAGATGTGGGCATCAAGACTGCTTATTGCATTGTCCACTATAGTCTACTGCTAACCTAGAAAAGCCTTTGCTAAAATATGGTCTCAGAAAGGCCGAGTAACATTTTAGGATGTTTCCATTCAGTAAATCAGAAAAAGGCAACTGAAAGTGAAATACACTTTCAAGGACAAATCAGTTCCAATGACTGGGAGCAGGGTCTATTCTACAAAACCAGATGTCTTTTACTACAAAACCTTCAGCAGATTAGTTATGTTAAAATCCTTCCACCTGTCAAGGTCAGCATCTGGGCTACACTGTGTGACTCAACTAACAAGATGAAATACTGTAGGCTGTTAAAACAATGGAGTAAGCTGGGTGACCAGATGTGAACTGGCCAAGGTTGAAACACAAGGGTACTACTGGGCCCCACTCAAGAGCCCACGACAGCATTTTCAAAGATGTTTTAATCTGCTGGTTTAAAGAGTACCTCATGTAAAATGATTCAGCAAACACTCCAAATTCTGCATCATCCACATCCTTCAAGTATTATCATTATGATTAATTGATTGATGCTCTATCTTTTTCACAAAGGAACACAAGGTGTGGGTTAACGTTTGCAAATGATATTACAAAAATATCAATACCATAGAAACAATATAAAATCCAGCAAAGAACAAAAATAATTCACAACAAAATACACAGCAATGTCAAACAGCAGCAGAAAACATAAAACTAGAGTCCTAAAAAAAAGCCTGCTTAAATAAAAGCAGATGGTGAGAAGGTCAGGTGTATTTTATCCTGGTAAATGGAACAGATTCAAATCCTGGGCACTATAACCAAGGGGCCATCTCCCATGTATGAGAGACTAGCTTTTTTTTACCTGGCGTTGCACGGGTCGTCATTTTCCTATAGGCACTATTTGTTTGAAATTCCTTAAGGTAGCTGTCCGCTGTTTTGAATCCCTCCATAGGAAAGGTCCCCCAGGACTACATAATGGAATCCCATCTCCCCCGGGACTACCAGCTCCTCCGGGCCTTCCAGCTCCCCCAGGACTGCACAATGAAATCCCAGTTCCCCCAGGACTACACAGTGAAATCCCTGCTTCCCTCCCTGGACTGCAGAATGAAATACCTGCCCCCCCCCCCCAGGCCAACTAGGCCGCTGCCTAGGGTGCAGGGCTAAAGGGGCGCCAGAAACGCCTTGAAAAAAAAATACAGCGCTCTCAAGTGGGAAGGGGGGGCGCTAAATATCTGATCTTGCCTAGGGCACCAAACTGCCTTGCACCGGTCCTGCCCCCCGGGACTACACAATGAAATCCCAGTTCCCCCAGGACTACATAGTAAAATCTCTGTGTCCCCCCCGGGACTGCACAACAATGAAATCCCAGCTCCCCCCTGGGACTACATAATCAAATCTCTCTGTGTGTCCCCCGGGACTACACAATGAAATCCCTGCTCCCCCCCTGGGACTACACAATGAAATCCCAGCTTCTCCCCCCCCCCCGGGACTACACAATGAAATCCCTGGTTCCCTCCCCCCTGGGACTACACAATGAAATCCCAGCTCTCCCCTGGGACTACACAACAATGAAAGCCCTGGCCGCCCGGGACCACAGAATGAAATCCCTGCTCCCCCTTGGGACCACAGAATGAAATCCCTGCTCCCTCCCCCGCCCGGGACTACCCAACAATGTAATCCCATCTTGCCCCCCCGGGACTATCCAACAATGAAATCTCTGCTCCCCCTCGGGACTACCCAACAATGAAATCCCAGCTCTCCCCCGCCCCTGGTGTAGGCCCGGGCTGCAGTTCATATGAACATTCTGTTTGGACGTAGGAGAGATTTGCATATCTGCTCCTGATTGGGCCCCTGTGGTGGCAGTTCATACCAACATTCTATATGTCAGTGGAGTGATTTGCATAACCGCTCCTGAATGGCCCCAGCGAACATTCCAAGTGAAGCCATTGGTTCTCATCTATTTTGGGCCAGGCGCGAGGGTTTTTCGGAAATTTGAACCCGCCAATCTTTGTCCTTGGGTGATGGAGAGTATGCGTGCCAAGTTTGGGGTAGATCCATCAAAATGTGATGGAGCCTATGTGACAACCCCCCCCCCCACAGCAGTCAGTCAGTCAGTCAGTCAAAAAGTTTCCCTCCCTTTTCACCCCCTTAGAGAACATTCTAAATGGCCTAGGGGAGATTTGCATACCCACTCCTATTGGCCCCTGCAGGAATTCATACAAACATTCTAAGTGTCGTATGGGCTATTTGCATAACTGCTCCTATTGGCTCCTGCAGCAATTATGAGGTGAGGCCGATTTGCATAACTGCTCCCCTGTTGTTTTGCCCATAGGAGATATGAGAGTGGGGAGATATGAGAGATTTCCCCCCTTTTTCACACCCTTAGGGACGGAATTTCCAAAAATCCTTCCTTAGTGGGGTCTACGTCATCATAAAAACTATGTTCCTTTAAAATTTCACGTTCCTAGATTAAACGGTTTGAGCTGGGCGTTGAGTCAGTCAGTGTCAATCAGGACTTCTTCTTTTATATATATAGATTGGCAAATTAGTCTGCTCTGTGTCATTTTAGCATGTGTTCATTGATAAATTACTGCTCCTCTCCCATTTTTGCATCAATCTGCAATTTTTTAAAAAAAAAATTCACACAAAAACTCATTTAAATATTATTTACATAAGTATTTTAAAGATATTTTCTCACAAAATATGTATTTCTAAACATATTTTCTTTCAAAATAAACATTTCAAAATGTATTCAAACATATACACATTTTGAGCCAAGAACTGCCCTGCAATATTCCTAAAAGTGTGAAATCTGGAGAATAACTACATTCTGAGCCACACTTTCATGCAAGAGGTGAAATTTGCAAAGAACAAATTCCTCAAGCATCACTGCTCATGTAATTGGCCAGCTTAGTCTCAGGCAGCAGAGGGACCCAAAGGAGGGGCTCTGAAATAGAACTAAGGTTCTGGGCAGGTCGATACGGTGGGATGGAATTCTTGAGATATCCTAGTGTCATATCATTTAGAAATTTAAGTATGTATGTAATCCTATACAGGCTTACCTGGGAGTAAGTCCCATTGAACTTATTGGTGCTTACTTCTGAGTAGACCTGACTTGAGTCCAGAAACAAATGGCCAGTGAAGCCAACAGACATCAGTGTAAAAAAGAAGACTTATTTTAAAGCAGAAAATGTAAGTTCTGTGATGAGAATATACTATTAACATGAATACTATTATACATTTTCACATCAGTTTTCACCGTAGATAGAAGATGTTGGCAAAACATCCAAACTGAGCCATTTTTTCCCTGATAGTTCATCTGAAGAACTGTTGAAGTGAAAAAGGATGACATTTTAGAACTATGGGGGTGAGATTCATTGTAGGCGTGTGTGGAGTGATACATGTTGGAATTTAGATTGGCTGCAATAGGCAGTAGGTAAACATTTTGGAGAAATGTATTAGTTCACTATCAGACTTAGCTCAGTGGTAGAGCACCTGCTTTTTATGTAGAAGTTCCCAGGTTTAATCCTTGGCCATCTCCAGCTGAATGGATCCGGTAGCAGTTGATATTAAAGACCTCTGCCCCTCAAAACAGACAATATTGGGCTAGAGGGACAAATAGTCAGACTTGGCATAAGGCGGCTTCCAGGGATGGAGACTCGGACTCCAGGACTCGACTCGTGAGTCAGACTGAGTCCCCCCTCTGACTCGAGTCAGACTCAAGTCCCAATATTTTTAATGGGACTCGAGACTCGACTCGGGACTTGAGACCAAGGACTTGTGTTCCAAAATCGTGTTCCTCAAATGCAACATGGATAGGTTTTAGGAAGTACAGCAAGTTTATTTTTTAAAATCATTTTCCTAAAATACAACCTTTCAGACATTTTGGGTTTGGCTGCCTCTGCCTGCCTGTTTGGGGTTCCCAGCCTCCTCTGCCTGCCTGGTCTCTTCTTAACCAGTTCCACAGTTTGAATTGTCCAAGACAAACGCCTCTGCCTGCCTGCTTTGGGGTTCCCTGCCTCCTCTGCCTGTCTGGTTATTTTGTCTGCCTGGTCTGTTCTTGCCAAAATCAGTTGCAGAGTTTTGAAATAAAAAGGGACACTTGTGCCTAGAATTTATTTAAGCCACACATCTGAAATAGCCTTATTTTGTTGGGGGAAAAACCCCATTGATTTTAATAGGGACTCGTGGAGTCAGCTTTGGGAGTGACTCGTGACTCGTGAGTCACCATTTTGGACCAAGGACTCAGACTCGGGACTCGGGTCCAAAGACTCGGGACTCGACCCATGACTCGAAACCAAGGACTCTTCAACATCCCTGGGTAGCATGGGTGGCTTTAGGGAAGGATTAGATAAAATGGCCTATCAATGGCTATTGGGCGCAGTTTTCTATTGTCATTGTTGTATTTTTGCATTTTTGCATTTTTAATGTATTTTTTTTATTATTATTATAATCAAGTTTTTATTTAAGAAAATATTTTTAGTTCCTATGATTGTAAGCTGCCTTGGATGTCATTTTCTTTGTAGAAAGGCTGGGTTAAAATAAATAAATAAATAAATAAATAAATAAATAAATAAATATTACCCCATCATGGAATTTCCATGTTCAAAGGCAGGATAATTTTGATTACCAGATGCTGGAGATAAACAGACAATACTTTGCTCTCTATGCAAGATTCCAGTGGTATACCATATCTGGCTGGGCACTGTTGGAGTGTCTGACCATCAGGGCCAGCCCTACCATTAGGCAGAGTGAGCTGACCACCTCAGCTGGCAGATGCTGAGGGGACCGTTGTGTTGGAATGTCAGTGAGGTGTTGGAGGACAGAGCTCTGCGTGTCATTGTGGCCTGCCCTGCATCCCCTAAGCTTGCCCACTGTCCTCAGGTGTGGTTCAGTATGATGTCTCATTGCCAGCATTGAAGTAAGATACAACTGCTAGTCCAGTTGGAACTGGGGGGCGGGGGGAATCTTGTCTTTCACCTCAGGCAGCAAAATGGCTTGGGCCAGCCCTGTTGCCAATATGGACCTTACAGTCTCAGTCAGAAAGATAAGTGAGTGCTCAGGTGAAAAGTTACATTTCATGACAAGAATGTGTGGCACAAGCATGGGACTCAGTTATGGCTAATATGCCATAGAAAACAGTCATATTTCTCTCATCCCACCATTTGTTAAACACCTGCTCTTTATAGCTTCCCATTTCTCAAATCTCAGACATTTTAAAACAATCGTTTCCATGCTGTCTGAAAGATAACAAATCCTATCATTTTTAGTAATTTCCCCTTTCAAAGTTAAATATAAGTAGGATTTTCTGCCCACATACCTGCTGATTGTTGTGACAGTTTTGAAGCACTGTTGTTTAGCAGCTCAAAAATGTAAATCCATATATCCCATTCCCAAGTACTACTTGTGATTAAAGAGTAATTTCTATGCACCCCCCTTATTTATTTCTATAAATCTCTTCCAGGACACAATTAATGAAGTCCCTGATCATGCATTGTTCCTGATTGGGTTGGTGCACAGCCTATATGCATACACATGTATAGGGTCCTCAGTGGGTCTACTGTCTCACTGCCATTGTCACCAGCTGCTATCGCTCCTTATCCTGTCTCTCATTATTGCTACCACTTGCTTACTTGACAGGCAGAGAGCCAGTGAGCAGGTAGGCATTGACATCTACCACTATTCCTTCTCACCACTATTGTTGTCTGGACCAGAGCTAGAAGCAGGTGAACAAGCAGGTTGCAATGATGATGAGGAAGAACAAGACCAAGGAGCTCTTGTCAGTGAGCCCCTGTTGGGGTGTGTGGGCCCTCAGTAGGTGCCCCACCCTGCCTTCCATTGATGCCAGCTCTGCCACTGAGTTCGTTGTAAGGATCGATGAGAAACTGGTCCAGTTTACATTTCAGTTCACCAAATTTGCACTCCCTGAATCTAAAGACAAGCTGGAACACAGAAGACAACACCTGTACTTTTCTGAAATTTGAGATGCAGTTGCTTGCAACAAAAAAATAAATGTATAAAATGTATACACTTGAAAAAGCATGCATTAAAACATGTACATTTGAAATACTGCATCCAAAATTCATATATTTGTATAAAATGTGCACAAAAATGCTTTATTCGATGAAAAAAATCACTTGCAAAAATGCATACATGTATTTGGGAAAAAATGCAAATAATGAGTATATTCTGAAAAATGCACATGAAAATGTATGAATTCTTGTGGCAACTAAGAAAAGTTGCAGGATGGAACAAACTTTACAGTGAAAAAAAAAAGAGAACCTGAGCAAAATTGAGCTTGACAGATTTGCCTATCCCTAGTTAAATGAGACATATACCAGCAAATGTATAAGCCTGTAACTTTAGTCATTATGTAAGTACCTATGCATCTAGCTATCCTTACCTAACTTTGATATTCTCCCCCATTGGAAACTGATTTAAATGGCTTAGGGCTCCATCCTATCTCAAGGAGCGCCTCCAGCAACATCAAGTAGGCCGCTCAACAAGATCTGCCACGGACGGCCTTCTCCCTGTCCCATCAGCCAGAGAAACCAGGCTGGTGGGGACTAGGAGGAGGGCCTTTTCTGTGGCAGCCCCCAATTTATGAAAATCTCCCCAGTGACCTCTGCCATGCCCCTTCCTTGATTAGCTTCCGCCGTGCATTAAAAACGTGGCTATTCAGGCGAGAATATGGGGTCGGTTAGGATTTTTAAGTTTTGTACTGTTTTTAATTGTGTTTTATACTGTGTGTGTGTGTGTTCCCCCCCCCCTTCTTGTATTTTATTGGATTGTACATCGCTCAGAGTGGCCAGATGTCTGGCCAGATGGGCGATTCATAAATATAATAAAATAAATAAATAAATAAATAAAATAAGCAGTCATAATTGAATTCAGTAGCCCACAACTTTCACAACAAACAACCTGGAATCTATTACCCTCTCTGGTAGTTTAAGATAACATACTCAGCTTCCATATATTACAGAGATAACAATTTTGAGTTGACACTTTGCCATCTCTAACTTGCTTCTCGAGGAGTGTATAAATGGAAGATCACTGACATTAACCATCACTGAAGCAAAATCATACCTACAGCTGTGAATAAAAAGTATCTAGTAGGTAAGTTCATTTGAGGTGTAGGTTTCAAAGTCTTTTTTGCCTAGCTGGTTAGATGTTTGCAAAATATCTAACTTGAAAATCAGTTACTTCAGTAACAGGTCTGTGGGCAATGTATAATTGTTAATTACTTTTGACTTTAAGGGAGCATACACAAAGATCTGCAGGAGCTTCCTTCCCTTTTAGCACAAGTGCGGATTTGCGCAAATCCCGCCCCCCACTGCAAAATCCACGTGATGCAGAAAATGCCAGTCTGCTGAGGAATCCACAGGTTGGATTCATAGAAAGCTGAATTCATTTGAATCCATTGCAGATTTCTCCAACATCCCTAGCTGGGTGCATTATCAACACAAGAATGCCTAGAATTGAGGAGAACATGAGCCAGATAGGTTTACATTGGCTTGGATCCTAAGATGTAAACTTAAGGAAATTCATGGAAGGAGTGTTTCGCATCCTCTCCCTGTTGCCACTTCTGTCCCCCAAAGCCTCTCTGGAGAGTCAAGGGGCCCTCCTGAACAATATAGGAGGCGGTCTGGGGTGGGTGGGTAGGTATGTGCATCGGATTGGGCCAAATCCTGAGTCAGAGTGAGGCACTTTAGAGAAATTTGCCTTCCTGAGATGAAATTGGATTCCCTCCAAAGAGAGCAGAGCTAAGGCAGGACCCTCTTGAAACTTTGAGAGTGCTTCAGAACTTTGGAGGACTTTAGAGAGGAAGATGTGTCTGCAAAAGATCTACTTTACTCTTGCATTTTCCATATGTGGCAGATGCCGGAGGGAGGGGAGGAGTTGAGGAGTTGAGTGGCTAACAGGTCTACCTTCTAATCACAGGGAATGGTTGAGTCTCATAATGCTTTGCTCAAGTCTGTCCTGTGCTCTTTATTAGTTCTAACTCAGGTGAGCAGGAACATTTTGAAGAGCTTAGGGAGCGAGAGACAGAGAGGAGTTATGATTTTGTGTGTACTACATAATGCTCGTCCTAATCTTTATTCCAACTTCCCAGTCCTTTTCCTAAATCCTTTCTTTTTCATTCCAATCCATTCATTCACAACCCTGATCCTGCCTCTAGAACTTAACTTTCATATTCTTGCTGTTGTTTGCTAGTCTGTCTCTCCACCTCCTGTGTTGTCAAGGAACTCGGATGCATGCCATTCATTGCTGACACCACCACTGGGTTGGGTGGTGGTGGTGAAGCAGATCCCTTATAGTTCCTTTCTTCCCCATCCCAAAGTCAACTTTGATGGTGCCTAGCACAAAAGTTCCTTCTGCAACTTGCCATGTTTCTTACCAAGCAGTGCCTCTAGTCTACAATGTTTGCTGTTTTCACAGAAATTGCCCACCAAACAGTGGGGGTGGGATTAGCAAACTCTTCTTTTACCCACCCCAAAATTAAATACTGCCCCTTACACAGACAGACAGACACACTTCTCTCATTGAAATTTGGCTTTATTCCCACAGAAAGGGAAGCGATGCTTGAAAATTTCATCCAGTTCTGCCAAAAACAAGAGTTATAGACATTTCCCTAGTTCTGGAGGCCATCACCCAACCAACAATGGTTTCAGAGGATGAGAATAAATTATTTCAATAAAATAGATTTACATTGAACTCTCATTATTGGCCAACTTTCTCTTACTATGCTTATTTTTTCATATTTGTCAGGAAAAAATGAGATAAAAATGTATTGGACATAATTCAATACAGGATTAAGCATGCTTGATTTTAATGGGCTTCAGCACACACCACTGTGGACATTGCATTCTTTGTCACCTTATTAGATAAATAATGAACTGCATGTTAAAAGAAAAATTATTTCAACGATCCCTACTACATGTTCGTTCCAACCAATTTGTGATGTATTTTGTTCCTCCATAATGCCAGTCACTCAGATTGACTTTTACTAATGTTACCAAGCTTAATGTTGGCAATTAATGAGACATGGATTCTGAATGCAAATGTTTGAGAATACAAATTGCTATTTTCAACGAGTCACATGAATCACAGCATTCAACCTTTTCAAACCATGATTAGTGTCTATTTTCATCCTAAATATTGTTTTGGTATTTAAAGCTCTAATACTGCTGTTGCAATAACATCATAAATCATGCAAGACAAAAATAGGAATGAGGCACAGTACAGATATTTACACTGATGACTGAGCGCATCAAGGTAAATATCAGCACCACTTCAGCAAACATTGTTAAAGTCTGGTTAAATTCAGAAAAGCATCAGGAGGGAGAGCAGCCGGGGCCTTGGAGTTGCCCATCAACACTGAGCACCTGGCCAGCAGACTGAACAGACACACACAGGTCACCTGGTCAATCCTCCCCACTATGGGGAGACGTATTCCTATTTAAATTATAATTATTATTTCTAAATTTGCACATGTGTACACACACATACTTGCATATGCAAATGCTATGCAAAGTAGTCCCCTGTCCGTTAGAGGGGTGGTGGCTTTCCCCTCTTTTGGCAGTGTGTAAGTGACCACCCTATGATCAGGATTCATGTCTCAGCCTAGCTCTTCCCAGGGCTTTTGTGGGAGAAAAGAACCAAGAGCTCCTTGTCACAATATAAATGTAATGCATAAATAATGTCTAGCTAATTTTAGGCTACAACCCTAACACACTTACTAGGGAGTAAGGCCCGTTGAACACAGTGTAATTTGCTTCTGAATAGACATGTGCAGAATGTCAGTGTTGGGGACTTTTATTAGTAACAAAGAAATAGCTCTTTTTAAAATTAATTGTGCCATATTGCTGTGATTTTATTGTATATTATCTTTTTAAATTGTTGTAACCTGTCTTGGGGGTTCTTGTTGTGTAAAGATAGAGTAGAATTATTCAACAATAAATACATGAATGAACATGACCAGCTTGTTATTCCAGAACAAAATTTTCAGAAGTGTGGGATCAGTAGGAGAACTAGAAAAGCAATTGAAAGAAAGGAATTAGCTACTGATTCTACATATCACATTTTTAAAAGTGTGTGTGTGTGTGTGTGTGTGGGCGGGAAGGCTGCAATCCTGTAACATGCTTATGAATAGCTATTAAAATAAGTAAAGGCACGCAATGAAAGATTCTCCTGAGCTTGTGCAGCTCCCATATGTTTCAATGGGGATTGAACAAAATGTCTGGATGACTTGTGTGCCCTTACTGCTCCATAATCCTTTGAGCAATCCTGAGTGAACCATTCTGATCTGCCTTGACTTAATACTTTGATTCTTGGCAATCCCCTGGTGGGTCTGTAGTACCTCCATCTTTTTGTCAAACAAATGAAAACATCACTCTAAAAATGCATTCCCTTTCTACCTTCCACACTTCATCTATTCATCCACAGTCCCAATTTATTTCCCATTTGCATTTTTTTATTATTATTACTATAAGCTTCCAGATTGGTTTAACGATCTCCAGGGTCTCATTTATATCCCACAGTGCATTGTGGGGATTTCCCCCCATTACATTCCCCCCCCTAAAAGCCCAATCTCTAGAGAATAAGGTCACAAGACCTACTAACTATTGTGCCTAGTAACACAAAAGCAATGTCCTGCTCTTACAAAATCCTGTGAAGCTTTAGACAGACAGATTTCCATAGCCAAATCCCGAGGCAATAGAATTCATCAGCTGCTGGAAGTATTAGAAATGAAAAAGGGCATGTGTTTAGCAGGGGCATTCTACTGCTTCTTTTTCTTTCCTTGAAAGTCTACTTCACTGTTGGCTTAATTTTAGCTTCTCGGAAAGCATATGGGATACATCAGGGCCACAGTGCAGGGAAAGAAAAAAATATGAAGAGCTGTATCATGTAAGCAATCCTTATTCTGATATTTGAATACTTTGGTAAATCCTTCAGCACCATTGAATTCATTAGAATTATTCCTGATTTGCACCCACCAGATGAGAATAGCTGTGTTGCCTAATAAAGGTGCATTCATGTGAAATAAAGGGCAAGCAGAAATACAGTGAGAAATGTCATGGTCATGAGGAAACTCTCTCCATATACACACACACACACACACACGTAATATTCATCCCTCATTCACAGGACTGAATCTTACACCACTTAGCTATTTAATGTCATGGATTCTCCTTTGAAATTCTTGCTAATCCAGGAATGGAAAGTCGCAAATCACCATATTCCACATCGGTAACAAGTTCTGTTCTACCCTGATCGTCTTTGCAAAAGTATTCAGCTGGTATATTCCAGAACCAACTTCTGTAATCAATCAAATCATTCATTCAATCAATAAAATGACTTTGTAACAATAGCAACAATAATGCTGCATTTGAACATGACTAGTTCTTTTAAAATTGTATATTTCATTAGTCTTGCATTACCCAAACGAACTAGATTTGTAGTATTCATAAAGATCTGAGTTGAAATTCACAAATTCCTTTTTATTTCTTTTTAATTTGATATTCTGCTTCTAAAAAGGCTTACAACACTGTCAATAAAAAAGCATAAAATCCTGATCAGTTACAAATACAAGTCCATTTAAACTAGCAAAATAGTTGTTGTTGATGATGATGATGATGATGATGATAATATAAAAAAAGAATAACGTACAGACATAAGAACTTAAGAGCCACCACACCACACTGAATCAGACTAGAGGTCAGACCAGAGGCTATTCAGTCCAGTGTTCTTCTGTTCACACAGTGGTCAACCAGCTGCCTGTGGGAAGACCACAACAGCACGTGAGTACAATAATAGGAGAAAAGTATAATTTGAAAATTGAATTTTCTTCATATCAGCCTGCCTGCACTTAAGACCAGCACCAGAGGCCATTCTCACTTGCCCACCCTTTGAGAGCAAGAAAGGATCTTTTCTGCAGTGGCCCCAGACCTCTGGAATAGGTTGCTATCAGTGATCCATCATCAGACTCCATCACTGCTGGCTTTTAGGAAGGCCCTGAGGATTAATTTGTTTCCTCTGTTCTTTTCCCAATTATGTTTTGTTGGAATGTTCTTGGTTTTTAGCTGCAATTGTGTTTTAGATTTTTATTACAATCTAAACTAGATGTTTTATTGCTGCTGTTCATTGATTTTATTAATTTTTGCTGTTTTACAGTTTGAACTTTATTGTGTAAGCTGCCTTGAGAGGGCTCTTGCCCAGAAAGGTGGGCTAGAAATATTTTAAAATCAATCAGTAAAGATCACCAGTACCAATAGCATGCTTTTTTAATTCTGGAAATACATCCTATTGATTTGAGTTCAGTGGGCTTACTCCCATCCCATGTAAGGTTACACAGAGATATCTTGGTCCCCCTTCAGCGTGTTCTCAGTGCCAAACTAAATGTGACACAGAAGATTCATGGCTATCACAAAATGGAGACTGGATTAGTCACTGTGAGGTGTTTCAGGTATCAGTTTACACCTAGCATTCTGGGACAAAAATGCAATGGCTGACCCCGATTTCTGAAAATATAAAGGATGGCTGTAGCCCAGCTCTGTCTCTTGCTCTGGGCAAAACACAAAGTTTCCTGAGTAGACAGAGAGCAAAAGTAAAGGGAACCATGACAGTATATTAGCAAACCCGGAGATTAATTTTAGGTAATTCACCAAGTAAAAAACGTCAACTGAAGACACATTGTGCAGTATTACTTAGTGACTGGAGGGAATGGAAACCATAGAATGCAAAGTTCCTCTTCAGGTGGCAGCCAATCACTTTCCTCTGGTGGTAAATTCTGCCCTGAATAGCAAAATGTGGTATTTCCCAAGGCATATAAACAAAGGTAGCCATGTTGGACCATGAGGAAAAAGTTTAAAATCCACAGTTGGGCAATGCCTTTATCAAGACCAACCAAAACACCATGAAAGATTGTGCAAGCTTCCAAGTTCTCCAGGACTTTTCATCAAGCTAGGTGGTTAAAAAGAAGAAGAAGAAAAGAAGGTGGAAGCAGAACAGAAAAGTCCAAAGATTTGGCCAGATGTTGTGGCCATGAGGACTGCAGTTCGGGCCCAGTGTCAAAATGGAGATTGCTCATGGAATGAATTAGTCAATGGCAGGTGTTGCAGGTATCTGATTACATCTAGCATTCTGGAACAAAGAAGCAATAGGAAGGAAAGCCATTCACTCATATCAGATTGAGTAAAATGTGAGTATTCAGGGACACTGTTGAGGTGGTGGCTAGCCTGCCTGCAGTAACCAAGCATCTTGATGGAGCAATTGTGCTCCTCACAGTCTTGTTGACTGCAGCCCATTTTCTTTGTCCCATATAAATGAATGTGAGCCATCGAGAACTAAGCCCACTCCTATCTCTATAGCCTTTCTTTTTCCTTTGCATGGCTCACTTTAGGATTCATTTATTTATTTGGTTTCTTAACATGCCAGTTTGAGGACCATGCAGTTGAAAAGTGGCTAACAAGTTAAAATAAGGATATTACTATAAATGATAAAATTGTTAAAATTCAACAGCAAACATGAAACCAACAATTCAGCAGGAGATCGCATAAAACCAGCAACATAAAGTAAAAAAGAAGAAGTAGAACCAGAAGCACCTGTATGGGTTTGCGTCTTGCCCAAAGAGTGTTTCTAAGCCACATTTCAAATCTTCGCCATCCCTCTACCAACCTGCATGTTCAGCAAATCAGGCACTTAACAGTATTAACGTCTGACTTCCCTTTAGCATTAAGGTGCTACTATCCGCAAAGTGCCAGTCAGTGGACCTTGACACTGAGCTGAAATACTTTAGTACTAATATACTTTGAACCTTGACCTCTTGGTATTCCATTGGGGGGGGAATCACCTAGGAGCTCTAACACATGCTTAAATGAAACCACATGTGTTTTTAAGCTATACCTTGTAAAAATCAGTAACATGGCATGAAGGAATTAGTTAAAAATGACTTGTGGTTTTATCGTTTTCCAAACTTCATGACGTCCCTGTGCTTTGATTTTTAGAGACCATATGTACTGTAAGAGGGGGAAATATAAGGCTCTGATTAACCCCATCTCTGCCATCAATAGAATCAAGCCCCCTTTTCAAAATTAAGTAAAAACTACAGGCTCAAAGACTTTATCCTGAAATTAGGGTAGCCACCTTTATTTCCTCCAGGCAGAGTTCCTTAACTTTAAAAAAGCCACTCAAAGGGCAAAAGTTCAACAGGTGCAGCATTATCATTCTTATTCTTGACCCATATAATCCTTCCCCAACCTGATGCCCCCTAGCTATTTGGAGCTACAACTCGCAGCATTCTTGACCGTTGGCCATGCTGTTTGGGGCTGATGGGAGTTGAAGTCCAAAACATCTGGAGGGCACCAGGTTGGGGAAGGCTGCAGTACTGTCATGTGGAAAAGGCTTCACCTGTTGAATTTCTGCCTGAACAGCAGGCAGCTGTCAAAAGCAGAATCTCTGCTAGAAAGGAAGAAGAAAGGATAGCAACTCTATGTGAATAACATTGGCACAAAGTTGGCATTGGGCATCTCATCATTTAATACTGTAAAATGTCATTTCCGTATCTTTTAGATTGTGACCTTTCCTGATATTACCTCAGTGCTGTGGGAGTCTTTGTCATCTTCTGCTGCTGCTCTATTAATGGCAGAAGTTTATTTATTATTTATTGTTACATTTTTAGCCCAAAGTTGAGATAAAATGGGTGGAACTGGAAATGGACTACTTTGGATGAAAGCCTTGCCTCTCCCAGCAGCTAGAGCAATGATTGCACAAGAAGGAATCCTGGGTCATGTATTCCTCCCAGAGCCCTACTACAGTAGCTCCCATACCATGCCCAAGATCTATATTTATCATGCCCTGGAAAATTAAAGATTGGCTAAATATGAATTCTGCTACATGGGGACACTTTCCCATGAAGCTCCCCCTGTAACTCTTACCTATTCAAAACCCTTCCACTTGGCCATCTCCCACTCTCTTTGCCATCTCTCTCTCTCTCTCTCTCTCTCTCTCTGAGAATGGAGATCTAACTCCTCTTTTCTGTAGAAGCACTCAGACATTCCCCAAAAACATCAGTAAGAAAGCATACCTAATTAGACTTGAATGAATCCAAAAGAGAGGAGTAAGCAAACTCATCACCCCGTAGACTGTAAAGATTCAGTCAGAGACAGCATTCCGAACTCATATGGAGGCCAGAGGAAACAAGCATTTGGGAGGACTTTTGCTTGTCCACAAACCCACTCCCACAGATTGCCAAGCTTTAATCGGAAATCCCAAGTACCCACAACAGATTTTCCTCACGATATAAGAGTCTGCCCCAGTTCCTCAAAAGAAGCAATAATTCTGTAAGTTTATATCAGCCTATGTGTGCAATTCCTGAGAATTCCTCCTGGCATCCAGGAGTCATGGTTGCCTTCATATTCCAGGAAAACTAGAAGTGAGTCTTTCTTCTTCTTCACGAGGTCTAGGTCAGGAGCGGGCACCTTTTTTTTTTCCTGCCAAGGGCCACATGCTGCTGGTGGTGGGGCCAGAACCAAAACTGGATGGGGACCACTTTTTTCTACTCCCTTTCTTCCATCCACCCCCCTTCCCTCACTCTTCCTTCCCACCCAGTGGGCTGCTGGGGGAGGGACAGATTGCTCTTGCTGGAGATCTGAACTGATTGCTTGTAGAAGGCTTTTGAAATTAGGCCAAGGGCCACATGAAATTAAGTCGAGAGCCACATCCTGCCCACCCCTGCTCAAGGTGAATTCTTGCCCCAAACACATGAAAGGGCTGTGTGTGTGTGTGTGTGTGTGTGTGTGTGTGCGCGCGCATGCATGTGTTTGTGTATGCACTGGATGATGAGGAGCACCCATTGCACCAGTGCATTTTTGCCAACACTCACAGCTTGTAATACACACAAGTTCACAACTTACAGGTCTCAGTCCTGCCATGTGTTGGCATCGATACTGGCACAGAAGGTTAAAGGAATGAGCTGAGGGGGGAAGAGAGAGTCCTTTCTATTGCCCATCTAGTCCCCATCTAGAACCCCTACTACATAAGCATCATTTTTCAGAGCATGGCATATGTGACTGTCAATGAAAGTCAAGAGCAAGTTGCTGAGGTTATTATAAACATATAGTAAATCTGTAGTAACTCCATACAGCCCCTTTCACTTACTTTATTATGAAAAGCAGTGGAGTGCTCTTGCTTCTCTCTCACACACACACTCAGCTAGTCTGTCCATTGGATAATTAATCATCAGAGTACCATGGATAGCGATAATTAGTGCTGTGTCAAAAAGTTCTCCAACATTTTTTTCAATCATTCTCATTCAATTTGGTAGAAAAGAAATTGCCTGCAAATGAAATTCAGAGGTGAAGAAAATCTCAGAGAAATTCTCATGGGCTGGGTTTGGGGTTCTTGTGCTTACTTTACTTTGGAGGTGGCCAATGAGCGTGCACCGTCCTGCCTTTCATTGTACAATCATCTCTCCAGCAGCCTGTAGCCTCCTTGGTTTCCTGCACTTCAGTTTAAGCACAGGGGAAGGCATCATGAGGTAACCCCTCCCATAGGGCTTTCTCAGATCAGGAAACACAGGCAGCCTGAGAGGCTGCAGAGGAATGTGGAGTTGTGTAATAGAAAAAACAACAACAACACGGCACCCTCGGCCACCTCACAATGATTAGGTAAGCTCAAAAACACCACCAAAATAAATTATAAAACATCTTGAGAAAGAGGCAGAACCATGGAAGCCTCTTTCATGGGGGAAGAAAACTGTTAGAGAATTGGAGGACAGATTTTGGCTCAGCACTATCTCCACCTCTTCCCTGGAGCTGGACACAACACTGCTCCCCTCACACCTGCATTGTGGTGAATGCAAAATGGGGGGGTGGGGAGCAGCCTGCCAACACAGTTGATGTTGTTGCCACTTGCAGTGGCAGCACACAAAAAACAAAAAACCTTCCAAAATAGAAAGAAGCCCCGGCCCGGCCAATGGTGAGCCCTGGCCCCGGCCCGGCCAATGGTGAGCCCTGCCTGTGAGATTCTGTTGAGAAGTTCTCCTCCCCCTAGAGAAATTTAGTGAAATTTTCCAAATTTCTCTACCCACAAATAGGGTGGAGAATGTCAAGAACCCATCCCACACAGCTCTAAGTGATATTCATTTGTTTCTACACTAAATATTTAACAAAGTAATTTTTTAAAAAAACTGCAGGATTAATAGCAGTGAGAACTTCACACTGCCTAAGGCTTAGGCTTAGGCCCTAAGCCCACAAGACAATAGGAGTCTGGGTTGTCATTTTAATATCCCATGGATCTATCTGTTCAGACAGCAGTATTTTGGAAATGGGAGAACTTATAGCATATTTTATGGAAAAACTGAAATATTAATTTTCTACTTACCTCCATTCTTGTTTGGAATAAAGTGATTCATTTCATATCCTTTTACTAGACTGAATTAAAGTGAACGTCATGAAATTAGGAGGTGGGAAGCTTTATATTAAATTGGCAAGTTTTTTTAAATCTACCCACTTAGCAGAAGTAATGCTGTTTTGTTTTACAAGTTATTCCCAGAGTGTTTGTCAGATCAGTTATGAAAACCAGACGTCCTTCTCCTTGATGCCAATATAATACGAATTAGCAAAGGACCTGTCTCTTTGGCTTCATCATTCTAGGGAGCCAACTTTATGAAACTGATTCACTTGACTTCAACCTGGGTTGATGTTATACTAACTGCTACAGGGGCATCTCCATCATTCATGCTGTGTACAGATTATATAACCTGATAGGAGGAATGGAAATACTTATTGTTCCCATTGTTCAAGGCCCAGTCCTACTCTGCTAGTGGGATTACTGGTCAGATGAAATAGCCAGTGGTGGAAGAGCCTTCCTGTGGGGCAAAACACATCAAGGGGCACGAATACGTAAACACACTCGCCCTGCAAAGGAAAACACACACACACAAGAATAACTTCTTCATAGTTGGATATTGCTGTGAGAAAGAGCCAGCCTTCTCTATTCAAGCTGCCCATGCATCTGTGTTGACTATGGAGCTGGAAACCAGGAACCAACTTCAGCATATGAACATATGAAGCAGATTTATACAGAGCCAGACCATTTAGCCCAGTGTTGGCTGCTCTAGTTGGGATTAGCTCTCTGGAACCTCAGCTGAGCTTTTTCCCCATTGCTTGCTTCTTGTTATTTTGGCTGGATTGAACCTGGGATGTTTCACATGGAAAGCATGTGCTCTACCCACAGAGCCATGATCCCACTTCATGAATCACAGGTTGATTGCTCTATCCCCTGAAACCTAAGAGTTTCAGGGTGCCTTCATTGCTTGCAAAAGGACATTGTCTCTGGTCATAGAGTCAATGTTCTTACAAGTGGGCAAAGTGCCCATAACTCTAACAAATCTCCATAGTACTGAGATCTTGAGTCGTGTAATTGACCAAGGGTTGGATCTGGACTTAGTCCTCCTTAGAGAAGCAGAGTATTGAAATCAATGAGACATAAATTAGTTGTGGCTAAATGATCCCACACTGATTTCAATGGGTCTACTCTCCAAGATGCCGAAGTCTGGATTCAACCCCAATTGTAACTATAATTTCATCCCCTCCCCACTTTGCTATACATTGAACATTATTCTCCTTAAAATAACATTTGTACACTTACCTAAGTATCACACCCAGTTCAATCATCATATGGATTAATAAGTTGTAGCTCCATTACATTTTGTGAAAGGGAAGTATGGAAATTGTTAATTGTTCTATTCTATAGATACCTCAAAAGAAGGTATCTATAGGATTTGTATTTATGCTGCTGTACTGATTTGGCAGCATAAAGATCCCAGGAGAGAACCAATGTGAGGGAAGGAAGATAGGGAGTGATGCTGCTGGAGCTTACAGGCCAAACCTGATGCCTCCCACCCCATTATATGAAATGGCTAGCACCAGAACTGATTTAATCAGACCGAGAAGCTGCAGGAAAGACAGAATAAGCCAGTTCACGTGAGTCAAGGTGGGTTAGTATTAGGATAAAAGTCATAGCATTCCCTGCAGTACCAGCAGGCACATGCCCTGGATAGAGAACTATACTCCGGATAAGCTGAGCATCACCTTTACCCAGGTGCAAAATGGTTGCCTTAAGAGAAGAGATGTGCATGAGGGAGAAGACCTCTTTCACCTTCTAAAATCTTCTGAGTACAGAACATATTGGACACCAGGAGGATGACACAAAACTAAAGTAGCTGGCTTGATAAGACATTATTCATTTGAATCCCAAGTCAGGCCAAAACATTAAACCAAATATTCACCAAGGGCAAATGGCACACCTGGCTGGCAGGCCTTTCTGTCCAGCTTTGAAGGTGTTCAGTTTATGATGCCTTTATCTTTCTTCTTTGTTAAGTTCATGTTTTAGCCAATCTGCCAAGCAGGCATGATGAGAGCCAGCACTGTGCTTTGGAGTGTGGAGCTGGCCCATCGGGCTGCAGAGCAGAGGGAGAGAAGAGAAACAGGATCTCTGTTGGGTGACCAGCTACTGTTGGCCCTCTCCCAACTGTCACCTAGCAGCAGCCACTCCATCAGGCTTCCTGAACTGTTTCCACCCGACTAATCATGATAAGAACTGTAACTTTAAGAACTGTTGCCCTAGCTTGTTTTTTCCTCCTCTCTGCCCATCTCTTTTTCCTTTTGTGTCTTTTAGAATGAAAGTGTCCTGCTGCTTTCAGGGATGGGGTGTCAAGGCAGGAGAAGGCCCTTACACAGAATCCAGGCTCAAGCCAAGAAGGCTCACACCAAGAACACAGCACCAAACAATGATAAGTACAAACACAAAGTCACTAGGCAAACCAGGGTCTTCTCCTCACAGGAGGTCTGGTGAAGGGAAGACTGCTTGTCAGAGGCAAGGGGCCAGTGCTGGTGTAAAGATATTATTCTGGCAGCCCTCCCTTCTTCTTCTATTTGGAATTAATGGCAGATCGAGACCGAAAAGGCCACATGACCACCACCTACTAGAAAAAAATTGGAAGGACCCACAAATAATTCTTACAAGCAGGCATACATGTAACTCTAACAAAGCTCCATAGCACTTTGAGGACTGCACTTCTAAGATCCTTAGTTTGGAGAATAGACCCCAAAGAAAAAGCCTTCAAATAAATAAATAAATAAATAGTTGTTTTTACAGACATCCAGTAACAAAGGGTTAAAAGTCTTTACTAGAACCAAGGCAAAGGTATATCACCCCAACAGCTAACAACCCGAACAGAAAGCAAAACTAAGCTAAAGCAACTGCTTTGGCCCCTAACTGGCCGTATACCAAAAATAACATTTACAGTTCAGACTGTCAAGCTATAGTTATTCTGGGTTTGCCAACTGACTGGAAACAAACACACACAAAAGTTGGCCTTCTTGGTCTTGTGCCTTTAACAGCAATTTCATCAGCAGAAATCAGCAAACGAAGCAATTTACACCATGGAGTAAATGCACCATGGAGTGCATTTGTCACCTCTTAATGTCTGCAGGTCAAGCTGTTCTTAAAGACACAGGAACAGGGTAAGGTTGTGTGTTTTTTTTTTAAATGCTGGTAACTGTAGAGCAGGGCTCTCCAACCTTGGGTCCCCAGATGTTGCTGGCCTACAGTTCCCAGCATACTCATCCAGCATGGCTAATGGCAAGGGATTCTGGGAGCTGTAGTCCAGCAACATCTGGGAACCCAAGGCTGGAGAGCCCTGCCATAGAGAGTATACAAATCCTTTAAAATTCACTGAGAAGCTTTGAAGGAAAGCATCTAACACTGGTATAGTGGTAAGTTTTGAAGTCCCCATAGCCATGCCCAAAGGAAGGTCAAAAAATTCAGGCAGCTGTGCTAATCCATATCAGCCTTCCTCAACCTGGTTCTCTCTAGATGTTTTAGACTACAACTCCCAGCATTCCTGACCATTGGACATGCTGGCTGGGGCATGCTGGGATTTGTAGGACATTTTTCTGTTGAACATGCATAGGATTGTACCCTAAATTACCAATTCAAAACCAAAGCAAACCCAAATATTTTGCATTACAACAGGGATAGCTCACATTTTGCTGGGGAAGTCTATTTCCCCCCATAGCTCCTGTGAGGATCTCAGCTAAGCTCATAGGGAACAGGGAAGTCTCCTGGGGGTAGGCAGGTGATATCGGTGTCCCTGCTAATCAAAAAAAGTCCTGGCACTTCAACTCTCCACTACACCACTGGCAACCAATTGCCTTGGAGTGACATCTGTATGGATCATACCTTGCCTGTAAGAAGCATCAGTAAGTAACATCACTGAAAAGCTATTATTGAAAAGCTTCAAAATATCCCAACTATTATCTACTTTGTGAAGCAAGATATAAAATGTAAGAAGTGATTTGTGAGATCTGATCCCCAAACCAGCCTTATGCAGGCACAGAAGCAGTCCTGCTGTGGTCCTGATGAAAATCCCTCTTCCAAAGCTTATATTTGCTTGTTGGTGGGTGAAGAGGGGGGGGAATCCTTTCTTGGCACCAATGGGGGATTTCCTCCTACTGCAAATGGTACTAGCTTCAGAAGAGGGATTTTCCTTAGTACCAGGAGAAAAGGGTTCAATTCCTCTTCCATAACCTGCTCTGATCCTGTAAATGTTCAACTACCACTCCCCAGCTCATGCAATTTGAATTTAAAAACAATAACACAAAGTTAAATGCAAAGACACATTTAACATCACAGAATGGTTCACGGAATGATAAAACCCTTGTTGAACTGCAGACTCTGGAAGTAAGAAACAAAAGTAGTGGAATAGTAACATTTATTTATTGGATCACCATCTGCAGATGATGATGAACATGCTTACATGCTTCCTAGTTGTCTTCTTGAACTGAAAAACCTACTGGAAGTCATCACTGATTATCTCTCAGTTCCCATGACCAAATCAGCAATAAAATTATGGTGGTGCTGAGGGAATCCTAGCCAAACGTTTTTCAGAAGTTAGGAATTCTTTTATCCTTTGCTACCTGAAATTTTTAGAACAGTTAAGACACTGTCCTGTCATGCAGGACCTCAGTTATGTCTTTAAACTTTACACCGCAAAAGAGGAGGCAGTGTCGGCATTCAGATTCTGCATGTGGCCCCCGAGGCACAGTAAAGGCCTTGGGGGCCACATGCAGCCCTTAGAACACAGGTTGTGCACCCCTGCTCTAGATTCACCATAGACTACTCAGCAGAATTACTATTGATGCTTACCATTGAGCAATAAGAGCTCAAAGATGTGTCCTGGGTGGCCACCCCAAAACTACAGCACTTCCTCTGTGGGAAGCTCTCTGAAGCCCAAGCCTAAGAAGCCTTGGAAGTCTTGAGAGACCTTTCTCTTTGCATTGGCTTTTGGGGTGTTGGGCTTTTACATGACACTTTATGTTTTAATTGTTTTAAAAGCAGGAGATAGCATGTGAAAAACCAATTACAATATTTGACCAGCCTTTGAAATGGAGTGCCATGTATTCAGGTTATTTAACAACTGATCTGATGCTTCAGGACATGTGAGTAGCTTATAACAGGAGACACAAACTCCTGTCTAGGATGTGGTACTGGCAGCGTTGTGTCAGAATGTCCATCAGTGATGCCAACAATTACTAGAGGTACTTTCCTTGGTGGATTGCTGAGCATGTATAAACCTGCACTGATAGAGAAGGTGTACTTCAGTAGCAGTTTGAAACTGTGGAGACTAAGCCTCATTAATCCTTATAAAGTTCTTCCTTTAAAGAGCCAGGTGAAGGTTAAACTAACTCATGCCAAGAGTGAAAAGGAGAACAATAGGCAGGAAACAGCATTCAGATGTTGCTGGTTTCTCTGTGTGTTTTACGTTTGCTTGGAGCCTCTGCCTGTCCAGGCACTATAAAGAGAGGCCAAAGGTAAATTACTGCAGCTCCTACTTTCAAGCCAGACAGCTGCCAGCTAACTCAATTTTTCAAGAGCTGACCTAAAGACAGTGTGAATACTGTACAGCAAGTGATTAGGAACATTCACAGGTATGACATATGTAGCAAGCAAGCAAGCAAGAAATTTTTACACATCCCACAGTTGAGATATGTCACTACAGAACGACGTAAACTAAACACCAATATTATAACCATCCCCAAAAACTTTAACTGAGCACAGAGGTAGAGAAGGGCAGACCCAAGATGTTTTGGTGCCTGAGACAGAAAATCCAAATGACAACATCCATGGTAGTAAAAATAAAATAATATGCAAAATAACTGACAAGGTGTTCCCCTAATGGTTCCTCAAAATCTGCCACCTGAGGTGGGACACTTCAACATGCCTAATGGTAGGGCCAACTTTGGAACAGAGGCCAAATTCCGGGTTGTCAGGAGTTCTATACCTGAAGCTTGCCTCACCAGAGTAACAGAAGACCAGCACATGTTATCATGTATTGGATTTGGACTGGTGTATTGGGAGAAGCATGCCTGTGTCTCTCTGGTCTGCCTGTTGGACTGGTATATCGGGGGAAGTGTGTCTGTGTCCCTCTGGTCTGCCTGAGCTTACTGACCCATACAGACACACAAACCCTCTTCAGCCATTAAGAAATTATTACCATGGAAGGGGCATGGCTTCACCCTTGACCTTGCCATTTTCAGTGGGAAGGTGTGAAGGGAGATTGTAACCACTTGCGTCTCAACACAGTTACAGTCCTCCCCATGATTGGGAACCCTATGCAATTAGGATTCAGCACGCACCACAACGTTTGCAGGACCTCAGATGTGAAAAAGGAGAAGCATCTGTCCCATCTTTCACCCTGAAGTCCTCCCCACCAAATTGGGTGGAACTTCTGAATTGTCAAAAGTTGGCCATGCTCTAAGTAAAATGTACCCCCATTCCCATAACCCCTTCAGCATTGATCACTTCCAGTTTCCATGCTATGGCACATTCTGTGAGGATTAAGATAGCAACAGTCCACTCTCTTAAGTATATACTTATGGAGATTGTAGGAGCAAACTTCCATATCTGTTACATTTCCCACCTCCTAGAGAGGTAAGGTTAGTAGGGACTCAAGACAGGGCCTTTTCTGTAGCAGCACCCCAGTTGTGGAACACCCTCCCTAGGGAATTTAGGTTGGTTCCCTCATTATTGGCCTTTAGATGGATCATATAAACTCTACTGTTCAACCAAGCTTTCAGTGATTTATAGCACTCCTTGATTTTAGAGGGTTTCCCTGTTTTATTATACTGTAAGTATTTTAGCTGTTATGTTTTTAGTTTTTCAAAATTGTATCTTATTCTTTTTATGGTTTTATTGTAAATCACCTTGAGCATGGAATAGAGGGGAATTTCAAAAATACATTAAATAAAATAAATAAAAATATCAATCTGAGTCCAATGTAAACATTCAAGGGCTTTTTGAGATCTTGGTCCATACCAACCTGAGAATGGAGATGATAATTTGCAAATATGAGCTCTCAAGACGGAACACTTTCAAATGCAGTTAATCCCCTAGAAACTTCAGGTTTAGGTCTTTCTTATTTAACAAAATTATGATTAGCACTGGAGGCACTGGACAGGGATATCTTTGAATTTCTGTTTCAATGGAGCCATAGACAAAGTATGTACGTTATCCAAAATGTCAATAAACCATTCTTGATCATGCTATATTCCACTAAAATGCTCGCCTACACATCTGTGAGTTCAGTAATGAGATAAAAAAAAAAAGGGCTGCTTACATGGTCAGGGTAAGTGCTCAGTTGTAGCCAGAGGTCAACGAGGGTCTGTTCCAAAGCCTATTTTCTTGGGCAGATCTCAGTCTTGGGGCATGAGAAATAATAATACTCTGGTGACTTTACCCTTGCATTTCACCTACAGCAAAATTTAAAGCAAATTTGAAGGTTTTCCCCTCAGGTGAAATATCAGGAATTTCAAGAAATTTAAGTGTGGGAGGGAGGGAGCATATGTAGAATGGCTTTCCTCACATTTGATTTATTAAAACTTACCCCTCTTCATCTGGAATTAGGGGTATGGACTAAAGGTAGAGCAAAGCTTTGAACATTCAGCCCATTTTTGGGGCGCTTGTGGGGATGGAGCAGGAACAAATTTATGTACTCCTTTCTCTTTTGCAGCAGGGACAGTTCTTGATTCCCAGATGCCAGCTGCAATTCCCCATAATGCTTCTGTAAGCAACACTATGTCATATGACACCATTCACAGAGGCCATTCTAGGAGGGAATACTGTGGGGGCATCATTCTCCCTGCCCAATTGTGATACTACATATGCATCATCATCATCATCATCATCATCATCATCATCATCATCTAGGCATAGAACAATACAATAATAAACATGAAATACTTAAAAAAAAAAGGCAATGTGAGAAAAGACACACACACACACACACACACACACAATACAAAGCCTCCATGATAAAATACAGGAAAAAATGGGGAACTAAAACCACCAAGGAATAAAATATTTGATGATGTAGGGTTACCCACAGGGGCCTTATGTGGAAAAAAATGGCAGTAACTGTAGCTGTTTAGCAGCCTCTAAGAGGAACAGCAGTTGTTATAAGGGGTAAGTTAGCCCCACTGAAACCACCTTCTCCAAATAGCTAAAATGGCTTCCCATTTTGCCACCTGCGAATGGGGTGGTACATTGGGAAGAGGGAGCATTTCATCTCAGCCCTATGGACTTCCAGGTTGAATTCTCTATCATGAATTCCCGGCAAACATGAACTCCCAGCACCCGCTGTTTTAGAAGCAAAGAAATGCACATGGATGGTCTAAAATTCCATTCATTAACCTTTTACTGTTCATTTTATTATGAGTCTCTTCCTGACCCTTAAAAAAACAACAAAAAACACCATATCCCTCAGTGTGTGTTTGCGCACCACTTCAACAACTAAATGTTAATCCATACATCCTCTGAAATGATACAGTGTGTTGCCTCTGAGTAAATACAACTTTTATTGGTGTTATTAGCAAATCCTTAGTCCTTCAGGATTGCAATATTATAATAACTTTTCTTCACATGGGAAAACTGAGGAAATTACCATAACAGTCATTTTGTAAGGTATTGAGACCAATTTTTTTCAGAGGTGTTAGATGATGAATGGCAAATTTCAAGCTTTCAATAGCAGCCGTCATAAGCTTATTTAGTGCCTACTTGGACGTACCTTCATGAAGATTGTTATTAAAAGTATATAATATTGCAAGAAAATGGTGTATTGTTGTCTTCATGTAGCTAGTATGTCCAGCAAGGCAGCTAAGCCTGTGTCTCATTACTTCTATAATTTTAAATTTTAGTCTTAGCCTTTTCAGAAATTAAATCAGAATTACTAATACATTACTTTTTCAGATGATATATTGCCAGTCTATAACTTTGCAAACCATTTATTTTTGAATAGGCTAACTAATAGGCTTTGGTCTACTCTGGATTTAATAAATTTAAAAGACACCCACCAAGGTCAGCATTAGGATACAATTCCCATGTTTGTATAAAGATATAACACTAATGGGACCTACTTAAACATGTATGTGATGGAACTCACTTTAGAAAGGGTGGTGCTTGCTTGACTTGGACTACACAGGCAGGATTCTCACAGGACCAAGGTTTAGCTAACAACACAGCAATGAAACACAGCCAGCTGGAACTACTTATGTGAAATCTAAGTCTGCAATTGTCTTCTGCCAACCTTAAGGCTGGACCCAAACTTGTAGTACTCTGCCACTCTGGGTGGTATACTGGTTAATCACTAGGGATCTATGAGAATTTTGTTTCTGCTCGCAAAACATGTGAGCATGCCCTGTTCAAAGCTCTGAACGGGAGCATGACCACACCGGAAATATTTGTAAATTGTCAAACACATGCTCATGTTTGTCTCGTTCCTGATTCCCAGTTTGATGTGCACAAATTTCTTAATTTACGCAAATTTTCTCCATAAGCTGAATCAGCCCCACTTTAGTCTAGGGAGGAAAGTTGCACAAGTTAGGCAATGTGTGCAGATTTGAGAGCCAGTGTGGCGTAGTGGTGAGAGTGTTGGACTGGGACTCGGGAAATCCGGGTTCTAGTCCCCGCTCTGCCATGAAGCTCACTGGGTGACTTTGGGCCAGTCACTGATTCTCAGCCTAACCTACCTCACAGGGTTGTTGTGAGGATAAAATGGAGAGGAGGAGGATTATGTAAGCCGCCTTGGGTTCCTTGCAGGAAAAAAGGCGGGGTATAATGTAATAAATAAATAAATAAATAAAGTTGCACAAATCTCCCATTCGATTTCTGCTTGATTTGCACAAGTTTCCCATTCACACAGAGTGAGCAGCGGCCACAAACACGAATGGGAATCGGGAACAAGATGAGGGGCAAGATGATGTTCGGAAAATCCTGCCGCTCTTGAACATTGCTCGTTCGCTCATCCCTAGCCTGGACAGTGTTCATGCATTTGGGGGTTTTCCCCTCTTGTTACTAGGGATGTGTGTGTGTGTTTATTCCTCACTATTTTGTCAGAGTTCATGATGCTTCTGAAGGCGCGAGAGTGATAGCAGAGCTCCGCGTGTGCTGGATGGGAGAATTAAAAACCTGTCTGTGCATAGAGGCCCATTTTTCTACACACAGATCTCCAGATCTCACCCCCCCCCTCTGCACAGCGTTCCAGCGTGTCTGTTTGCAGCTGCCAGCCAGCTTGCCTGTAATCCGACTCCAGCTTGTAGCTTCCCCGGTTTGCAGATTAATCCAAGTAGCAAGGAAACACTCTGTAACTCCACAGGTCTATTTCTACCTGTTTATTTACTTAGCATGTAATATTCTACAGAGTATACATTTCCTAGTTACAGTCCATGTGCAGAGTACAATGCATAGCAAGCATTAGTTCCAGTGGAGTAGGTTTGAGCTTCACTCCACCTCAGCAAAGACGTTACATTGTTGCTAAGTCCAGCAAGCAAAAGTCAGAAGAGAGAAAGAATAGAGAAAGCAGTCCTGCTCTTCTCTAAAATGGCTTCAGACAGAAAAACAAGTTAGCACGTCATTCAGAACATACAAACCATGTGATTAGCTCATAATGATCCTAGGATCTAGCTTTCCCATGAGAAAAAACACGGGAAAGTAGAAAGACACAACACACTTGTTTACCGCCATTCTGTTCCTCTCCAAGTGTAAACAATGTGCTGCATCTGGTGATTGTGATACACATCACAACAGCTTCTTGAATATAATGTAAAGGAATGTGATGCTAAGCAACAAAAGGCACACAGAAGGAAAATTCACAGGTGTGTTGTAGCAGCATGCGCTGCTGCGTATGTGAATTACAACCATAAACTGCTGTGCACTATACCTTTGCCCCTCACCGAAAAAAATTCCTGCAGATGTCCATGATTGCCTGGTACTCTGAACAAAAAGGAACAATTCCTCTTGTAGGGAATACCTGAGCTCTTGTTCTTAAGACAGCTATACTGTCAATTAACATTGACAACTTCACATGACTAGCCTGGAATGACTTTCTTCATCTTGGAAATATTAATGAAAACTTGCTAGAACAGTCTTGCCCACCTTGGTATCCTCCAAATGTTTTGGACTACAACTCCCAGCATTCCTGACCATTGGAGATGCTGGCTGGGGCTGATGGGAGTTGGAAGTCCAAAACATCTGGAGGGCACCAGTTGAGGAAGGCAGCTCCAGAGAGCAGCAGTTGAGACTGTGGGGAGAGTCTGTAGCAAAGGGGAGGAGAAATGGTTATGCTTGATCAGGGTTTAGGGTTCTAGAGGAGCCTGGACTACTCACTTTACAAATGGGCAAAATAGTGGCTGCACATTTTGCCTCATTTCTCAGTTTCTACAAGGGCTAGAGAGTTGCTTTTAAAAAAGAAAGAAAGAAAGAAAAGAAAGCTGGGAATCTGGAGATTATTTATTACTTTCTATACCACCCAATTATCCAGGGGCGGGGGGCAGTTGCACCCCTTTGCCTCTTCCTGCGGATGCCCATGCAAGGAAGGCTGAAACAAGCAAGGCCTTCAAAGCAATGCTATCATATGTGACAGAAGGCGCTAACTGGGAAAATGGCCAGACTGCATGGGGCCACTCAGAAAGGACAAGGAATTGAGTGAAACAGAGAGAAAGGGAAACTAAAGACCAAGAGATACAGGAGCAACGATCAAATATGCCCATAGGGATGGATTAATCTGTCAGTTTTGCTTTCTCCCACATTTGATTTTTTAAAATCTCAAATTCCTTCCATCCCACTGATGAAGAAATGTGCAAATATTAGCAAATTCTTATTTAAGAGGAGGAACTGAACTAAATTCTCACCGATCTGCACCAGCCAAATTCTACAGGTACAGCTATGTCCAGCATGGAGAGGACCGTGTTGTGCCTGCCATGTAGCTGTTAAAGATGTGGAACACATCAGAAAAAAGAGGTGGTGATCCTCTTAGGGATGTGCGCGGAGCTTGATTGGGGGGTGGAAGTCCGGCAAACTCGCCGGGCTCAGCCCCCCGAGTTCCGCTCGCCCTACCTTTTCCCCGGCTCGACTCGCATTCTCACGAGCCGAGCTGGGGAAAGCGACTTCCGGGTGCTGGCACTAGGTTGTTTATGTAGAAAATGACCTAATTTGTGCAAATTACAGCCAAATTTGTGCAAATTAGGCTGTTTTCTGCATAAACAATGTAGAGCCAAGGGACCCGGAAGCCCGGTGAGCGGCTCGGCTCGCACAGCAGGAGTGCTCAGCTCACGCGCTGCGAGTCAAGTGCCGGGCAGGCTCATTCATCATCGCAAACATGGTTGAACACACAAGGATTCAAACCTAGACTTTTAAGAGCTGAGCACTCAAAGTTCTCTGCCTGGATGGACAAATCTGCCAGTTTTGCTTTCTCCCACATTCAGATTTGTTTAATCTCAGATTCTTTTCATCCCATTTATGAAGACATTTGTGAAATTTGGTAAGTTCTTATATATATAAAAAATGTACTGAACAGAATTCTCAGCCATCCCTATGCCAATCTTCTGCTTGTTTGGGTACCTTAAAAAAAATAGCACCCATAACACTTCTTATTCTACTTTCATATGGATCATGTTTTATAGGCTTCAAGAAACTATTGTATCTTGACAATCCTCACTGCGTACATTTTTACTAGGATAATGATGCAGATATGATATTTAAAATGGAATACTCTGAGTCCTGCAACAATTACTTAGAGGGTGTTTTATTTATTTATTGGGAATGGTAATGTAGTGTGATCTTTGGAGGATTAAAATTGATCTTCTGAAGATCTATAGTATGACCCTTAATTGACTCATCTCTGGGACTGAAAAGTGCACGAAGAGTTGAAAATGAGAAAACAGCTTTTAGGGCTCCAGAATGTGTTAAGACCGTAGGTGTGAACAGATTGCAATGAGGCAATTCTCACCTGATATAAAGAAACTAGCTGTTCCTAGAGCCAAAATAGCTCTAAAGAATTAACTCTGTAACAGGAAGATCACAGCTTCAATGTGAAGATTTTAAATGGTTTCACCTTGTTCCTGTATACATCTAAAGTAATCCAGTCTTAGGTTATATTATTATTTTTGATATCATAACTCTTAATCTCTGGATCTTTAGATTAACTCTATATGTGCTTATTCAGATAATGATACGCCTGTGTCAAGTGATCCATGAGTTGCTTCTCTGTCTCTGCTACATGCTTGATTGTAATTTGTAGATTTTTAGTTCTCCTCTTGTAACCAATGATTGACCTTCTTAATGTATACAGCACCTAGAGTCTAGAAATAGCATACCCTCCAACATTTCACAGATGAAAATAGGGACACACATGTGAATTTGTAGGAGATATGGTTAAGCAACATGAAGGTGTGATCAAGAGGGTGTGGCCAGGCAACATGAGGGCATGGCCAAGGGTATGGCCAGGCAACCAAAGGGCATGGTCAGGTACAAAAGTTATTAGAGGAAACACACAAAAATGCAGTATTTTCTCCTTCTCACCTAGAACCTGGGGTTATCCACTAAAGCTAAATGGTGGCACATTTGGGACAAACAAAATAAAATATTTCTTTGCATAGTGCATAGTTAAACTGTGAAATTCACTGCCACAAGATGTAGCGATGACTGACAACTTGGAGTAGACAAATTAATGGAGGTAAGTATCTAGTTTCCCTTCTCAAGGCATTATATTACTGATAAGGCTATCAATGGATTAGTCATTTAGGGGTGTACCGTTCGGCCTCCAGGCGGGCGTAGTGGGCCGAAATCGGCCCCACTCACACCCGCCAGAGGCTCGCGGGGCCTTACTGGGTCCCGGCGCAGCTCGCCTCTCTGTGGCGCGCCACCCGCGCTGGTCCCATCACGTCACTTTCAGCTGGCTGGAAGTGACGTGTCAGCACCCAGCACAGGCATGCTGGGCCCCCGCGCTGCATATTTCGGCCCAGCGCACCTGCACAGGGTCCCGTCATTCATGTCACTTCCAGGACCAGCGCGGCCGGCATGGCAGGCTCAAGCGGCACGGAGAAATGCTCTGCTCCGCTCAGAAAATTGAGACGGGGGGCCGCTGCCGCGGAGAGATGAGGCAGCGGCGAGACGGCCCCCCCTCCGAAGGTACGTGAACACCACTAGTCATGATGGCTACATAGCACCTCCAGGATTGGAGACACCATGCCTCTGAATACCAATTGTTGGGGAACATGAGTGGGAGCATGCTGTTACCCTCATGCCCTGCTTGAGAGCTTTCCAGAGCATCTGGTTGGTCACTGTGGGAAACAGGATGCTGGACCAGATAGGCCTTTCCAGTAGGGCTCTTTTTATGGTCTTATGGTCTTAACCTAGCACAGAGAGGAAGGCATGAACACCTTCTCTTACAAGAAGCTGCAACCCTAGTCCCTAAATCCAGGTTGCTTCAGTGTATGTAGGGATTTGGTTTGCATGAAGATGTCCTTTCTTTTGTCTGTTAGACTTATGGGTTGAATAAGGCAATTTGAAGGTTTATTTTTGACAGCCAAGTTCAGAGCACAAGCCTTTTGAGGGCACAAATTGTGTCACTCTTCAGAATGAATTCATGGGAAGTTGCCCATTATAAGTCTCTGACCATCAAGGGCTATTCCTGGAGTTCTGATAGGAGCAAAGTCTAGTTTTACAGCCTGATGCTATAAATGCTCATTCAAAAGCTACTCCCACTTCTTTCAATGGGGCTTTACTCTCAAGGAAGTGGCCAGAATACTGCTGCCTTATAGCACAATCCTAAGCATGATCACTCAGAAGTATGTCCCACGTAATTCAATAGGGCTTACTCCCAAGTAAGTGTACAATTGAATCACACTATTAGATTTGGGTAAATTCAATAAGTTGTCAAGGAGGGCCACCGGTATTGACTATGCTTTGTTAAAAGACTCAGAAGGCCTAACAGGTTTTTTTAAAAAAAATTATTATTATGGAGAAAGGGTATGCCTTAAATGTAAATGTATTCTGGGACAAAATATTTCAACCTTTATTATTTTTAAAAAATTCATGGTTAGAGGTTAATAAATATTTTTCCTTCCCGCAATTCATATATCTTGCATTTGAGCACATATATCCAGTGTTAAACACTGAAGCTCCATGTTTTAAAGCAATCTACAACACTGACCATCACATCTTGTGGCAGCAAATTGATTATGCATTGTGTGAAGAAGGGATAATTGTGTGTTTTTGAGGGATTATGCATTGTGTGTAATTGAGGGATAATTGTGAAATGCTGCTCCTTGCTAGAAGAAGAAGTAGCAGCAGCACCAGTGCTAGGATGACTTTTCCAGAATTGCATCATTATATAATGTCTTATATATTATAATTATTACATTATTATATTATATATTATTTTATAATATTTTATAAGTGGCTTTTGTAAAAAAAAATATTATCTTACTTAAACCCTTAATTGTTGATATCTGGTGTTTTTCGTGGGGGGGGGTGTCAGTGCTTGCAGGGCAATCTCTTTCTTTCTGTTTTAAAATTGTCAGGATTGGCACAAATTCAACAGGTGAAGCTTACCCACCCACCCCACACCCCCAAACATGGAGCTTCAGAGAGAAGGGGAAGTTTCTTGCATTTCCTTCTGACACTGTATCTCACCTGTTAGAGGCACAGACAGAGCCAGCTCTGTTAGGAAATAAAATCTTTGGCAATATAAAAATAGGAATCATGTGATAAATTCCCTCATTCACCTCTCCCTTGGTCCAGGCCAGCGGGTGCAGCCTCCACCTCCTTTTCTTTTCACCCAGCTAATTCCTTCCCCACTGCAATGTGCAGCAGAGGCAGCAGGTAGAGCATGTGCATTCACACACACACACACACATCCTTGCCTGGCCCTCCCAGCTTTGCAGCATCTCTCTCTTTGGAGACCTTATGGCTGTTTGAGCCTAAGCAGAGCTACTCTCAAAGGGGCCATGGGCAAAATTGCAGCTAAGCTAAAACTGCAAGCTTAGCTGCAATTAAATTTTGCCCATGCCCCTTTAAGAGCAGCTTAAAGTAGCTGAGAATTCAGGACTCTGCATGACAAAGTGAGAAGCCATGACGGTCCCAGCATTTTTGTGGCAATTGGAAACTATGGAAATTGCAAACTCTAGAGCAAAGTGCAGGCACTCACCTGAACACACATAGGGCTAAAGTGGGGAGGGGGACATGGATGCATGTAAGCCCTCACCTCCCACTTCTCTTGCCTGGCTACATCATAGACCTTCATGCATTCAGCATGAAGAGCTGAATAGGGCTCTGTAACTGCCTTCAGCTAAATGTGACCACAGAGTTCCCCGAACAGCTACAGAGCCCTGAAAGGGTCAAATTTAGTTGGGTGGGAAAACACAGCTGGGGGATGTAAGGGACACATGCAGGCCATGTGTTGCCCACCCCTGGTGTAAGGCCTTGCTGTTAGGATGGAAAAATTACTTCATCAACCTTGACCGGCACCTAGAGCCTCTGCCTAGCATGTTGGGAAAATGAGACAGAATCTGCTATAGCCTCCCCAGAAATTCACCATGTTTTCATATCTAGATCAGGCACCTGGGCTGGTACATACCACCGCCCTGGAGGCAACGGTTCATACAAACAGTTTCTATGACACATGAATGTTTGAAACCACCCAAAGATAAAAAAAAAATGCTTCAAAAGATTCTAATGACAACATGACCTATTGATACGTTTTGCCTTTTGTTTATATATCAGGTGGGTTGATTGGTATTATTATGGCTCCAGCCAGATGATTGATCTTGTGAGAACTAGTGTGGATTCAGAGAACCATGTTATTAATGTGATTATTCTTGACATATTTAATAGCTGAGTCATTTAAATGGTAAATCAAGACTGTCTTTTACAATATTCTCCTGTACGTTTATTCAGACGTAAGTCCCACTAAGTATAATGGGACTTATTCTCAAGGTAGCGTGCATAGGATTTCAGCCTTAATCTGTGATATGTCCCCTTTACTTCCTGCTGCCACCTTATGAGATCATCACATCACGTGAATGAACAGAAAAATCTCATCAGTGTGTGAGGAATCCCCCAAAATCTGTGCTTGCTTGTTCTTATAAATGTACTCCCATGTGCTCTGATAAAGATACAATGGAAATTGGTTCTCATTCTTCAGTAGAAGTAAATCTTTGGTGGTTATTTAACCACTTGGGACACAGTAAGTAAAGCCTGCTTCACAAATGCAAACTATAGTAAACTAAAATGCAATTGCATGGTGGCTGCTTCATGTGAGAAGCCCTTTGTGTAAAAGAAGCTCACCACACAGTTCTGGAGATGGCCCAAAACCTTGGCTTTCCAAACTGATGTGGTGAACTGGTTTATATCCACAGCAGCAAAGTCAACAGCACAATAGATATAGAAATAAATGCTAACACAGCTACCCTAAGAGCCATCCAGTAGCATTCGCTGGGATTCCTCCACCCAGTCATAACGTTGTGCACAAAAGACGTCCACACATCAGCCATTAGTGCTGAAGGCACCAGTCAACACGCAGTGACAGCAACACTTCCACAATGATGTCACCCTATTGAGTCCAACCTTGCTCACGTTCACTATGTACAAACAGGACACCAGCAAGAGCCTGCAGCCTTTTCCCTATCACAGGCCACCCATGGACCAGTAGTTGGGAAGAGCCACAAGCTTCCCTCAAGGCTCCCCTCAGATAGAGGCTTGAATTCTCCAGCAACAGCTGGCAGCATGCTGCAAACCATAACCTTTTTGCACAGGGAAAAGACCAGAGCCATACAGGAAAGGAAGGCCTACAATTCCATGCTCTCCTTGAAAGGACTACAGTTTCATGCTCCCCTTCCCCTTCCTGCACCTAGGCATCTTGGCTTATCATCAATAACAATAGAGGAAGGGGAGTCAGGAGCACATTGGCCTCCCCTCTTCCCTTGGCCATGATCTGATGGCCCTGAGGCTTGGAGGGTGGAGCGTTGGTACTGGTGAAACAAATACTTTTCTCACTGTGAATCCCTGTTTAGTGATGGGCAACACTGAGAAATTGGACCCCCTTGTGCTCAGTGGACTTTCGGCACCTCACTGACTCCAGAATCGAGACTCGAAAGTGGGCTGAGTCTGGAGTGGTGGTTCACAGCATCCGCTTTTAAAGCAGGTTGCGATTTGTGTATTGGGTTTTTTTTCTTAGAGCTAGTGAAATTTGCATAAATTCCAGCCATAATTTGTGCAAAATCTTTTTTTAAAATATGCAAAGCATTGTCCGCTTTTAAAGTGGAAGACCATGTGCTGGCTCGACTTACATCAGAACAAGCTGGCACCAGTGCTGGGTTGACGGGCCAGAATCCATGGGACCGAGCTGGGCTAATCCACTGGATTTTGACACACACACCCCAACTGGATTCCTCACACATCCCTATAAATAACTCTGTCATGATAGCACCTGAGATAAGGGGCAAAATAGGGAGGTTCCCAATTGGCTAACCATCATAAGAATAGTGACATGGCCAAGGCAGTCACAGCTTTTGTTTGAAGAACCTCTGTGGTTGAGTGAGTTTGAACACTATCACATAAGAACATGGCTGACAACCTGTTTGTTCTCGTAGGACCCATGATACTTTGAAAGCTGCAAAGCAAACATAGGAAAAGCTATATCTCCATGCTGGGTACTGCTGTACCACGTTGACTGCCATGCACTCTGAAAAGCTACAGGACCCTTTGGAAGACAAAAGTGTCAATCCCACAGAGGAACACCGGCTTACCTCTCGTTACTGCTGCTGATGCTATAGGCCTCGCTTGTGGTTTGCATGGCACTGCAGCTGGGAGATATCCTTGCCTCTGCTGTGCATGTTGGAGGGTTGCTTGGTTGTTGGGCATTTCCTGTTTGTGCAAAGATCTCACTTTGTGCAGTGCCTCTCCTCCAAGGCGAGGTTGCCCACTAGTAATGAACACAAAGGTATTGCTGCACCGTTATTATATATATATATATATATATATATATATATAAGAACTGCTGTGTTCTGCTGGTGCAATGAAGCTTGGGAACTATCCTGCCCTGTGGGCACAAGTCAGGGACAATATGACACTGTTTGTCATTTTAAGTCCCATTGAAATCAATCACACAAGTTAGTCACAACTAACCTAAGTTGTGCATGGTTGTGCAGACAGAGCCACAACTTATGCGTAGTTAAGTTTATTTGGATTAAAGCCAAAGTGTGCATGAGTAAATTGTGCCTGATTACAGAATAATTTCAGGAGCTGTAAAAAGAAAGAAAGAAAGAAAGAAAGTAAAGTCACACTTAGTGTACATGTGCAAATGGGGGGAAAAAACCCATTGTATGCCAGTTTTCTCATTACTCATAATGATGTGTGTATATGAGACAGAAATGTATAATAAACTCACTTAGACACCTATTTCCCTTTACTTTAAGTAACTATTGCTCAGACATTATTATTTTGGGATTGTTCTTTTCTAGTTGGGATCCTGAACCTATCTGTTTCACAATAGCTCCAGAGGAAGCAGTTTATGGTTCATAGCCTTATTAAGTAATGCTAGAAGACCAAGGGGAAAATAAACCAAGTAATGAAAACATCAGTTTGGGAACTTGTTAGAAGCAAAACCACTTTGAAGCTAGAATCATAAAGAGTGACCAGCAAAGATCGTTACTGAATACAACAAAATCCCTGGCAGAAAATAAGAAGTTTTGAGAGACAACGTACTTTGTCCGGAGGTGAATCTACAGAAAACATCCAAATGAACAGGGAAATGATCGAATTTGAGGTCTTCTGTAGAAAATATGATGGGCCTTTAAAAAAAAAAAAAAAGGCCATCTTTTGCCAAATTGTTTGTATTCCTATGCCAGGAAAAAAAAATTAAACAGCATCTTTTTGATATCCTGCTTTTTAGTCCCCATACAGAATACCTCACTGCTTATGTACTTCCTGACTGATACAGGATGCTATTTCACACAGCAGTAAAGAAAATGATATCCTCTGTTATACGTGCATAACTAGCATTAATAAAATAAGGAGTATGTAATAATAACCAGAGCCATATGAAATATGTACTTCATGAACCAGAATTAAACTGGAAGAATGACTAAATGTGAAAGGTCAGGGCTTATAATGGAACTTAATCTCCTGTGCTTTGTATGCCCCTCCCCTCCAAACAAATTAAATTTTAATGGTTTTTGGAAGCTCTGACTACTTCCTATCCAAATATATGTCCTTCTAACCTTCTATGTGAATGGCGCATTAAATACTGGCAAAGCAAAAGACAATTTCATAAGCTTTTACATCATCTTTTTGTGCTGTCAAATTCTAGTCAATGTGCTATACATGTTAAAAAGAGCTATGGAATAAACAGGTAGAACTTTTTGAGGTGCCTCATAATATATGGCACTCAGATGGAGCCTAGTGAGAAACACTTTATTCAGTGGCCATAATATGAGAAGTACTCACAATGTAGATTTTCCATGCCTCATTTCCACATCAATTCCAGTCACTGCCAGGAATATGTTGTTGGCATGGAGACTCTCCACATACCCAATTCACATGTGGCATGGTTAGTAGCTCATAAGTCATGGCTATTATGTGGAGCTGCCACCATACCATAGCATTTCTCCATGGCCCATCTTCCTTGCTCATCTTGCTCATCTTCCATTACCCTGTGTCCTCAAGAATACCAGGGCAACTGTGTTGCTGGTTTAGAAACTGCCAGCTCCAGTTCACGTGGATATTGACCTCCACTAAGCCACACTGGATAAATAACAATGTGTTTATTTCCTTATAAAGTAACATTAACAGTTCATGTTCTTCCGAAGCCAAGTAAAATAATAAAACCAGCTCACACAAAGATATCTAACTCCTTTTTCCTCAGCTTCCAACCATCCCCTCCCCCTTAACTGCTCTTGGAACCCAAATGTCATAATTGCCTCTCTCTTTCCCCTTCGATTTTCAAACCCCTCAGAACCCCACAGATCAATCCTAGCCCAAGCATGAGGCTCAATTACCACAAAGTTCCACCATCAGTACAGCTAACCCCAGCAATAAATGTAATCTGAACTTTAATTAAAAAAAACACACACAACAGTTCCCCATTTTGCCACACCCACCAGTGGAATAGGCCCCCCACGAGCTTCTTTAGAATGGAATTCAGCCATTAGGCTGAAAGAGGCCCTGCACCCCTGGGCCAGATGCTGGGCACATGAACAATTTTGAATGGATTCAGCTTTTGTAGTTTTTTAAAATATCAGGGGTTGGATCAAACTTTGTCATTCCAGAACAGATATTGCTGGTGGGTGCAGCCCGCCACCATGTACCCTCCAAATCTGATCCAGAGGGCCGTGTTCCACATGTGGGATCTGCTCCATTGAAGGAACAATAAAGTTGGATCCAACGAAAAGTGTCTTCTTTTACTTTTATTTATTCCATTGTGAGACTCAAACTTCACTGATTATTTTTTTTCAAATCCTTTTTCTCAGTTTCCACCTGAATCAATCTTCCTCAATTCTCATTTTGAGCCTGTCTCCTCTGTTTGGGGTAGGTTGCTATAAGAATTCCTTCCTTATTATTTAGGTTCAACTACTATATATTTGGGGATGTAGTGAGCTTTTTCTAGCTTGGACTGGTGGAAGTTTTAGGCAGATGCATATTTTAGGACTTAGTAATATATATCCTTTATTGTTGGCTGCTGGTGATGCTGGTGATGTAGATGTACATTGCATCTGTCTTTATATCTGTATGGCACTGTTTGGTCCCTTAGATTAATTTTCTCTTGTTTCTGTATTTATATGTTGCCATTTTCTTGCCAGTCTAATCAGGACATGTACCATATTTCCCATTTATATACACCACTCTAATATCTCACTGCTGAGTCTGTATATATTTTTAATCATTTATCATTGTATAAATATTTCCATTTTATTTTCTGACTCTGGTCATTTATGGTTTCCACCACTAGGTGACTGGAGCAACCTCAGTAGAGCTAAAATATGAACCTATTTTCATGCTCCTTTTGTAGTCCTTGGGCAGGATCATATTCAGCACTAGCACTAACATAAATCATGTTGCAGAAGCACAAGCTACCTCTAGCACACCGCCAAGAGCATTTGCTGGTGCATCGGGTTTTCCAGTGAAACTTGTCACACCAGCAAATGCTACTGACTGTGGGCTAGAGGTAGCTTACCCTAGCACAACATAATTTATGTAAGCACTAGTGCCAAATAAGATACTTCCCCTTGCCTTAACATCCCTAGACATCCTAAAAGTTCCATTTCTAGAATGTGTATCAACTCTGGTATCCCTAGTTTTAATAAAGGATCAGGTAGCAGGTGTTGTGAAAGGTCTCTGTCCGAGCCCCTGGGGAGCCACTGCCAGTCAGAGTAGACTGAACTAGATGGACAAATAATCTGATCAGGTATAAGGCAGCCTCCCATGTTCTTGAATTGTTTAAGAGATCTAGCTCAGATCATAATCCTGGCTGAGCTCATGGCTCACTGAATGACCTTGAGCAAATCATTCGACCTCTTTGTGCCTCAGTCAAGTGTTCAACAACAGCCTCTTTACCCTTACGAAATACTTCATCTGTGATGAGCTTAACTGGATAAATAAATTATACGATAAAAATAGGTAGCAGGATTTTTTTTTAAGGGTCAGATGCCCCTCTGCCTTTTCTGAACTTGTTTATTTGGTTTTTATATTGGCAGCATGAGACTGGGCCGTTTTCAGTGGCTGGTAAATAAATGACACATAGCCACAGGGTTAATATTATGTATCGCTGAAAAATGAGACGTCTGGATTTCATTTTATATTGGAGTTAAATGTCATTAAAGGGGTTTCACTACATTACATATACTTTGCAGATTTGTTTTTTGTTTTTGTTTTAAATTGCTACACACGAAATCTATCCAGAAAGGATTGTTGGAAAAAGAGAGAGGCTGGGGAAGGTTTGTGGTAGTGTGGAATGTGCTCAGTGACAAAATGAAACAGTGAAAGCCTTATTTGTCCAAACAGTTCAGGAACTTTCATAATGAAAAGTTTTGCTAAATAGGACAGCTCTTTGTTTAATGCTATTATGACAGGACAACATACATAGGGACCCAGATCCAACTTAGTTGTAACTCAGGCTGCAATCCTATGCTTGGGAGAAAACCCAACTGAACTTGGCAGGATTTGCTTCTCTTTAATGGGTAGGATTTGGCTGAATGTCCCATTGAAAGCAACAAGGAGTTGAGCCAGTTGCGTATAACCTCTTCCCTGAGTTTTAATGGGTTTTTGCTGTCCTATTTAGCAAAACTTTTCCAACAATCCTTTCCGGATAGATTTTCATGATGACTAAATTTAGCTGGGTTTAGGACAAGGAATGAAGGTAACAAGGAGTTTTGAATAATCTGAATGATAAGAAATTCTGCTTCTGTATAGTCAAAATATATTTCACAATGATGAACGATGAGCAGATGTAAGCTTATGGAGGTAAACCCATCAGTTATATTGATGGAGAGGGAAAGGGCCTGAGCAGAACTGTTAGGACACCTAAAGAGTAATGTGGTCTGCCCCTACTTTACATTGATTTGTGCAAAGATTTACAGTGACTCAGTTTTACAGATCATGCACATACTTACATAATTTTAGCAGGCAATTACAGACTGTCGGTATTGTTTAGAATAAGGGTGTTGAACCTCTTTCAGCTCAAGGGCCAAATTCAATTTCAGATAAGCTGTTGGGGGACACATTCCAGTGGTGGGTGGGGCCAAATGCAGGAGGGGGCATGGCCAGAAGCAAAAGGGGGTGGGGCCAAAATGCCAGTATATTTCAGCTTAAGGCTTTTACTGCAGTAACTGAACCATAGGGGAGGCACTGAAACTTTTTAGAATGGGGAAAAAACTACACTACACAAGCCTGGGAAATCACCAAACAATTGGAAGTCAGGGCAAACTGGGTGGGGTCAGGATAAGGGGGGCATATCCATCTGGGGAACCCCAGAGGGATGGATTGGGACCCCCAGGTAGGCCAGTTTGTGCCCAAAGGTCTGAGGTTCAACACCCTCGGTTTAGAATGAAGCCAAAATTAGGAGTCCTCTTATTTTTCTTTCTTTCTCAAGAAATACAGTTACTGCTATTATGTCAAAAGGCGGAGAGACAGCTAGAATGCACCTGATGAAAAACATGTAGTGAACATAAGTGAACACAGCTAAAATCTCATTACTGAGCCCATTATTGTGGTGGTGATGGCGGTGAAGGAACAATTCTTTTCCAATCCCATTGCATCACTCAGGTGTCATCCAGTGGAAAATTACTGAATTGCTTGGGGGCTACTCCAGTGCCCACAAAAGCATTCTGCAACATGCTTGATAAATACATTGATGGTAAAATCACTCACATTCACCTTGAATTGGATACTGCTTGTTTGTCTCATCAGTGGGTGTGTCTAGAGCACTGCTAGTTTTGTGGCATGAGTTACAATTATTGCAGTCTGAGGATGTAGAGAAGATGATTGGAGGTGTGTGGTGTACCTCATATCCTCTCAACTCTTGCCCTCCATGGCTAACAGCAAATGGCATTGGGAGTTTGGCTAGTTCTTTAAGAGAGGGATAGTCCCAGTCACCTTCAAAGAGGCAATTGTAAGACCACTCCTAAAGAAATCCTTCCTGAACCCCAAGGATTGTAATAACTCTTGACCAGTTTGTTATGACCATTTTTTTTTTTAATACGGTGCTAGAACAGGAGATCGCTGTGCAGCCCCAGGGATGTGATTGATTATCAAGATCCGTTTTAAACTGGTTTCAGGGATCTTTAGGACCATAAACTGCCTTGGTCATCCTAATGGATGACCTATGTTGGAAGCACAGGGGGAGCGAGACCCTGCTAATTTTCCTGGATTTCTTAGTAGCCCTCAATGTGGTCATATCCTTCTGGGTAGGCTATGTGAGTTGGGAGTTGCAGCATCTTGCTAGGGTCGTTATCCTGTTGGAGAGTCAAGAAGGTGGTGCTACAGTATTACTGTAGGCAGGGCTGTTGTCAAATGTAGACATGGTGGGCACCTACTGAGGGCCCACACTCCAGCAGGGGCCCACTGACAAGAGCCCCCTGGAGTTGCTCTTCCTCTTCACCATGGCAACCTGCTTGTTCACCTGCCTCTCACTCTGGTCCAGACAACGATGGTGGTGAGAAGGAGGAGCAGTAGATGCCGCTGCCTACTTGCTCACTGGCTCTCTGCCGGTCAAGCAAGCAAGTGGTAGCAATGATGAGAAAGGGGATGAGGAGCAAGCTAGTGACAATGCTGGTCAGAAGGTAGAGTCACTGAGGAGGGGGACATTGAGGGTATCTTACTCAAGGGCCCTCCCAAACCTGGAGCTGGCCCTGACTGTGGCATTTGTGCTACATACAGGGTCCCCACGGGTTCTTCTCTAATCTCCCATGTTTTTTATCAGCAACCTGAAACTCCTGGGGAAGATCAACTGGGGACTTGGAGTGAGGTAAAACCATTATACCCACATTACTTCTTGAAATCTAAGCCTGAAATTGGTAATGGGCCAGTAAACTTTTCCAGCTACTTAAGGAATGGTTGCTCCCATTTCAAACTGCCCATGCCTGAGTGCATCATTTATGAAGACAAGCAGCAACAAGTACACACCTGAGGGCAGAAAGTCTGCTTCTGACATTAGATCTTCAGAAAGAGTCAACTTGCACCCCAAGATTCTTTCAGCCTTCAACTCTCTCTCAGTTCTCTCTCTGCTGACTCTGTCAAAACCCACTTCTTTTGTTCCTTCACACAGATACGCACATTTTCTATTTAATTGGGGAAGGTCGCTTTTTCAAACCTCCGATGGCTAACACTCAAGAGAGATGCCCAGATATCACCCAAGCATTAGCTCCCATTGATAAAACATCAACCACCCACACCAGGTCATTAGCAAGCAACCTCCTAACAAAGGGATGGCTGGCCAGTAGCCATAACAACATTTTTTAAAAATATGATCATATGCTTTTATTGTTCTATGTATTCTTGTTAGCCATCCTGGAAATACTGTAGAAGAATGGTATAAAAATTAGGAGTTTTACTCTCCTAAAACTAATATATAAATAATTATCAAAAGCAACATCAGTGGAGGTTTATCAAACATATCAGAGTAAATTGTTTTATGGGCACCAGGTCTAATATCAACACTAATGGACACAGTCCACCATGCACTCATGCACCATGACTCCCAAAGAAATCCCTTAGAATCATAGAGTTGGAGGGGCTCTTGTAGGTCATCTAGTCCAACCCCCTGCTTGATACAGTAAGTCCAGAGCTAGAGCATTCTCAACTGATCGCTGTCCAGACTCTGCTTGATGACATCAGGAGAGGGACAGACCACCACCCTTCTATGTAATTGGTTCTACTGTCTCACTCGCCATCAAGAAGTTGCTCCTAATGTTCAACTGTAAACTACCTTCCTGTTATGTTAGCTCATGAGATCTAGTCCTTCCCTCTGGGGCAGAAGAGAGCAAGTATTTGGCATAAAAAATCATATGCATGTTCATTCAAGATCTTAAGCATTGGGTGTATTAATATTCACAAATGAACCACTGATGTACCACTTTGGACGGTATGATTAGAAATGTAATAGGCTTATACATACAAATGAGGGATTAGTGAAAGCAAAGATGTGCATTTTATATAATGACTAATGGTTAATGATGATGCCAGAGCAAAACATTCTTAAAAGAACAAATCACCTTGAAATCATATCCCTTTTGTCATGGGTTTTGAGCTTACTATATTTCATCTGTTGTTGATCACTTAGTAGGGTGGCTTTCTACTGATGTAGAATAGACTATAGGCTGAGAAATCTGCAGTATAATGAGCCTGGTTGCTATTTTAGGAGACCACACTTTTTTTGCAGAGGTGAGTTCTAGAGCATCCCATAAAGAAAAACAATATCATGCAATATGTAATACAACTTTTCCTTTCCACTGCCAGTCCCTCTGTATAGTTCACACCTTTAGTCCACGCCATCACTTGGTGGATTATGAGATGCTTTTCAGATATATAAAAAAGTAGACAGAGATTGGTGCCACTGAGAGAAATATAGTCTGTGGAAAAACAGGTAATCAGTTTTTCAGCCGGGAAAGCAGACTGTGAGGGGGCTTTTATGTACAAAGAGAATTCTATCTAATGAACTCTACAAGCTGCTCTCCAGCAATGTTCTACCTGCTGTTTTCAGCTGTTTGTGAAGGCTATGGAATTGCTCTACCTCTTCATATGTAATACAATACATTTAATTTTCAAAATGTTGCATTGCACGAATAAGCACACTCTCAAAAGTTATGGAGGCAGATCTTTTATCTTGAATATAATTCATGACTATTCAGGTCCCTCTCAGATTTTCTGATTGTCCTTTTAGCAGCAAGTAGGAACTGGTCTTTTGTTTATTTTAATAGAAATTGCTTGGCTCTGTGTAGCAACACTCAGCCAGAAACTATTGGGAATCATTAAAAAAAACAGCCCCAAAATCACCTGTCTCAGTCTATTGTTGGTTCTTCTGTTTCGCCTATTGGTACATAATACCCGATGTGGATCCGCCCCCCCACACTATTAAGGAATTGATTTTTAAAAGCATTTGGATGCTATTCTTTCTCTTGAGGTCACATTCAAAAAGGATATTGGCTTGATCAATACTCTGTCATTGGAGCCAGTGGAGTAGAGAAGCATGCCTTAAAGGAGCCCAAAAGGAAAACAAATATTGATGGTTCATTGTCTATCCACCCACATTACTCTTTCCTAAAGTAAATAATCAAGTTCAGGGCATCAGCCCTCAACAAGACTTGGAGGTTCCCATGTCTTGCTATGATTAGGATTTTTGTTTTACTGTTTTCAACAGTCATCCTAGGTTCTTGCTGTAGTACATCATGTTGAAGTTCAAGCTGCAGAATCCAAAACAAGACAAATCATGCACATTGGAATCTTCAACGGTTAAAACAGATGAAGTTAAGTGTAGCATCCCTGTCAATTTTCATTATAAGTTAAAACTACTTTTACCCCAGCTGTGTCTTGAAATACCCAGAATGAAGCACACTCTTTTCTATAGTCAACCAAATATAAGGGAACAATGAGTTGTTATATTGCAGCTAATGGTCATGTCACGTGTAATTGCATGCACTCATCAAACCAAATAAACTAGTTATGCATTTAACTCAGCTCAACACCCCAGCACTTAGGAATGTAATGAAGCATTCTAAACACTTGGCCATCTTTCTTCTTGGACCACAATTTCAATGTCCTAACTGCCATAGAAGCATACCAAAAGGATAGTTCCAGATCTAGTTTAAATTAATTTAAGGTGCAATCCTATGCATGTTTAGACAGAAAAAGGGCCTACAACTCCCAACGTTCCCCAGCCAGTCATGCTTGCTTGGCAATACTGGGAGTTGGGTAGGGGCTTTTCTGTCTAAACATGCATAGGCTTGTGCCCTTATACACATAGGAGCAGGGAGCAAACTTCAAGAGAGAACATTCAGACCAAATCAAGAACGCTTCCTTTGTCCCATGGTTCACAAGATATTCTAGCACATATCATGTAACTGTGGCTAGAGAGTAAAATTCATTTGGAGCTTTTATTAAAAGTCTTACATTTGTGCCAAAAAATACAATATTTCCTGATGTCTTTATTTTTATAAACCTAATGAACTTATATATTATAAAGAAATACCATAAACATCTGACCTAACTGGTGTCTACGAAGGGCCTTCCTATCAATAGTTGATTTCCTAACTAACCTCCTAATCTACTTAGAGCACAATCCTGTGCATGTTTAGACAGCAAAAAGTCCTACAACTCCTAGCATTGTCTACACTTGCATAGGATTGGACCTATAGTATAAGTTATAAGTTCTATAATGTTTTCCAAAGTCAGTTATAACAAATTGAATAAGATGGCATGTTGCTACTAGAATATTGCATGAATTTCCTCCTCCCATGTTATTCTGCTCACATGAGTAGGACATTTATGTCAGCTGCTAAATACATAAATAACAATCCTAAACATGTTTACTCAGAACAGAAGTAAGGCTCTCTGAATTCAGTGGGACTTACTCTTCAGTCTGTAGACCACTGCAAATGGAAGAATTAGCCACAATATGGTTAATTGTAACATATGAATTGCCCCTACAAGTCACTCACATGCACAGCTTCTTCCAATTACATTTCAATTTCCTAACCCATGTTTCTGCAAAGGAAGTAGTATGTTTAGTTTAATTACAGCTGCCAAGAGTAAAGGAGAAAACATTGCTTTCCATTACTTCATTTTTCTTTTGCCTTTTTTATGCATTATAGCTGCCTTCATCACTTAATTAAACTTTAATGCTTATTGGCTGACAGTCTGTGGTCAAACCCTAATAGCAAGATAAGATTTTCTCAGTTAGGTTTCCTCCTTTCTGTAGTAGGAGAGTTTGTCAATGTGTTTCCTTTCTTCCATTTGCCACATGCCATAATCTGATGATTTGAAGGAGGTGAGATAGGAAGTGTTGCAGTTAACCCTGCCTTTCAAAAAAAGAAAAGAAAAAAATGAGTAGTTTTTGAACTACATAGTGTGGTCACACACCCGCACATACAATTACAGATTAACTTCCTCTATTTTAAGTCACCCTTGGAGAGGGGAAATAGCTCAGTGGTAGTAGATATAACTTCCATAGAGAAGGTTCCAGGTTCAGTCCTCAGGATCTATAGATAAATGAATCAGGTGATGGGAAAGCTTGAGACACTGCTAGTCATAGTATATAATACTGGGATAGAGGGAATCTACAAAGTAGATTCAGAAATGGATAATAAGAATATTAGAACATAAGAAGAGCCATGCTGGATCAGACCAAGGGTCCATCTAGTCCAACATTCTGTTCACACAGTGACAAACCAGATGCCTGTGGGAAACCCATAAGCAGGACATGAGTGCAATAAGACCCTCCCGCTCATATTCCTCAGCAACTGGTGTACATAGGCATATCACTTCTGATACTAGAGGTAGCATATAGTAGCCTTTGATAGCCCTGTCCTCCATGAATTTGTCCGATCCCTTTTTAAAGCCATCCAAATTGGTGGCCATCACTACATCTTGTGGAAGTTAATTCCATAATTTAGCTATGCACTGTGTGAAGTATTTCCTTTTATTTGTCCTGAATCTCCCACCAATCAACCTCATGGGATCACTTTGGGTTCTAGTATTATGAGAGAGGGACAAACATGTCTCCCTATCCACTTTCTCCCAGGGATGTTGACGAGTCCTTGGTCTCGAGTCACGAGTCGAGTCACGAGTCTTTGAACCCGAGTCTCGAGTCCGAGTCCTTGGTCCAAAATGGTGACTCACGAGTCACGAGTCACGAGTCACTCCCAAAGCTGACTCCACGAGTCCCTATTAAAATCAATGGTTTTTTCCCAACAAAATAAGGCTACTTCAGATGTGTGGTTTAAATAAATTATAGGCACAAGTGTCCCTTTTTATTTCAAAACTCTGCAACTGATTTTGGCAAGAACAGACCAGGCCGAAAAACCCAAAATAACCAGGCAGGCAGAGGAGGCAGGGAACCCCAAAGCAGGCAGGCAGAGGCCTTTGTCTTGGACAATTCAACTGTTGAACTGGTCAAGAAGAGACCAGGTAGGCAGAGGAGGCTGGGAACCCCAGACAGGCAGGCAGAGGCAGCCGAACCCAAAATGTCTGAAAGGTTGCATTTTAGAAAAATGATTTTAAAAAATAAACTTGCTGTACTTCCTAAAACTTATCCATGTTGCATTTGAGGAACATGATTTTTTCTAAGTGTTTGGCCCCCATTCTGAAACGGTGAGATCTCATCACAATCCCACCCTCACTGAACACCCGCTCCACTGGTGATGAACTTGCTGGAACCAGAAACACACTCAGAGCAGCCACACAGAGTAATCTCAGGTCCTTCTTCTGCCTCTCCCAAGTACGCAACACATCAATCAAAATAAATCTTGACACACTGTTGGGGCTGCACTCCTGGTAGCCGTCCATAGTGGCCGAGTAGCGGCACACCTCGCTTCCATGCACTCTTCGCCGGCAATCACGCTCCTCTCCACTCCTTCTGGCACAGCCCAGGGATGTTGAAGAGTCCTTAGTCTCGAGTCCCGAGTCGAGTCTCGAGTCCCATTAAAAATATTGGGACTCGAGTCCGAGTCGAGTCAGAGGGGGGACTCAGTCCGACTCACGAGTCGAGTCCTCGAGTCCGAGTCCCCATCCCTGCTTTCTCCACACCATGCATAATTTTGTACACCTCTATAATGTCTCCCCTTACTCACCATTTCTCTAAGCTAAATAGTCCCAGACGTTGTAACCTTTCTTCATAAAGGAGTTGCTCCAGCCCCCTGACCATTTTAGTTGCCCTTTTCTGTACTTTCCCCACAATATCTATTTTAAGTGCGACTACCAGAACTGTACACAGTATTCCAAGTATAGTCTCACAACAAATTTGTATAAGGGCAGTATGATATTAGCAGTTTTATTTTTGATTCCTTTCCTGCCTTTTTCACAGCAGCTGCACACTGGGTTGACATTTTCACTGAGCTGTCCACCACCACTGCAAGATCTCTTCCTTGGTCAGTTATCACTAGTTCAGATCCCATCAACATATATGTGAAGTTGGGATTTATAATGGTGGCATAGTTAGGCTGTGTCTGAAACTCAAGTGCCTTTTGCTCTGGAATGGCAGGAAATTGGAAGGATGGTCCCAGGACATTTGTACCTCTGCAACCAGGCCTACACAACTTGTGATCCAAATCGAATGCAGTCAACCAGCCATATGTGGTATCCCACTAGCAACTAGATATGCCTGTTTTTGCTTGCCAGCCAGTAGGGACCAGTAAATCTGTCAATTTTGGTTTCTCTCTGTTTTTCATTTTTCCAGCCTTTAATTCCTTCCATCCCAGTTTGCATTTAAAAAAAAAAAGTCTGCATGGAAATTTGCATGCATCTTTGTACACATTTCTCCTAATATGTACATGTTTGTTTGCACGTTTGCCTAATATACAGATTTTTGAAAGAAATCTTCTCCTGTTTAACACATTTAAAAATATGTTTTCTTCACTAATATACACATTTTTGTGTTCACCTCCCCGAATATACACATTTTTTGTTCAAAGAACTCCACTGCAAAATCCAATGGCAAATATTGAAGGGCAAATGTGTTCCGGTTTGCGTATTGATTCCGGAAGTGCCCATTTGGAAAGTTCATATCAAAATGCAAATGGAATGGAATGCTCCTTCATCCCTACCTGCCAGGGACTGCAAAAAATTGGATTCTAGTTGAGCATCTAAAGATCTGCAATACATGGCTGCTAGCCTAGACTACATTTGGCTTGGTGGATCAGAAGTGGTATAAAAACTGTCTCAAAAACAGTGGAGTGCTAGATAACCTCATGTGAATATGACTCCCAGCTCTGTGCAGATACAGCAGCAGAATGATACCACCATCCAGCACACTGGTTTTCAGTTTGTATCTCATGGTTTGTCCGTAGACTGTTGCACAGTTCACCAGCAGCAGATTGCATTGGCTGCTTGCACATTGGCATGTAACTGGATTTACAGAAGATGCATTGCTTATGGTATAACTATGCAGTAGCTGTCTATTCTTCCAGTTGTGTAATATAAATCTCACTCAGACAGACAGTCAAGATGTATCCTGCCTGGAAAAGGCAAATACTGTTTTCCTCCAGGACACTGCTACACTGATGGTGCGAAGCCACTCATCTAGACCACACAGCCATCTCTGGTCTTGCAGTCACACCGCATCAGCTGTATGGATCAAGTGGATGATCTACGTGGGCTGAAGCCTCCTACCCCATATGGATTATGGAGAAAAATGCTGATGAATTCTGTCACAGGAAGAGCTCAGTTGAAAATGTATGGCCTGCTGATGTGGAACCACACTGAAATGGGCTGGGAACTTCCTGGAACCTGATGACTGGTCTACTGTATGTATGGAGAGGCCTACTGCATTACAGGACCTTGGCATCAAGGGGATGGGCAGAAGATTCAGTCAGCCTTGTCTTTTGGAAAGGCTTGCTCCATTTGGGGAAGGTAGAACAGGATGGTTCTAGGGAGGGGCCATAGCTCAGTGGTAGAGCATAGGCTTTTCATGCAGCAGTCCCAGGTGCAAATCATGGTTTCTCCAGATAGGGCTTGGAAAGACTCTTGTATGATTTCATGGAGAGCCACCGTCAGTCAGTCTAGACCAGGGCTCTCCAACCTTGGGTCCCCAGATGTTGCTGGCCTACAGCTCCCAGCATACCCAGCCAGCATGGCTAATGGCAAGGGATCCTGGGAGCTGTAGTCCAGCAACCTCTGGGGACCCAAGGTTGGAGAGCCCTGGTCTAAACAATACTGAGCTAGATGGACCAATGGTCTGACACAGTATAGGAGAGCTTACTATGTCTGGACTCCAAGTGTGGGAAATGGGGAAGCGGACATTTACCTTGGCCTGGAGGTTCAGTGGGGCTTGGGCTGACAAGCTCTTTACAATCTCTTTGCAATGAAGGGAAAAAATCAGGCTGACGTATAGATGCTTGAGGATGCAAAGTTATTTTTCTGTATCTATATCATAGAGATAGGAGAGATAGTAATTCAGTTTGCATTTTAATCAAACATTCATAATTTCGCATTTTTGAATTAATATTCAAACCGAAACTCACTTATCCTTTGAAATGTGCAATTCTCTGAATTTTGCAATGGAAATCGCCAATCAGAAAAAGCATACAAAAGTATGTATATTCGGGGAAAATAACATTAGGAAATGCATTATATTGGGATGATTGCTTGCACAACTGGTGTATATTAGGCACGTATTAGGAGAAATACACACGAAAATGTATATGAATTTTCATAAGATTGGGAAAATTCTCAATTTTCAGGATGAACCGAATTTAAGATTAGAAAAAATGGGAAACTTTGAAAAACCGAAAAAAAATGACAGATTTGTCTTTCCCTTTGGAGCGATCAGATCTTGTAAGATCTTGTGTGATTTGCTGGGGCCAGTGTTAGAACTGAATGAACAAGCATTACCCTGAACAGTTCGGTCCCTCGTGTGTGTGTGTGTGTGTGTGTGTGTGAGAGAGAGAGAGAGAGAGAGAGCTTGTACAGGAAAGACATCTTCTCTTAAGAACTAGAAGTCTCCTAGTTCCTTAGTTCCTGCTGGCATTTCCCATGTGCAGGTAGGAGGAGCCAACAGGGTGTGGCATCCAACTGGTACAAAGGCAGAGGGACAAGCACCATAATAATTAGTGGCATTATTAAGATATCAGAAACAGTGGGAGCCAATGCAGGCCCCAGTTAGGTCCCTGGCCTCCAAGATACATAGACACTAAGGGCCGGACTGCATGGTATGACACATACAATGCATTTTGAACAACAGTTGCCACCACAGGGAGTGGGCCAGAGAGATTGGGACTGTGGCGTGCAGGGAAGGCAGTTCCTGCTTCAAGCTTAACCAACATCCTGCCCTCACCGCACCCCCCACAGCTGCAATTTTCCTTGCAAGGGAAGCTCCCGCTGGCACCAATTCTACAAGTGTGTGCTGCGTCCAGAGAAATTATGCCTGGGGGGCACTATTCCCTTATGCACTCAAATGAATGTCAAAAGTTTATATGAACTCCAAAGTCAATCAGTCCATCAGACTTGGTAGTGCCTGTCAGCAGCCATCCAGCATATTTTCCCTCTATAGTAATTGAGTCATATAGTCCTCCCTAAATTCCATATAACAGCACTAGAAACAAAAAAAGAGTGAATGCAGTCCCCCTTGGTTATCTACTCCCAACAAAATAGGACGACTGTCTTATCAGATGAGTAGAGAAATTACTTTGGACTGTTTAGAATGTTGTGCATGTAGACGTATTGGGGGAAACATCATTTGGCTAGTTCCCTTCCCTGTGTGTTTTACCACATTTGGTGAAAATCCATTAAAACATTTAGGTTTTCCTCTAATCTTCTAAAGCAGTGTTCTCCAACCTTGGGTCCCCAGATGTTTTTGGCCTACAACTCCCAGCATGCCCCAGCCAGTGTAGCTGGCGGAGTCATGCTGGGAGTTGTAGGCCAAAAACATCTGGGGACCCAAGGTTGGAGAACACTGTTCTAAAGACTGAAGTAAGGAAGAGAGAACCCGGAATTCTTGAGCTTGCCAAAATTCTCTCAACTTCATTTCAAAGCTCAGTTCGGCTCATTCCCATTCTCGTTTGCGACCTGTTTTTTCAGTTGCTTCAAATGGGGAAAATGCACATTTCGAATGGGGGAAATGCACATTTCGAATGGGGGAAATGCACATTTCGAATGGGGGAAATGCACATTTCGAATGGGGGAAATGCACATTTCGAATGGGGGAAATGCACATTTCGAATGGGGGAAATGCACATTTCTGTGCACACCTCTCCCTCCCATCGACTAAAGCATGAAAATGTAATTTTTTTTAAAGTGCACTTTTTTTTTTTTAATGCAAAAGCAAATTGGGATTTGTCAACATTTTTTGAGAACTTGCACTTCCATTTGCATTCAAGGTTGTGAATGGGGCATTTTCAAGTGATTTGCGAACTGAAATGAAATTCTTGGACATCCCTAGCGATGAATAGTTTGATAGCCAGTGTGGCATAGTGGTGAGAGTGTTGGACTGGGACTCGGGAGATCCGGGTTCTAGTTCCCGCTCGGCCATGAAACTCACTGGGTGACTTTGGGCCAGTCACTGACTCTCAGCCTAACCTACCTCACAGGGTTGTTGTGAGGATAACATGGAGAGGAGGAGGAGGATTATGTAAGCTGCTTGCAGGAAAAAAGGTGGGGTATAAATATAATAAATAAAATGAATACAGTAGTTTAAATTTTAAACTCTATAAGATAACCTTTTCTTGAACATATAATTTGAGCTTCATAGCAAAAATAAAAATAAAAATCCTTCCAGTGAGGTATTTCCCCCCCTGTCTCCCCCCCGCCCCCGATCATATGTGCCTATTCAAGTATCATCCATGGCTGAACAGCAACTTGCTGCAAGTTAAGATTAAAGTGTCATTGGAGAACTTCATACTGTCACTTGAAAGCATCTGCCTACTGAAGCAGGGTCATTTCCCATCATTCCCCTGTGAACTAAACTTGAACTGGAAGGATGAGGATGAGAGAAGGGCCAGGCATTTAAAGAACTATTAAGCATCGAGAGGACTTGTGAACAAAGAGGCGGATCTCCAAAGCAGAAGGGGCAACAAACAAACATACAGGAACATGATGTGTTCTGCTAGGTGTGAACCACAGAAAAAAACAGTAGGTGAGAAATTCAAAGTGACACAGAAATGAGGAGACCTTGGGATATTGCCTTACTAGAAAAATTAACCAAAGAGCTAAGGGCTATGTGCAATAATGCAGTTGACAATGACTTTTACAAATTCTGGCAACGCTGGATTTCTTTAGCCAACCAGAGCAATGGGGGGTTGAAACCTCCACAATCACATGAAACCATCTGGGAAGACCTAATTAATACCCACTAGTTAAATTTAGATTGGTAGACCCTCCATAGGAAGCTTAGCCCAACAGTTTTATATATCTGTACTGCTATTATCCAGGTCATTATTGATAGGTTATTTCATGCTTGGTTTCAGTTATGTTTTCATGTTGTATTGCTTGTATTATAATAATAATAATAATAATAATAATAATAATAATAATAATAATAGAATGGCCATACAACTCAATGTAGCAGATTGCTTGTTTTGTGTGCAGAAGGTTGCAGGTTCAATTCCTGATATTTTCAACTCAAAAAATCTTAGGTAGCAGTGCTGAAGAAGACCCCTGCCTGATTCCTTGGAGAGCTGCTGCTTGTCATATTAGGCATTACTGAGCTAGATGGACAAATGGTAAGACTCAGAATAGAGCAGTTTTATATTTTCATAAAAGTCATTTCCTATTCAATGGGGGCCTCCTTTGCAAGATCAACATCCAAACCACAACTTCTAAATGTAACACTATTAGAACAGATATACTGTTTCTTGTGTCACAGCAGCTACTCACAGCTAGTTCAGAAATGTCACTAGGATTGTTTGCTACTGAAGACATCTCTAACTTTTTGGATATTAATCTCCAGCAGTCTCAAGAGGATTGAGGATTATGTCTTGTGTCCATCCTTTAAAAGATGCCTCTGCACTTTCACAAGGACTCCTGCCTAAAGGTGCCATGTCAACAGTGTAATATACACCTCTGTCACAGAGTGGAGACCTGTAGGAAGCAGATCCAGAGTTCACGCATTTTTCACAGAGATGAATAACAAGATTGCACTCTCATGCATCTCCAGATGATGGTGTTATTTCCAAGAGCTCACCCACAACTTTTACAGCTAATGTAACAAATACCGGTAATCCTGAAATGCAGATGGGCTGGTATAACAGGCATTTGGGCTGTCCTTCAACTGTACAGCCATTTGCTTTCTGACCAGATATAACCTATTGGAAACTGAGGTGAAATTCTTGCCCAAACCACTGAAGTGCCATGAAGAAGAGCAAAAGTCCAAGAATGACAGTTTGCTGCAGCTCCTATTTGTTAAAATATTTTAATATCAATATGAAATCTTCCCTTCCGTTAGCTACATAAATCATCTGTGATTCATATGATTATTCCTCATGCCTTCAACAGCAACAGGTAAAAGATTACCTGAGGTACCACATGACAAATATTAGTTAAGAGGGTCTCAGCTTTCATTGCTGTTGAGAAAAGCTCTCAAAGTCTCTTGATATGGTGTAGACAGATTTGCTGTCCTGTGGTCCCTGGGAGAGCATCTCAGGGACCACTGGATTGCAAATCTGTCTACACCATATCACAGCAGGCATATCCATCTTTATTATTAAGAAGTTAAATAAATTAGCAGCATAACCCTATTCATGTACACTCAGAAGTACATCCCATTGAGTTTACTTCCAGGAAGGTGTATATAGGGTCACAGCCTAACCATGTTATTTACCGCCACTCTACAAAGTATGGGTTGGATCCAGACAGGGAAAGTGATCCTATGGCCCCTAGACATTGTCTGTGGAGGGGGCATAGGATAATTCAGATACCCATATCCGAGGTCGGAAGCAGAGTTCCAACCTTGGAACTGGGAATCTGCACTCTGATCCCCCCCCCCCCAGCTGGCGTGGAAAGAGCCATGCTGACTGGTCAGGAAATCAACCTTGGAGAGGGGGTAAAAGGGGAATTTTGGGGGGAGGGGAGGGGAGGAGACTGGGGCCACCAGGATATGATGTATGCTGACGATGCTCCAGCCTCCTTCCCTCCCCCTCTGAAGCTCCTCAACTAGATGGCAGAAAATGGCTGTCTAGCTAAAATGCAGAGCAGGAGGCACAGGGAGACAGAGATCACCTCCACTGCTCTTCCTGCTCTGCATTGGATGCTCGAAAGCCTCTGAGTTTGGGGGCTTATGAGCATCAAGGGTGCAATAGATAGGATTGCACCCTAAGTTACTTCAACTGAGTTTCCATTGAAATCAATGGGACTTATGTAATGACTAACGTGTCCCATTGAGCTGAGCAGAACTTAAGTTCAACTAACTTAGTCTCGATCCAACCGTATGTATCTAACAGATATAAGCAAAACCTTTGCTGCTCTAATGATGGTCTTTGCCATGTCTTTTCTTCCCCTAGTTATTCTGAAATTGCCCCTTAGGATTGGCATAAAAATACTCAACTTACAGAGCAATCCTGTGGTCCCTGGGAGAGCATCCCACGGATCAAAGGATATTACAGAATTCCCTTCTCGGGGCTGTAGAAACTGTTACAACCTCAGGAGGCGTAATCCAACATTGGTCCTTTCCTTTCCCCTTCCCTGCTCCCCCGCAGAAAACACAATGGTGGCTGCTCTTCTGAGGCTGCAACAGCAACCTTGGAAGACCTTAGGCCTATAGAAAAGGGGAATTCTGCTGGGAGGGGAGGGGAGAGGCCAGGATCTGTAGGATCCTACAGCCTCTGCATTGCCATCCCCACCCACCACTGTTAAGTAAGCTAGACAGGCTCAGAGGCTTGCCCAGCTGATTTTTGTTTCCTTGGAGGATTGGGAAGTGAAATCACCTCTGTCATTCCTCCTGCCTTGCCTGGCTCCTGCCAGCAGGGCATTTCAGAGCCAGTGGGCTCCGATCTCTTACTCTGTGACCCAAGTAGGATAGTTAAACGCTAGAGAGGCCTGTTCCGCAACCATTTCCCCCAATTTTTTTTGAAGCCCAGGTTGAAGTCTTCAGGCTATTTGAACCCAGGTTAGCTTGCCATGAAACCATTCCCAAGTGTATGATAATGCGAGCATGTCCAAAGGAAATGTCTAAAAAAAAAAAGTTGACTTGGTTTGACAAACAAAATGCCAAAAAAAAAAGGGCGGCTGCACGACGAATCTATTGTGGTTTTGTCCATGATGTTCTCCTGTGACTAAACTATTCTTCAAGTGAAAAGTGTCCTGTACAAAAGGAATTTCCCTTTGGGATGTCTTCAGTGCTGTTCAGAGTGTTTGCCTGTCTTGAATCTAAGGGCGGGAGGGGAATGCGAGCTGAAGAAGCGGAGGGGGGGATCCTTGCAACTGTGCACTGAGTGCCGTTTTGCCTTGACATATCCAAGGGTCATGCACACAGCCTTCCAATTACTCTGGGTCAAACCTCATTTCTGTTTTGGTAAAACACACAGGGTGTGACTTTGCTGGATGGATGTTACAACCTGGTCCACATTTCCCCACTTTGTCAGGTATCTACATTGAAGAGAAAACCCCAAGAATGTTTCACATGATGTATTTTGCTGTGGATGTATTATATTTCCACAGCATTGCTCAGAAGCCTTTAGTTTTTAGTTTTTTGTTTTCCTTCTGAGGAATACTGGAAACAATGCGCAGTAAAAGTGATAGCCAAGCATCATCGGGCTCTGCTTGACAGTGAAAAAAACAACAGCTTCCCTTCCCGCACCCTCCTCCCCCACAAGCCTTCCATGGCAATACTGCATCTTTTGCAGATGACAACATTTCGGTTTGGGGAAAGATGGGGTTTCTTTTAATTTCCCAGTAGGTCTATGTAGATCAGCTTGCATCTTAAACATGATAACACTTGCTTCCCCGCTCCTCCTCACCCCATCACAAATGCATGTAATGATGGGAGCAAGAGAATGAGAAGAGGAATGGGCAGCTCTTTCCCATTTGGGAGACTAATGAGCCTCTTCATTTGGTCTCATTATAAATGTGCCACCTCTGGAACTGGTCTTTGGTATAGCTCCTGGTTACATCAGCAGCAATTTCCACGCACGCTGAGGCATTACAAACATCTTCAGAAGGCAAATCTCTTCCCTGCCCCCCCCCCCACTTTTGTGATGTTATCCAAGACTCTCTCCTTTTCATTGCCACTCACCCCACTCCCAAGGCACACCGGTTTCGCGAGAAAGTAATTAGACTATTAATTAGAGTTTCTCTAAAGAAGGGCAGTTCTGCCTGGGTGCTGTCTACTAGGTCTGTCTCTGTTCCAGACGTGTTTAGTGAGATTAATTCCTGTTTACTCAGATTACACAAGGCATGAATATCTCCAGCAAAGGAAAGGGAGGGAAAGCCAGTTTGTGGCAACCCCGGACCCGCTGAGTTTCCTTTCAGCGCTCATGCTGAGGAAACTTCATTCTTTTTGTCTGGTGGGCATTTTAAACATAACTATCTAAAAGCAGTCCTTTCTTTTTTTTTAAAAAAAAAAAAAACCATTGTATTATGGAAGGCATAGAATTTAAAAAAAAAAAAAAACACCCCAGAAAAAAATAGAGAACTCAGCATAACTATTACATGACAATACTGCTTTTAAATAATTGAATCTTACCTTAAAATTCAACTCTGGCACATAGTTGTGTAACAAATCAATGGGTTTGTGAAACTTGCTAATGTAGTAAATCTTTGCACTTCTTTATAATGACTTGAGTACATTGTCACAAAAATGAAATTTGTCAAGAGAGTATCTTACCAATTGGGCTACCTCAAATGTGTGTACTTTACCATTTCAAAAGACCATAGTTATCTGAACGAGGCCAGATATTACTAATCACACATAAGAATTGCCTTGTTTGAATAAACCAGTCATGTCAAAATACTTTTAAGGCACAATCCAATGCATTTTTAGACAGAAAAAAGGCCTACAACTCTCACCATGCCCCAACCAGCACAGCTAGCTGAGGCATGCTGGGAGTTGTAGGCCTTTTTTTCTGTCTAAACATGCATAGGATTGCACCCTTAGTCTGGATTGCCACCCTTGGACCCCCTTGCAGTCCAGATGACATCAGGAGCTAGAGTCCTGTCCATGACCTCAGGGGTGGGGACCTGCTTCCTGATGTCATCAGGTCTCCAGCCAAAATACCAGCTTCGCTGCTCTGTCGCCTTCTCCATGCAGGGAAATCAATGGAGGAGCAAATGCTCTCCCACTCACTCTCTCTTCTGATGGGGAGGGCTGGATCCATGGGCTGGATTGGCCAGCCTGGAGGGCCAGATTTGGCCTGGAGGCCAGAGGTTCCCCATCCCTGGAATAAAGCAAAAGTCCTTCTAGTTCAGCACTGTGTGGCCTACTGGATGACACTGGGTAACTCAAAAGCAAGCTGATGGTGATAGCCAACCTTTGTTTGTGCCCTGCATTATTTATTTAGAACTATATTGCCTTTGAACTGTTGTTGATGTTGCTATAATGGCTGATAACTATTGTTGGACATTCCTGCCCTCAATTTATCTAATTTATCTAATCCATTTTAAAGCCACCTTTGCTTGTGAACAATGCAATATGCTGTGTCAATTTCCTAAATTAATTCTGTGTTGCATGAAGAATTCAATTTCTTTAACCTCTGTTCTCACCCCCTATTCACTCTCTCCTCACCATTAATAATTTCATAAGCCTCCCTAAAATGCCCCAAATTCTCATGGCTTTCATTATAAAGAAGATGCTCCAGTCCCAACACAATTTTAGTTGCTTAGTTGCATATTTATCTCTTGATCTAAACCTATGAGCCCAGGATATATATATATATATATATATATATATATATATATGCAAGGTGCCCAGCCACATACTCCTGGAGGTGACTGTATGGGGTGTGCTGGATGTATGAACAGAATTGCACACAGTATTCCCAATGTGGGTGCATCATAGACCTCTATATTAACAGCATTACCGCACCTGCAGTTTTATTTTGTCTCTCTCCTAAAATGTGAGCTTTCTGTTCTGACCCCATGGTTTCTTTCCTGGGTACCTACCTACAACCAAGTTAGACCTGCATCACCATACATCATTATCATTATTACTTTTGTCCCAATGTGCATCTATTTTTATTTACTTCACAAAACTGCCATCCAGTTACCCTATTAAATAGTTTGAAGGTATGAGATTGCATATGTTCATCAGCATCAGTCTCAATTCAGATCCCTGGGAAACTCTTTTTTTAACATTCCTTCTATTATGGAGCAGAGAATAAAATCCTCAGCTTCTAACATTTTTCAAAGAAAACCAGTTTCTTGTATGTGCTTTTGATACAGCATATCAAAGGATTTACTGGAGTCATGTTTCAAAAGATTCCCAATTCCATCTCTACCCAACACAGAAGCATGTGGCACAGACGGTTCAGACTATAGGTTTATAGTATTTTTAAATTAAAATATGTATACCCTTTTTATCACATATGGTATCTAAGACAGCTAACAAGAATCATCCTAAAATAATCATAAAAAGATATTGATTGAAATGTGTGGGTAAGTACATAGGGAAAGAGGCAATATTTAAAGAGAACCTTTGGAAGTTCCACCTTTATGTGAGGAATAAATAAATTCTTCATTCAAGAGAGGCCACCTCTTTTTTTTTGTTCTTGCCAAATTTTACTGTGTGTTGCTGCCAAGACACACAGCAAGGGTATACCTTACATCACACCTGTGTGTGTGTGTGTGTGTGTGTGTGTGTGTACGCATGAATTCTTCCCCAAAAATCTCAGCTTGAATTGATCATGGACTAGGAAGAACTGATATTCCAAAACAAGTTGGCGTGGAAGAATCTACCTTGGAGGCCCATGTTTCTCACACCTGTGCAAGACACGGTCTGATGGAGAGTCTCTGTGGACTGCCATATCCATCTCTGCCTCTGAGTTTGTGATGGTTCCACATCTATAATTCCCTGATTTAGAATGCAGTTTTGTTTCTCTTGTATGTGCAGTTAATTTACAAATCAAATGCCATTTGCCCCTGAAGCTCACCATTGGCCCAGAATGGTTACTGGCCTACTGCAGTCTGTGTGTAGTCTGAGCTCAGCAAACTAGACATTCAAGCCAGATGCCTTCATAATTGCATGTGCAAGGGGTTTCTTGCCTTTACTCTCATTCAACACTCACATGAGCGGTGGATATTTCATTTACATGTTAATGCTGAGCGCTACCTCTTTTAAATGAAAATAATAATCTGTTTGCCACGGCTGTTTGAAAAGCACACATCTGAAATGTACATGTGATTTACATAATCAGTACTGTGTTGTGCCAGGCCTATCACTGTACTGCAGTTGGTCTCAGCAGGAGAAGTGTCCATGTAAGCAAGGATTCCTTGCTGGACCCTATCAGACAAGGGAAGGTGATCCAGCACTTCCATGGGTCTCAGCCAGATGCAGTGCCAAGCCAAGAGGAATTTCAAGATAACCAAGATAGTGCTGCTTCAGCCTCTCTCTCTCTCTTTCTCATATATCCTTGGATACGGTATATGCTGCATTTGGAAACACTTCCTTATGCAGTTGCAATAAAATAACATCAAGCCCCCGCCCCAAACCCAGACTCCTCAAGGGCTCCTGTTTCAGTTTGGCACACTCACCTGTCTCTGTGTGTGCTGTTCCACTAGCCAAGCCATTACACTGGCACATTAGTAATTAATGGGAGCTTACACAGCCTAGAGACAGGAAATGCAAAAATGGCTGATAGCCACTAATCTTTAAACTTTTGCACTATGACCTTCTTCCTTCTTAGTAAAAGAAAATGTAGACTTCAAATGTAACTAAGCCAAGTGGCTAACACAGGTCACACATGCTCTAAAATCATAAAGTTGCTTCCAGGAAAAATATATATATCAGAAAGACAAAATATTCAAATGTAGGGGTTTTGTTTATCACAAACTTGTAGAAAGAAATATCTGGCAACATGTATTCAGCACACAGTAAAGTTCCAATTCCTTCAGGACCCCTCCAAGAGGGTACATTGCACACAAACAGAAAGGGGTGGGATCTACAAGAGAAACAAAACACAAAATGCTTTAGAAGTCCTCAGCTCAATATAAGTGCTCAATTCATCTCCCACTGAGATGCTGAAGAGCGGGTGTAATATGTAAAATTAGGGACCAAACTCAGACAATAAATCCCAAGCCACAGGCCTTCTCCCTTACATGGAAGCTGCTGAGAGGTATCTGTGGGGAGTTTGCCTGAGGAGGATCTGTCAGGAAGTGTCATCAGGAAGTGTCTTCTTGAGAAGCTGGGTAGCCTAAGGAAGACATCAGCTGGGAGCAGCCACAAGGATGGGAAGGCAATCTGAAAGCTACGAGCATGTGAGGCAGAAGCTGAAGGAGGTCTGTAAGTGAGGAGAGGAAGACTCCTGGAGCAGCCTCAGGAGGAAAGAGCTGAAACCTGAGTATCAGCTGGTGGAGGTGATCTGAAGACAGAGCAACTGCTGACCAAACTGAAGACTTCAGGGGAAGCCTGAGTTCCTGTCTGTAGTCAAACTCTACTAGAAAGACGACTGCTTTTCAAGCCCTCATTGCTAGGCCTGTGAGTTAACTGGGCTGGAGCTTGACAAGGGAATTGGCTTAAGTTTGGTTAGGGTTAGGAACTGGGGCTTCTAACGCCTGATTGGTGGTAACAGTAACAATATAGAAGCCTTGTTTTTAAAGCAACAATATAGAAACCCTGTTCTTAAAGTAACAGCAATCTTAAATAATTAGCTTTCTTGTTTTATTACTTTTTAATCACATGTATTTCTTTGTTCATTATACCTGTATCTCTGATCTGTTTGTCTCAAGCCTAAATTGACTAGCTACCTTATGAAAATGATAGGGTGTAGATTTATGATGGCAGCAGAAGTGAAGGGAGGGATTGACCAGTGGTGAGGGGTGATCTTCCACAAGTGGTGGCTATAACAGTAGGAAGGTCCCAGTAAGAAGAGAGACATTCCTTACTTTTGGTGATAGTGTGGGATTGTACTAGAGTAGAGAGTCCCACCTAGGTTAGTTCCACCACACATGGTATCAGCTTCAGCAGGGTTGCACAAGCGCATCCTTTATAAATTAAAAAAAGGCTTAATTATAACTTCTGACTTCCCTTTAAACCAGGGAAGGTTCATTTATTCCAAACTCTGTGGCATGACACAATTCACTGGAACCATTGCTTCTCCAAGCAAGCCTCTCCTGATGACGTTGGAGCAGGTGTGAGCTTATCCTTGACTTGTGACCCTGCTATACTTTTTGTGTTCATCCAGATTAAGCCAGGAGATTCGAGTACTGATCTACCCACTCATTTCCAAGTCAGCTGAACATACAGAGAGTGCTGGAAACCAGTGGAGCAACTGAGTAATTTTGCAGTGATTTTTTAAATTCCTCTTTCCGTGTATTTTCTTCCTTGGGGCCCAAGATGATAGTGAGACTTGCTGGCTGAGTTATTTTGTTTTATCTATGGCATATTTACAATATATATTGAATCTAGTTTCAATTTTGTTTAACTGTCACAGTACACCAGCTAGGAACCCTGGACTATGGTACTTTGAAAGTGCTAGCATGCTCCAAGAGAGAATTGCTAGCACCATCACAGCCATGAGGGATGCTGTAACAATTATACCACCTTGCAACTAGTCTAAATCAGACTCTCCCAATTTGGTGCCCTCCAGTTGTGTTGGACTGGAACTCCCAACATTCCTAGCCAGCATGACCATGCTGGTTAGGAATGATGTGGTTCCAGTCTAACACATCTGGAGGGTACCAGCTTGGGGAAGTCTGGTCTCAATGAACAGGGTAAGTGTGGCAAGGCTCAAATCACTTTTAACTTGATAGATATGGAGAAGTCATCATCACTGTGACAAAACATGGGAAGCCTTGACCTGGTATGGAAAGACTCATATCATCCTTGATGCTTAGAATGTTGTCTGCCTCAGCAACCAGACGTCTCCCCTTTTTCAATATCCATTTCGCATGCAGAAATGGCCAGGACCATGTACGTAGATGTACTGGGGCCACCTGGATATCTGAAGGACCACCTTCTCCAGTATTGTACCTGCTCATGATTGCTCATTGGAGAAGGTAGGTAAACAGGTAGCAACAGCAAGGAAAAAGAATAGCAGGGTAAGGAGGCTTTGGGGATCAGCAGTGGTCAGTTTGCTGCTCCCTGGGCCTCAGCAATTGCCTGATAATAGCAACCCCTGACACCAGCTCTGCAGCTCAGGCCCTGTTCTGGCTGCTGCTGCTCCCACCTTATGAGATTAAGTGGGTGACTATCAGGCTTTTTCTCTTGTGGCACCCTGGTTATGCAATGCCCTCTGCACTGATGTAGAACTGGTGCCATCTTTAACACACATCAAATGAGCTAAAAACAGAGAACTTTTGTTGGATTTTAATTATTGCTGGTCTTTGTGTATCTGCTCTGGTATTACTTCCTGTCTGTCTTATATTAGATAGCTGTATTTTTTTTTGTATTTCTTTCTATTGTATTTCTTTCTTTCGTTCCACCTTGGCCATGAATATAAAGGGAAAGTGGGATATAGATTTTAAATAAATTAAATAAATCACCTCCGAATAAATGGAGCTTTGCAGAATACTGTGGTAGGAGACAACATAATTACCAGATATTTACCTTACCTAAATCATTACATTAGATTTATATTACCTAAATCATTTACTTTACCTAAATATTGGTAATGTTTTCCTTTCTATGAGTACACAGTACAGTAGCTCTTCCAATGAGGGCATAGATGTTTTGGACTTCCTATTGGAAATTGGCATAGTACACATATTTGCACTGGGGTCATGTTCATGCAATAGTATATCATCACAGAATGACAAGTTATAGGAAGAAACTATAAATACTGTATGAGCAAATGATGAGAGAGAAACCAAAGAAGCTTTGGGTGGCCCAAGCTAAGCTTCAATTAAAACCAAATGTTGTGACATTTCCCCCCCCCCATCCTGTTATAAAATATACCTTTCACAACTAACCTCATACCTGGCAGTCACTGCTCTGAAGCACTTATAAACAAGAGAGAGAAGATTATCCAGTTCCAGACTACAAAATACAGTGGTTTTTATTGGGTTTCACCTTGGCAAGGTCATGATCCTAAATCTCTTGTCATGACACCCATTGGAAGTTCTTTGCCCAGAGCAGGATGCTTTGTCCACCAATGAGTAAGGTGCTGTGTTTCAGACACAAATAGATGTGGTAAAGGCAATCTGTGATCAGGAATTCCTGCAGGCATAAAAAAGAAAAAGAAAAGAAGTTAATAGCATCCATCCACAGGGCCCCAAATTGGATTGGGCCTGCAGCACAGGGGGAGGGTTTTAACCCTATCCCATAGGTGCTGGCATGTTTCCCCTGCATGGCAAAGAACAGCTGGCAGGTGGGGTATTTTTATTAGGAAAACTGTGTGTGCAGGAGCGCTAAACCTTTACATCTCCAGTATTGCTGCCTTGATCCAGTTCCACCACCCACCCCGGAGGCTCCTATTAACTTTTCAAGAACAATGGGAGATCCTGACCACACAGAGCTACGGCATCACATATAATTTGGCTGAGCTGAATCAATTCCTACTGGCAAAATCAATTTGGGTTAAGACATGTTGTTTACCAAGTCAGAGTCTGTGGCTTTTTATATTCATGTAAGCACCCTGCCAAAACACTCTTCTGGTGATTCACAGTTACACATTTATACTTATCATGCCACTGAAAAGGAACATGACCAAACCAGTGCCTAACATACTAAATGCATATCTGATGCTGCCCTCAATCAAATCCTAGGTTTGAGCCACTGGCATATTCTGGTCTCCAAAAGGCAAAAACACAAAATGTAATCAAGGCGACATGAATACACCAGGAAATGGTAAATATTAAAGCAACTTGGATAGTGTGGCGTAGTGGTGAGAGTGTTGGACTGGGACTCGGGAGATCCGGGTTCTAGTCCCCGCTCAGCCATGAAACTCACTGGGTGACTTTGGGCCAGTCACTGACTCTCAGCCTAACCTACCTCACAGGGTTGTTGTGAGGATAAAATGGAGAGGAGGAGGATTATGTAAGCCGCCTTGAGTTCCTTGTAGGAAAAAAGGTGGGGTATAAATGTAATAAATAAATATATAAAAATACTGTGACAGACAATCATGTGGAAAATTAGGAGTGACTACAAGAACAGTTCCCAGAACTTTTCTTTCTTTCCTTCCTTCCTAGTTTTATTATGATTTTTATTTCTGCTACATCTTTGACATACTATGTGACACAGGAACCTATTTTTCCTGTTTTCTGCTGCTAAATTATGATATTGAACTAATTGTGTTGAAACAATATAGTATCTGACTTCATATGTGTATGTATACATAAAAAGCTGGGAAACAGGGAACACACAATTTTCTACTTTTGATGAAACCGTTATAATCACAAATGTGTTGGGTATATCTGGGTCTTCCAGTTGGCTTTTTGAAATATTTCATTTCTCCCACAATGAAAACTGAGCAGTAGTCAGTTTTTGCCAGCATGGAGCGCAAATCAGAATTTGCCATTAAAAAAACTAGTACAGTTATTTTCTCGAAATCCTTCACTTTCCCCTAAGCTCCAATCCACCTTAACAGCAGCAGCAACATTCCAACTGACTTGGTGTGATGAATGTTATTTACACTTCGGTTTGCAGCTTTTTGTACAATCTCATAAGAGAATAAATCCACACTTCCATGGAGGGCTGTGCATGAGGAAGTCTGTGGCTGTTAAGCAAAGGTGTTAGACACATATGGAATGTATTAGTAAGGGTCACACCTACATTTCTAAGATTTCCAAGTGACTATGAGAATGTGTGTGAGAGAGAGAAAGAGACCAGGACAGTGAAGAAAGCTTAATTACATGTGATTCTGCAATGAGAGAGTTTGTTTGCGTGTAAAAAAATATATGTAGTTGTTGTGCAGGATCTAGATTTCTCTTATGGAAGCCCTTCATATGGAGATATCTCATTTCCCTAGCTATCATAGAATTTGCTGTGAAAATCCTATTGTTTCTTTCAAAAGAAGGCCATTGCGCTTTTTAGTACTATAAAGAGTATATTCAGATAAGTATCATTAGCACCTACTGGATAGTGCCTGTATTAACACCACTGATCTTAAGTGACACAGCTTTCTATCCTCACTTATGATCCTCAGCAGACTCACAGAGGAGCTGAAACTGAATGGTTTGAGACAAGATGTCAAGAATCTCCTTATCAGAAACATATTTGACATAGAATCATCCTTCTTTGCCTTGAGACTTTGGCTGCTGGATTTGCTGCCCAGGAAGATGGCAATGGTGAAACATGTGGCAAAAGCTTTCTCCAAACGTTTTCTCCTGATACTGGTCACTTCTAGCTTCCATGATGATCCTCTCTTTGAAGACCAATGACATACATCAGCTTTCCCCAACCTGGTGCCTTCCATCAGTCAGCCTAGTCAGCATGGCCAATGCTCAGGAATGCTGGAGGTTGTCGACTAAAACATCTGGAGGGCACCACATGGGGAGGGAGGGCATACATCAGCCAAAACTTTAAAAGGGGAATATGGAACAGCAGCATAGCTGTCTCCCACCCTATGGGAAAGCTATTCCCATTCATTACCAATAGGTGAGATATTGTCTAAAACAGGACCTTGAAGAACTATTCCCATGTAATCTAGGTAAATCCTTTATTATCCTGTAATTTATATATGATGTTTGCATGTATTTTATATATTCTCTGTGACACTTAAGTCCATTCCTATGAATGGGAGACTTGGAATTGAAGCTTTGATGAAGCACAAATCTACCACACAGAACTAATGAATATAGTACTGAACACATTATAACCAGACTATTTGCTCACTGACTCATTTCACACTAATGTTTATTCCATATATACTGAAACAGGGAATTTGTAAAGTAAATCTCTTGGAAATCAGGTTGGTTCATTTGATGTTGGCATAGTATGTGATATAGCCAAGACACTAACTCAACACCTTATTAATGCCTTACCCTTGGCTTCTTATTCCATTGGGCTAAATTACAACAAGTGAAGTTGAAATCTGAAGCTCTGATTAAAACAGATGTGAGCTAAAGATGCTAAGCACCATTGTGGGATTGGCTGAGAAAACCTGGTCATACAATTTCCACTGAACTCATCAAGCCTTGTTGGAATGTATCCTGTGTGATCTTTTGAACATGTATGGGAATAAGGATTTTCCAGCGGAAGTGGTACAACTCAAAGCACAACATTGCTAAAGCCAACAGGTAGACGCCCTCATCAAATGGTAACTGGAAACTGATTGATTGTGGAGGAAATGAAATGGATAGCCCACCCACAGAAGGAGAGCTTTCACTTTTAGGAATTGTCCTTCTTCTTTACTTAGGTTCTAGAAACAGAAATGTACTTATACAGCTAGCTATAGCTGACATAGCAAGCTAGCGGCAGTGGATTCCAAGGAATCATAAGCTCTACCAGATCCTGACCACACCCCATCCCAGGGAAAATTTTAGACATGCTGAAGAGCATGTCTAAATGTGTTCCTCCCATTGCTGACAATGGGAATTATTTTTCTTCTGTGTATAAATGGAAGAAAAATACTATAAACCCTTCCTCCGTCTTCACTAGATTGCTCTTTAAATCTTTTTTGCGCGTGCTAGTCAGTTTCAGCCAAAATAATTTTGAGGTGAAAAGTTTAGAGTGTAGAGGTCAGGGAGTTTGCTTAGGAAGCTTGGAGTTGGGGAGAGAAAAGGGTAATTTTATTACATAAAAGCCTAAGGCAAAAAAGCAGAGGAAGAGGAGGAGGAATGAAAGAAGTCCCCTGAGTCTTAGCGGAAGGAAAGAGTGAGAAGCAGAGCTGCTGGAACTGGAGAACTGGTTGAGGGGGAGCTGGACCAATGACAGTAAGAAATTGCTTGAATAAGGGACTTGGATAAAATATGGAGACAGTCTAGCTAGGTTTGCTGGATGCATTTATCCCTGGTTGTTTTGTGACCCTATTGCTTGTGTGTGTGTGTGTGTGTGTGTGTGTGTGTCCATTCAGATTTTAAGACTTTTTTTTTCATATTAGCACTTTTCTTCAGTAAAATTTTAAACTTTGTGGTCTCTTTTCTTTTTGGGTTACTCACCCCACATCTAATAGCCAACCCCCACAGTACCTAAAGTAGATACCTGAGACCCAGAAAGTTGTAAGGCTGCTTTGGTGGTGGCAACCAGAGGGGGAGGGCGGAGATTGCCACCTGTTGGCAGCAGAAAAGGCCACAAGGGAAGGACAAAATGGAATAGGGCACACTATTTTGCCTGTTTTCTTTTCCATTCACTTAACAGTGTGTTGCCAGTCACCTATCTAATCAAAAGGCCTGTTGAAAATGATTACTTTCGTTTCAACTGGTGCCAAAAGCTGACCAACATTGGTGTCAGTCTAACCTCTAGGATAGACTGCCAGCACCACAAAGGATCTATTTCAACTTCCAGAAGTGCAGACTGCATTAGGTGATGGTATAACCAAGGGGACCTTCCTGGCCAATATCAATTCATGGGCAGGATGATATTGGAATATTGTCAGAAATACTGGAGCATCTAATTTACAAAGCTTAGCATAAGCCAATGTGCTTTCTTATGGTCTGGTTTAGGACATCCATTTCCACTCACTGCTTGCCAATCTATGCTTGCCATTATTGGAAGAAAACAGGCTAAGACTACATGGGTGTACCATTTCATATAGCACTAATCCAATAGCAACTTGACATGCACCACCCTGAACTGGAAAATATTAACAGGAGAAATAAGGACAGTTAATCTACTCTCATAGATCATAGAGTTGGAAGGAGCCTAGAAGGCTATCGAGTCCAACCCCCTGCTCAATGCAGGCAACTAGAGGAGGGGTCTCCCATCCAAGTAATAACCAGGCCTGACCCTGCTTAGCTTTCCACGCTCAGACAAGCTGAGCCAGCGTAAGCCACAGGCCTGTATAAGAATGCACAGGCCTGTATATGAATGCACTGAGGAATTGGAAACAGTTCTAACCAACCTTTTTTGAGCAAGCTTAGAAGGACCTGTAAGCAGTTACAGGGGATTGTTTTGTGGCTAGAATGAAGCAGGAAGTTTACACCTATCAGCACAGAACACTATAAGCATGCAAAAATGGCCACTGAGATATATCCCCGAGAAGAAGGAGGACAGGTGGGTGGTCAGGGAATCAGATCCAAAAGACTGGTGCAAGTCCTACTTTGGATCCGGACAGGGCCAAACTACATGTTACATTTGTGCATAGCATGCAGCTTTGCATTCTGTCTGTGCTGGCAGTGCCTAGCAGGACATGGGAGGCAGCGGGGAGGAAAGTGACAAACCCACACAGAGACTGATGTGGGATAACAGACTGGCCACAGCTTTATTGGTTACTGCATGAATAGGAAAATTTTGGTGGGGCATAAGGTATGGATCCAACCATCCAGCCACCAGAGGGTGTCTTCTGGCTGATACCCTCATCCTGGCCCATGTGTCAGGGCTCATGGTGGTACAAACCGCTCATATGAGCTCTTTCTGCACCCTGGGTGTGGCTAGCTAACTAGCCCCCATGTTGGGTTAGGTGTTGAAGCCATGCCTCTTGCAATCCCTTAAGGCGATTCTCACTGTGAGGAAAAGGGAGCCCAATCCTGCTCCTCCCGCCAACACAGAGATCCAGCTCAAAGCCTTCTAAACCACAAAGCTATGACAAGAGAAATATAAGAAATATTTTACTATGGCATAGGTGCATTAACATACGTACAATGTAGCCTTGCTATGGGGAAGGTGAAAACCCTGCATAGCAGAGCCAGCTGAGTGTGCAGGTAAAATTCTTTCCCAGCCCCATTAACTGGCAGCTGACATATGTACCTAGCAAGATGCAAGAAACAACCCCTTGGTTTTGGCATGGGTGGGTGGGAAGAACACAACAGCAATGCCAGCAGTGCAGCTTGGGACAGCTTTTACGTGCCTGGATTGGCACAGAGGGATTAGGTCTTCTTCTGGTCTGCACCAGAAGTTCTACCCGCTGGCTGGCCAATCAGACACCCAATTGGATTTTCCTTCTTGCCTCAAGCTGCCCACAGGAAACACCACAGTGCCACGCCAACCGGCTGTGTTTCCCTCCCATCTTCCTGTGACCACCAGTGTCAACACAATCTGTGGCTCCCTGGTAAGCCCTTCCTTTATTTCTACAAGCATAGCGGGGGTGGGGTTTGGGGGAGGTCACAATGCAAATGGAAGGGAGGTCTGTCCCTTCATCCCCTGTCATTACCCCTGAAAAACTCATCCAAGTGGCTATGACCAATTTTTTTTTTTTTTTTAAACCCTTCCAATTAAGTCCAGTGGGAAGTTTTGTTTCATCACTCATAGCCTCTAAACATCCTCTCCCTGCATGTTGTGATCATCCCCACAAAAGTCCCCACTGCACCTGTAGAAATGTGGCTAGCCGAAGAAAGCCGAAGTTCAAAGCTGTACTCTATACAGCAAGTGTAACATGTAGTTCTGCTCTCATTGCATGGTTTTTGGAACACCCCCTTCTCTTTGTTTCTCAGTGTAAAAGCATTATACAGATTATCAGAACAGTAGTAGTAGCTGCAACAGGTCTTTTGAGAGATGGAAAGGATGGGTGGAAAACTGCCTCTGACACTCTGTACTTGAATGTCCAGCAAAGGTTCCCTCTTAATATGACACCAGTGGTGTGGGAGCAGCTGCAGCTTCTGTCCTTCCATATAACCCCAGGAATAAGTCCAAGATCAAATGCAGGGAACCAGGAACATGGCACTAGCATTGCCCTACCTAGAAACAGGAGCCTCATTTGGTACGGGAAGGAACCACATTGCCAGTATCTCCAAGACAAGCAGGGCAGCGCAAGAAGATGCTCAGCCATCTGCATGCAGCCAAATTCAATAGGTACAGCGATTTCCCACATGGAGAAGACCATGTTGTACATGCCAGTTAAAGATGATGAGCCTGTTAGAAAAAGAGGTGGTGACCCTAATTAAGCAGTAACATGGTTGAATACACAGGGGTTCAAACCCAGTGTTTTTAAGAGCTAAGCAACCAAAACCCTCTGCCTGAATGTATGAATATGTCAGTTTCACTTTCTTCCACATTCACCGTTTTTTAAATCTCAGTTTCTTTTATGAAGAAATTTGTGAATGCTGATAAGATCTTATTAAAAAACAACAACATTGAACTGAATAAAATTCTCATCCATCCCAAACTGCAGGTGCTCCCACATCATTAATGTAACTTCAGAAGGGGCCCTTAGATAAAGGCTGGGCCAAAAATTTCCCTTCCCAAAAAGGGAGGGGTTGTTCATTTTTGTTTGTTTGTTTACAACATGTTGGGTAGTGGCTGGGTGTAACCCCCTCCCCCCATTGAAAGATCATGGTGGGGGGAAGCTCCCAAGGTTTTCCAGGAAGTGCAGCTGGTGGGAAGCTGCAGAGAGAAAGGTGCACCTCTATGAGCAGCTTAAAGAAGAACACATTAAAACCAAGAAAAAAGGTCAAACCCTCAACCACCTCATAAAGTTAAGTAAGGTAAGTGGCTAACCCCCACACCCAAAATTTCAACAACATTTCACCTCAGTACGAAAACATCAGTACGAAATTAGCCTCTGTGTTCACAGGGGGAGAATATTTTCAGGAAACACAGCTGTGTGTGTGTGTGAGGGTGGAAGCAGGATTTTAGCCAAGACTTACCTAAGATTAATTTCTTTGTAATATTCAGAATGATTGGATGGAAAGATGAGGCACAGGTATTGTGAATCTTCTCCAGTCTTGAAAATTTATATCCTTCAGGGCCAAAACAGACATTACTTTAAATCCATATCTATTAGCTATGTCTTTCCCCCCATTTTTACTCTAGCATATCTGCAAAGGACCCAGTCTAGATCTAAGAACATAAGAGCCATGCTGGATCAGACCAGGATTCATCTAGTCCAGCATTTTGTTCACAAGGTGGCCAATGAGCTGCACAAGGGAAAGCCACAATTAGGACATGACTGCAACAATACCCTCCTGCCCATGTTCCCCATCAACTAGTGTACGTAGGCATACTGCCTCTGATATTGGAAATAGCATATAGCCACTAAGACTAGTAGCTATTGATAGCCTTCTCCTCCATGAATTTGTCCAATCCCTTTTTAAAGCCATCCAAATTGATGGCCATCCCTATCTTGCGGAAGTGAATTCCATAGCTTAATTATGCACTGTGTGAAGTACTTCCATTTATCTGTCCTGAATCTCCCACCAATCAGCTTCATTGGATGGCTCCAGGTTCTAGTATTATGAGAGAGGAAGGAAAATGTCTCCCTGTCCATTTTCTCCACACCATGCATAATTTTGTACACCTCTATCATGTCTCCCCTCACTCGTCCTTTTTCTCAGCTAAACAATCCCAGATGTCAAAACCTTTTCTCATAGGAGAGATTCTCCAGCCCCTTGATTATTTTAGTTACCCATTTCTGCTTTTTTTTTTTTTTTTTTCAATTCTACAGTATCCTTTTTTAGGTATGGTGACCAGAACTGTGCACAGTATTCCATGTGTGGTCATTCCATCGATTTGTATGAGCTTGGCCATTTTATTTTTGATTCCTTTCATAATAATTCCTAACATGGAATTTGCCTTTTTCACTGCAGATGCACACTGGGTCAACATTTTCATCAAGCTGCCCACCATAACCCCAAGATTTCTTTCTTGGTCAGTCACCGCTAGGTCAGATTCCACCAGCTTATACGTGAAGTTGGGATTTTTTTGGCCCAACATGCATCACTTTACACTTGCATACACTGAACCACAGTTGCAATTTTGTTGCTTAGTCTCCCAGTTTGTAGAGATCCTATAGGAGCTCTTTGAAACCCCACCCTAAATAATTTGGTGTCGCCTGGAAACTTGGCCACCTCACTGCTCCTAGGGGTGTTCATGTACCTGGGCCCCCCGGCCCACCTTGCCTCGCTTCTCAGCGGAGCAATTCTCCGCGCCGCCCGCGCCGGGACCCCGCATTGCAGCTTTTCCGTAGAAACCAGGGCAGTTTCTACGTAGAAACCAGGGCTGTTTTAAGCCCTGTTGCCCTGGTTTCTACGGAAAAGCCGCAGTGCGGGGTCCCGGCATGCCGGCGCAGGGTCCCGTCGCATCACTTCCGGCCAGCCAGAAGTGATGTGACAGGGCCGGCACGGGTGGCTCGCCGCAGAGAGGCGAGCGGGGACTGGGACCTGGTTAGGCCCGCTCACCTCGGGCGGGTGTGAGCGGGGCCGATTTCAACATGCTACGCCCACTCGAGGCGAGCGGTTACATCCCTACCAGTGCTCACTCTGAATTCCAGATCATTTATGAACAAGTTGAAAAGCATTGGTCCCAATACAGGTCCCAGTGGGACCCCACTGTTTACATCCTTCCATTGGGAAAATTCACCATGTATTCCTACTCTCTGCTTTCTGTTCTTTAACCAGTTACTGATCCATAAGAGGACCTCTCCTGTTATTCCATGACTACTAAGTTTGCACAGGAATCTTTGGTGAGGGACTTTGTCAAAAGCCTTTTAGAAGTTCAAGTAAACAGGGTCTACCAGATCACCGCTGTCCACATATTTATTGACACTGTCAAAGAACTCTAAAGGGTTAGTGAGACATGACCTACCTTTGCAGAAGCCATCTTGATTCACATTTTACCATGCCACCATTACAAAGACTCCTGCCTCCAGCCAGTTTTTGGTCCTGTTTCAACACACATGTTCAAAACATGAGGGGGATTCTTAACCCTCATCTGTAGTCCAGCTGAAATTGACAGAAATTGCAAACTGAAACAACACCCAAAACAGATCAGATCAACTGTTTGAATTCAGAATATGATGTGGTAGTGGAGATTGGTAAACAAGGATAAGGATGTCCATGTTTCAGCTTAGGTCAACTTTACTCAAGGTTGCTTGTGAACCTGAAAATGGTTTCATTCATTGTGTAGATTATATGCACTGCACAGGCTTGCCATATAATCTATTTCCATGAGGCGTCTGACTTATTGATCTGCTAGGATGCCAATATTCAACATAAGCCTTGTTGGTGGAATGAAGTAATCAGCCTTCATGAAAATTGATCCATAGCACTCAATATGAACAAACAGCTCTGTGAAATAGGAAATGAGCTTCTGACCATAAAATTACAGTCAGAAATATTTTGACCAGCCACCTTTTGAAACAGTAAGGGTCAGTACAATGATGTGCTTTCTGAGGAAACATATGATCAGTAGCATTGTGCAACTTTTGACATTTTTAAGATTATGAAGAGAGAAATACAGAAAACAATAATATATAAATGTAAGAAGCTCCCTTATGCTTGATCATACCATTGGTCCATATAGTCCAGTATATAACCTATATATTGTCTAATCGTGGGGTCTCAAACCAATCCCAGCCAGGCTCCCTGCCCCTCCTGATTTTAACTTTATTTCTTAATATTATTTAAATTATTTTTTTTAACTGGGAAGCGGGTATGCGGCAAAGCAAAGTGCTGCCCTCCAGACAGTGCCATCTTTATTTGGGTTCAAAAGAGTAGTTTTGTATTATGGAGCTCAGGCCACACTTCTGCCTTGTTATTGGCAAAGTTACTTTTCTTTTAGTTTTACCAGTTGCCTTCTGGGAAATGAGTGTTTGTGTCTGGCCATGCCTACCATGGCAGCAATTTTTTTGAATGGGCAACCCCCCCCCCCCCATGGCAGCCATTCTGTGAGAGCACCCATGACACTCTCAAAATTCAAGCTGTGAGCATCAACCCATAGAGGCTGGGGACCTCTACTCTGAATAGTCAATGGCTGTACAGGGCCTCAGGCACAGGACTGATAGCTAGTTACTTTTGACCATAAAAACCTGCAGGGATTGAACCAATCCTGGGACCTTCCACACACAAAGCATGTGTTCCGCCTTTGAAATATGGGCTCTCACTGGAAAAGGATGACCCAGTACAATATGTCAGTTTCAGTCCATGGCACTCCTATTGCTTTAAGGCACAATCCTATGCATGTTTAGACTGAAAACGGTCCTACAACTCCCAGGGAACTGCAGGACTTTTTTCTGCCTAAATAGAGTTGCACCATTAATTTCTAAAGATTCACCCATGCTTCTCAATACTATCTATATTTGCTAGAGACAAAAAGAATAAAATCCAAGTTACCAACCTCTAGTGCACCAAAGTTCAAAATCAGTACTCAGGTCTTGTAAAATTTGTTCAAATCCCATAAGGGGTTTTAAAGAATCATAGAATCATAGAAAAGTAGAGTTGGAAGGGGCCTACAAGGCCATCGAGTCCAACCCCCTGCTCAGTGCAGGAATCCAAGCCAAAGCATCCCTGACAGATGGCTGTCCAGCTGCACCTTGAATGCCTCCAGAGTGGGAGAGCCCACCGCCTCCCTAAGTAGTTGGTTCCATTGTCTCATTGCTCTAACAGTCAGGAAATTTTTTCTGATGTTTAGGTGGAATCTGGGTTCCTGTAACTCGAGCCCATTATTCCATGTCCTGCAAACTGGGATGATCGAGAAGAGATCCTGGCCCTCCTCTGTGTGACAACCCTTTAAGTACTGGAAGAGTGCTATCATATCTCCCCTCAGTCTCCTCTTCTGAAGGCTAAACATGCCCAGTTCTTTCAGTCTCTCCTCATAGGGCCTTGTTTCCAGTCCCTTTATCATCCTAATGGAGGGGAGATAAGATGGCCAGAGCCAGGCCTTACCGTGGCAGCAGCGCTAAGCTTGAACGTTGGAGCCTGAATCTGGGAGTTTATGCATGCAAAACATGTCCTACATCATAGAGCAAAGCCTCTCTTCCCAGGATTCTCTTTCAGTGTGCTCAGATTTACAGATTAAACAATAAACCCTGTCCTGCCTCCACATTCAATAAAAGTTGTGACCTTATTAAATCTCCTGTCCATGTCCTCCTTCCACTGTTCCAGGAAGACCATCATCCTATTTCTTACATCTTCTGATACTATCCGGTACTTTTTTGCCCTCCATGACAAACACCTCTACTCTTGTTCACCCAGCCATCGTAAAGCCCATGCTAATTCTCCATCTCCCCAGGTGCTCAAAATGCCTATATTACTCCATTCTCCTAAAAGACTTTCACTCTCAGATTACATGCAACCTAAATTGGTTTAGGTGATCCATGATCTCTTTAGTGTCGGTCATCTTTCATAGCACCAAGGAGGCAGTGCTTATTGTAATTAGACCAATACTACAGTGGCTGTTTGCCAGCAATGTACTCATGCTACACTTAACAAAGACTAGTGCTGTACCTCTTCTTGAAATATTTATTCTTTGATGGCCAAGAACTTAATTCTAAAAGGATTACTGTAATTCTTGTGCTTTCATAGATTTTGCCTTACTGTATTTAAAAACCGCTTTAGAACGAGTTATCCTCCAACATTTTTGATATAAGAACTTCATGATAAATCCATTAGCACATTGCTAGTCTTTCAAGTAGTCCATTTTCAAACACTGGTAAGGCCTATGGTCAACCAAATAAAAAGATTGCCATGCCTACCATTTTCAAACTGTAGCAGTTGCAAAATGCTCCCTCTCCAGTCACACAGGTAATGTTAATCTATAAGCAGCAGAAGTATTTTACATTCACATTAGCCTTGTGTAGGCATTCATTTTCCATGTATAATCTCCACACACAACCTCCTCTGTCACTCTCTAAATGTTGAGCATTCTGCAGTGGGGAGTCTTTTCTATCTGTGTATGCTCTCCATATGAGTTAGAGCCCTGGGAAATCATTATTCTAAATGTATTTCTATATGCCCCATGTTTTTTTTTGGGGGGGGGGACCAGATCCACCAAGTAGTCTATTATGTACTGTAGGGCCAAGCAGTTTTGATTGTTAGGAGTGATAGAGAAGCACAAAAAGTGGGCCGCAATCCTGTACCAATGCTGTTTATACATGCTGTACAACTGACCCTATGGTTTAGGCAAGATGGCCTCCAGCGCATTCAGAAAACAAGTTACCACATAGGATTGCATAGAGCAATCAACACCATGCCTGCATCAAGTTGCCAGGTGGTCAATTGCCCTGAGTTTTTCCTCAAGCAATGTATGTCTAAGTACAGCAGCACTGACCAGTGTTTGGAAAAGGCAAGTAAAGATCAATGATTTCAATTAGGGATGGATTAGGATTGAGTATTTAATCTAATTCTGAGATTTTTGGCAGCTGATTCAGTTTCAATTTCAATTGGTGGCTGATTCAATCTCAACCCTCTCTCCCCTTTTTTGTAGTAAATTACGCTGCAATCCTCTAGCCATTTACCTAGGTGTAACTCCCACAAGACTATTGTGTAAACCTTACAAGGCTATTGTTAGTGTAAGAACTGGAGTAAGGATAGATCATAAACTGCCATGAGGTTAAAGGAAGAAAAGCATACAAATTAGATCTGATTATATGAAACCAGCCAGGAGACATGGCTGGTACTATTTTGATAGTAATGCAAGCATAGGTGCACATCACACATGATGCATAGAGATTTTCAGACAGACTTTAAAAAAAAAAAAGTCGTGCACTGATGCAGAATCAGGCTGAAATAAACTTAAAGCTGGAAAAATGAGAAATTGATTGAAACTGAAATTGACAGATTCACCTATTTGTAGTCATGTCATGTAAATTTTTTGGGAGCCATGAAAGAACTGGCAAAGCAGGGAAAAAATATAGCCTGACAGTGCAAACCTATACATGTCTACTTAAAAGTAAGTTCAGTGGGATTTACTCCCCATGTAAGTAATCCTATGTTGTCTACTCAGAAATAAGTCCCATTGTGTTCAATACGGCATATTCCCTAGTGTTTAGGCTTGCTGATATAAATCTCTATAACTATCTCTTGATTAGGTTCTGAAATGGGGTGGTGCTGGTGCATAGATAAAAGTGTCATACAAATAGCTCTAGTTTACTGATATCAAATTCTTCTTGAAACCAGGTAAGGCCAGAAAGTAATAAGAAAGGTGGAGGAGGATGGCAGTTTTCTTATGTTGTACAATTTTGGCACTGAGATTCCCTGGGTACCAGCCCATCTGTGGACCAATAAGCAACAGGCATGAAGGCATTTCAGTTCTGGTCAAATTTGCCCACAATGGATATTATTTTTTTGTAAAAGTACTCCCTTTCCTTAGAGTGTTTCAATGGAAATGTCTTTCTGAAGATTATTCTATAAAATCTGGGAAGAAAAAATGGTATCACATTATAATTTTCTGATAAGGGAAAACTTATAAGTAGACTCAATCAACAATGTATACCAGTGATGGCGAACCTATGGCACGCGTGCCACAGCTGGCACGCAGGGACCTCTCTGTGGGCACGCAAGAGGAACGAGATCAGGCAGGGGTCCTGGGTGCCTCCCACCGTGAGAATTCCCCCGAGGGGTGGGAGAGCAAGCGGGGAGAGGCGAGGCGGGGAGGGCAGTGTGATGAATGGGTTAACAGTTAGGCAGAGTAGATGCGCCCAACAACCAATCGGGGCTCGCCTGGAGAGGGTTCTGATGGGAGGGGGAGCTCTATGTTTATATGTGCCTGTGTGTGTGAGATAGTGTTAGTTGAGAGTTGAGGGTTTAGGATTAGAGTGTTAGAGAAAAGGAGTTGTACCTGCTTAGAGAAATGTTTACTTAAGAAAATAAACACCACAATAACCAGCCCTGGTATTTTGAGAGTTAATCTCCCACAGACAGATTGTCCGCTCGGGTTTGTCTGATGAGAGAGGGAAATCTTGTGACAGAGAGGGAACTGATGCCCTGGAACTAACCTATCTCAGCCACTGGGTTAGTGAATGTAAACTAACAGCCAGGTGGTAGGGAGAGAAATAAAATTTAAATAACTGGCATGTTATCGTCACAGGCAGCTGCCGCTTTAAATGCTCGGTTGGCTGCTCTCTGCCTCATGCGCTAACTCTCTGCCCACCTCCTTCTCGCACCCCCTCCTCCAGCCTTGCCTGCCTGCCTGAGAAGGGGTGGCTGGGCTGCCGCTTTAAATCTCCGCCTCGCGTGCTCACTCGCTCTCTGCCCATGGGGGGATAGAAGGGGCTGTGGGGAGGGGGCTGATGTGGAGGAGTCAGGAGACAGCCCTTGCTGGGTCGGGTTCAAAAGACGCACTGGCAGCTTGGAGGTGGTGTGATTTAAGCTGTGGTTGCTTGTGTGATTCAACTCTAAACTAAAATTGCAGTGTTGCAGGTAAAATTGCAGGTTTAATTGCAGTGTTGGCACTTTGAAATAAATAAGTTGGTTTTGTGCTGCAGTTTGGGCACTCGGGCTCAAAAAGGTTCGCCATCACTGATGTATACCATGCCTGGTAGCAAGACTTGGGATGGGGGTGGGGGGGGTAGATCCAGATTTTGGTGTGTGCCTCTGGACCAGTGGAAGTACACATCCCTTCCCTCTCCTCCCCATGGCAGCCCTTCCACTTCCTTGATGATGCAGATGCTACAGTGGGCCGGGGGACCCTGGTGAATGGGGGGGAGATCCCTGAAAATCAGGTAGAAGCATCTTCTGTGAGCAGACTAGTTCTTCTGCCAATGGAAGGCAGATCCTGGATTCAACCCAGGGTTCTTAAATGAGACCTACTAGAGCATATTGTTAGTAAGATAGCAAGGCCTCAGTTAAGTTAGACATTTACTATTTCAACCAGATATTATCCTGGCCCTTTAAAATCCTTGAAAAGAAGAGATCTCACTGCATGCTTGCCAGTTTGTTCTATTTCCAAACGATTCAGCTGTTCATATATCTAAAAGCAGTCTGGCTTCATTCCAGCAAAATGTTCTTAAATTTAATCAAAGCAATTCTTCAGTAATGACAGAAATCAGCTAAAACCAAAGAGGACAATTGGCAAGCTTTAAGTCCGTGGTAGCTAATTCAGTTTCATGGAGATCTCCAAAGTAATGAGAGCAGTGTTGGTGGGCTCTAGCAGTTGTTCACCTTCCTGTGTTGGCTAGAATTTTCCTTTACATCACTACAGTGGCTTGGTAGTCCATAAACATGCACTGGAGGTCCAGGAGTTAACTGAGCCTGCCAAATGCCCCACCCCCTCCTTGAAGTGAATCAACTCTTTTAATTGCATGGTCAGATTGGAACCCCACTGCTTAACAATTTGTGGAAATGAGCCTATTAATTCACAGATGCTAATTGGCTCTTTAATTGCTTTATATTTTGAACTGGGGGTTTCCCTTCCCCGCATTTAACAGTACCGTACCTTTCTTTCTTGTTCCTTTATGCCATGCATACTGCTGACTTAGTGGTAACTTTAACAGGGATGATTTTAAAAAAAAAAACAACCTGGAAGCTCATACTCATAGAAAGCAATGATCATTGAATGAAATTATTTCAGCATGAAGCCCATGTTGTACCATTCTAGTAATACTTGAAAATTCAGCAATACAAGAATGTAAACAAACAATGACCCACAGTAAGTAAAATCAAGATACAGAAGCTACACAACTGAGGAGAGACTGGCATTAATTTCCCATTGGATAATGGCTAAGGGCACAATCCTGTACATGTTTAGACAGGAAAAAAAGGCCTACAACTCCCAGCATTTCCCAGCAATCACCTTGGGCAGCAGATGTTGGGGGGGGCAGCAGAGGCTGGGGGGAGCAGCAGAGGCTGGGGGGGGGAGCAGCAGAGGCTGGGGGGGGGAGCAGCAGAGGCTGGGGGGGGGAGCAGCAGAGGCTGGGGGGGGGAGCAGCAGAGGCAGCTTCCCGGCTGTTCCTCATGGTCTCTCCAGCCGCTCCCCTCCAATGAAGGACAGAGTTGTGTATGTCACACAGCCTGTCCCAGCCAGGCCCCCTAAACAAACCTGCTTCCTCAGATGTTTAGAGGGACTTCATTCTGTCCTTCACTTCAGGTGGCAAAATGCCTTTGGCCAGCTCTGGGCAAAGGTTGTGTACAAATGTGACATAAAGGCTAGATTTCTTTGTTATATAATTTGATGTTAATTCTAGAATATTACCTGTATTTACTCATGAGAAGCCCTGCTGAATGTAATGCAATCCTTCTGGGTGGCAGTGTGTTTAGGATTACTTAGCCAAATACAGCAGAGCTACTCACTAATGTGGCCTGTGGGACACTTTAAAGTTGCTTGCAAGCCACTCTGTGAATAACATGGGTCTATATGAATCAAGATATATTATAGTGGTGACAAGAGGTACACCTTCAAATTAGTTTGCGACGCTGGTTCACACCCCTAGTCCCTCTGAACTCCATGGAATTTTGGTTCAACATGTTAGGGTATCCTGTAATATACCACAACATAATTCAAAGTTAATGCATGCCACCACAGTGGGTGATTAAGTATATGAAATAAACCTTTGCCTGGCAAGCTTTTTAATGGGAATTCACACGTTATAAATACATTGTGGTCAGCAACACACTCTTTTGAATGTTTGTATAATAAATAATCCATTCATTGGAAATGGATGCTTTCTACATCACAAATAGGAATAATTTTCCTTGCTGTAAAAAGATTTGTATTTTTGTTTCTTTGTTGTTAATCACTCATGTACCCACACTATTTCCAACATTGGGTGAGTCAACTTTATTACCTATCTCAGAGCCACCTAAGTCATGACTCTGGAATAGGTGGTCTTTTCGGGACTGGGATCAGCTGGAGCACATGATCTGATACACCAAAGGACAGCATTTGGTCAAAGCTCATGGTCAAGTATTAAGGGTTGACATATGGGGACCCTCAACAAAATATTGCGATGTATCCTGCGCAGGCATCTGTTACCTGATCCTGTGCCAGGAGGGTTTGAAAAAGCAAACATTAACATCAGAGACAGAAGTGCCTGCTCTAACCAGGGTCTTACTTCATGTGCATGTTTTAAAAGTTTTTGAACATTTAAAAGTGCAACCGGTCTGCACACAAGTCAATGAAACATGAGGTTCCGGATTATAAATGAGTGCTTTGTTTCACCTGAGTGGAAGTCTAAGGGGACAATTTACGCAGCCCCAACTATGGCCTGCAATATTAACAGTGGACTACATTGCAGGACTGCTGTAAGCTACTCTATCTCTCTCTCAGCACAGCCTTCAAACCTGCAATAGGGGGTTGTATCCTACTTTCTCAGTCCAGCCTGTAACATGGGGATAACAACTATAGATAACAATATACAGGGTTGTTGTAAGCTACTCTCTCAGTTTCTGCCCAATCCCCAACCTGCAATGGGGTCTAATTTCACTGGACAACACTGCAGGATTGGTGTAAACCACTCAAGGCCTAACCTGCAATATTCAGTGTGAACTACACAGCAGGGCTGCCATACACTACTTTCTCCCAGCCACAACCCTTCCAACCTGCAATATGGGGGCAATGAATTACATCTTGGTTTGAATCCTTGTGTGTTCAACCACATTAGTGCTTAATTAGAGTTGACACCACCACTTCCCCCCTGCCCCGGACAGGCTCCTCATCTTTAATAACTATATGGTGGGCAGGTACATCAGGGTTCTCTCTATGCTGGAAATGGCCATACCTATTGAACAGTTCCGTTGGTTTTTCATAAGAGTTTACCAAAATTTGCAAAGTCCTTTATAGTCGGAAGGGAAAGAACTTGAGGGGTTTTTTAAAAAAATTGAATGCGGGAGAAAGTGAAACTGACAGATTCATCCATCCCTATGTAACACACACTGCCCGGTTTTGATGCTTAAAGTGCATTTCCATGTGACTTCTAGTAACTTGTTAATTAAAAAGTATTGAGTAGACTGCTGCGGTACTGGGGCTACTTCTCAAAATGTGTGGCTGTTTGTAATAGGAGTTGGAAGAGTGATCATATCTTCCTTACATCTTACAAGTGCATCATACCATATGTGCCTTATAACTATCTTTATGCAATGCATTTTCCCTTTTAGCCTCTAGCGAATGTTACCCAAAACATATTTTAGAGGGGGGAAATGTATTGTGTCTTACAAATATTTATGTATTTGTGGCAAAATGGATTTTTTTAAATATATAAATGTCATTATGTTCTCAAATCACTCAAAGTCTCTCCCCTTTGAAAGAGAAAACCACAATGATTCCAGAGTGGCTTGGTATTTTGAGTAATGCAGGATAAACATGCAGCTTTATCAGCCCGAAGATTCAGTCTCAGGTGATGCAATGGGGGGGGGGGGCATAACAAAATACTGGAGCTGAGATATGAATGAAAGAAGAAAAACACATTTAGCTTCTTTCTAACTATTAACTTCCGTGTGTGCGTGTGCGTGTGCGTGTGTGTGTGTGTGCGCGTGTTTACACACACGTAGTTTATGGAAAATATTTGATCAGACAAGCATTTCCTTTCCAATAAATGTAACTGAATATGTCTACCAATACTTGAAGTAGACAGTATTGTCAGGAGCATCAAAGATCTAATGGAAAGTCAAAGATCAAATATTGACTGGGTGGGTCCACACGACACAACAAGCAACAGTTTTTTCTTCCCACTGCTTGTTCACTGTGTCATGAGAACCCAGTTGTGGTGACTGACCATTGTGAGTTATCATGGTTGTCAACCATGAGAAGACACAATGGTCTGTTCTAGGGTTTACCACGATTGCTTGTCGTGTCATATGATCCGAACATGACCGATCATGGTGCAAGCTCCAGAACAAGCGAGCTGCTTGGGAAGAGCAGACATTACCGCTGCTTTTGCAAAGCAGCTAGCCACAGGATGATGATCATGGAGGTGCCTTCCAAGCTGTGGTGCCCCAGGAAGGCTCTCCTGGTCCTGGAGCCTTCTCTCATGTGTTTTGGGCAACAGTCAAATACCTTCTTTTTTTTCCAGGCCTTTTTAAATATTAGGTGAAATGTTTTGAACTTGTTCTTAATATTTTAGTTTACCTCAGCATTTTGATCCTGTGAATGTAGTGTTCGTTTTAAAGTATGTGATTTTTAATTGATTGTAATGATATTTATTTTTTACTGAAAGGTGGAGTTCAAATTTTATGAATTAATAAATAAACTGGACAGTTTAGATTTGTGTTAAGTACAACCCTAACAAATATTCTTAGGGTATCGCTTTCTGTCCCTGCCTCATCCGCAACAGTTGAGTGATCTTTCAAGTGCTATTGGGAGACTGACAATCCTAGCAGTAGCACAGATATACCCTGGGATCAGCTTTTCTCAATCAGATTGCCTTTTTTTTTTTTTTTAAAGGTCCTCAAGGACATCAACACTGACTGTGCTGGAGTAAATGAAAATTGTACAGAGGCTGAAGACTGTCAGGGTCACCAAGCGTTTGCAGATATTAGGTCTTGTATCTTGTTCGTTCTTTTGTAGGAGGGATAGCAGTGGCTTCCCTCCAACCACAACCATCACAAGTCCCAGTGCTCCAGCAATACTGTGACAACTGGTCAGATGTAAGAGAGAGGGTAGGATGGGTCTTTCTTAAAGAGAGCCCTTGGTGCTGCCTGGTTAAACAAACAAGCAAACAACAACAACAAGCAAGTGTTGTGTACTAAAATTCTAGAAGCATACATCTTTTTCTCATAAGGAAGAAAATATTCTGAAACAGCAGAGCTGCTGCCAGACAAGCCTTGATCAAGCTCTCGGGGGTCTTTTTTTCCATTTAAAGGACTATCTGAGCCAAGCTAGACAATGAGGCTGCTAATAATGCCTTTATCCCATGGTGCCAGTTTTTTTTTTTCTTTTTAATACATTTCCTGCATGGGCAGGCCCAAGACAATTCAGGACCATGGTATGGGGAGAGGGGAGTTGGTGGGTCATAAGTTCTGTAGTCTGCCTTCTACAGCTCTTGGTACTACTGTGATTGAGGTACTGTGGTTGGGTAGAGTGCATTAGGATAGATAATGGCATGGTGCTGTTTCATTAACACACAGGATTGTTCAAGATTTAGCTCAGAATCAAATGGCTAGTACAGAAAACATCACTGTTGAACTGGGTGTGTTCCCTTAGGCAGGCCTGGCATAAGGGAATATCCCATATAAGGAAATATTCCCTTTCATGCTTAGCACAAAGTAAGCCAATACTGTTAATACAACTCCAGCTCATTACATTTCTAAAGTAAAGCACAGATTCCTTTTTAATTAATAACTAATGCCTTGCTAATCTAAAGAATATCCAACAAACAATAAAATAAAGCAGAAACAACCAAAGTATCTGACACTCCTCCAGGGAGTAGCACATAATACTCTAAAGAACGTGTCCTGTGCCATTCCTGACTATGCATAACACTTGAGCATCATCCCCAGTATAACAAAACATTTAATAAATAAAACATGGAAGATCCCTGCAGCATGGACACCTCCTGTTTCTGCAAACAATTACCAGGAGATATCATGAAAGAGAAGGGTGATGAGATGGATGGCAACCAACATGAGAACACCCATAGGCAATAAGTCCACCCAAAATGTTTAAAAGACACTACAGCTCTAATCCTGTGTGATTGTTAAGCTGAACAGGATACATAAATGTGTGTAAGTGTAATGGGAGTTGCAGAAGATGGCGAAGAGTGCAGTGTTGCACAACAGTCCTGCCTCGATGCTCTGTATTATGCTCTGTATTACACTATACTCTGTATTATGCTCTGTAATAGCAAGGCATGGCCTTGCTTGAATTGCTAGCATGTGAGTTGGCTGCTAGCCAGGAGTTGTCAGCCAACAGACTGATGCAATCTCCAGTAACGTGTGACCTGGCTGCTGGCCAGAAGAATGACACTGCACAACAGCACAGGTGCTATCATTTAAGCACAAGGTCTGCAGCCCACAGATTTTGGTGCTAGAGTTATATATAAGACTAGCAAATGCAGCCTGAGTGGTTGGTTGGTTGTGTAGTGGTAGATTGCAGAAGAATCAGAAAGAGCAAGGAGGAGCAGAAGAAGCTGTTCAGAGAGCCCTGCTGAAGCCCCAATGCTGAAAGTTGATACCCAGGCAGAGAGCTGCTAGAACTAGCATTCAGGTTGGTTAGAAATAATACAGTGACTATATAGCTAAGGCAGGGGTCCTCAAACTTTTTAAATGGGGGGCCAGTTAATTGTCCCTCAGACTGTTGGGGGGGCGGACTATAGCCCCTGAGGTGCCATTGATGACTTTGATGGCGTTGAGTGCTGGGTGGTAACAGAGTCTGCTGGCATCACAACGCAGGCAGCTGCCCGCAGCAGCAGCCACTCGCACCGGCACCAAGGAACAAGACGTTCCCCCGGCCTCCGCCGCCGCCATCGCACAGGACAAGAGGCGAGACGGAGCCGCTCAGTGACGGACCTGAGAGGAGCTGCCACCGCCACAAGTCAGCATCCGGGTCCGGAGAAAGGGGGAGGGAAAAGGGGAGAGGGGGAACGAGAGAGAGAGAGAGAGAGAGAGAGAGAGAGAGAGAGAGAGAGAGAGAGAGCTGAGTGTCGGCAGGAAATTATGTAATTACGCCGGATGCGGAACGCCGACAAAAGAATCGGTGCTCGAAGCGAAAGAGTTAAAAAAAAGTCTGCTTCCACCGATTGGCCGCTGGGCCGGATAAAAAGGCAAGGCGGGCCGGATGTGGCCCTCGGGCCTTAGTTTGAAGACCCCTGAGCTAAGGGGTGGGATTTCCACCAGAGAACTTAGAAAAAGGCATAGCATTGTTGTATTTCATGCTCAGCTTTGCAATAAAGATGTTTGGCTTTAACTTCCTAGAAGAGTATTTATTATGGTCTGAAAGAACCTTTGCCAATCCCTTTTGAAAAACCTGTGGCAAAACAGTAAGGTGCATAGGTCTGTGTGGATTGTCCCTGTCTCCTTCTCCTCTTCCCATCCCTTCAGTCCTCAACCTTGCCGCAGTGAGCGGCAAGGTCTGAAGAGCGATCCAAGTCACTTCGCTTGAATGCGAGTAGAACTCCCCATGGAAAGCTAAGCAGGGTCAGGCCTGGTTATTACTTGGATGGAAGACCCCTCCTCTAGTTTCCTGCATTGAGCAGGGGGTTGGACTCGATAGCCTTGTAGGCTCCTTCCAACTCTATGATCTATGAAATCTATGAAATCTATGATCTATGTGGCAAGGTTGAGGACCGAAGGGTTGAAGCTGGCACATGCAGGCTCACAAGCTTCATCAGGGACCCAAGGTCACATGGTCAGGGCCGGTGCTACCATTAGGCCAACTAGGCGGCTGCCTAGAGCGCATGGCTAAATGGGGCACAGAAACCACACCAAATCAGAAGCCTCCCTGGTTTTTCCCCCTTCGCTTCGCTTCTTTCTCTCTGCGTGTGCTGGTCTCTTCTTCTGTTTTTGTTGTCCCCAGGCTTTCTCTTTCTGTCTTTCTTTCTTTCTTCCCCCCTCTCTCCCCCTCCTCCTTTTCTTTCCCTGCTGCGGCTACTTCGGCTCTCTCCTTTTTTTCGCTGTCCTCCTGCTGCCGCTGCTGCCGCTTGCCTGAGCCTTATGCCGCTCCTGTTTCTTTCGCAAGTGGGTCTCTAGCAAAGCTGCTTTCTAGTACAGCACATGGGGCAATAAGGGGAGGAGAAGAGGGGGCGGTTAGGGAGGGAGATGGCGGCGGCGGCGGCGGCGCTGGAGGAGGTGGGGGGAGGGAGGGAGGGAGGGAGGCAGAAAGAGAGAGGGGGGTAACCAGAGTGAACTCTCCCCAACCTGAGGAGCCCCCACCCCTAGCCAGGGAGAATGATAAAAGGAGTGGGGGTGGGGGAGGAGGAGGAAGGGGGGGCTGGGGGAGCAAAATAATAATAATAATAAATTTTTATTTAATAATAAATATCAGAAGCAAAAAATAAACCAGAATTTTGCATGCACGCGAAAGTAGAAATTGGAGAGGGTGGGGGGGGAAGAGGAGCTTGCAGGAGAGGAGATGCGGTGTGGGGTGTGGGGGTGGGAGGAGGAGAGATAAATTTTGCACATACACTCAAAAAAGAAGGTAAAGGGGGAGGGGAACAAAAAGAAGAGAGAGAGAGAGAGAGAACGAAAGAAAGAGAAGGGGTAAGAAAAGAAAAGAAAAGAAAAGGAGAGGGGGGGGGAGAAAAAGAGGGAAGACAGACCAGAGAATCCCAGTGATCAAATATGCTAAGGAGGAGGAGGATAATTTATTATGATAATAATTTTTTTAGGTTTTGCCAATTGACTTTTATTTCATAATGGGCATAGGGCTGGAGGGAGGGAGGGCTCAAGTGGGAAGGGGGGACGCGCGCTAAATATCTGATCTTGCCTAGGGCACCAAACTGCCATGCACCGGCCCTGCACATGGTGAGTTCTACTTTCATTCCAGTAGGACCATTTGCTGATCAGTGTAGCAAGGTTTAAATGGGACTTACTCCCAGGTAAGTGTGCATAGGATTGCAGCCTTAACAGATTATGATCTTTTTGATTTTCTATACGCATCATAATCGATAGGGAGGCATCAATGGTCCTGAAAAGAAATGGGAAACTATTGAGAGGCATTAGATGTGTTAGATGAGGGCCCATAAATCACAAAGAGGATTTTGTATCCAACCTCCTAGGATTGTGAGGTAAATTCTTACCTCACAATTTAAACTCTGGTAAATTCATGTGCCTCACATCAGCTGGGAAAGGGCCCACGTGCATATCTACCATTGTTTTTCTCAGCAAAATATGCAGAAGTGATAAGCAGGATGGTTTGCTGAGAAAAGTGGCAATTTTAACACATCTACTTGTTTCTGTGATTATTGAAAATGTTAGTGGTCAACAGGAACACCCTCAGTGATGACTTTGGGCATGCTGTCTGAATGTATGGGGATTATACCTGTGTATTAGGATTAAGGTTAAAGATCAGGTTAGGGTTAGGGATTAGAAAACTGGGTGCTGTATGCATGTCCCGAGGCCTGGAACTAGCATAGATAGGGTAGCAACCCTAGTGGTCAACAAGAAGACCCTCAGGCAGGCAAGCATTTTGTCATGCTTTCTGAATGTATGGGGATTATACCTGCTTTTTAGGATTAGTGTTAAAACTGAGGTTAGGGTTGAGAAAACCGGGTGCTGGGTGCATGTCCTGAGGCCTGGAACAAGCTTAGATGGGGCAGAAAAAGTTAGTGGTCAACAGGAACAGCCTCAGTGATGACTTTGGGCATTTTGGCGGAATGTATGGGGATTATACCTGTATTTTAGGATTAGGGTTAAAACTCAGGTTAGGGTTAGGGTTGAGAAAATCTGGGTCTGTGTGCATGTCCCGGGTCCTGGAACTACCTTAGATGGGGCAGAAAAAGTGAGTGGTCAACAGGAACACCCTCAGTGATGACTTTGGGCATTTTGGCGGAATGTATGGGGATTATACCTGTATTTTAGGATTAGGGTTAAAACTCAGGTTAGGGTTAGGGTTGAGAAAATCTGGGTCTGTGTGCATGTCCCGGGTCCTGGAACTACCTTAGATGGGGCAGTAAAAGTGAGTGGTCAACAGGAACACCCTCAGTGATGACTTTGGGCATGCTGTCTGAAAGTATGCAGATTATACCTGTATTTTAGGATTAGAGTTAAAGCGTATGTGAGGGTTAAGGTTGAGAAAATCTGAGTCCATGTGCATGTCCCAGGGACTGGAACTGCTTTAGACAGGGCAGAAAAAGTTAGTGGTCAACAGGAACACCCTCACAGATTACTTTGGGCATGCTCTCTCAATGTATAGGGATTTTATCTGTACGTTACGAAGTCAAAGTCACCACTGAGGGTGTTCCTGTTCACTGCTACCATTTTCTGCCCCATCTAAGGTGCTTCCAGGCCATAGGACAAGCACTCGGCACCCAGTTTCCTCAAGCCTAACCCTAACCTGAGATTTAACCCTAATGCTAAAAACAGGTATAATCCCCATACATTCAGACAGCATGCCCAAAGTCATCCCTGAGGGTGTTCCTGTTGATCACTAACTTTTTCTGCCCTGTGTAAGCTAGTTCCAGGCCCCAGGACATGCACTCAGTACCCGGTTTTCTCCACTCTAAGTCCCTAACCTGAGATTTAACCCTAATGCCAGAAGACTGGTATAATCCCCATACCGCCCCCTCTCAGGCAGTTCCAGGTCCTGGGACATGCACCTGGCACCGGGTTTTCTTAACCCTAACCTGAGCTTTAACCCTAATTGCAACATACAGGTAAAATCCCTATACACTGAGGCAGCATGCCCAAAGTAATCAGTGAGGGTATTCCTGTTGACCACTAACTTTTTCTGCCCTGTCTAAGCTAGTTCCAGGCCCCAGGACAAGCACTCAGCACCCGGTTTCCTCAACCCTAACCTGAGATTTAACCCTAATCCTAAATCACAGGTATAATCCCAATACATTCCGACAGCATGCCCAAGGTCATCACTGAGGGTGTTCCTGTTGACCCACAGTGGTAACCCACAGTGAGGACACAGGTTACCAGATGGAAGATGGTCCTGTAAAGGATTCATTTGACGTGCTTTTCGCTTAGTACGTTTCTCCCTTTCACCTTGCACTTGGGCTTCTTCAAGTCCATAGAACCTTTGTGAAAGGCCAACCTCCAGTTAGATTGTTCATGGGCCAGAGCTTCCCAGTTTTTGATGTTTATATTGCATTTTTTTAGATTAGCCTTAAGAACATCTTTAAACCTCTTATATTGACCTCCGATATTCCGCTTTCCATCCTTGAGTTGGGAATAAAGTAACTGCTTTGGGAGACGGCAGTCAGGCATTCGAACAACATGACCGGTCCACTGAAGTTGGCGTTGAAGGATCATTTTTTCAATGCTAGTAGTCTTTGCTTCTTCCAGTACACTGACATTTGTCCTCCTGTCTTCCCAAGTAATTCGCAGGATTTTCCGGAGGCAACGTTGATGAAATCTTTCAAGGAGGTGGAAGTGATGTTTATAGATAGTCCATGTTTCGCAGGCATACAATAAAATTGGTAATACAATGGCTTCATAAACCAGTGTTTTGGTCTTCTTACAAATATCCCGATCCTCGAACACTCTATGTTTCATTCGAGAAAACGCGGCACTAGCGGAGCTCAGACGATGCTGGATTTCACTGTCGATGTTAGCTGTAACAGAAAGATAGCTGCCAAGATAGAGAAAATGATCGACATTTTCCAGTGTTGTCCCGCCAAGCTGGATAGATGGCATTACCAAAGGGTTAGCTTGCACTTGCTGATGAAGCACTTTGGGTTTTTTGATGTTAAGTGAGAGACCAAGTTTTCCGTATGCTTCTGCAAAAGCATTTAGGATAGTTTGGAGATCATCCTCTGAATGTGCGGAGACCACATTATCAGCATACTGAAGTTCCACAACGGAGGTTGTAATTACCTTACTTTTTGCTTTCAGCCTGCTGAGATTAAAAAGCTTTCCATCTGTTCGATATATAATTCCCACACCAGTGGGAAGTTTCCCCTCGACAAGATGTAAAATCATGGCGATGAAAATAGCAAATAATGTTGGGGCAATAACACATCCCTGTTTAACACCTGATCCCACTTTAAATGGAGCACCGTGAGAGCCGTTGTTGTCCAAGACTGTAGCCGTCATGTTGTCATGGAAATTGAGAAGTCGCAAGATATTCACAAATTTATTGGGGCATCCAATTTTCATAAGGATAGTCCAGAGAGTTGTTCGGTCTACAGTATCAAAGCCCTTAGCAAGATCAATAAATGCCATATAAAGGGGTTGATTTTGCTCCCGGCATTTTTCTTGGAGCTGACGTGCAGTAAAAATCATGTCTACTGTCCCTCTAGAGGGGCAGAAACCATATTGAGTTTCAGGGAGGATCTCTTCTAAAATAGATAGAAGACGGTTTGCGAGAATCCTGGCAAATATTTTACATGCGGTAGCTAAGAGAGAAATGCCCCGATAGTTTCCACAGTCTGTTCTATCACCTTTCTTAAAGAGGGTGATAATTATGGCATCCCTGAAGTCTTCTGGGATCTCTTCTCTTATCCAGATTTTTTCGATGAGTTTATGAAGATGTTATACAAGTTTGGGGGGGCCTTCTTTAAAGATTTCAGCAGAAATCCCATCTAGTCCACTAGCTTTGTTATTCTTCATTTGATTAATGGCTTTTTTTACTTCATCCAAAGTGGGGAGTATTGCAAGTTCCTCTCTAATTTGTTTTTGCGGGATTTGCGAAAAAATGTCATTATCCACCTTAGATTTACGATTTAAAAGTTCACAATAATGCTCTTTCCAATGCAGTGCAATAGACTCTTTGTCTTTTAAGAGTTTGGTGCCATCTTTTGATTGTAAAGGGTTTGTACCATAGGTTTTTGGTCCATAAATGGCCCTTGTGGCCTTAAAAAAGCCCCGTGCATCATGAGATTCTGCAAGTTGTTGAATTTCTTCAGCTTTCTTTTTCCACCAGGCATTCTTAAGTTCTCTTGTTCTTCTTTGGACCTCAGCCTTTGCACTAGCGTAGATTTTTTTCTTGGCAGCGCAGTTAATATCATTTTGCCATATTTGGAAGGCTTTCCTTTTTTGGTCAATTATATATTTAATCTCATTATAATTTTCATCAAACCAATCCTGATGTTTCTTAGTTTCGTATCCAATAGTTTGTTCACAAGCTGCAGTAATGGAGGTTTTCAGCTTAGACCAATGGTCCTCAATGTTGTCAGGAGGTTCCGTAGGTAGATGTTCCTTAAGAAGTGATTGAAGACGAGTTTGCTTAATAGGATCTTGAAGGGCGTGGATGTTCATTTTACGCCTTGGTTTCCTTCCTTGAAGCCTACGTTGGGGAGCAATGTTGATAACCATAGTGGACCGGATTAGTCGGTGGTCTGTCCAGCAGTCGTCGGCACTCACCATGGCCCTAGTAAGAAGTACATCACGGCGATCTCTAACACAGATAATTACATAATCCAGAAGATGCCAGTGCTTTGACCGAGGGTGCTGCCATGATGTTTTAAACTTATTATTTTGTCAAAAGAGCGTGTTTGTAATAGTGAGATTATGCTCTGCACATATAGACAAAAGTAAGATTCCGTTCGGGTTGCTATTACCAACTCCGTCTTTTCCAATAGTTTCTGGCCATAAATCAAATTCACGCCCGACTCTTGCATTAAAATCGCCCAGGAGGATAATTTTATCCTCCTTAGGTATCTCTGACAGGAGAGTGTCCAACTGGGTATAAAAATTTTCCTTGATGTCTTCATCAGCATCTAATGTTGGCGCATAAGCGCTCAAGATAGTTACCTGCTGGTTATTGGCGAGCTTTAATCGAAGAGTTATCAGGCGTTCGTTAATGCCAGTAGGAACTTCTGACAAAGAGTTCACTAGCTCATTTTTGATGGCAAAGCCTACTCCATGTATTTGTCGGTCCTGCTCAGGTATTCCTTTTTCTTCCTTCAACTGTCCCTCTCCTGCCCTACGAGTTTCTTGAAGTGCTGCTATGTCAATTTTAAACCGTCTCAGTTCCCTTGCAATAATAGCAGTCCTACTACGCTCAGGGCGTTCACTATCTATGTTATCCAGCAGTGTCCGTATATTCCATGTTCCAAAATTCAAATGTCTTTTTCGACCGCTAAAATGGTGACCCCACTGGACACGGTAATCCAGTCAGGGGAGAAAGAGGTAAACTATGTTTAGGGCACCTTTTCTAGGCCCCTCCCCATATGGGGTGAGCAGAGTGGATCCTAAATAGGGCTGCTCAGTCATGGATACAGCTGCCGAGCTGCTCGACTACCTTGTTCCTTGAACAGGGCGACTGAGTCTGCATCCACCGCCCATGTGCTGGTCCGTGACTAGGGGCTTCCAGATTCACAGTCCTGCCCCCGTCGCCAGTCGCCAGTCACCATGGGACTTTTTTTGGTTGGTTGGTTGGTTGGTTGGTTGGGTTGGGTTGGTTGGGTTGGGTTGGAAGACGCCTGTGCGTGAAGCTGTTTTCTGTGGGGAGATCGGTGCACAACGAATCACCACACAAACTTGACAGAGGACGGCAATGATCCAATGGCACGGTTACCCTGACTATTGGAAAACCATTCTCTGCTGCAGCCTTCATCCGCCTTCACAGCCGTTGTAATTTAGGTTTAAATTATCTTCCGCCTGTTCTGCCGTTGAGGACTTTTTGTTTTGGATCTTTCTTTGTCTGGTTCCTCTCCCTGGACCTTACCGCCATGGGTGACCCTACCGGGAGTATATAGCTCCCGACGGCATTGCTCAGGGTTCATCGGAACACACAAGCCCACTCACCACTTCAAGGTGACGATCCAGTGAGAGGGTATAATCCCCATGCATTCTGACAGCATGCCCAAAGTCATCATTCAGGCTGTTCCTGTTGACCCCTAACTTTTTCTGCCCCGTCTAAGCTAGTTCCAGGCCCCAGAACATGCACTCGGTACTCGGTTTTCTCAACCCTAACGCTAAGCTGAGACTTAACCCTAATGCTAAAAACAGGTGAAATCCCCATACTCGGAAGTATACAAGTGAAAATTGTTGCATTTAAAGGACCATTGTTTTAAACTGAAAACTCATCCCTTATGGGGAAAAAAAATTAAAATGGGGGGGGGATTATACCTCTAATTTGATAACTGTTAATTCAACTTCATTTGTCACACTCACACATAAACATATCCCTCTCACTTACCTGAATTTCATGGATCCAATACTTAATATTGGCCCTTTGGAGAATACAAGGACAGACTGAAATTTGGTGAATTTGATGAAGACCAAAAAAAAGAGGAATCAAGGGTAGGGTGATAAAATACTTTGGGGAAACTACCAGGCGTGTCAAAGAAATTGATGGCAAAGAGCCGAAAACTACCAAGTGCCTTTTGGAGCCTTTAAGCTCCAAAAATGTGTTTCCTTTTCTGTTAAAATAAGGCTTGCAAAATAATGGATATTCTTTTATGACATTTTACCACTTTCCTCTTTCACAAATGCCTCATTCCAGGCGTTTGTGACATGCAAAACAGCATTCACCAAAGTGAGTGGCTGTGCAAACATAGTCAGTCCTAGACTAGCACACCTTTCAGGCAAAATGGAGACTTTGGGAGTCATGGCCCTATTTATTTTATTTATTTATTTATTTACATTTATTAATCGCCCATCTGGCCGGCAACCAGAAGATATTAAGTATTGGATCCTAGGGAGACATTTAAAAATGGTGTCAGGTATTGCTCTCTTAGCAAGAGTATTATGTCCCATATGCAACACACCCTGAGGCTTATTCTCTGTATCACCTGGTAACAACAAACCATGGTTTGTTATTATGAATGTAAACTGCAGCAAGCCTCAGGCTCATGTGTGTCCCCCTTGTGGAAGGAACTAAGATGAGAAGATGTTGTTCATGGTTTGTAACAAACCACAGTTTCCCATTTGGTCTGAATATTGGAAACTGAGGTTTATGCAAACCATAGTGTAGTTAACAAGGGATATTGAATGAAGAGCAGATCCTGGTTTGATATTCTGGTTTGTTAACTAAGTATGAGTTGTACAAACCACATCTTTCAATTTTGGGACTAAACAGGAAATGGCAGTTTGTTACAAACCATGAACAGACACTTTTAATATCCATGCACAAAGGAAGGGCAAAGTGGGGAGGGAGCATGCAAGGCTGAAGCTTGCTGTGGCTCAAGCCCATAAAGACAAATCATGGTTTGTCATTACATCTGTACGAGACTTAAATTTGGTTCTTTCTTGAGGAAACACTTATGAATTACACTGGCACAGTGATTTCTATGACATAAGCAAATGTTGTTTTCTGTTATAAAGTGCTATCTATAATACCTCAGTTGCTGAACTCCCCCCCCCCTCTTTAGAGCCTTCCATCATGGATTAGCATTTTATTTGGTTTCTAGAGATTTCGCAAGGATCACAATAAAGCTTCCTTTCTTCTTGGAGGCCTTTCACTGGCCAACAGCTCCTGATTTGGCTTCATAATAAATGGCTCTGGGTGGTGCTCAGCTTGATTTTGGGGTGTCTCTTTGGTTCCATTACTGTACTTCTTGTGTTTGTGTATAGACTACTATTGGCTCCTCCATTAATCCCAAATTCCACTTGAATCAGCAAAGAGAGGCCAGGCTCCCCCTTTCCCCCTCAGATCTTTTCTCAATGAATCTCAATGAATCTGAGCTGTCTTTGGACCCTTTTATACTGTCTAAAGAGCTTTAAAGGAGCCTTAGGTTTATGTGGTTTCCTTTGGCTTAAGAGGGTAGCAAGTAGGCCAAGATATTTGTGGCTCTTAAGTTCTACTAATTAGGCAATTCTGGGTGGCTTCTCAAAATGTCTTGCTGGACAGCTGCCTTCCCTAATGGCCACAATGCTTTTGATCCTGACAGATTTACATAGCTGAGATCTTATTAAGACCCTAGACCTCAGCTTCTTAAGTGAAAATGGAAAAGAACCTACATCTTCAAATGACAAAACAAGATAAAATATTCTTTTCTGCTTTGTCCTGGGCATTTACAATAAATGTTCGTGTTTTGTTCCATCTGGATTAAGAGAGTGTGGTTTTGATTACTTTAAAAAAATTATTTGATGGAAGGAATTAGATCTTGGCCTCAGTTTGTCTGGCCAACAAGGCACCCCTATCCAAAAGGCAGCCCTGTCAGACACATTCTAGGTATTCCAATACTAATCAGTATCCAAAACAACATATTTCTCTATTTTCCTAAGTAGTTCAATGCTATCAGCATACTTTGTCTGCTCTCCAGTCCTAGTATGTTGACCATGACACAACAGTTCGCAATACCTCTATTTTAGCTGGGATATCACATGGGGGGGGGGCTTCTTAGTCAGTCTTGGCCATCCTGGCTCACTTTTGCATACAGAATTGTGTCCCACCACCAAAAATGTGTGTGCCGGGCAAATTGATTAACTGCTGGTTTACAAAAAAATGCTTTTGTGTATGGACAGCCAATTTAGTAGAGAGTGTTCCAGCCAGCTTCCAAATGGAATGCCTCATTTTAAAGTCTGCTGTTCATGGGAACATTCGCACATCATGCCAAGACAACCTGCAAATAAACCATGGTGGGTTGGTTGTTCGCTGAACGATCCACAGTACTCCCAACAGATGATTGGGCATACTGTGGATTATTCTCCCCTAGGGATGTGCGTGGAACTGGATGGGGGGTGGAAGCTTGGCGAACTTGCCGGGCTCAACTCCCCTGAGCTCCACTCAACCTACCTTTTTTCGGCTTAGCTCGCATTCTCGTGAGCTGAGCTGGGGAAAGCATCTTCCGGGTTCCAGCACTACATTGTTTATGTAGAAAACGGCGTAAGATACGCCAGTGTAGTATACATTAAAAACGGCTGCATTTACGGAAATTGTGGCTATTTTTTATGTATAATACCCTATACTCTACGTAAACAACATAGAGCAGGGGAACCCAGAAGTCTGCTGAGCGCCTCAGCTGGCGCTCACTGGAGGCTAAGCTCGTGTGGTGGGAGCGCTCGCTGAGCACCCCGTGAGTTGGGTGCTGGGCTGGGTTCCCATTCCTATCACCCTCCTTCCCCCTCAGTCATCCAGCTGGCTCTGGCACGTATCCCAGCATCCTTCACAGCAAAACATGTCTTGTCTTCCCTTCACTATCCCTAATCACTATCCCTTTTCATTCGCTGCTGGTTTTTGTTTTTGTTTTTCCTGGAGCCTCAAAAAAGCGTAATAGGGGGGGGGATTTTTTTTCTTTCATGGCCCCTGAAAATTGTGCAACTGCGTTTGTAATTTTTTAAATTGTTATTATTTTTAACTGTCTTTTGCACATGCACTCTTATGGCTGTCTGATATATGTAGTCTTGCCTGGTCAATTTCTTTGTCTGTTTCAGCTATCAAAGGGAGAGGCAAAGTGGAGCAGGTAACAGATTGACAAGGCAAGACTGCATATAGGCTAATTTGTGCACAGTTGCCAGGATCCAACTGCCAACTTGTCAGTTGAAAAGCACTGATAAATGGGAAAAAGTGGCAAAAGAAGGTGCACCAGATGGGGAGGGGGGGCACAATATCTTCCCCGTTAGCAATGTAATCCTCTCAATTTTAACTGTTGAGCTGACAATTCTCAGTACCCTCCATTTTTCAACACTTCCCCAAGTCTCCAGCCGCTCTGGAAAGGGGAGATATCAAAAAACCTTTTTCATGGTTCCTTTTCAGAGCACTTACAGCTGCAGTTACTGCGGTTCCCTGAGATTTCTAAAAAAATATTTGCAGAAATATATGCAAATTTAAGGGCAGGGAAATAAATGGAGAAGAAATTTGCACACCTGCAGTAGCAGAGCAGTTAATGCAAGTGCACAAATTTCCCCTCCATTTACTTCCCAGCCATTACATTTGTGTACATTTCTGCATCTTTTTAAACTATCAGGGAACTGCAGTAACCGCAGTAGTAACTGCTCCGAAAAGGAGCCACAAAAAGGTAAGAGGAGTTAATATCTTCCCTTTCTGGAGTAGCTGCAGACTCAGGGAAGTGTTGAAAAGGTGGAGGACACTGAGAAGTATCAGTTCAACACTTAAATCTGAGAGGATCACATTGCCAAGGAGGAGATATTATCCCCCGCACACACTTTTCATGCACTTAGTCCCTTGGCTTTTTACCCCCATTTTCAGTGCTTCTGACTTGTGCTACCAAGTGCCTCCTTTCTCTTACTGTTATTTCTCCCCCCAGTTATTCACAACCGTGTGAAAATTAGCCAATAGGCCATCTCGTCTTGTCAATACTCATATCGGATAGCCATAAGTGCACACTTGTGCACTTGCGAAAGACCAACATAAAAACAACAACAACCCCAGTTGTGCATTTGTGAGGCACCGGCATTTGTGAGGCAAAAAAAAAAAAAAAAGCCAGGTAATAAGTGACAGTTCTTCCAAAGTGCCGTTTCGGCATGGGTAGAAGGGCAGTCAGTCACTGGAGAGATCATAAGAAGCGAGTGGCATGGGCTTTTTTGCCGCTCTTGCCGAGTGGCTCTGTAGCCAGTAATGGCAACCCATGATAAAATCAGTCTCCTGGGTTCAGTTAATAACATGACAACCCATTGTGGGCAAGAACAACCCTACAACAAGGCATGGGTTCTCTGTGTGGCTGGTTTCTGAACAATAAGCCACACCATGGAAAACTTTCCAGGCTAGGATGACATGATAACCCACCATGTCTTGCTGCCCATGGTGGGTTGTCATGTTGTGCAAACCCAGTCATTATTTCACTGCCTCTTAGTTCTGAGTCCCAAGGATAGGCATGTGAGACAGGCTATCTAGAATGGCTTATTCTCTGTGTTGCATTTTGTCTCTTTAGGAGACAAGCCAACGGGCCAACAAGGGCAGGCCATGTGAGTGAAATGGAAGAAGCAGTTCCACTTTTGCAGCAGAAGACTGTATGAGTTGTTGGGCCTCACAATCTTCTGAGGGTCCACAACAATCCTGGGTCTAAATGGAGCAGTAATAAGGGGCAATTCTCAGTTAAGGTGCACTTGTTTCTTTTCTTCCAATCCAAGTTTCTCTGCCCTTGGTTTCCCCCAGGGAATTGTAATAATAAAGAGTTCACTTTTGGAATGTCTGGTGCGTGCTGCTGTTCTCACATATACAATAGCCTGCTAGGAAAGAGTTGTCACTTTATTCTGTTCCCTTCCACTGCTTTCCCTTACCTGAGGAATGTCTCATGGTTTTAGTCTAAGCCCCCCCCCTCCCCACTTAGAATTAGGACCTGTAATTACCCCTGAATAAGCCCCAGTTTCCTGTTCTGGTTGCTGGGTGTTTGGCAGACATCACTTAAATTGCTTCTCTTTTGGGTCCCCTCACTCTTCCAGAAGGTCTTTGCTTGACCTTTGCTGACCTGTGGATTTTCACCAAAGGAGTCACTGGGGACAGTTTATTTATTGTCCTCTCATGTACAGACTACATGGGAAGGAAAGGGATGCTGAAGCACATGGAATCAAGCCATTATTTGGTTCTCCACACTGTACAGAGTGACACTCTGCACGGCTTTGGGTGATACATGAGGTTCACAAGGTTATCTATTTTGAAGTGGCTATTAAGCTTGAGTAAGGAGTTAAGCTCTTCCCCCTCCCCAAATCAACAATGCTTTCCTAGCAACACCTCTTGGAAAATACATGGGTATATAACACTGGAGGAAAAGAAAATCAGTTCTAATAATAGGCATACGATATTTCTCATGGAGCACCCCTGAAGGAATTACCGGAGATTGCAGGTAGCTGGAATCACTTGTCCTTTAGCCTCACATTTCACAACACACCTGCAGTTCACAATAATCCCCCCAGAAATGATCTGCCTGTTGTGTATTATTGCTTAAATAGTATGCCTCCTGAGACACAGCCCAATTTTGAGGTTGTTCTGCTACTAGCAATCTCTGTGTCAAGATTAGCAATATTGAGAGAGAAAAAGCTTCAGAGGCAATGAAAAATTGACAGTAAGCCACAGGGGGGGAAAGAAAGAAGTTAATGTCAGAAAAGTATAACTGCCACATAATATTATTGCCGATTCTCCCTGATTTATACAAGTTCAGTACCTTTATGCAAATATCGATGAAACTTGAAAAATGTCCCTAAAATACAGGAAACTGAACTTTGCACAAGCTTTTATGCATTTACAGTTCCTTTCTCAGCTTATTTGAATTATCCTGTATATTAGTGTTTCTAATTTTTTGCCCATAAACTTAATGTAATGAAAACTTTTCTAAAGCTGTAATCACATTGATATCAACAGGACTTACTTCTGAGTCAACACACATAGGATTGCACTGTTAATAATTGAAAATGTATTATTCACCAACCCACCGCCCAGGTGAGGGTTTAACATGCTATTTCAATGGTAAATGCCAGCACCTATGCAAGAATAGGAACCACACTTTGATCTCATGACAGGTGAATTAAAAAAAAAAAATGCTGGTAGCCTTCCCTACTAGCTAGCAAGCCCTATGGCAAAGCAATATGGGTCTTGCTAGAGTTGTTGTAGCTACTGGACAGATCTCACAGTAGGCTTATGATCACTTGAAAAAGAACAGGTGGCAGAAACTGTTGTGGACACCATTCAATCCCAAACAAAACATCCACTTTTTCATAAATTATGAATGGGGTCCCCTTGCCATCTCTAAGATTAATTTCTGCCTTTGATTGATTGATCAGGACCTCTATTTATTTTATTTATTTATTATATTTATACCCCACCTTTTTTCCTGAAAGGAACCCAAGGCGGCTTACATAATCCTCCTCCTCCTCCTCCTCTCCATTTTATCCTCACAACAACCTTGTGAGGTAGGTTAGGCTGAGAGTCAGTGACTGGCCCAAAGTCACCCAGTGAGTTTCATGGCCGAGCGGGGACTAGAACCCGGATCTCCCGAGTCCCAGGCCAACACTCTCACCACTACGCCACACTGGCTCTATTTAAAGCAGGTGCATGATGATGATACCAGGTCTTGTTTCAACTCTCCACAATAACCAGTAAAGAGATGGGAAACTAGTTGTGCCATCCCACTTGAGAGGGGCATGGTTTCTACCTTGAGCTTCCAAATGAAACTGTATAGTACAGATGGCTGGCATCTAGTAACCACGCTGCCATGCCAAATCTAGCCCAGCCAAGCGGCTAACTACCTAGTCAGTCAACTACTCAGTAACCTTGCCTCCCCCATTCCCATGTCCTTATTTCTCTGACTGGACCACCACATTGACCTTATAATTGCACCCAAGACCAAATCAGTGCAGAAGATGTGATAAGGGATGTAACGTTTTGGTTCTAGTCAACCACCTGCATTAATTTCCTTCCTCTTCCATCTCTCCCCCAACATACAGTTCTCAAACCAGGATGGAAGCTGTAGAATGAGGGACATCACATCTGGCATGGTTAGCCCTGGCCAGCCCTTCTCACCAACATCCCCAAACCCGTATAAAAGTCCCTGTGGGTAAGTTGAAGGAGTTTGTGGCAGGAAAAACTGTGAAGGGTTGGAGGGTCTGTGTGTGACTTTGTATTGGCCCACTCAACTAATCTGGTTGCTAGTCACAGGCATAGAGAGATTAATTAGATGACTCTGCACAGGAAACAAATCTTTGTCTACCTGACCATCTTTGCTGATATAAGATTATTGCCTACACTGATTACCCAAATAGGGGCTGCAACACGCATTTCTTTTTCCACAGGTACACAACAGACGCTTGACACATACCTGTAAAATTGTAATATGTACAATTGGCAAATGTGTTTCTGTCCATGTTGTGAGTTGCGGGGGGAGCCAATATAGGCTGTCACGCGTACACACATACATTTGGCACCACATAACATGTGAAGCAGCCCTAGAATGTCTGCATGGTAAATGTACACTGAAGTGCCAGCCCTGTTTCTCAAGCATAACTTGTAATGATGACCCTAAATCACTTTTGGAGGGGGAAAAATGTCACAGGAGGTCCTGACAGGGGACACCCCAAAGTTGAGCATTAATATCACCCATCTGTTGGTAACCGTATAAACTTGTGAAGTAATGTAACAGTTTTTCCACTGTGTGCTGACAGACAGACACAAAGAAATTGGTCTCCATATTTACTGAGAAATGCCTTTTGTCCTCACTAATCAGACCCGATCTCCTGCTGCCTGCACAGTCCCTCCCTTCGTAACACCTGCATCTCCTTTCACTTGTTCTGTTTCCCCAGCATGCCATGTTAACATTGCCAGCAGAAAGACAGCCTTCAGAAGCAGCTGCACCAATTACCTCCTCAAGGCTGAAGGAGGTGACATCTGCGACACTCTTTTGGATGAGTGATGGACCTACCGGAGAGCCTGCAAATGAAAATGCCGGGTTTTCATTACAGCTGCCTTTTGCACGTGTGGGTTTGCTGGCTTTTAAGTTGGGAGGAAAGACAATCTTTTCTAGCCTTTTCTAAATTTAAAAATCTATTTAAGATCTTCTGTGCATCAGGCTGGATCAGCTTATCATTATTTTGTACTTAGAGTGACAGTGTCATGCAGACTTGCTTAGGATTATCACCCTAAGTTTGAATCAAGGGAGTGAGTGGGTCATTGGGAGAACAGGTACAAAACATGACCCTGACTCCAGAGCAACAGGATGGCTTGCCAGGACTCCCACCCACCCATACATACACCAATGTGCCATCCTCACCTCACATTTACAGAAATCTGACATTTCCCACTGTTCTTGCAATGGGCTTCTCATAACTGCTGAACCTCTTACAACTGGTCTTTTCTAGTTCTGGTTCCCAGAAGCACAAGGAAGTGAAGCCCTTTGAAGTAGCTTACCTGATAGGATCCCCCAGACACAACAAAGTGAAACGTCTTCAAACCTTACCTGACCTGTCTGATACGGGTAAGCTAGCAAGCACACAAGTAAACAGAATAAAAATACATACATTTCCCAGACTGCGAATCTGCTCAGTCAAGAAGAGTGGGACTGCTTCAATATCATTTGACCTGAAACTACTCTCTATCCAGAATGGCCTAGACATGCATTGCATTGAGCCAGCTGCCATTTCAGGTATGTGGTATGCCGCAGTGAATTACTGAATGCCATTGATGACAGTTCTGGAAAGCAACAATGGAAAAGGGTCAATGGTCTCCAGTCTTGCTTGTGGAGTTCCCACAGGCACCTGGATAGCCACTGTGGGAACAGGATGCTAGAATAGATGGACCTTAGCTGTGATACAGCAGAACACTTCCTATGTTCTTAAGGACCTTGATTTAAAATTTCTCCTAAGCACAAGATGCTTAGCATGAGCCAAGATGGGCCAGAGTCCAGACCTTATGTGACAGCAGAGCAATGGTAGCTGATTCAATAGCCGCCAGAAGGACAATGACCCCAGAGGGCCTCCTATAGGGCCAGACAGCTGTCTCACTTTCAAGACTAACAGAGATCCACAGTAGCTCCAGAGGGAATCAGCTGTGACATCAAAAGAACTATGATAGAAAGAAAGAATCAGAGGCCCAGGAGGAGATTACAAGAATGATTTCTTTTAACTTTATAAGGAATTATAGCACAATCCTAACTCCGAAATGTTGATGGCTGGGGGAGATTAGGATAGGATTGTGGTGCTCCTATGCTAGTTCCTCATAGTGGAGGTCCCTGCTGCTGGCTGGTTCTCCCACTGGCAGTAGCTGGTGGAAAGCCCCCAAACAGGGCATTCCAGGCACAAGGGTGAGGAGAAGCCATATTTCAATCCACTGGATCCAAAGCTGCTCTGTTCCCCCGGATGAGCCTGTTAGACATGGAAGCCATGGAGATGACATAGCTAATTCCTCCCATTGCTGTCCATTGGGGAGATTATGAAAACAAGGATACACTGGGCTGAAAACCCCAGCAAAATTCCCCCACACCTGCCCTAGCCAGTGCAAGCTGGCAAGGCTGGGGACGAGGCAGTTAATCTGCTTTGTTACTCACTACTAGCCCCACTCAAGATGGTTCCGCCCATGCCTGAATTTGCTTGCTGTCTTGTTCCCTCCTCATCCTCCCCCCCCGCCGCCGCCGCCGCCGCCGCTGCTTTTGTATGTCTGTTAGAGTATTAGCCTTCGGGCCGAGACTGTGCTGTTCTTGTAAATGTTTTGTATAGCATCTAGAAAAATGTGGGAAGAATAATATAATGCAATTTCTTAATGTTAAGAAATGTTATGCATTGAAAACATATTTCCCCAAAATCCAGGAAAAAGAGTGTGTAGAACCATCAATAGAAATATTTTATTATATATAAAAAAATATTTTATTATACTCATAACCTGTCAGACTTTCAGCTATACAAATAACCCACAAATACACTATTCATCCTTTCGAAAGAACTTCATCCTGATTAACTATTTTTATAATTGCCCGCCACGTGCTTTTCTGCCTTCTTACTACACTTCTTCCTGTTGCTTTTCCAAACAGCTGTGTACACCTGGAACACATTTTGACTCATAATGCTGGTAGTTCATGCACAAAGATCAAGTACCCCCCTCTTGATGCTTACAGGACCGTTATAAGCGTACAAGCACTTATTCGTCTTTTTCAGCCGGATCCTCATTTTCCTATTGACCCACTAGTTTGGAAGGAAGCAAAATAAATTGAGCCTTCAAGTGCTGATTTTTGAGATGTATTAGGGAAATGGCTGTGAGTGAAACGTTCTGAAAGAAACCAATTTGCAGCCCCAAAAGTAATCACAGTTGCTAGCAACCTAATCCCACTTACTCTGATATCTTCAATACTTTCTGCAGCTGGCTTTGAAGCCAATCAGCCTAGGTGAGGAGAACTTTTTCTATAATGGCCAAGAGTACTGAATCGTCACATCATAGGACTGGATGTTGGCCATTGTGAATTCAGCTTTCGGTTAGCTCATGATTTCCCCTACCATTTTACTGAAAATAAGAAATACTTTCCTACATGAATCAAAATGCTCAATGCACAACACACAGTAAGCAAGCACTGCTGCAGAAGTGATGGTATCATACACGTAGAAAGGAACAAAATATCCCAGCTGCAAGACAGGACCATACCTTCCCCATCTTGACCAGCCTATGCAATCCAATGAGCAGGTACACGGCATGAAGTTCCACCCAGGCCACATTGTTTCAGGTGATTCAAGCTACATCTTTTCTATGAAATGTACCAGCCAAAATGTTGGCCGCAGGCCTCTACTATAAAACGTACAGACCGAACAATGCAAGATGTTGGGTTGTCATTCAGTTAGAGCTGCGCCAACATTTCTTAGAATACTTTTTTTGGGGGGGGGGAGAAAATGACTGAGATTTTGTTTTTTTTCATCTCCCCCCTAGACAAAGAAGGCCACTTTACAGAATTTTCTCTGAATATTCTACATATTTTGGGGTGGTGGCAAACCAATTCCTCCCACCCCATCCCACAATCTCTGGGAAACAATGCTCGGTCCAGGGCATTGTGGAGGATACAAAATGGTGTCTGGGCTGCCAACACTGTTACTGCTACTGCTGGCAGTCACAACAACAAAGCAAACCTGGGGGGGGGGAGGAAGGAAGAAGCTGTGCTACCACCACTGTTAATGCTGAGAGCCACCACAGAGAAACTGCTGCAGCATTTATCCTCCCCCATGGAGACGTTCAGTGAAATTGCCCAGACACACGCATACACAATTTCTATGGCCTTCAAATAGGGTAGATAATTTTGAGAGGCCAATTGTGCATAGGTCTACATACAGTAAAGCAGGGTGGACAACTTCAGAGGGTCTGAGGGGCAATTTCTGCCCCCTGGAACCCACTGGGTGCTGCACACACTCTGGTGTCACCAAAATTGCCACCAAATTTCAGTGGTGAGAAAAAACAAGGTGAACGGGGAGCATGCACCTTGATTTAATGCAAAAATGGGAGCAATATCAAAAACGAGTAGGGGAACATTTCAGCCTCCTGGGGCACTCTGCTAATGACCTTAAGGTGACCATTCTTGAACAAAGGAGTTTCAAAGACAGATATCAATACAAATTTGCTTAAGTACATCAAGAGATTCACCTCTATTTTCTGTGGTTTGATCAAGGACAAAGGGGGGGCATTAAAATCGTATTACATATGTTAATCTGCTCACTATTACAATGATGTCTGTGTTATCACCCAACAACATTTTGTGAATGTCAACTGTTAGGGTAATTAACACTATCTATACTTTTTGCTTTTGAATTCTTTCTGACCACACAGTTTACATCCCCCCCCCCGCATGTGTATATAAATCTGCCAATTTGAGGTTAACACCTTGTGCATCTGATGACATGGACAGTATCCATGAAAGCTTATGCCAGAATAAATTTGTTAGTCTGTAAGGAGATATAACTTATATCAACAAAGATACAGCCAATCTATCAATAAGAGATTGCCTGTATGATGCCTGTATGTTTCCGAGCCGAATTCAGAGTGCTGGTTTTGACCTATAAAGCCTTACACACAGCTCAGGACCGCAATACCTGGTGGAGCGCCTCTCCCAGCAAGAGCATCCCCATACACTACGATCGTCATCTAAGGCCCTCCTCCGGGTGCCTCCTCCTCCGAGGGAGGCTCGGAGGTTGGCAATGAGGGAGAGGGACTTCTCAGTGGTGGCCCCCCAATTATGGAATGCTCTCCCCACCTGGCACCAACATTGTTATCTTTTCTGTGCCAGGTTAAGACCTTTCTCTTCTCTCAGGCATTTGGCAGCACACAATGAGGTTTTAATCAGGTCTTGAATGTTTCTTGTTGATTGTTTAAAATTGTCTTTAGATATATGTGTGTCTCTGTCTGTGTTGTCTGTTTATATGTTTGTTGTATGTATATGGGTTTTTTAAAAAATAATGTGCAGTATTTTAAAGTTTTTGATCTTTGTAAACCGCCCAGAGAGCTTTGGCTATTGGGCGGTATAGAAATCTAATAAATGAAATGCAATGAATGAAATAAGATATTTCCTGTCTATTATGGCTATAGTTCCCAATATCAGAACAAGCCATACAAATAATGAACAGGTGGCATCCCTACACAGATCCTGGGCCCACTAAGTGAACCTCTCTCAACTTTGTATAAAACGGCAGCTGTATCTCCCTTGATTCACTGGCCCCTGTGGGGCCTTAGCTTGACAGACATTCTTGACACAATCTCTTTGTCAACATGCCTGTGAAGCAAGAGCATGCTGGTGTAAACTCAGGAATTATATAGAGAGATTATTATAGGGTGCAAAGGCCAATATTTTATAGAAGGGATAGGTAAGGACACAGAGACAGAGGACACAGGATTAACAACTAGAGGCAGCAGCTGAGAGTACAGCGTAGACCAAGGGATTGAAGGAAGAAAACTGCAGAGAATGAAATAGTCTTTTGCTATAGGGTGTCGCAACAGCTGTCATGAGTATTCACAAGTCATGGGATGTATAGGGATTTCCTGGCAATTGGTAAGTGTGATCTACTTTGTACTTTGACACAGGGGTGGCCAACTAGAAGTTCAAGGGCTTCAATCTGGCCCAGTCTTGGTTTTCTTAGCCCCTATCAAGCTTCCCCACACCAGATGGTGCTATTTTAATTTTTCAAATTTAAATATTTATATATCTGTCCATCTAAGTGTGTGTGTGTGTGTGTGTGTGTGTGTGTGTTTTAAATATTTACAAGCTGCCTTTCTGAACCAAGTCCACCACATTTACATGGCAGGCGCTCCTTCCCTTTCCTAAAGAGGTAAGAAGAAGTGCCTCACACTTGCAGTCCAGTGTGGGGAAGGTGGCAGGGTCTGGGAGAGTTGCACACCACTTCCTTACCGTACAGGTCCACCTCCCACAGGAAAATAAGAGGTTGCCCAAGAGGCCTTTGTGATGTAGGCATCTCCCCATTTTGCAAAAGGAGAGATGCCTACCAGGTTGAAAGAACCACATCCTTCTCTTGCAGAGGCCTCAGGAGTGATCTCTCATGTCAGAGAGATGCCTGCAAGGAAAGGAAGGAGCATGTAACATTCCAAGACATTCTTGTTTTGTAAGCACCACTCCCTGTCAACGTCTTGCCCTGGAGGAGGCAGACTCTCCTTTCACAGCACACTGAGGAGGAAGGGAGATGATGACATCATAGCCGAAGAGGGTCCGGTCCTTGAGCAGCCTTTGCAGGGGAAATCTGCCACTACCCCCAGTTTAAAGCAGGGCATTCCTGCTTTAAACAGAGTAATTGGAGACATGATCCAACCAGATGCAAGCACTTTTATGTCTGATGGACTTCAATGGGGGAATAAAACCCATGCTTAGCTCAGCATCTTTCCAGTTGAAATCAATGGGACTTTGAGGGACTTAACTTTGTTGAGATTATGTCTTGATTCTTGGTTTAAGTAATCATATTCACTCCTTGTCAAAACTACTAATGCTTCATTGAATAATCAAGATTTTTTTAAAAAAATACTTTTGTAAGGACTTGTTTTCAAAAACAGTACTCCACACCATTAAAAAAAACTCCTTTTGGAAGATAAATATTCTTATACCTTGTGGGAAAGAACTTGTCCAGTATAAAGATCAAACTATTAAAGAAATCAAACCAGGGTCAAGACATATAAAACAGTGACTTGGGAGTCAGAGAGCAAGTACGCCAAGTAGATCTGAAGGTGATGGATGACACCTATAGGTACTTGTCCTCTGGTTACTCTTGGAAGAATAAGTTTATTTCACAGTTGTCAAAGATGAAGCTTCAGTTTAAGGAGCTCATGCTAATCAGGCTTTGATTGACATTCTCCTTGGATCTCCTCAAGTGCTCTAAGTACAGAAACTTCACAGAAGGTTAAAGCAAAAAATGGGAAGGAATTTAAATCTCTTTGCTCCTTACATGACAGCACTAACCATGTATAGTTTTTACAGGCTAGCGTTCACATCCTCTATGTGAAAGTGCTATTGCCAATTAAGGTTCCAAGGGGGTAAACCAGTCCTGCCTCAGAACAGGAAGGGTGAGATGGAAAGAAGAGCCTGTGTGGTTTTCCTTTGCTACTGCTTCTGCTACTATGACTACTATTGTCACCATCCTTCTGCTTAATAGAGTTGTCACCAAAACATGTGCAAAAAAATAATAATACCTAAAACAAACATGGCATTTGGGTTGAACATGGCATTGCTGGCATATCCAAATAACATTCTGGCATATGTATTAAAACAGACCATGAAGGCTAAAAGGTCAGGTTAGCCTCCGGAAATGCCTTCCCATGGCAAGTATTAGTAATCTCTACCATGTCTTATGGAATTTAGCCATCAAATTGTGAGTCTCCATGCCTTCTCCAGTGGCCACAGGAATTTGGAGAAGGGTGGCCAAGCGCCACATGGTAACTGCTTCTTAATGTTGTGGGCCAGATAGGGATCGGTTGATGACGCAGAGAGCTCATTTTCAATGGCATCTCCTCCGTGACTATTGCAACATGTGTTCTGACCCACAGAAAGCAGAACTAGAATTCTTCCTTCAGCTTTTGCATGTTGCTACTGCCTAATTTAGCACTAATGTACCTCGCAGGCGATGGGTGTGGTGTGATCCCCTGTTAATAGTTTCTTCAAAAGGAGAAGATGGAGATGTGGGGAAGAGAGGGATTAGCCAATAGCAGAGTTCAGATGTGCTGGACTACAACTCCCATCATCCTCAGCCATGGCCATCCTGAGTAGGGATTATGGGGATTGTACTCCAACACATCTGGAGGGCAGCAAGATGGGGAAGGCTGGTATAGCTGATGAGAGCTAGGTCGCAGTGGGGAGGTATGGTGAAGCTGTGCTCTGTTGTGCACATGGAGCATTTCCTGATGCCGAAATGAATAGGGAGGCACTGCTCATTTGGACCTCCATGCGTGCTTTAGAGTCCTGTAGAGATTTGGGTCATGGCAATTATCAATAGTTGGGCTTACCCTTTCTGTTTTACTGGCATTGAGTAAAAATATCATTACATACATATTTCTCCTTCTACAGTTCCCCAGAGCTGGGACTAGAATGGCCATGTAAAACATACAGCAATGGTTCTGCAAATCATGCAGGATATTGAGACCCTCGTGGGTGTGAGCATAATCCTTGTAACATTTTCCAGAATCCCAACAGTTTTAAATCTATTGGCTTCTGTAGCCACACAATAACTGCTATCTACGTGTCAACAACAGCATTGTTGCTATATTGAGCTGTACTACTTAATCCACAGTGTAAAGAAACAATGGACAGCTGTGAGTCTATAAAACCTTTAATGGATTTTCCTTCTGAAAACAAGACCTGGTGAGTGAGTTTTCCCAAGTTTCCTTTCAGGTCCCAGGCTTTCTGTGAATATCAAACTTTTTTTTTTTTAGGCGATGAGCTAAAAAAATTGGCAGAAAAACATGTCTTGCAGCTCACCCTGTTTCAGACTAAAATTGGATGAGATAGCATCATGCAAAGATGGTGGTTGAACCCAACTTTCCTATATATTTTTGACTGAGTTTTCACTTTCTACAACAACCGTCTCATTTAGTCTACTGTTTTTCAGCACACTTTTGGAAACACTGTTTATTTCCATCGACATGTGGTGGCTCATTTTCATCAAAGGCCCCATCTTCTGTGACCAGCCACTATACCACTGACAGCAGAGGGACACAGAGTGGGACTTCTAGTATTGATCTGTGTAGAGAAGCAGGCTCATATTGGATCAGGGCAATGTCCAGGTTTGAGCGGGGCTTTGTCCAGTGCCCTCTGGTGAGTTGCTTCATACATTAGTGGGGGCCCTCCTACTGAGTCCCAGGGCTTTTCTACATGAGGTGTTTACCCCACCGCTTTCCCGAGGCTTCTTCCATTTTCTTTGTGGGAGTAAAGAGTGCCTCATTTACACATTGGTCATGTGTGTTTTTCCCGGGGGGGTTTCTTTCTCTGCCTTCCTGTATGTTGTGTTACACAAGCACAAGGTGCTGCTGCAGTATTGTGCAATTGCTGAACTACACAGGCTTCTTTTAGCACGATTTAGCATTGAAGCTAAACAATATCTCATTATCCTCGCTCTAAAAAAAGCCACTAATATGGCTGGATAATATGGGAGAGGCCCTGGGAGGATGACGACCTCGTGAAAAGGCCCTGCAAACTTCCATGAGTGAGGGATCATGAGTGCACAATAAATGCCTCATGTTAGAAAAGCCCCCAGTGGGCTCATCTGCTGGTAGCAGTGGCTGCGACAGCAGCAGCAGGAATGTTCTGATTGGTGCCGAGTAGCTGGCTCTGGACACAACCCTGCTAATTTCACTCAGTGCCCCAACATAGCATTGCTCCAGGGCATTGAGGGAAATAAAAAAGGCAGCTCCTGGACCCAGCCACCTGGCACATAATAGAGTGCCATTAAAACATGTTTTTTTAAAAACAAAAACAAAAAACCACACACATTAGGAAGCCCCCTTCGATCAAGTCAGAGCTTTGCTCCATCCAGCTCAGTACTGTCTAAAGTTTTTTTCCGCCTTCCTCTGCCAGCCAACGCATTCCCCTCGTTTTTTACTCTGGATCACCACCCATCAATGCACAATCTCTCTGTCTGTCTGTCTGTCTGTCTGTCTCTCTCTCTCTCTCTCTCACACACACACACACACACACACATTCTCTCTCTTCCCCTTCTCTCTCATCTTCATTTCCTAAGAATGTCTCTGAGCCCCATCCTGTAGCCCAGAGGCATTCATGGGAAATGAAGATGGCAGCAGCTGGAGGCCCACACTTTGCTTTGAAGCAATCCCAGGAGGTGGAAAGAAAATGTGTTAAATCAAAAGAAAAAAACAAAGAAGGTGGGAGGGGTAAGGCACTTTGGCAGATACCAAGAAAGGTGTCCAGAGGCACATTGGTACTCACAGGCACCATGTTGCCTACCCCTGGTCTAAACTGCCCAAGGCCTAGGGTTGTGGGAAAGAATCTTTTCTAGCCTTACCTGGACATGCCAGGGATTTAACCTGGGATTTTATGCATGCAAAGCCTGTGCTCTGCTACTGAGCTATGGTACTTCATTAGCTATGAAGTGCTCACCAACAATATATGGATCCATCATTTCTAGAAGATATTGCTTTGCTTAGGTTTCTGAAGGGACAGAGTTTCACAGTCCAATGAGAAAATCTCTCTATGTACTCTTTTTGGGTGAATTTGCTATATGAAGGGCACCACCAAATAGTCACTGTCAACAGATGGTGGAGGATTTATTTATATTTATTTATTTAAAAAATACTTATACTGTACCCCACTTTTTGGTTGAGTAGAACCCGCAAGGCAGACAACAGAAAGGCAGCAATAAAAACAATCATAAAACTAAAACAATCTAAAGCTGTAAACCAAAACCAGATAAACACATACAATTACCAATAGTTCAAGAGCCAGGAGGGAAGAAATCGCAATATCAGCCTGAGTTAAGGCCACAGGCTTGTTGAAAGAGCCAAGTCTTTGCCACCTGCTGAAAGATAAACAGAGAGGGAGTCAAATAGCTGCCCAAAGGAGACACTCTAAAATTTAAGCACCACAACCAAGAAGGCCCTGTCTTTTATGATGAACCACCATGCCTCTGATAGTAAAGGGACACAGAGCGGGGCTTCTAGTATTGAACTGCATGCACAAGTATCTTCATATTGGAAGAGACTGCCCTTATCGTGATAGTTAATAGACAATCTCTGAGTTCCATGTATCTTTAAAATAAATTCTAGGGGGGAAATAAATCCTTTCTATGTTAATATGTCCTCATCTAGCAAGTACCAGTCTTTCTTAAGTAAAGCATCCATTGACGGTAAACTAGAGGAAGAGCACCTATGCATGTTTACTCAGAAGTAACTCCCACTAAATTCACTAGGACTGAGTCCCAGATAAATGGGTATAGAATTGCAGCCTTACAGTACAATCCTACTGTTCTACTGCTTCCTTGGATTTAAGTCCTATTGAGTTCAATGGGACTTACTCTTAGGTAAGCATGCATAAGATTGCAGCCTTAATCTGGCTATTTTCAGTACATTTGCCAAGAGAAAGTAGTGTCCTGTCTTGTCCTACCTTATGCAATAAGATCCAATAATATACTACAGCTGATATCTTCAAAGGCAGCCACTTTTAGATCACATTATAACATATAGCTCCATCATCTTTTTATTATTCACTTGTACCCAGTTAAAAGTACTGTCAAACAAATGCAATTATTTATTTCTAAGGAAACATCTGAACGAGCTGCTTTCTTTTATCACTGGATACATAAAAAATTCTGAGATCAGTAATTTAAGAGTGTGATTGAAATAGCCAAGTATTTTTGGTACCCTCACATGTCCTTCTTCCTTCTAATTCAACACACTGGGTAAAATTCTCCAAATGCACACACATAAAAGTATCCACAAGAATGTACAAATTGAGACCCCCTTCTTAGAGCTCTTCTGTTCCATTGATTTTATTTTCCCTTATAGTCATATCTGGAATTCCACAGTGGGACTTTGTTGGTGGTGGACTCCATAACTAGAGAAATGAGAGATGAAGTAGTGCCAATCTCCACGTAGCTGCTTCATTAAAATCTGAATTTTTCTCATGCCTACAACTGACTAAACAGGGAGTGGGAATTGGTTCTTCGGCCTAATGAATATGCTCAGGTCATTTCTATTAACATTTGGCAGATTCCTTTCCCCTCCAAATACATTTCCAACAAGCATTATACAACAATTATCCCTGGCACCTTTAATCACTTTAGAGACTATGAGCTGTTCACTCCTCTGCCCTCTGAATTTCCTTCCCCCCACCCCATGAAGTTAGAAAAGTCATGGCATGGATTTCTGGCCGCGCATTTGTGGTCATCCCTCCAAAAACATCTGGCACTGTGCGGAAAAAGCCTGCCTTCCGCATGCATGCGGCACAGCCAAATATACTCCCTTTGCCAACGAGTCTCCAGTTACCTATGATGATGCTTTACATTCCTGTGCATAGCCCAGCCACTCACAGCTCGCAAGAGACAGTTAATGTTTTCCCGGGAAAGCTGCATTTCTTACCTGGCATTTTATTATTGCTGCTGTGAACTGCAAACTGCAGCAGTGCTGTTCATTTCTTTTTTAAAAAAGGGCGGAGGGAGAAAGTTTTTTAGTTTCCTTCCAAGTCACTGATGAAATCCTATGGGCTTTACATACACAGGCCTTTCATTAGCCATGGCAGATTCCCCTTCATTTCAGGCCCAAAGAGGTGTCCGTGCAAAAGCTGTTCTCCTTTCCCTGGCAGCGTACCAAGAGCAACTATTGTTTTCTACCTACAGTGCAGATAATAATAAAGGTCTGCACAGTCAGGCATAGCATCGAGAGCTGGAGCTATAGATAGCTCAGAGCAGCAAGCTATCTAGCAAGGGACTGTGTGAAAACAATAGGCCAATCGGTGCCAACAATAAAACTCAATGGACCATTTATGAATGCCAAACCAGCAGGACCGGTGCAAGGCAGTTTGGTGCCCTAGGCAAGATCAGATATTTAGCGCCCCCCCCTTCCCACTTGAGAGTGCTGTATTTTTTTTTGAAGGCGTTTCTGGTGCCCCCTTTAGCCCTGCGCCCTAGGCAGCTGCCTAGTTGGCCTAATGGTAGCACCGGCCCTGCAAACCAGTAATGTGTGTGTGTGTGTGTGTGTGTGTAAGTAACCGCACTACTGAGCACCTAGTAGTTCTGCTTATTCTCCAGCAGTCTTCTCCCACAGGCATTATTGCCAGAGCAAGACATTCAGCAGCCAGTGGAGGATTCCCAATTCTGTTTGCATCTGCAGCAGGGCTGGGATGCGGATCAACAGTAAGCTCCAGCAATTGCTTTTTCCTGTGTAAGCCGCCTTGGGTTCCTTGCAGGAAAAAGGGTGGGGTATAAATATAATAAACAAACAAACAAACCCTTCCTTCCAGCTGCTTTCCCCCACTTAATTGGTAAACCTGGATTCCTGGTCTCAACCAGACTGGGAGGAAAGTGGCCGGGAGAGGTATTGCAATGGGCAGGCAATGGGTTAAGCAACCAATTCAGTCCACTTCTGACTGTACAACTGCAATTACATAAGAGAACTGTAATTACATAATAAGAGAATCTTCAGAGGGAAAGAACTAATCTGTACTATGGTAGGAGACAGTTCTTCTCACATAGGTATCAGTGCAAATGATGAAATACCCAACAAAGCCACATGTTTTTCAGTTGTGTAAACTCACTTCCAAATAATTCCAACACATAAAGAATGTGCAGCCAAAAGAATGGGAAACAGGCAGAGAATCATGGATAAAGCAGCAATAAATTATTGCTGATTTTATTTATATCTTGCTTTTCCATACATAGTCAAAACGTTGTACAAAAATGGAAATAAAAAATGAAGCAATATGTAAGTATCCCAAGATGTGAAGAGCCTGATGGGAAACATAAAGTTTCTTTCTATACGATGAAAGCTGCTGTATTGAAATCTACAGCAGGAATGGAGAACCACCGAGCCGTGGGCCAAATACAGAGCTCTAGGCCTCTCAATCTGGTCTCTCCCCAAGCCATGTCCCCTCACTAGCCCTGCTCTGGGTTACTGATATTAATTACTCCATCCTGCTCTGTCCCCCAAATATGAAACTGATTGGAAGGAACTTTGCACACACTGGGGAAGGGGAATGCTTGGATGAAAATGACTTTTTTTGTGGTTATTCATTATTTCATACTGAACAAAGGTAAGTGCCATGTCCATAACTCTGCCCACTTTTGGCTCTGGCCACACCCACTGCTGGTAGGTGGTCCCCAAAAGGTTTCAGCTAAGGTAATGTGAATCTCAGAAGGAAAAAAGTTTCCCCACCCCTGGTCTACAGGGTTGCATGAGTTGGGAGGGATGACAATTAGTATCTTAGATGTGCTACTGCTATAAGCCTATTTTCATGACCCTTCAGACACATGGTACCTATATGTTTTTAGTGAATTCCCACACTTCCACAGTCTGTATGTATAAGCTGCCATACTGTACTGTTCTCATTACACGTAGGTTTTGATATTTAATTGTACCATTATAAAAGCTGCAGTTGTGATTGGGTGCCATCATCCCGAAAGCTGCTAACCTCTACACATGGCTTGACAGATCCACAACAACCTCGGCTCACGACAGTACAGGTGGAAGTCACAAAAGGCTGCAACGAAGAGTCATACTCACTGGGCATTACCTTTATTTTTTGTAAATTGCCTTGGTTGGCCTTAGAAAGGAGGTACAGAAATAAATAAATAGATAAATAAGAAGGCAGGATGAATCCCCAAAACTGAACACAAAAAGGTTGTGATAAATTCATTCATGCAGCATATCTGATGTCTGAGAATTCCTGAGAGAACTGCAGACAACTGACAAACACATTATCTTAGAAATAGCATTGGGAGAATTATTTTCCCTTTCATTTCATCACCTTTGGGTTCAGGGTGTTTGTTTTTGGACCAGACATGCTAGAGATAAAAGATGGCTTTAATAACCACACAGAGATTTATTTACATTCCTCATTCCTCACACTACCTGGTGGTTATGATTTATTGTAGGTTTAGAACACTGAAGACATACTCACTAACAGCCAAGCAATATTTCATACTAAAACTTACATATACTACATCACATTTCAGTCTGCTGGAGGCAACATGGACATCTCACGCCTAAGCCTCTTATATCAAGCTACTAGGAGTTTTTAAAGAATTCTGAGAGAACAGGTTGCAGCAAAAAATGGTCAGCATGTGGAACTCTGGATTATAGTAGAAGGGAGTTCTTTAGGCCCTGAAATATAAGCAATTTGCTAGAAAAATAAGAAACCCCATAGGCGGGATTGGCCAGTGAAGGAGATGTTTCTCCACAGGTGGTGGAAGCACAGAGAGTGAGTTCCTCATATCTGGTGGCTAGTGGTGGGATCAAGTAGTTTCCCCATAGGTTCATTATTATTTTTTTGACTGAAAGAAAAGAAAGCTCTTTGGATAAAACTATTTCATCCCTTTATCACAGTATTTGACAATGTAAAGCAGTGTAAATGTAACTATGACCCCTGCGTTTATATATTATTGGTGCAACAGCTCACAGAAGCATACCAAAGTTATGATTTTGCATGCTCTCTCTCTCTCTGAGTGTGTATGTGAACTAAGAAAAAAGGGAAACACAATCTAAAATATGTTGTATTTTGGGTTACCTGAGATCAAATTGTTGTTGGTTGACTAGCTCTTCTGACAGCAAAGATTATAAAAGATTAATTTGAGCCACGGCTCAGCCTAGAACCTGTTTCCAACGCAAAAAGAGTCCTTTAACATGTGAAGTGGGCTATTTGATTAGATTGAAAACTTTATTATAGCATGGCCTAAAGAAATAATGTGCTTGGAGTTGGAAACATTTGAATTACAAAATACTTTGGAGAATATACTTTTTCTTAAAAAGAATAATAAAATGATTAAAAAATATATATAGAGACAACCCCTTTTTAAGAAGTTTGTTAGAAATTTGGAGTACTACAAAGAATATATTTATACCAGGGATTTCTCCTTTAACTCTGGTGGTGGCTCTAAATGATTTCCCCAAAAATTTAAGAGTGGATTTGGAGGGTAAACTAAGAGAAGAAAGGGTTATTAGATTATCGGATTGGGTGGAAAAGATGGGGGCTAGAGACCAAATACTGGGAATTGGTGGAAGAAGAAGAATGTCATGGTTAAATTTATTACAGTTGGAACAGTGGTCGAAGAAGTGGAAAAGGAAAACCGAGGATGAGAGAGATTTAACCAAAGTTGAAAAGATTGTTATGTCTAGAGATGGTTTAGAAGGGAATGCGTCTACAAGAGGTATAACAAGGGATTTATACAGATTGATTCAAAAAGCAGAAGAACAAGATGACCATCTAAAGACAGTATGGGATAATGAATTTGAAGAGGTGACCTCTAAGGTGGGCTGGAACAATATATGGGATAGACGGATTGTGAAAGTTATGTCAACTAGGATAAAGGAGAATTTCTATAAAATAATATGGAGATGGTACCTAACTCCAGTAAGATTAAATAGAATAGATAACAATTGCTCCGCACTTTGTTGGAGAGGATGTCAGGAAATAGGTACATAGGCTCATATGTGGTGGAGTTGTAAAAATGTTCTGGAATTTTGGCAAGAGGTTTTTACAGAAATATCGGAAATTATTGGTATTAATCGAGAGGTCTGTCCTAAACTTTATTTTATTTATTTATTTATTATATTTATACCCCACCTTTTTTCCTGCAAGGAACCCAAGACGGCTTACATAATCCTCCTCTCCATTTTATCCTCACAACAACCCTGTGAGGTAGGTTAGGCTGAGAGTCAATGACTGGGCCAAAGTCACCCAGTGAGTTTCATGGCCGAGTGGTGAGTAGAACCCAGATCTCCCGAGTCCCAGTCCAACACTCTAACCACTACACCACACTGGCTCTCACACTGGCTAAACTTGCTTTGTTATCAATAACCGATAAAGTCACTTGTGCCCAAAATACGAAAGAACTAATCGTAAACTTGCTAACTGCAGCTAGGTTAATGATAGCTAGGAAATGGAAAGTACAACATGTTTTTCTAATAACTGATTGGTATAAGGAAGTTTGGGATATAGCCCTAAATGATAAACTAACTTATAGTATCAAATGCAAAAAGGGACAGTTAAAGAAGAATAATTTTATGGATATATGGAATCAATTATTAGACTATGTACAGTAATACCTTGGATTGCAAGCATAATTCGTTCCGGAACTGTGCTTGTAATCCAAAACACTCTTATATCAAAGCGAGTCTCTGGCGGGCGTGAGCGGGGCCGATTTCGGCCCGCTACGCCCGCTCGAGGCGAGCGGTTACATCCCTACGACTACTTGTCTTGCAAGACCTTGCTCGTTTATCAAGTAAAAAATTTTTTTTTAAATTTGCTTGTCTTGCAAAATGCTCTCAGACCAAGTTACTTGCAATCCAAGGTATTACTGTATTAATAAAGGGGAAGGGGAGTATGCCTTGCCAGGATATGTTATATTTTTGGGATGTGGAATTTAATTGATCAAGGGGATGGAAGTATATAGTTAGTCCCTAGGCGGGTGGGGGGTGCACCTTATGATTTATTCTAGTTGTACATTTTTGTTTTATTTTATTTATTTTATTTATTTATTTATTATATTTATGAATCGCCCATCTGGCCAGACATCCGCCACTCTGAGCGATGTACAATGCAATAAAATACAAGGGGGGGGGGGGAACACACACACACACAGTATAAAACACAATAAAAACAGCACAAAACCCAAAAATCCTAACCCACCCCATATTCCCGCCTGAAAAGCCACGTTTTTAATGCACGGCGGAAGCCAATCAAGGAAGGGGCATGGCGGAGGTCACTGGGGAGAGAGTTCCATAAATTGGGGGCTGACACAGAAAAGGCCCTCCTCCTAGTCCCCACCAGCCTGGTTTCTCTGGCTGATGAGACAGGGAGAAAGCCATCCGTGGCGGATCTTGTTGAGCGGCCCACCTGATGTTGCTGGAGGCGCTCCTTGAGATATACTGGATGAAAGCCGTACAGGGTTTTAAAGGTCAACGCCAACACCTTGAATTCGGCTCGGCAAACAACTGGTAGCCAGTGCAACTCTTTGAGCACTGGAGTGATGTGATCACGCTGGCAGCAGCCTTTAACCAGGCGAGCTGCTGCATTCTGTACCAGCTGCAACTTCCGAACTGTCTTCCAGGGTAACCCCACGTAGAGCGCATTACAGTAGTCTAGGCGAGAGGAGACCAAGGCATGAACCACTGATAGGAGCAGATGATTAGGAAGGTAAGGGCGCAACTGCCGTATCAGATGGAGCTGATACAGCGCCACCCGGCTCACAGCTGACACCTGAGCCTCCATGGACAGCTGGGAGTCTAGAATGACTCCCAAGCTGCGGACCTGGTCCTTCAGGGGTAGATGTACCCCATTCAGCACCAGGTCAACATCCCCTAACCTTCCCTTGGCTCCCACCAGAAGTACCTCGGTCTTGTCGGGGTTCAGTTTCAGCATGTTCCTTCCCATCCACCCACCCACTGCCACCAGGCACTTGGACAGGGTTTCAACAGCCAACCTCGGTGAGGACTTGAAGGAGAGGTAGAGCTGCGTGTCATCCGCATATTGATGACAGTGCACCCCAAACCTCCTGATGATAGCTCCCAGCGGCTTCAGGTAGATGTTAAATAACAGTGGGGAGAGGATGGAACCCTGCGGCACCCCACAAGTGAGCGGCCGAGGATCCGAAGCCTCCTCCCCAAGAACTACACTCTGGTACCTTCCAGAGAGGAAGGACCGGAACCACTGCAATACAGTGTCTCCCACACCCAACCCCTCCAGGCGGTCCAGGAGGATACCGTGGTCAATGGTATCAAAAGCCGCTGAGAGATCGAGGAGGACTAGAAAAGAGCATTCGCCCCTATCCAAAGCTCTCCTCATATCAATTTATTTTAAGAAAAGATTGAAAGCTTTGAACAGAACTTGGCTTCTATTTTTAATTTTTAAACAGAGCCTACATTTTGAGCTGCTTGTGCTTTTTCTGCTAAATAATACATCATCATCATCATCATCATCATCATCATCATCATTATTATTCCCAGTAGATTGAATCTAGAGATCCTGTGAGAGATGCTTTGCCAATTCCCTTCCCCTTGCAGTCCCATGCATCATCCCCCACCAAATATCTGTTCCAGTGGGTTGGGGGGACCCTCCAGAACAGCATGGTGGAGGCTGCAGGTGGAAGAGGGGATTGTAAAAAATCACCTCCTCCCTGAGCCTTCCATCAAAAGGCACCTTTGCTGCATCAAATGCCCTTCTGCAATCAGAAGTCCTTCTGTTCAATTCTGGATCCATGCCATAATCAATAAAGTGTATAAATAAGATAAACAACACATATATCTACACCCAAACTCTAAATACATAATCTACATAGTTTAAATATAAAATATTTTACATATAAAATGCCATGCACCTCCTGATAAGGCATTTGGATAGACAACATCCTGGACCTTAGAATTCCAGTACATTATAAATATACTCCATTTCCCGATAAATCTGTTAAACATCTATCTAGCATCACTAACTTTAATAATGGTGGTCAATTTAATCATGTAAACCATATCCCACACTCTCATTAATCAGTCTGTTATTGATGGCAGTTCTGTTTTCTTCCAATTATAGCTAATAGCTATCCTTGCAGCCATTAAGAGATGAATAATTTCCATATCTTCTGATAAAACAATAGATCTTAAGAAGCAAAAGAAAACCACAAATGGATCTAATGGTAGATTATACCTGGTCATTTGTTCAATTTGATGAAGAAGTAGCTTCCAAAATTTTACAATCTTAGGATGTCCAGTAAAATAAATGTGATACAGCTCTCCTTGTACAGTACCACACCTGTATTATTATTATTATTATTATTATTATTATTATTATTATTTTCCAAAGCAATATCTATCCCGGTAATTCTGTCCAACACTAGTGTGCTGCAAGAAAACTGCAAGAGAGCCACAAGAAATAAAATACTAGTATAATGAAAGGGTCTTTTGAGCCTAATTTCACAGCCATAGAGGGGACTGCCTGCCGCTTCTCAGCATGATGTACAGGTCTGGCATGCTTCCTACACCAGTCTGCCCTGTCTCTACATCAGGGGCAATTGGAATACTTGATCACTTATGATACACATGTCTAAACTGCAGAGCTCATAACCACAACATGGCCTAATCTTGGGCTTTTCTGTCCTTCCCCTATCCCCTGATAAAGGGTTCTGGAGAACCTGAAAGCTTGCATAATATTTTATGGCATTTTGGTTGGCCCCAATAAAGGTATTGTCCAACTGTAGATTTTGCATTTCTCACAATTTCTAAAAATCCCAGGCTATGATTTATTTTTATTTATGTATTTATTCATTACATTTCTGTGATCCTATGGATACTTTCTTTTCAGTGGAACCATTGCATGCAATTATAAATAATTCCAAGTAAACATTCATAGGATCAGGATGCATCCCTTGTTTCTGAAAGCATGAAGGCTCATGCATGATTTTATCAATACAAGAAATCCTATTGAAAAGGAGTTAACTACTCTTGTGAAACATTCTATTAAGCCAACAACAACTTCTTTCCATAAAATTTGTTTCAGCTGAACAGCTAGCTCCCATTGGCTTTTAGAGCCATGCTTTATAAATTATCTAACATGTTATTTGCCATGGGGGGATAGAACTATACCAGACATTAGAGCCAAGCTAGAGAAGATGATGGGAGATCCATGATCAAATTTCCTGATCATTTTGAAGTAACTGCAGAACCAGTTACTGGAGTTTGAAGTAACTCCAAATCAGACCAGGAGAATAGAACACATTCTCCCCATACTGTTTTTTATAACCTAAATTACCCCCCCTCCAAACCCCCCCCCCTGCTATTTACTCCATCCAGGAAAACATACAAATATTATACAAGTCTCACCGAGTAAATTACCTAGCATGTTTTTGTGTACATGGGTGTACATATTAATATAATAATAGTAATATAGTAAGTTTTTATTATAATTGGTAAGTCTAATTTAAAGCATGAATTTTCCTGTACCAGAAATAATATACAGCTCTGCCATTAATCAAATGAAGAACAACAAAGCTAGTAGACCAGATGGGATTCCTGCTGAAATCTTTAAAGAAGGGGGCCCCGAACTTGTACAACATCTTCATAAACTCATTGAAAAAATCTGGATAAGAGAAGAGATCCCAGAAGACTTCAGGGATGCCATAATTATCACCCTCTTTAAGAAGGGTGATAGAACAGACTGTGGAAACTATCGGGGCATTTCTCTCTTAGCAACCGCAGGTAAAATATTTGCTAGGATTCTCGCAAACCGTCTTCTATCTATTTCAGAAGAGATCCTCCCTGAAACTCAATATGGTTTCCGCCCCTCTAGAGGGACAGTAGACATGATTTTTACTGCACGTCAGCTCCAAGAAAAATGCCGGGAGCAAAATCAACCCCTTTATATGGCATTTATCGATTTGGCTAAGGCCTTTGATACTGTAGACCGTACAGCTCTCTGGACTATCCTTATGAAAATTGGATGCCCCAATAAATTTGTGAATATCTTGCGACTTCTCCATGACAACATGACCGCAACGGTTTTGGACAACAACGGCTCTCATGGTGCTCCATTTAAAGTGGGATCAGGTGTTAAACAGGGATGTGTTATCGCCCCAACATTATTTGCCATTTTCATCGCCATGGTTTTACATCTTGTCAAGGGGAAACTTCCCACCGGTGTGGGAATTATATATCGAACAGATGGAAAGCTTTTTAATCTCAGCAGGCTGAAAGCAAAAAGTAAGGTAATTACAACCTCCGTTGTGGAACTTCAGTATGCTGATGATAATGTGGTCTCCGCACATTCAGAGGATGATCTCCAAACTATCCTAAATGCTTTTGCAGAAGCATACGAAAAACTTGGTCTCTCACTTAACATCAAAAAAACCAAAGTGCTTCATCAGCAAGTGCAAGCCAATCCTTTGGTGATGCCATCTATCCAGCTTGGCGGGACAATACTGGAAAATGTTGATCATTTTCTCTATCTTGGCAGCTATCTTTCTGTTACAGCTAACATCGACAGTGAAATCCAGCATCGTCTGAGCTCCGCAAGTGCCGCATTTTCTCGAATGAAACATAGAGTGTTCGAGGATCGGGATATTTGTAAGAAGACCAAAACACTGGTTTATGAAGCCATTGTATTACCAACTTTATTGTATGCCTGCGAAACATGGACTATCTATAAACGTCACTTCCACCTCCTTGAAAGGTTTCATCAACGTTGCCTCCGGAAAATCCTGCAAATTACTTGGGAAGATAGGCGAACAAATGTCAGTGTACTGGAAGAAGAAAAGACTACTAGCATTGAAAAAATGATCGTTCAACGCCAACTTCAGTGGACCGGTCATGTTGTTCGAATGCCTGACTGCCGTCTCCCAAAGCAGTTACTTTACTCCCAACTCAAGGATGGAAAGCGGAATATCGGTGGTCAATATAAGAGGTTTAAAGATGTTCATAAGGCTAATCTAAAAAAATGCAATATAAACATCGAAAACTGGGAAGCTCTGGCCCATGAACGATCTAAATGGAGGTTGGCCTTTCACAAAGGTTCCATGGACTTTGAAGAAGCCCGAGTGCAAGGTGAAAGGGAGAAACGTGCTAAGCGAAAAGCACGTCAAATGAATCCTTTACAGGACCATCTTCTATCTGGTAACCTGTGTCCTCGCTGTGGGAAGCTGTGTGGATCTAGAATTGGCCTCCACAGTCACTTACGGACCCATCGCTAGAGTCTACACAATCTTCTTTAGAATTTCCTCCTTTTATCCCGGAAGACAATCTTACTCGGTCACGAGTGATCGCCTGATGATGATGACAGCTCTGCCCCTCTCCTTTGTCGCATCCATGGCCCATGTTCTGGCTCATGCGGAGAGCTTCCACCGATAGAGGAAGTTCTCTGTGTGCTTCAAACAGTTGCCCTCCACAAGTAGAGAGCAATAGATGCAATGAGGGGAGGGGCTAGAGCACTCTCTCTCATTGCGTGTCTGCCCTATTTAGGTACCCCTATTTAGGTACACAACACCTGAATAGGGCTACACACAGAGAGATATCTGGCAGGAAAAAAAATCCATGCCTTTCAGCTATTATGGGTAGTATCCAATGTTGTCCCAGCACTAGCACTAATGACGTTGTGGTAGCATAAACCAATGACTGTGCAATATAACTTGTGCAATGAGGAAAAGCTGTGATTTGCCACTGAAATTTGGTAGTGCCATGGCAAAAAAGGGGGCAATTTTTCCTCTTTTCTTTTTTCTTCTTTTCCCATTGTGCTAGTGATTTATTTGTTAAATTTGTGGATCGTCCATCTGGCCGGCAAACCAGCCAGTCTGGGCAATGTACAGCATAATAAAATACAGAGTAAAACACATTTAAAACAGTATAAAATTTTAAAACCTTAGCCCACCCCATATTCCCACCTGAGCAGCCATGTTTTTAGTGAGCGGCGGAAGCTCAGCAGAGAGGGGGCATGGCGGAGGTCACTGGGGAGACAGTTCCACAGTATGGGGGCTGCCACAAAAAAGGCCTTCTTCCTAGTCCCCACCAATCTAGCTGCTCTGGCTGAAGGGACAAAGAGAAGGCCATCTGTGGCAGATCTTGTTGAGCGGCCTACTTGGTGTTGCTGGAGACGCTCCTTGAGATAAACTGGACTGGAGCCGTATAGGGTTTTAAAGGTCAAACGAACACCTTGAATTCGGCCCGGCAAGCAACTGGTAGCCAGTGCAGCTCCTTGGTGTTGCACAAGTGTTGGTTTACGCTAGCGCAATGTCATGCTACCCATAAATTCCTACTTAAATAACATTAAGGCAATCTCTATGCACACTTACCTTGGAGTAAGTCCCAAGACTTACTTTTGAATAGACATGCATAGGATTGCACTATGAATGACATTTCTGTATTTAGCAAGGGTGCTATATTTGCCCAAAAATCATGTTAGCAAGTTTGAGGGTAAATACCGAAAATGTCCAAGATATACTCAAACAAGTCCCTTGTTACTCTTAACCATCTTGAAAGTATCAAGCCTCCCCTACCTGTATTTCCCAGCACCCCAAGAAAGAAATGACTGAATGCCCAGAAGACCTTTATATAATACATCAAATTGTTTTGCTTCCATTCAGAAAGTTTCAACTGAGGAGATATCTTGCCTTTACTCTCCTTTAACTTCAATGAAAAACCCATTGATATTGGATATACTAGTGAGTTAATCACAGTGAGGCAGCTGAGTAGTGGCTGACCCTCATGTCAGAGTCTTAATATGCAAAATATACCATTCCTTTTCAAATAGGAACCTGATTCCCTTTGTCCTTTAGTCCATTAGAGAGCTGATGTCATGAAATGGCTACGAGGAAGACTAATACTAACAGGGCTGTTTATTTAATTAGTAACAAGGGTAAAATCCTTCTAATACAGCTGATCAGAGGTCAGTCTGAAAGGTCTGTAGCAGAGCATTGTCAGACTTCAGCGGCTGAGGCTTAATAATAATCTCTAGACTTCAATTTCCTACTAATAAAGGGTAATATAATGTAGTGTAAGCCCTCTTATTTGTTCAGATCATCTTAACCACTGAGGAGCTAATATGCAACAACTGAACAAACAGTGACCACACAGACTTCATATTTAGCAGCACACACGACCTTCGATGAAAGAAATCATCCATCAGGCCCCAAATCAAAGGCGGGAATCATTACAATCCACATCTTCCCCACCGCCCTCCAGCGACAGATGCGAAGCAAAACCCGCCCTTGGAAAACTCTAAGAAATAGCACATAAATTGTTTCACCACAATGAGTGGAGAAAACACATTTCCTATAAAAACGCAGTTTCTTCTGATTCACTTTGACCCCAACTCTAAATCATGATATAAAGCAGGCAGCAGGAGCGACTGCCAGAATTTAAAAATTTGGTAACGTCAATGGCTTGGATGCAGACTTATCTAGGGAAATACTGATGTAGGGAAATTAGAATTTACTAATGATTTTGCTTCAAACCTACTGTTTAAAATGTGTTTGGAATGACAGGTTCCCAATTCTTGACTACTATATTTTGGCACAGGCAAAGAAAAGTGGCTGCCTTGACTCTGAAAAGTGCTGATTACACACTCTTATGGACAATTCACACACTGACAGCAGTTCAGAATGAAACAAAGTACTTTTATTAAAACAATTCATTCACACACACCTTTCATACTTAATACAGAAATAGAACGAAAAGGATTAGACTTACCTTAAATCTGTCAGCAGAGACTCTGTTCCTGCATTTCTAGAAGAAGAAGAAGAAGAAGAAGAAGAAGAAGAAGAAGTATTATTATTATTATTATTATTATTATTATTATTATTGTCAGGATAGAAGGTAGGGTCTCACCCACAAGGTGAAACTTCCTTTTATACCCCTAAGTTCTATGCCAGCTTTATGCCTAATACCACACTTGGTAACTATTATGTTTTAAGCTTCCGAATCAGTTATTATAAAGTGGTCTAGCTCTTTTTAAGCCCCTTACTCTAAATAGAATGGCCTCCCATCTACTAACATAATTGTTGATGTCTTTGTCAATTCCAGAGAAACTTGAAAAGTCCTCAGCTTCTCCCTAGGCATCCTGTCACTATACCCTGCAGTGGTAACATATCTAAAAAAGGTACATAAACCTCGACCTTTTCCCATAAGCGTCTCTTTTTTAAAAAGTCAGGCAGCACAATCCAATGTGGCCGCCTGTAACCCTCCAAAGTCAGAGGATTACGGGCATCGTATCAAGGATAAGAGGAGTGTGAAGGTGAAGGTTGCCTCCACGTTTCTCCCACGCTGAAAAAGACTTAGACAGTCAAATTCAGCTATCAAAGTCTTTTGCCCCTGTTTGCAAGGAGGACAGGCTGAAGTGCTGCCAGGATACATTGTATCCCGGTGGAGCCTCCCTCCCCACACCCACCCCCTCGAACGCCCACCCAGTGCCAGCTCTGAGGTCAGTCTTGCAACCTTGGAGCCGCAGCTGGTGCGGAAAGAACCACACCAGCTGCGAGGGTGGAGGGAGGGCGCTCCGAGGTCAGGAGCGCTCTGAGGTCAGAGCTGGGACTCCGAATTATGCTACGGCCATCTAGACACCATCTAGTGGCCATAGGATTGCACCCAAAATCACTCTACTACCAAGACAGAAACTTCCTGAAATTCACTCCGGCTCAAAATAAGGCCCACAGAACCAATCTTTTAACAGGCTTACTAATCTTTGGTTCTCTTAGCTATTCCATCCTATACATTTCTTATGTTATCTATGCTGCTCTTGTAGGTAAACAAAAAACCTTCTGGCAGGTTCATATAGCCATCTGCCTTAAATAAGTATTATTGGATGGGAGACCCCTCCTCTAGTTTCCTGCGTTGAGCAGGAGGTTGGACTCGATGGCCTTGTAGGCCCCTTCCAACTCTATGATCTATGAATCTATAAGCTCAGTTACTAAGCTTCTTACACTGAGATGAGACCCATTGAAATTAATGATTAACTTAAATGACGAGCAACATTGATTTCAGTGGGTCTTCTATAAGTATGACTAAATCTGGATACAGTCTATTGATTTTAGTCAGCACAGCTCAATGTTTCCCAAAAATGGTTGGATACATAAGAAGAGCCCTGCTGGATCAGGCTCAAGGTCCATATAGTCCAGCATCTTGCTTCCCACAGTGACAGGCCACCTGCTTCATGAAGGTTCATTAGCCAGGCAGGAAGGCAATAGCCCTCTCCTGCTGTTGCCACCCAGCAGCAAGCATTCAGTGTCATACTGCTTCTGAACTTGGAGATTCTTTTTAGTTATTGTGGCTACTACAGATGATACCAAAACTCAAAATTCATTGGTTGGCAGGTCAAATCTAGTTTGTTTGTAATTCCAGAACTATGAAACTATGAAACTTCAGTCCAACAAACTTTATTTTTATAATTCAAGCCAATATTGATTATGAGATCATTTATATTTTCCGTGCCTGCATGATCTGCATGATTGGCTGTCCAAACTCCACCTTTTTTCACATACTCCGATATTGGTTGCTGTAACCCTTTACTTTCCAACGGAAATTAAAATGTCCTATTCACAATGCACGTGTGCATGTAGAATGATTTTGCCAGGGATGTTGAAGAGTCCTTGGTCTCGAGTCACGAGTCGAGTCACGAGTCTTTGGACCCGAGTCTCGAGTCCGAGTCCAAGTCCTTGGTCCAAAATGGTGACTCACGAGTCACGAGTCACGAGTCACGAGTCACTCCCAAAGCTGACTCCACGAGTCCCTATTAAAATCAATGGGGTTTTTTTCCCAACAAAATAAGGCTATTTCAGATGTGTGGTTTAAATAAATTCTAGGCACAAGTGTCCCTTTTTATTTCAAAACTCTGCAACTGATTTTGGCAAGAACAGACCAGGCAGAAAAACCCAAAATAACCAGGCAGGCAGAGGAGGCAGGGAACTCCAAAGCAGGCAGGCAGAGGCCTTTGTCTTGGACAATTCAACTGTTGAACTGGTCAAGAAGAGACCAGGCAGACAGAGGAGGCTGGGAACCCCAGACAGGCAGGCAGAGGCAGCCAAACCCAAAATGTCTGAAAGGTTGCATTTTAGAAAAATGATTTTAAAAAATAAACTTGCTGTGCTTCCTAAAACTTATCCATGTTGCATTTGAGGAACATGATTTTTTCTAAATGTTTGGCCCCCATTCTGGAACGGTGAGATCTCATCACAATTCCACCCTCACTGAGCACCCGCTCCACTGGTGATGAACTTGCTGGAACCAGAAACACACTCAGAGCAGCCACACAGAGTAATCTCACGTCCTTCTTCTGCCTCTCCCAAGTACGCAACACATCAATCAAAATAAATCTTGACACACTGTTGGGGCTGCACTCCTGGTAGCCGTCCATAGTGGCCGAGCAGCGGCACACCTCGCTTCCATGCGCTCTTCGCCGGCAATCACGCTCCTCTCCACTCCTTCTGGCACAGCCCAGGGATGTTGAAGAGTCCTTGGTCTCGAGTCCCGAGTTGAGTCTCGAGTCCCATTAAAAATATTGGGACTCGAGTCCGAGTCGAGTCAGAGGGGGGACTCAGTCCGACTCACATGTCGAGTCCTCGAGTCCGAGTCCCCATCCCTGGATTTTGCATGCAGAAGGTCCCTGGTTTAATCCCCAGCATCTCCAGATAGGTTGGAAAAACTCCTGCCTGAAACCCTGGAGAGCTGCTTCTGCCAGTCAGTGCTGACAATACTGGGTTAGATGGACCAATTGTCTAACTCATATAAGGTGACTTCCCCTGTTCCTGTGTTCCACTGATTAATAATAATAATAATAATAATAATAATAATAATAATAATAATTTATATTGCACTCTGCACCAGAGTGCAGTACAATATACAAAATAACTCAAACAATCATCATTACAATTTAACTAAAACTACATTAAAATACTTAAAATGGGCTACAATCCAAGTACATTTAAATGAACAACAACAAATAATTAAAACCATCAAGCAATAAAACTAAAATCACAGCAATTACCCAGTTCACACTAACACCTATGTCTCCAAGTTGAACAGATAGGTTTTCAGGTCACGCTTGAATTTACTCAACTCCGATTCCATCCGAAGGTGTAAAGGGAGAGAGTTCCACAATCATGGAGCCAGATAAGAAAATGCCCCGAGCCTAGAATTTGCCACCTTCGTCCAAGGCACTTCCAAAAACCCTGAGTCTGCAGATCGGGTTCTCCTAAGAGGTGTGGGCCATATGACCAACTCAGCCAAATAATTGGGAAGGGAAGAGCGTAGTGCCTTAAATGTCAAGAGAAGAAGTTTGAAAGAAGTCCTTGCCCTGACCGGCAACCAGTGCAATGCTGTACAGTGATGAGAAACATGGGAATAATGAGGCAGGTTAAAGTCAATTGTGACTTAAATATGGAAGCCTTATTTCTTGATCCTAGGAACAGCTGCTCACGCTGTTCAAAAGACTGACCATAACAAAAATTGCATAAAAGTTGCATGCATGAGGAGAAATACAGACAAAAACACCGACAAATTTTCACGCGAACATTTTTTAAAAAATTCTGAGCATTCAGGATGAGCCCGACTTAAGATTGTAAAAATTCTCAGAACAAACTGAACTTAAGACTGGAAAAATGAGAAAGTGAAAGAAACTAAACTTGATAGCATTGTCTATCCCTCCAAACTCTTTGGTATGGTAGTTGAACCTCTATATGTGCATGTGTCAGATCCATCTATCTTCAGCATACTTTTCAAAAATCCATTGATCAATATATTTTTTCCTGAGATTAGATCACAGTCATGGAGACTGCCAGCTCTGGTAGCTGATGATTTTCGAATCTGGTCTGCAGTCAGCTTTGTTCAAAAGGCACCTGCCACACCTAGCCACTTCGTGTTTTACCTTTGGCTTCTGTTTCCCATGGATACTTCTTTCAAAGGTAGTTCCCTCTGGAGAGATAACATTCCAAGTCACTATTTTAATCCACTTAGCGAGGAGGAACTGGGGGTCAAGGAATTGATACTAAAGAGTCAAATTGTGCCCCTTGAGGCATTTAAACTTTGAAAATAAATATCCAGGGAAACAAGCACTAGCTTTACGCACTTCGAAATCAAATGGCTAAGAGAATGTTGTTCTTCCTCTTTAGTTGCAGTTATTGAATTCAACGACGTAAAATAACACCGATAGTCTGGACAGGATATTGAAGACATTTTCCAGTGTATGACACACCATAATATCATGCACTAGGCAGGACCAACATTGAATAACACTTTTCCAAGAATAATGAAAAAATGACTGAGCATAGCTCCATTTCTTTTTGGAAACTTTGTACAAAGAAGATTATATGATAAATGAGGTAGAAGGTCTATATTATGACATGTTTTGTGGTTGTGCCCTAAGGCTCAAACATATTGGCCTCAGATACAATGGTAACCCCATAATTCTGCTCAATCACTTATTACAGGGGTGCAGAACCTCAGGCTGGGGGGCCAAATCTGACCCTCCAGGGGTTCCAGTCTGGCCCTCTGGGGGTCATCAGAAGGTCATGCCCCCTTCCCCTAGCCCCACCCCTTCCTCTCCAAAACTCATTTCGTGGTTTCCTGGCTTTTGTGCAGGATCCCCCCCGCCCAATTCTAAAAGGTTGACATGCTTCTCCAAAGGCTTGGCTAAAGTAAGAGCTTTAACCTAAAATATGCTGGGAGTTTTGGCCGCACCACCTTTTACCTTTGGCCCCATCATCTTTGCCTTCAGCCCCGCCCACCTCTGAAATGCCGCCCCCGAGAGGTTCTCTGAAATGGCAACTGGTCCTTGAGCTGAAAGAGGTTCTCCATTCCTAACTTGGGAGATAATAGATATAAGACAACCAGGCTGATCATTGTGAATTCGTTTGTCTTCACAAAAATAATGCATGTTTGCCATTGGAAATCCCCTGATGCTCCTACTGTTTCAGCGTGGGTTATGAAAATACTTGAAACTGTGCATATGGATAAAAGATCAGAAATGGTTCAAAGAAGAATTAGCCCTAATTTTAGAAGCCCACTTTTACTGATGCAGGATATGGGCTAAAATAGGGCCACTCTTAATAAATACATAAAGGATCTGCCAGGGGTGGTTGTGCAGGAATCTATTCTAATTCCACAGGTGACTAGCATGGGTGACACCACCCTGGCCTTAGAGAGGTGTAGTTTGTGGCCACCCCTCCTGATGGCCACCCCTTTCTGGGTGAATGGGGAGGGCTCCATTTGCCAGCCTCTCCGAGGGCTCCAGAACTGTGACTGGTTGAGCTAAGTTAGCCCCAAAGCAGCATGCCTTTAGAATCACCAGTCACCATCAAAGTGCCTCAAGGTGCTCACCCACCCAATCCCTACCTGATTTTCTGAGCATAGCTGCCCTATACCAAATGTGATTGAATTAACCTAATGTAAATGGCCTCTTGAACAACAACAACAACAACAACCATCTCTTAAATGTCAGTGCTGAGTGGGCAAAAACCCTACCACACAGGCCAATTTGAGGGCAGGTAAAAAAATCTTACTTGGCCCTGAAGTGACTAGCAAAGCCTGCACTAATAAGGAGGGTGGGCAGGAGCCAGAACTGGAAGGAATTTGGGGGTCAGGTACCATGAGCTTATATAGCCCATGCATGCCTACCCCCTATACCAGTGTACCCAGCATGCAAGTTCGTGATGATGGTGCGCTGCCTGCCACCATCCCACCCACAACCTTCTTCCCATGCCAAGGAAAGCGCCAATGTGGGGAACACCTTTCTGAGCATGGAGGAGTTCCTTTTCTAATTCATTCACTAAAGGGTAACCCTAGCCACTCTGAAGGCAATTGGAGTTAAGGAGATTCTAGCTAGATTTCAGCCTAAACCTTTAAAAAAATTAATCACTGCTAATGAGGAAGGAGAAATTGCTAGTTATAAATATGTCAGTGCACATGGTGGCGATTACATAGTAAATGTATTTGATGTGAACATCTTTTCCTAATTAATGGGTATCTGTTTGCCTGTGGATAAAAAGGCTCTATCCATGGTAGCTGAGATGTGATTGGCGCTTCTAATAATCAGTCTACCATTATTTGCAATGCAAAGTGAAACATACAGAGCAGCCATAGCTTGTATAGCCATGGCTAAAGCACAGCTTGCCAAGCAACCTCATTGCACTATAAGGAATGGCCAGTGCATCTTTGCACAAAAACAGAAACCAGGGAGTGGGGGGGGGGTCTCTCCTCTTCTGCACTTTGAAGATCAACAATTGAACAGTTTAAGCTATAGCAGAAGCAGACAACAGTCATCACTCCAAGAGCACCAGACTCTGCTACCAGGGTGAGTTCGGAGTCAGGTTCTGGTGGATGCATAAGGACAAGAATTGTGCCCCTGTGTCTGTGCAGGGGTTGAAGCCCCTGGGCCCTACAAACCACAGCCTCACCATGGCTCATAGGAGTCCATTTTCTAATGAGTAAATTACCTAAGTTCAAAATGGAAACAAAAGATCACTGGAAAGAATGCTATGTTTCATTCTGTGCTGGAATATGTCATCTGAGTTATCTAGAATTTATTGATTTTTTACTTTGTGTATATTCATTTCATGAGGACTTAACAAATTGTAGCTTGAAAGCTCCATCACTCTCACCACAAGGTGGTTCTCTCACACCTTTTCTGGATTTAAGAAAGCATGGGCTCATCTGACAAGTGGCAGTCGAGGGCCAAACTATATACTACACAGGAGATCCTGAAAGACATCAAATAAATAAATAAATAAATAAGGTTTTAATTTGATTTTAATCCAGGTATCATGGCATCCAAATTTTATTAGAGCAGCATTTAATCATTTTTCACCCACCATTTTCCCAATATAAATCCCGCCCAAAGCTACTGTTAGCCCCATGGGGAAAATGCTTCCTCTACATGGCTATTGGCAGCTTAGAAGGGGCAATTTAGATCAGGAAAATGTTTGGAGTGTCCTGCAGCAATATTATAGTAAAAATAAATACGTCACAATATCCAGTCATGGATCTTCTACATAATGTGTAGTTTGGCCCTGTGACTTTAGGAATCATTGAAGAATAATTGGTTGGATAGTTCTACAGAGCAGGCAGTAGTTTATTAGGAAACTATGCTGATATACCAGACATCCGCATCACATTCAGAAACTCTTGCCAGTTCAAAACATCAGTGATCCATAACTATGGGATGTCTCCAAAGACCTGAGAAAGACATGTTGGCCAGCTGGAGCAGCCAAATGCTAGACTGAATTGTATTTAAATAGCTAGATAAGTAAGACTATCATTCAAATTTACAATGCCTTTCCTCACATCAAGGTACTGTAAAACCTATATTCACAGTTTAAAAAAGTTCTTCTAATACCCCAAAAATACCCGGGTAAGGCCCACCACATGTGTACTTGACCTTCTTGGATGATTAAATCAGTCAAGGTGGAACTGATGCCATGGCTAAGGTGGGTGGGTAGGTGGGTGATTAATGCCTCTTTGTAGGAGGGGGTTGTTCCTTCATGCTTAAAAGAAGCAGTAATAAGACCCTTATTAAAGAAAACTTCCCTTGACCCAGGGCATTTGTCTAACTAAATGTCAGTCTCAAATGTACCATTCTTAGCTAAGGTGATTGAGAAGGTGGTGGCATTGCAACTCCAAATGCATCTGAATAATATGGATTATCTGGACCCATTTTATTTTGGCTTTTGGCTGGGATTTGGGACTGAGACTGCTTTGGACACCTTGGTTGATGACCTACTCCTGGAACTGGAGGGGGGGGGGAGCATGTCCCTATTAGTTCTCCTGAACCACTTAGTGGCTTTCGATACCATCGACCATGGTATCCCTCTGGAGTCTGGTGCGGCTGGGCCTCAGGGGTGTTGTTTTGCAGTGGTTCTGGTATTTTATGTCAGGCCATGTCCAGAAGGTGGTGCTGGGGGATAACTGTTTGATTCCACTGCCATTGGCCTATGGTGTCCCACAGGGTTCTACATGAACCTGCTATGAGAGGTCGTTCAGAGCTTTGGAGTAAGGTGCCAACAATATGCTGATGATACCCAGTTCTACTGTTCTTTGTCACCTAACCCAGACAAGATGGAGGTGTTGTTGGTCGATAGAGAGCCTGACTTCAGGGATTGGGATCCAACCTGTTCTGGAAGGGGTTGCGCTCCTCTGAAGGATCAGATTCATAACTTGGGAGTGCTCCTTGATCCTACACTGTCCTTGGAACTTCAGGTGGCAGCAGTGGCAAGGAGTGCTTTTGCACAATTATGCTTGGCAACAGTTATCCATGGCTTGGTTACATGCAATGTGCTCTATATGGGGTTACCCCCTGAGGAGTGTCCAGTAGCTTCAGTTGGTGCAAAAATGTGCCAACTAGACTGCTGACCAATGCACAGTGCCAGGAACATATTGCACTGGTTCTTAGTTGCTTTCCAGAATCAATTCAAGGTGTTGGCTAACCTTTAAAGTCCTAAATGGCTTAGGACCTGACTACCTAAGGGACCACCTGTCTTGTTATATACCTATCCAGTTATTAAGATCTGCAGGAGAGACCCCCATGGAGCACCATTACACAGAGAGACCCGTTTAGCAGGCACACATGAAAGAGCCTTCTCCTGTGTCACTCCCAAACTGTGGAATGCACTCCCTCAAGAACTGTTATTGGCTCCCACTCTCTTGGCTTTTAGAAAAGGTGTGAAGACACATCTTTTCAATTTAGCCTTTTAAATTATGTAATTGTTTAATGTTCTAATGTTTTACTGCTTTTAATGTTCTTATTGTTTTAAGGTTTTATTGTTTTAAATTGTCGTGCACTAACTTGATGGCTTTTAGCAAACAAAGTGTAATCATTGTTATTGTTATTGTTATTATTAATTAATTATTCCCTTAAAAAAACACCTCTTTTTCTCTGTGTTGCTTGTGAAAATGCTTTTTACGCTGGTGTGATCCGTCATAAGATGTCAGGGTTGTTATGTGTTCTGCTTTCCCTCATGGTAGGATTGTCAACAGACATGGGGTGGGACGGGGTGGGACAGGGGGGAGGAACTGGCCAGGTTTGTTTTTGTTTTCCTTCTGGGCCAGATGTCCAGATATTAAAGATGCTGAAGGATTCCCCCCCCAAATCTGCATTTCAAAGTGAATTGGCCTGATTTGCATCTCCTGGACTAACTGTGGATTGGAACACAATTATTCTTCAAATTTCCCACTTCCCTGAATTTTGTGATGCAGTTCATGACTCAAAAACTGTACCAAAGTGCATATAAACTGAGGATAGCATATTTAGGATAAAATATGTTTAGATATGCATACTTTGACAGATAGTACATTTAGAAATGTACTATCCCTCATGTATACACCGAGAGTCAGTGTGGTATAGTGGTGAGAGTGTAGGGCTGGGACTCGGGAGATCCAGGTTCTAGTCCCCGCTCCGCCATGAAATTCACTGGGTGACTTTGGGCCAGTCACTGACTCTCAGCCTAACCTATCTCACAGGGTTGTTGTGAGGAGAAAATGGAGAGGAGGATTATGTAACCCGCCTTGGGTTCCTTGCAGGAAAAAAGGTGGTGTATAAATATAAATATAATAAATAAATAAATAAATAAATAAATAAATAATTTCCAGAACTGTTTCAGGGAATGTTGATGGCCTAGGTGAGGTACCCCACCCCATCCACTGAACAACTACATACCACAATAATACCCCCAAAATGAGTGAGGAATGCTCCATGCCCCTGGTGGCATCATTAAGAACCCCACTCCTATATGCATAGACCTCCCTCTTGGGTACCGTTTTTTCAACTCACACTTCAGTCTGACTTGCAGAGCAATCCTATGCACATGTACTCGGAATGAAGTCGAAACTAAAGTTCAGTGGAATTTACTCCCCACGAAAGTGTACATAGGAATCCTATGTACACTTTCATGGGGAGTAAATTCCACATAGGATTGCAGCTGTAGTGTTGGGAACTGCCATAAAGAAATAAAAGAGAATGGTTGGGCCTTAATGTTCACACACTGTTATTTATTCCACCCCTGCAGCAACTTAACCCCCAGCCAAGACTCACCGTGACCTCAATGAACTTGTGAATGTGCAGATGAGCATTTGTGCACATTGAGGAGTTCTGGAGAATATTGTGAAGGAGGGAGGGGCAATTAACCAGGGAGCAAAACTTGTCCGACCTTGCATGATTTCATCTATTAATCAGTTCAATTAATGTAGAAGCCCTAGTCTAAACCTTGGCCCCTGCATCACCATCTCTCAGTACTAACTCCTTACAACAATCCTGTAAGGTAGGCTGAGCTGAGGAAGATGAGAGGTAGAGGAGGGCCATTCCACCAGCCCTGCTGGAAGGCCTCCCTCATGAAGGCTTCTCCTCCTTCAACTGTCACCACCAGCAGCCATTCCAGCAGGCTGTGCAGAGGGAGATCAGAGGGCGCACAGGGCCATTCCACCAGCCCTGTTAAAAGAATAATTTCTCCCTCATCCCTCTCTGTTCCTTTTTCCTTGTGTGTCACGTCTTTTTAGATTGTAAGCCTATAGGCAGGGACAGTCTATTTTAATTGATCGTATTTAAGCAGCTCTTGGAGTCTTTTTGGCTGAGGAGCAGCATAAAAATACTTCAAATAAAAAAAATAAAATTATCTCCATAAAATACATTGGAAAGGGGGTCTGATAGATTAGCAGCTTGCTAAAGGTCACCTAGTGAGTTCATGGCTTAACTGCTCCATTACCTGACACCACTTATGTGCAAGTTGTGGGGTGGTTAAGCCAAGCAGTTCACACATTTGAGGGAGGGGGGATTAAAGGAGGGAGTCATTTCCCTCCAGACGGTGAGGGAAGGAGGAGGAAGCAGGAAGCACTCATCACCATGGCAAAGCCAGAGTAGAGCTGAGATTGTACTGGAGGCTTTGAGCTTGACTCAGCTGAGGTAAAGCTTCTGTGAGGAGAGCACTTGCTTAGTGAAACTTATGAAGAGCTCCAGGCAGGTGCTGAGTTGGCTAGACATGAAGGCAGTGTGCACAGCTGACAATATGGATCCCTGGATAGGCTATCAATGTCTCTTCCATCGGTGGCTTCTTCCTCCTCCTTGGCACTGAGGGGTCCCCACAGTCAGCAGTGTCCCATGGCACCTATCTGGTATGACTCCATCAGGCCTCACTGCCTCTTCAGCAGTGTCTCCCTCAGGGACTGGGCCAAGAACGGATATGGCATGCTAAAAAGTTCCTCTTCCTGGCCCTCCTGCTCTAACTCTGGCTGGCCTGTCCATCCGTCCGCCCCCCACCGAGAGGTGCTGTAGTTGAGGCCTGTGCCATGCCAAGCCTTGTGTCAGGGGAACACTGAGCACCAGGGCGCATGCTTTCTTGCCAAGAAGACTCAGCACAGGTGACTTAGAGGCAGGGCAGGAGAGCAGCACTCAAAGTCCAGCTAGTCAGCATCCTCTTTCCCACAGAGGCCACTGGCCAGCCTCCAGGAAGTCCACAAGCAGAACATGGAGGCGACACAGCCCTCGGATCACCCGATGTTTGACATTAGCTGAGATGGCAACAGCAGCACTACACCTGCAGTTGGCAATGGGGGCAACCATCTCCCTCGCTTACTCCTAGCAGCATCCCTGGGAATTTTGTGAGAAAATGCATGCTGAAATACGTATTTAAATGCACATTTGCATGCAGAGTTGTTGTTTTTTTAAATCACAGATTAATGAGGAAACAGCATGGAATGGACTTATGAATGAACACATGCAAAACTGGTACAGACCAGAAATAGACTGAGCTATGTATCCCTACCAGATACACACCTTAGGTCAACTGACCAGGCTTTTGTGCTGGGCTCCTTTCAGGAACTTGTCTCAAACTACTGGGCTCCATCCTCAGACATTCCAAAAATTGCTGGGCTCCACCCCTGGACTAATAACACAAATTCTAGATTCTGCATTTTCTCCACTCCCATACCTGCTCTTGACTCAACACATCAAAGACCCTGTCCTTTGGTACCAGAATTTTGGTTTCAAGGTTGGAGTTCTATTCATGTTGACTAAAGTGACACAATCTCATAATGAAAGTAAGTTTTCCCTATCCTGTATTCATAACCAACCTATTGATTTCCAGACCTGCATTGGATATTAAGCTTCCTAGCCTCCTCTTATTTGGTACTGCTCCACATTACTTGGTGGTAGCTTGGTTACTCAACCCAAAGACTCCCTAAACACACTGATGTCTCCCCAAAAAGAGAGATTAAACCAACACCTTTGAAGATTTAAGAATATGATGGGCATCATCAATTTGTGGAGATTAGCATTCTGACAATTGGATAGAAATCAGATACTGATGATACATTTGGGAAACTACACCTTGCTAATATCTTTCCACTGTCAGCATTTTATACATTTATCTTTTGGGCTATGATCATCTGTCCTTCTTTCTTTGTCAAGTCCTTGAGTGGTTTCCATTTGTATTTGATATTATCTCTTGTTTTCTTTCTTCTCAGTCTTCTAAAAGGGAAGTGTAGCGAGATGGAATCACCATCAATTTCATTGCCCCCAGACTGACCTCATTATTGATAAATTACTTCACTAGTTGGCAGGTGGAATTCCCGCTAGAAGATAAATACTCAGCTTGTCATTTGAGAGTGATGCTACAGTCAGCAACGTCTGAATGAAATAGACACACAGCTCAATTTTACATAGATCTAAACTACTCTTGATGTTAGTCTCCTGCTTTCTGTAATCTACTGTATTAGAATATACTCTAGTCCAGTTCAGGACTGCACAACTGAAATCACTCTGAGGGCCACTTAAACAGTTTTTATTAACTGCAGGAGTCCCAACATTGCTACATTAAGTGCAGAACAGCAGTTTTCTTACAATTTTAACTTGGTGTTCTGTTTTTAATCCATTTTCTGCCATAAAGAGTTTTTCTCTTTATACCCCATAGCAGCCTTCCCCAACCTGGTGCCCTCCAGATGTGTTGACTGCAACCCTCATAATTCCCAGCCAGCAGCATGCCCATTGGCTGGCCAGGAATTACAGGAGTTACACTCCAACACAATTGGAGGGCACCAGTTAGTGGAAGGTGGCCCCATAGCATCCTCTCTTCACCACCATAGATCTCTCTGAACCACTTTCAGTTTCCCAGTGTTTCTTTTTTCAGACTGTGTGGGGGGGGGCCCTCTTTTCTCCACACCTTTTTTCCACACAAATCCCTTGCCCTTATCTCCAGCCCTCTTCTATGAGTTTGGCAGCAACAGCACACAAGGCTTTCACTCTCCAAGCACTTAAGACATTGACTGGGTTCACATAGGTTACAGGACAATAACTCATGGTGGGTTGTGAGCAGTGGTGTTCACGAACCTGTGGGGGGGCTCACCTCTCCGTGGCAGCGGCGAGCCACCGCCAGGACCAGGTAAGCCTGCGCAAGCCTCGCGCGAGTGTTAGTGGGCCCAATTTCGGCCCACTACACTCGCGCGAGCGATCAGTTACATCACTAGGCCTTGTGAGCCATGTTTATTTCAGAGTGGCTTGTTGTGTTGCCTGAACCCAGCCACATGGTTTGTTAACCACACACAAGCCACTCTGGCTGGGTTCGGACAACACAAGCCACACTGAAACAAGCATGGCTCTCAACCCACCAAGGCTTATCGTGTTGTGCGAACCCAGTCATTGATACTGCATTCCTAAGCACAGCTCTTATTAAGGTGTAAGAAGGGATGGGAGAGAAATTTGTTTGGTTCACACATTTTAATGCAAACATACTTAATTTTGCACTTTTGAATGAATACTTGAACTGAAATTCAGTTACTATCCAAAATTTGCAATTCTCTGAATTTTGCAATAAAGTTCTTCAATTTAAAAAAATGCATACATTAGGGAGAAGTGCAGACAAAAATGTGTAATTTGTGAAAATGATGTTAAAATGCATTATATTATGGAAATTGCTTACAAAAATTTCTATATTAGGCAAAATTGAGTGCAAAAATGAATGTATTCAGAGAAATGAGCACAAAGATGCATAGGAATTTTCATGTGATTGGAAAAAAAACAACTCAAAAGTTCAGGATGAACTGAACTCAAGGTTGGAAAAATGAGAAACAAAGAGAAACTGATTCATCCATTCCAATAAGTAAGTCCCACTGAACTCACTGAGACATACTTCTTCTGATTAAACATGCTTAGAATCATACTATGACTATGAGGCTTTTTTTTAATTACAGGGGACATACAGAAGCTGTCTGTCTGCAAAAGATACCAACTCCAGAATGTTTCTCTAAACCCAGGGAGAAGAAGGACAATGCAGCTGCAGTGATGCAGGCCTTCTCCTTTCCCCAGCAAAACTTTTGATGGGTAGACTTTTGGTGCTTGCACAAAAACAGTGAGAAAAGGCCACAAACAATGGGTATTTGAGATCCAGTGTAGTGGTTAATAGAGTGTCAACTGGAGACCTAGTTTCAGGTCCCCACTTGGCCATGAAGGTTGCTGGGTGACTTTGGGTCAGTCACTGACTCTCAGCCTATCTTACCTCACAGGGTTGTTGTGAGGATAAAAATGGAGAGGAGGAGAAGAACATATATAAATGTAACAAGTAAATGAAATAAATAAAATATTTGAAATGACCAGGGAGGCACAAATAGTCAGGGAGGGGCTGAAATTAGCCAGTGGGTCTTACGTTGTGCAGACCTGCTCCAGTTCGTCCAGCATTCTAACTTGAAAGGATAATAATTAGCTAACGAAACCATTTTATCCAGAACATGCTTTGAATGACTTGAATCATCTAGCAAATGACCTCTAACATGAGGGAAGGGGCTACATGTATCAGTTGTCAGCGGAAAATGGCATAAGGGTAATATATGCTGACCCAGCAGTGGAATGAGGGTAGTCATTACCATAAATAACTATGAAGGAGACATTTGTACAACACCATATCATGAACAAAATGTTGACTTAGTTTTATCTGGGAAGCTGGTACAAAGAATAACTTTCTGGCTGAATAGTAGCTAGAATAGAAAACGTCAGGTTTCTGTGCATCTGCCTTTTTAAAGCTGCTTTAGGGGGAAAGTCATCACACTAAGGCCCACTTGGTGAGTTTAGCTGTGAGTAAAGCACTTATCTGAATAAGTATCCCACACCATTCCTGTCTCATTTAAAGCTGCTTGCCATGTTTGCCTGGCCAAACGCTTGCCACATTAGTATGGCAGTGGTATGCCTCCACCCTGGCCAAGGTATTATTTGAGTACCAATGCTGTGTGTGTATGGGCCGGCCAGCACTCATGATAAAAGCATTTAAAAGAGAGCCACATACAACAAATATATAATTTTTTACACATTTACAGTAAATATTTACAGTAATTTGGCTGTGGCTTAGGTACATTTAAATCAGACCCAGGTCAGAGGTATTAGAGAGATTGTAGAATTTTGGGAAACTATTGAAACAGATGCCATGAAGCTCAGGTTATGTCCATTTTGGCAATAATCTGTTAAAATCCTTAACCTTTTGTTTCTGTTGCATGCCCAGTTCATATATTACCACAGCAGCATAGAGGACACCAGTGGCACCAGGCATCCCCTGGTGTTGATGGGGCTGATGGCAGATCACCCGAGGCAGATCCAAGGGTTTGCTAGAGGAGTCACCAGAGGTGGAGCCAACTACATCTGCCCCCTGCTCTTCTGCAAAAACTCTAAGGACACTTAAGCTATGCATTACAAGTGTTTAGCATGTAAGTAAACTGAAGAATAGTCTCCTACGTTGGTTCGGAAAGGTTATGTGCTGTCACACTTGGTTCTGTGCTGACCCACAAATTGGTCCAATGCTCTAGGAAACTCAAATGGAAGGTTTCCAGTCCTTGCTCTGTGGTTTCATAGCTGTATTCCCAAGCAAATTGCAATATTAAGACAGTATTTTAGCAGGATCAATTAAAAGTGTGCAGGACACAGAATAATTCAGTTCTATCCAACATCTTGGATCTCCACATTTTTCCACTCCTACCATTAGGCGTTCTGTTATTATACTCTCCCCACATGAAATCAGCCAATTCCCTTTGTTCTATTAAATCTCCAAAGAAACCACAAAAAAGTATTCTGACTCTGAGACCTACTCAGAACTGAATGTTACTCACTTTCAAAGAGCTGGGCATAACAGTGAGTACTGAGAACTTAAAAATCTGTGCTGTTGGAAATCTTGACTTGACTTGAAATGCATATTGCTTCATTGCATGTAAACAGTCAAATCAAAAAAGAGTAAATGGGATTCACTTGAGCAGTGGGTGTACATAACAGGGGACTACAGGGGCAAAAATCTGGATAAATCATCCTCTATAAACCACTGGCCTCTATAAACTAGCCATTCTACAGAAAGCTCTCAATGCAGACTCCTTGAACCTAAAAAGGTATTGAATATTATTCTACTCAAAGCACTGAATGGGAGCTTAGCCTCAAAATTTATAACAGGGCATAAAATAGCTATAAGGCGGCAATGCATTCCAGACCCAGCCAACACCCATCCCCATAGCAGCCTGAGAGACACAGAACAGAAAATAGCATTGTGGAGCCAACAGAGGTGCCCGCCAAACAGCCAATAAAAGACAGATGCGACTACTGGAAAAATAAATTGCTGAGGTGGGCTTGTGACAGAAGGAGCAATTAAAACCTTTCCTCTTTTAATCAAAGAATGTTTTGCCAGGGAGAAAGGAAACCAGCACTTCAAGCTCCACAGAGCAGACCTTGGAGCAGTCAGCACAAAAGATCAACATTCTCTGCGAACTCTGCACTGTAGCCCTGCCTTCATCCTCTCTTCTGTGTAAAGTGATTTGCTGGACTTTAAGCTTGTCACAAATGTATGTCCTTGCCAACAAGTTGCTCCTAGACTTCAGACATTCCCAAGGTTCCTTTCTCCAGTAATTACCCAGCAGTGGAGTGAGCTGCAGCAAGCACCATAAGTTATAGCTAATCACTCTTAAGTGCTGGAAGCAGAGCTGTATTTTTTTTGGTGTGTGCAAAGAACAGCAATCATACATGGTAAGCAGATGGCTGCCTCGTGTTTTGTGTTAGAGCACTTTGCGCAGCCTGTTATACAGTGATGGATTTATGATTGTGGATGGCTACATTGACACAATCTGATTTTGATGGAGAAAGAGATCTATGACAGGGGAAGAAAGAAGGGGAGATATGCAAGTCACTGAAGCCCACCACAATTTTGAGCAACAGGGCTTTCTTCCAAGAAGGCAAAACAAGTCCTCCAGCCACCAGATGATAAATTACATTTGATGTCTCCTGATTATCTATCTACGTTGCTTTCCAAATCAAGTTCTGGCTTTGGTGATATAATGAAGAAGTGAAACCTGCAACAAAATGTTGCATTATATCCTCACCTGACCAACTGACACCCAACATTCCATGGCTACCAGATGCCTACAGCTTGTGCATGAGATTCCCCCCTGCTGCAAGCAATTTACACAAGTAAGTGAGTACATAGTGCACTTACAGCTTTCCCTAGCCAACCAGCCAGTCCTCATTTCTTCTAGCAGGCTGTGCTCTCATTTCCTTATTAATGGGCTATGGAGGATGCTCAGAACATTCGGAGCAATTGCATATGCTCAGAATGTTGCTGAAGCCAGTCAGCAATTTGGCAACAGGCAGTGAGAGAGGGCATCTTCCCAGACTGCTCTGCCTCACTCCCATATATAGGCATAATTGGCCCCCAGAATTATTAAGGACAGCAGCAGGTTTTTTTTACCTTGGGAAATGGGTGGCCATGAAGGTATTCATAGTCCAACCATCTGTGGGTATTAAAACAAAATACCCCATGCCTTCACACAAAACTAGAGGAGAGAAGCAGCACTGCAGCAGCCTGTAGTTGTCACACTCAAAATAGGTACATTGCTTTGTTTTCTGGGGTGCCCTGACTATTTTTTGATGCTTTTAATCTTTGAACAGAATATTCATTTTTAATCAGGTGGCCTGGATGAGTGGGGGGGCAGTTGTGGGGGATGTGTCACCACTGATGGTTACTGACCATGCTTAGTCTTCCTTCAGTTTTAGGGTTAGGGGTTCCCTCCTTAGGTTTGCTTTATAAAACTGTAGCTCTGCAAACCTTGGGGTTCCCTGAACCATACTGATACACCCCTCATGGTTTTCAGTAGCCCGGCTTTGGCTTCCTTTCTACTGGCACTCACCATCTGAATTCACTACTAGAAGGAATGATACTAATCATTATGCTTTAACAAGTCTTATAGTTTTCAAATTATCTATTTCAGATTCAAATAGTACTGCAGTTGGAGAAATACCGGTACCTTACTTCTCACTTTTCAATTGTTACAATCCTCTCCCATGCGCGTGCATGTGTTTGTGTATACACACACACACACAGATATATAGATAGATATAGATATTCCATTTTGCTCCTTTGTTTCTGGAAGGTCTTAGTAACTTGATTCTTTTAAGCACAGTGCTTAATATCTGTAACCTAATTAATACAGTGTCTGTTCCAACTGCCCGCTTCATTCTGCTGAAAGGCACCAGCTGTGACTAGGTAAATATCAGCTTGGGCTTGCAAACTCCTTTTCTTCTTGTCTGGAACATCTGGAGCTGAAGAAGGGTCTGTAATACAGGAAAGCTTTTACAAGTGGCAGCACAATACATGATGGGAGAAAGTAGGCAGGGAACTGACTTTTTTCTTTTTTTACTTATTTCCTTTCCTTTCTGAGAATTGCATGAGAGGATCATGCCCAAAGAGAGCTAAATACAAAACAAGGTCTGCCTTTTCTTGCAGTTCATCCAACCAAATGTAACAGCAGATATAACTAAAAAATAAAACATTGGAATGTACAGTATGTCTGTCCCACAGGTCCCAAGATGCGAGTCATTTCAGTTTATTTTGATGGGAACTTGAACAGATGTCCCTGATATATTGTGTCTTTTGTCCACATTCAGCTTCAAAAATCTTAATACGGAAGAAACGTCTTTTCAGATGGCAGACATTCAGTTGTTTAGGCCATGAAAGAATTATGGTCTTACAGATATATAAGATAGGTGTGTAGTGTGTGTGAAGAAATACTGCATTTTCACCTGTTTGTTTTGTAATGTTTAAATACTTTGTGTGACTTTTCTGAGGCTATAATATAACTGAGTTTTCTTACTGTGTCTGAAGCCTTGAACAGTTGTGGTTGCCTTGGTTATGGTGGCTAATGTAGGGAGACTTTGGGCTGTCTGACTTTGGGGGAGAAGGTACCTTTGTTTTGATTGGTCAGGTGGTCAACAAAGATGATTGTCAGTTAGAAATTCCATAAGCAACATGATCAGCAAGCAAATTTTAAAATGTCAGACTGAAGTCTGTTAGGTACTGTTAGGGACCAGTTAGAGAATGGGTGACAGGGCATTCTATTTACTGGCTGTTAGCTGAAGAGAGCAGTGAAAGGAGAAAGCCTGTCTGAGAGAACTCTTCTGGAGAGAGAGAGACCAGGAATCTGGAGCTGGTGGCTGTGGATAACAGGAAGCTTGGCTTTAAGGTTGTAGAGATACTTCAGGCAGTCAGGAGAGCCCCACACCAGGGGGATTCAGTCAGAGGTCTGACAAGAAAAAGCTGCAACAAGCGATCCCTGATACAGCATCATCATCCCAGAAGCCAGAGGGAAGAAGAGGGGCTGATGGCAGAGGAAGACTGCTGAACAGCATCTGTTCCTGGTTGGTAGGGATTGATTGGGGTGAAGCTTAGGGGAGTTATTGAGCACTTATTAGCAGGGAAGATTTCTTAGGTACGATAACCAAGGATATTTAATTTAAGTACTGTTAAGCATTCCCATTGTATAATTTGAATAACACTCTGTCTCCTTGTGTATATACATCCCTTAATAAACCTTAGTTTTGTTCATCTTGTCTCTAGTGGTGGTCAATCCTATGCCCATGTCTTAGTTTCCAGGCTACTGAGGTATATAAGATACAAATGGTTTATTTTGTTGACAGCGGTTTTATGATTAAGGGTTTTATACTTGAGATGACCTTGTGGCATGGAGTTTCACAGACCCAAGTCTCAAAGTATTTCAAAAGGGAACAGTGGAGAAAAGTACATAGTTCCACCACAGTATGCAATTCCTAAGAAGCAATACAAAGAATAAACAAATCCTAGCCTTCAAGGCAAGAACTGGCATGGTGCAGGGGCTAAAGTTAGATACATGACAAGGTCTGAATGTAGGGAATCCAAGCTCAAATCCCTGTTCAGTTCATTCAGTGGTCTTGGGCAACACTTACAAGGTTGCTGTTGGGATGTGATCAGAATTATGTTCCCCTAAACTCCTTCAGAAAAGGATGGGATAGAAAACGTTCTTGTAGGTGCAGATAAACCTATCTTTTTGTTAGTTACACATCTGAACTAACATTATATTATCAAATAATTAACTGAACTTTGAAAGTTTACTTTTAAACAGGGCTGCTACAGCAGTCCAAGGTGAAGTTTATGCTTGATAGTGCAAATTTCTGAAACTGCCATCCAATTACAATTAGTCAGATCAAGGGACAAAAATTCCTATGGCCTAATGCCATCCCTATCGCTTCTCGGCCTTTTGGCTAAGATCAAGTGTAGTATCTATGGCCTAATGCCATCCTATGGCATCTCTAGTTATACAACTGTGCAACAGATCATAATAAATTTTGATTGACTTAGAATGGAGCAAAGGTTCATCTACAATGCATAAATTGCCCGACCACAGAATGCTGTGGATATGTCAAATCGAAGTAAACATCGGTTTGGTGCAAATATTATATGCAAATCATTTAAGGTCTCTCTCTTTTTCTGTACAGTAATACCTTGGATTGCAAGTAACTTGGTTTGAGAGTGTTTTGCAAGACAAGCAAATTTTTAAATATTTATTTATTTATTTTTTACTTGATATACAAGCGACGTCTTGCAATACAAGTACTGTAGTACGGCTTAAATTAAAAATCTCTGTACAAATTTTTTTGGGGGGATTTCATTTTTATATAAGAGTGTTTTGGATTACAAACACGTTTCTGGAACGAATTATGCTCTCAATCCAAGGCATGACTGTACTTGCATTTTTAAAAAGAATGTGTAAGGAAAGGGCTGAAGAATGGCCAAGGTTTTTGTAATATTGGAAAGAAGCAAGTATGAGAAGCTTGAACTCAAAGTTCCAGAACCTTTGCAAGGCATGAGTCCCATTAGACATTTCTTAAATTACAAATATGTATCTTTGGCTGATTTCCAACCATACTTTTTATGATGCAAAATACAGAAATATAACATTGGGCACAGGCCTGGCAGGCACAAGAGTGCAGGTTGATACATTCTGTGACACAAATATGCAACCTGCACAAAGTGGAGAGGGTTCAGAGGAGGGCAACTAGGATGATAAAGGGACTGGAAACAAGGCCAGGGCCGGCGCTACCGCTAGGCAGACCCAGGCGGCTGCCTAGGGCGCGTGGCGGAAGAGGGCGCAGAGTTTCTGCGCCCCTTCCTCGCCTCCGGCGTGCTCCTGCCCTGCCTGCCGCCTCCGCCGCGTCTCCCCGCCCGCTTGCCGGCCGCTGCCGCCGCTGCTGCCACTGCACCTCCCCCCCGCGCCCGCGCGCCCGCCCACCAACCACCTACCTTCCTGTCGTAAAGCGCGGGGGTCCCATCGCGTCAGAGGAGGAGGAGGCGGCAGCAGCAGCAGCAGCCAGCAGCCAGCAGCCAGCAGCGGGGGCGGGGGGAAGGTAGGTGGTGGTGGTGGCGGCGGCGGCGGCGCAGGGGGGGGTTGCAGAGCAGGGCTGCTTTGCTCCGGAGCCCCCCCCCACGGCACGAGGGGGGGCGCTAAATATAATTTGGCCTAGGGCGCCAAACAGCCCTGCACCGTTCCTGAACAAGGCCCTATGAGGAGAGACTGAAAGAACTGGGCATGTTTAGCCTTCAGAAGAGGAGACTGAGGGGAGATATGATAGCATAGCACTCTTCCAGTACTTAAAGGGTTGTCACACAGAGGAGGGCCAGAATCTCTTCTCAATCATCCCAGTTTACAGGACACGGAATAATGGGCTCAAGTTACAGGAACCCAGATTCCACCTGAACATCAGGAAAAATTTCCTGACTGTTAGAGCAATAAGACAATGGAACCAACTACCTAGGGAGGTGGTGGGCTCTCCCAATCTGGAGGCATTCAAGGTGCAGCTGGACAGCTGTCAGGGACGCTTTGACCTGGATTCCTGCATTGAGCAGGGGGTTGGACTCGATGGCCTGGTAGGCCCCTTCCAACTCTACTTTTCTATGATTCTATGAACCAAGCCTCATTGAAAAGAGCTGTGAAATTTAAGAAAGTAAGCAGAAATTTCTGGGTACTACTTCTGGATGAGATTTGAAGCAACTTTATTTATTTATTTATTTATTTGATTTTTATACAGCCAATCTAATAGATCAGTGTTCTCCAACCTTGGTAGCTGGCTGGGGCATGCTGGGAGTTGTAGGCCAAAAACATCTGGGGACCCAAGGTTGGAGAACACTGTAATAGATCAAGGTGCTGAATGACTCGATGTCCTAATGAATTTTAGCACAAGCATTTATTTCAGCCATAGCCATTAACACACTCATCAAATGGTTCTCAGTGAGACAGTCAATTGCATTTTTCTTGCCTCTGGATTAGCAGATTGCTATTTGTTCAAATTGCAATAAACCAATTAACAAAAACACTCTCCCTCTTTCTTTCTCTCTATTCAGTCTCTGAGATAAATTTTAAAAGGCTATTGCACATCAGTCTATGCATCCACATGGATATCATTGGACATGTTCTTGGCTTCTTGTTGTCCAATATTTGAACATCCACTCAGCTCATCGGTATTTCATGTGTTAATTGCCTGTCTGTAGAGTAGTTTAATCAACTGAATCATCAAAAGGTCTTCTTTTCTTTGCTGATTCACCTGTCAGTAAACAGATTAAAAACAACAACAAAAACCAAAAACAAAAGCTGTAGATCTCTTGATAGAATTCTGAAGCAAAGAGAAGGCAACCTACATTAGCTGTGTTTCTAAACCAGCTTGCTCTATTACAATTGACCTTCTTTTCCTGATTACCACACAAATCATAGCCCCGCTTTTTACTCCCTCTCATCCATTAGACTATTTCTCCTATAGCTATTCAGTTGCCTGAGTTCAGCTGGTAATTCGATTCACGTTTGGAGAACAGCATTCTGAAGAATAATTCAAATGAAATGCCTAGTCAAGAGCTGAAACCATATGTTTAAGTCCTATTTGTGTCAGTAGGGCTTAATGCCCTAAAAGTAATAAAATCTACTTTAATCTCACTGTGTTGTGTGTCCCATTAGCTCTCCCAATTTCACTAGGGTTGTGTCACCATGTCTATGTCAGTGCTATTTTAAAATAGAAGGCATTTTAAACGTATACAGCAATGGTGAGGCTTTGTCTTATCAAAATGAATCGGCTATGGCAGTGCTCTTGTCTTGTGGAAAGCTTTGGTTGTGTCAATGTAACACAGAAAAACAAAAGATAATTAAAGAAAAAGCTGGTAGCATAATTTGGATGGATTGTGGTGTCTTGATTTGGGAGAGGTGGGTAATAGTACAGTTGATGATTTCCTATTTGGAATAAGACTACACGCAAACCCAGTTTATGGCTCTCTGAGCAATGCTGGCTCACTTATGTATGTACATATAATAGGTGTGGGTTTGTTGGTGATAAGGAAAAACAACCACTAACATAGACAAAGATGTATTCTGAGTTAATGTGTAATCATTATGTTATTTAATAAACCTGTTCCTTTTTAGTTCAATGTCAGAATGTTCAGAAAGAGCAGAGAGGAATGAAGGAAATTTCCTTTGAAATCTCAGCATGATAGGGCCTGAAGTCTTGTCTGATGCACAAATCTCATAGGTCAGATTTGAAACATCTCTCTATCCATTGCCGCCCCCCACCCCCAATTTTCAGATTTTAGAGTGGTCTAAATCTTGAGAAGAAAGACACCAATTCACAGCAGATGTTAGTGGTTAGAAGACAATAAAGGGTTACGGTATTTAAAACAAGGATGGGCTGGAACATTGAAGTCTTGTCCAATTAAAAAGTTCACAATGGAATGTAGGAATCAATTCCACCAGGCTCTGTAAAAAGAAATTCTGTATACTTTGGTGTCCTTCAGGCGAAAACATGTCTTTTTTTCTTTTTCTTTTTAATTTCAGCTATGTTGACACATGCATGATATAATTTATCCCTGTTGGCTAACCAAGGCTTTGTGATTTGGTCAGACCAAACACAAGAGGAAATGGCTTGCCAAGTGCCATCTTTCCTTTTCTTACTTCTCTATCCCCCTCCCCAATACTTGGGGCAAACTTGTCTTTAAAAATAGAGCTCGGTAAATTCCAAGGCTGGCAACTTCCTTTCAAGCCCAAATTGCCAATTCAGGGCAGCATTCCTAACTGAACACAGTGGAACTTATTTCCAAGTAAGCATCCAAAGGATTCCATCATAAATCACATATTTTGTGACAGGAGGACAAACATTGGGTTGGATCCAGAGTTGACCCACCATGAACAAAGGAGTTCCTTCTGGCATAAACTGGGATCCAGAAGAGCCTCCATTCTGGGCGAAGGGGATAGGGTGGCAATTTTCACCAATTCCTGCTTCCCCTTGTATCCCTCATACACTTTTCTGGGAGGTCCCCCAAACTTCCAGAGCAGAGTTTTGGGGCCCTAGGGGGATACAGGGGGAGGGGGTATCAGTGAAAATCACCTCCTCCCTTCCACACCCAAGATAATTTGCTGAGTTCTGCTCCATGCAACTCTGGATCCGACCCATAATCTCTGAGGCCTGATTTTTCAATTGGAATATTTTACTACAATTAGTAGTTATCAGTGAATCAGTCTATTTCTAGTCCTGTGTCACTTTTACATGTGTTCACCCATAAGTCTGTTCCATCCCTTTTCTGCTATAATCTCTGTGTGTTTTCTAAAAATTCAGACAGAAATGCATTTAAGTACATATTTGTCTCAAAATATGTGCATGTATTTTATCTCAAAATACGTATTTTAAATTGTATTCTGATACAATTTTGGAGCCTAGAACTCTGTCAGAACATTCAGGAAGCATAAAAGCCAGTGGATAGCGAAATTGTAATCTGTATATTCAATGAGGAGATAAGGATTAGGTTGATTCATACAATGGGTCTTTAACCTATTTTTTTTACCTTGAAAAAACCATGTGCTCACAGCAATGTCAGTATCCTCACAGACCGAATGCTTGCAGCAGTTCCTGAAATACCTATGTAACATTACGTGTCACATGGGCATTCTAGGAACTGCTGCCAGATTGAAAGGCTATCTGTGAAGAAACCTGCACAGTGTTTTCAAAGTAAAAAATAGATAAACTACCACTTGGCCATTTCATATGCTTAACAAAGTAAATGGAACCCCTTTCTTCCTGTGAAACTTCTTTGAAATTCTCCCACGCCCTGCAAAAGAGGCAGAAAAAAACAACACCTCTTTCGCAGGGAGGAAAGAATTTCACAAAAGTTTGGCAAGGTTTGGCACAGCATGAAATAAAATATCCACTTTCACTGAGAAAAACAGGACGTGTGTATGGCAAAGAAACAACATGACTGCTTCTTCATATACCCACACCCAGCTCACATTCCCACAGCTGTTATTTTAGAGCCCTTTCAGGGTCATAAGAAATGGCCCCTGGACACATCCAGATCCTTAGGCAGGTTGGCTGTGTGGTGAAGCAACAACCATCCAATTGCTCAGTGACTTGCTCAGTTCATCCATCGGAGTGCAATGAGGTGAGTAAAAGCATTTAGGAATTTCATTGTACACTGACAGGTAAACCGAGTGAATGACACAGACACCCAAAGACCCCAGGACTTCATGATTGTCATGCATAAATATGCTCTCAACCTACATCTAAGTGCATGCTGAAGGTCAGATGTATTGGCCCTAAGTGTCTCCTTATTTTAAAGATGAACTGATCTAGCAAAACTATAAGAGCTATCATGTAATCTAATCTAATTTGAGTTCAATCCACTTACAGCTGCTCTTGCACCAGGCCTGTTGAACAAAATAGAATTTGCACTGGAGCAGCTCAAGATAGACTGCTCCCCTTGTCTGCTGTCTGTGAGCCAGCAATGAATTTAAAGACACATGTTTAACTTTAGGTACATGAATGGCATTGCTGAAATCAATGTGAGAACTCAAGAGCATATCCAGCTCTTGCTTAAGTGTTTTGCTGGATAAGAGTCAATACAAGTGTGATGTTGAGTCTCCAGTGTTGTCTTAACCATTTATTGCTTGATTTTCAGCCTTTAGTTTTCTCCATGAGGGAGAAACATAGCAGACCATGCACAGTGCACACATGGGGTGAAATACTAGTTTACATCAGCAAAAGAGTCAAAGAACATGAAACTACATTCACACTGCAGGCATAAATGGTTTACAAGATGAGGTCCTAGGTTGCACTGTAAGGCTAGGGGTAGTCAATTTGTGGACCTCCAGATGTTTTGTTCTACCTAGCCAGCATAACCAGTGGTGAGGGATGCTGGGAGTTATAGGCCAAAACACCTGGAGGGCCACTGCCCAGCCCTGCCTTAGACAGTGAGCAGGGCCTGTTGTATCTTTTGCAGAGAACTCTCTGGTTACATAATAATAATGACTTTTATTTTGTGCATCATTGTTCATTTTAGGGTTTGATATGACTTTGTTTGTTGCTACTTAACATCCTTTATTAAGTTTAAGGTTGTGCCTATCCTGCATTTATGTGAAGTGCATTTTATATTGGATATTGCTACAGTTATCAGCTTCAAAATAAATCACTCATTCATTCACATGGGAAGTCAGAGAACCACTCAGGCAGACACTGGCTATATTTCTTCTCAACTGCTGTGCTACATTTTAAGATAAAAGCAAATTGAATAAAAGTGAGAGGGCAGCAAGAAAGATGGCAAAGGATTGAGAATGCAGCTGCTCAAAAGAAAAGGCTGCAGGAACTTTCTCTCAACAAAAGACCAGGAAGGCTGCTGTGATGCAGATGGGAGAAAACTATTCTGCTTTGCCACTGAGGGAGTCATGAAACTTAACAGTTGACCTATGAAGTATTTGCATATGGAAACAGTGGAATCTCTTTCATCGGGGGAGTCTTAAACTCTTAATGCAATGTTGGATAGAAGTCAGGGATTGTTTGTAATGAAGCCTTGCCTTCATCAACAGAGCTCTTTATAAAGTGATCCTTGAGGCATCATACATCCCTTTGGGATTACAGGCCATTATCCTGTCTACTTAATGAGCATTGATATCAAGTATTGATATCAGCTCTTGATACCAAGTGTGAGCTTGAATCAAGAGCAGCAGATTGCTTCAGTCAGTTGAGGGAGTTTCTAAATCTAGCCCTGAATACAAATCTTTGTTTTGTGACTTGAAGGTGTATCCCTTATCACAGAACCAGGGTGATGTCCAGTTCAGTGGGAGGGGTGGGTGGAGTCCTGCCTCCTGTTATTCTATTACTTCACTCTTCCTTGCTAGCCACTTGCAGTGACACAGGTTTATAAAGAGCTAAGTTCAAGTCCAAGAGGTACAGATCATGTCATTTCATACAGGAATTTGCAAAGACTGAATGCCTCAAGCATCCCTACCAAGAGGGAGAGGGAGCAAGCTTCCACCCTTTGGTCCCAATACCCATCGCTGGGGTAAAAGCATCTTGGGCTCAGAAGATGAATGTGCCTTACTATGTTCATTATCTGAGCCTAAGGCAAGTCCCCATTATGGAGGGCTGAAGTGGGAGCAGAAACAAGCAACTCAGTTTTTCACCTGATGCCACCCCCAAGGACCTGACAGCCCCAGGCTGCAGTATCTGAAGTGAGACGGGTACTTTCCAGCTAGGCAGAAGAGCAACCAAGATGGCACCTGTCCCCAGAGCTGACTCTATGGAACTGATTCTCAGGCGATCTGCTGCAAAATGTCTAATTGAGCTAGGTGCTTCCCAGCTCAAGGAGAAATGCTGCAGCTCCTTTTTCCCAGAGCTAGATCCCAGTAAGGAGATGCAATGTTCACAGAATAAGGCTTCTCTCTCTCTCTCTCTCTCTCTCTCTCTCTCTCTCTCTGTATCACTTGCAGGATCAGGAAATTGGCCCACTGGATACACATCCAAATGTGGAAGCTGTTTATCTGCACTGCATTGCTTGAGGGGTGTGTGTATCCAGATGTGTATATCCCTACTTACATTCTGGATGCACATCAAAATATGCATCCCATTGAAAATGGTGCAGGGTGGATAGATTTCACTGGCACTCAGATGCGCATCTGCATGCACACTTGATTTAGGCTGGGTTTCCTGATCCAGTCCATGAGACACATGGAAAGTTTGCTTCTGCATACAGATCTTAGATGGATGGAGCAAAAAGCATGATAGGAGAGGAATGTTAAAAAGCGGAACATTTCCTCTTCTTTGCTCTACCTCTCTTCTTTACTGTCTACAATATTTTTCACACTTAATTAAAAAATTAGTTAAATTTTAAAAAGTAGTTCAAAGTGGGGTAGGAAATATGACCAAGAATCAAGGAGCAAATACACAATCCATGATGTATTTCTTTTTGCAAGTCTACATTTGCTGTATTTATTTAGAATACAGATATATTGTACTCTCTGCTCAAAGGCAAATAAAATGATGCTATTGAAGTTTCCTGCATTGAGCAGGGGGTTGGACTCGATAGCCTTGTAGGCTCCTTCCAACTCTGTGATCTATGAAATCTATGATAAATATGGTGGATGTTTTGATGTTTTGCCACCCCCACACTCACACCAAAAAAAGAAAGTAAAACAAAGCAGTGAATTTGAAGCTTCCCATAAAAATATTGACTTTTAGGTTAAATTCTCACTCATGGAAACTTACAACAAATTATGGGTGGAAGGGAGTAGTCCTCTGCTCCCGAGATTGCCTTCATGATGGTGCCTGGTGGAGGCTGATGATTCTGCTCAGCATCTTTCCACCCACCCATTCATTTGAAGCAGAATTGGGTTCAGATAAAGAGAAACTAAGGGTTGCTTTGCCTGAACCCAACCTCCTTCACCATGATAAGAGGCTGATCTTACTCAGTATCCTTCCATCCCCAAATTATTTTAGTACGGACCTTCCATTCAGCCTCCGACCTCTGTCCCCAGAGTGTTCACGTAGCAGGGGAGCTGGTTCTGGAATAAAGCCCATTCCTCTTGCCTGCAGCCAGCTTCAGCAGCCAGAGTGATTACTTCAAAGCCAAAGGGAGGCTGAGCAGGGGTAGAGTCTATACTGGAGCCCCTTTCGTTTCCAAGGCACTGCTGTGCCAATATTTATTTTTTTTATCACATGCAATTGCTGCTCTGCAACCACACACTAATGAATATAGCACATATATGAATTGTGGGGGAAACAGGAGGTCATGCTGCCATTTCAGTTTCCCTTTTTTAAAAAGTCAAGTAAATGCATGCACACCTATGCATCTGTGCAGGAATGCATGTTTAAAAATAAAAAGATTGTGTGGTTATGCCCACTGAGGCATAGGAAGCTGCCTTATGTTAATTCAGACCATTGGTCCATCTAGCCTAGTATTGTCGACACTGACTGGTAGCTGCTCTGTATAGTTTCAGGCAGGAGTTTTCCCAGCCCTACCTGGAGATGCCAGGGATTGAACCTGGGACCTTCTACATTCAAAGCAGGTTCTCTGCCACTGAACTACACCCTTCCCAAATATAATGGCTGACCAACTACCCCCATTGTTGAAGGAGAGGAAATGGAGGATAATTATGGATTTCCTGCCCATAAATCCCTTCTTCCCCAACTGAGGTCAAAAAGGTGAAAGTGGGAAAACTGTTGCAAAACAAGTTCTACAGCTTTGAAGCCACCCTCACTGGTAAGAGTTATAATACCACTTGAGTGGAATACACATAACAGAGTAGCACATGTAAACCACAATCACCAAAGAAAGCTATCATAAAAGTGGTCTGAACAGAATATTGAGGGAGAAACAGCATCAGGACAATGGACTGGTGGGGAATGTGTCCTGTGCCATGTGCATGAGCCACATATTGCAGTACGGAGGGGAAAAGCTAGTGTAGCTTGGCTCAGGATCAGCCTCCATCCATACCATGAATGATCATAGAGAGGACAGAATTTGGGGCTTGGACAAGTTTGAAGGATGCACTTTAAGACCAAACATCTCCCAACACACACACACACAGAGAGAGAGAGGGAGGGAGAGAGAGAGGGAGGGAGGGAGGGAGGGAGGGAGAGAGCACACACATCCTGCTCATTCCCAAAGTGATTGCAGGAGGAGGAAGGAAAGAGTGACTCAAAAATGCACCAAAGTGTCTTCCTAGGATGGCCCATATGTCCTACTTTATATAGGACAGTCTTTAATTGAAGGGCTGTCCATGTCCAATTTAAAGATAAAGAAATATACTCTTAAATATAAGAGTAGCAGCCTTATTTATTTAATTTATTTATTTAATACATTTTTATACCGCCCAATAGCCGAAGCTGATGGGCCTTGAGGGTGCCCATCAACAGTGAGCGCCTGCACAGCAGGCTGAGCCGTCATGCAAGTCACCCGGTCACAGTCTTCCCACTATGGTGAGATATATTGTATTTCTATTAAAATTATAGCCATTGTTTCTAAATTTGCATCTATACACATAAAAATGCATTTTTTATGCAATTCTGTATCCTCCTTTGTCCTCTTTTGGCACAATGCATAGGTCGCTGTCCTGTATCTTACCTAGTCGGCAGAGGGCAAGCGCCTATGCCCTGTCCTCTGCTACCAGACATATTCCCAGAGTGTGAGAAAGGACAGTGGTTGCCTGTGACAGTTTGAAGTGTTATTTAGGGGAAACAACTCTGCCTTCCTTGACCTGTGATGTGTTCGTGGGGGCAAGAAGGCTGATCCATCCTGGCCTGCCTCCTTCCCTGAAATGTTCCGAGAGTGCAGTGATTTGGCTCTGATCAAGCATGGCATTTGGTGCACATCCAGTGCCTTCTTCCTCCAAATTTTCTTAGATAGATAGGGAAGCTGAAGAAGAATAATTTTATGGAGATATGGAATCAATTACTAGACTATGTATTAATAAAGGGGAAGGGTAACATGCCTTGTCAGGATATGTTATATTTTTGGAATTTAGACTTTATTTGATCAAGAGGATAGAAGTATATTAATTGGTCCCTTGGAGGGTGGGGGGAGCACCTTATGATTTATTGTATGTTGATTATGTTATATTTGTGTGATAATTTTGTATTTTGTTAAATATATTTTTTGTGTTATAATTTGTTTTGAAAAATAAATAAAATATTTAAAAAAAGAAAAGAAAAGAAAGGGAAGCTGATTCTGCTCAGTCACGGCCATCCCGGAAGTGATCATTGAATGGAGGGAGGGAATTTGACTTAGACAGAGTGCATCAAAAACTTCCTTGTGTGCGGGGCATTGTTGGGAGTTTTGGGGAGAGGCTGATGATCCTGCTCAAGCTCCATCCATTCTTGGAGTATTCCTGGAGGAAGCAATTGGACTTGGGCCAAATGTACCAAAGGGCACAATTGTCCTGTTTTACAGCCGGCTTCAATTAGCAGATGGCAGTCCAGCCAGGAATTCAGCCAACTATCTCACAACTGTAGATAAGCTTGCAATAAAACAGTCAGTCAAGGTAGTTCATATTACCGGTGTGAAGTTTTCCAGGGGAAAGATGCAGGGTGGTCAGAGATAGTTCCAGAATCAAATTAGGCCAGCAAGACAGTCTAATAATCATAAAAGGTTTGGCATTGGGGTTCGGTCCAGGGCCCATTATCAGAGGTGGTATGCCTATGTACTCCAGTTGCTGGGGAACATGGGCGGGAAGGTGCTGTTGCACTCATGTCCTGCTTGTGGGATCTTGTGGGAAGCTGGCTGGCCACTGTGTGAACAGAATGCTGGACTAGATGGACCCTTGGTCTGATCTAGCATGGCTCTTCTTATGTTCTTATATCATACACAGAAGTTCAATCAGTGCAACGAAGGCAAGGGGTCAAGAGCAAGGTCCATGGTGCAGAAGCCAGGTCAGATGTTGTTTCCAGCAACTTCAACGGCGTGTTGGTAAGCCTTTTATCTAGTGGTGTTAATTGAGCGGGGAGCTTACCTGCCCAGGGGGGTGCTCCTGAGCACCCCACCCACCCACTCTTGCCACTCGCCATGCTGAAAACTGGAAGTGACGCGACAGGTTCCCCGTCGTGTCACTTCCGGTTCCCTGGCGCTCCGTTTTTAGTGTAAAAACCAGGGCAACCCAGCTTAAAACAGTCGCAAATAGCAAATCGCGCCTGTTTCAAGCTGGGTTGCCCTGGTTTTTATGCAAAAAACACAGCGCGGGGTCCCATTGCATCACTTCCTGGCAGCCAGAAATGACGCGACGGGACCCTGCACTGCCAGCACGGCATGGAACAATGGATCGAGCGGCAGCCAGGTAAGGCGTGCGAGTCTTGGGGGGGGCGAGCGGGCCGATTACGGCCTGCTTTCAGCCCCCCCAAGACTCACCGTTACATCCCTACTTTTATCCAGGAGCTGTCTGGATATGCCCACGCTCCCAGCTGCAGCTAATTACACAGGCCTGGCAGGCAATCTGGCACTCGGCCTGAGAGGGAAGACCTGCATTCTTCTTTTCAAGAGGTGGCGTCCTTGGGGGCTGGGTGGTCTTCACATCTCTGGTCCAGATTCTGAGTCTCCCTGGGGAGGGGGAAGACTCTCCTTGTTCACCCCCGAGGGCCCTGCCTCTTCATCCACTGCCAGCGTGCCTCCCTCCTGGGTTCCTGTTTCTGCCTCATCCTCAGGAGTCAGGACATCCCTGCAGCCAGGTGAGAGTCAAGCTCTTCCTCAGATGACAACTCCTCAAGTGGAGGCATACCAATAATCTGCTGCTTGTCAGACAACATACAGACAAGCTTGTCTGGCTTTCAGTCCCAGCATCGCTAGAGCTTTCTGCGGTGCTCTCCTCTTCCTGCTCCTGCCTTCTTGGGAAACTTGACTTAACCCAAAGTCTGTAAAGACCCAATCCATAATGGAACCCTATAACCCAGATCTCACCTCAATGACACTCAGCCCTTACCATGACAGAGGCAGAACAGAAGAAGACATAAAATCAGTGTCATACATCTTATTAATGCACTCCCATGAGAGACAAAATGGCACTGGCTGGAATCCTGTTTGCAACCTACTTGATTCTCTTCTCAGCCTTGATCCTCAAATCTCAGCCCTCAATTTGCTTTTAAATTCTTATGCAATGAAAGTAGATTCCCATGTTAAAAAAAAAAAAAAGCTTGCTTCTCCCTCAAAGTGAGACAGAAGCAGAACTGAAGAAGGAATGAAACATTGCTTCACTCTCCTTATTACAAACAATAACTAAATTCAATGAAATAAAGAATGAATAGATTTTATTATTTTCATGCCTGTGACATTTTTCAAATAGCAAGGTAAGCTTTTTCTATTAATCATATTTAGCCATATTTCTTCACAGGAGTAACAAAAGGCATCAATAAGCTATATTAAAAATATCACACTGAATTAGTGGTTTCAAGCAGTTATTTTCAAGTTGTAAAAATCAATGTAGAATATTAATAACTTCTTTGCAAAACGTCTGCAGCGCCGCACTTTGCCATCTGTTCTAATTAGTCCTGAATAATATGCCACAACAACTCTTTGTTGCTCAATTATAAATCAGGTATGTTGATCTGAACATTGGAAATTAGTGTCTGCTTATAAAAACACAGCAGCAGCAGCAACAACAGCTGGACATACCAGTACTGAGCACGCCCTGCATAGGAGACATGATCAAAACAGAAATGAAGAGACCTGATTGCTCTCATACTTCTTCTCTGCAGTGGAATGGCATAAAAATGGAAATATACCACAACTTCTCAAATAAATTGGAGCAAAATCTCCTAATGTACTTCTTGTCTTAATGCCAGTATATTACATCTAATCATATTACTGTACATCACTCCATACATGGTATAAGTGATCAGTGTATGAAACCTCTTTCAAGGCAAAGACAACTCATCCCTTTTACAGATGAGGGATTCAGGCACAGAAATAATTTATGTAGGGGGAGCTGTGGGGGCCTAAAGGCACAAGGGCACACTGGTGTATTGGGAAGAGACTAAAGCTTCTGCTGAATTTTTGCACATGAATATGTTCAGAGGAAAAGAAAGATTTGGGGGTGGGGGGTGGAGAGTTTCACAAATGCTCCCTTGTTTAGTAGTCAGCATGATGATGTCACAGCCTTATATAGCCAATTAGATGTGGTTATTTGACATTACAAAACCCAATCATAGTAAGACCATAATTCGTTGCCCTCACTGTATGGAATTCTGATTATACCATGCAGCCATCATCCTTGGCTACATGATGATGTCATGAAGCCAAATCATAGCGAGAGCAATATTTCCCACCTCTGGCCTCATTCTAGAAAGGCAAATGTTTTTCATTTTGTTTTACAGGTCCTCTACAACAATCTTTGAAATGGGAAACTGAATTTCTTGGGGAAGAAGGGTTTTAAAAAATAAATAAATTGGGGGCCCGTTTCAGTTCATCCCTACTAAAGCTCCCAAGCTCCACCCATTCTCCCAGGGCTAGAGAAAAGCAACCTTTCTCTATTGCTGAGGAGTCCCTTTCTCCAAGTACATAGAGGCACTTGAATATATCTGTGGTTTGGAATCCTAGCATCCTCAGACAGATGTATTCATCAGGATAGTAAGGAATCTGTTGGCCCACCCTATTCTGGAGGATGAGGACAGGTTATTGCATTTTACATGCCAAAAGCCCAAACATAAACCCTGTATTATTAAGATTTGTAAAATAGTACAATAAAAATTTCAACAAATTACTCCTCCTGATAGAAGTCAGAAGGAACATTCAATCTATAGTTGAACCTGAAAGTCAAGTTTTTATAGCACTTTTAAAAAGTTTTTATAGCACTTCTCAAAAATGTTCATGCTTGTACATTGGCAACATTCCCAGTTAGAAGACACTCATCAAGAAGATTAGTTGCTCAGAACTCCATAATTAGAAGACACTCATCAAGAAGATTAGTTCCTCAGATTCTCTTGCTATCTACACTTTGGCTGACATGGAAGGGTTAGGAAGTCACTCCACATGTTACAACTTACAAAGCCAACTGTAAGCATGAGTGAACACGTGTTTCTGCTTTCTGATACAAGCTGTAGTGTGAGAAGAGACTTGGTGCATTAGAACCTGCAGTAGAAAGTTTTAAGCACTAGCATGTTTATGCATCGACTTCCAGCTATCTGTTGTAATGTCCATAACATAACATGGGTATCTAATGTTGTTGTTGTTGTTGTTGTTGTTATTTACATTTATTTATCGCCCATCTGGCCGGCAAACCAGCCACCCTGGGCGATGTACATAAGATAAAAACAGGATAAAATACATTTAAAACAGAATAAAATTTTAAAATCTTAGCCCACCCCATATTCCCGCCTGAACAGCCAAGCTTTTAGTGAGCGGCGGAAGCTCAGCAGAGAGGGGGCATGGCGGAGGTCACTCGGGAGAGAGTTCTAGATAGTCCTAGATAGAGTAGAACCATTGAAATGAATGAGACTTAAGTTAGTCATGGCTAACTTAAGTCCCATTCCTTTCATACAACTAATATTGGATACTACCCCATATGTCCAGATTCCTATCAGAGTAAAATACAAAGGCACATACAAAGGTAGAACAGGTAGCCTCAGGTGTGCAGACCCAAGCTATGCAACTCTTTACAGACTAAGAACAGAGGCACTTCTAAATGCATAAACAAGTGGAAATGTGTTTAGGCTCATGATCAATATAACCTATTGTTAAAGGGAAGCTCACCATACTTTTCCAAGTGACAGATGTTTACAAGGGTCTATCCTAATGAGAGAGAAACACTAGAACAGTGTTGGCTTCAGATGTCTCTCTCTCTCTGTGTGTGTGTGTGTGTGTGTGTGTGTGTGTGATGTCTGGAAGGAGTTGCAAGCCTTGTGGAGGCTACTGCTCCTTCTCCTTCTTTTCATTATTAAAGACAGCCCTTCTAAAACATAGGACAGGCTCCATCCCCCTGATCAAAAAAGAGAGCATAGGATTCACCTTCTCCTTCATGTTGCTTTTCCCAAAATAAGCAAAGTAAATATGGCAATACAGAATATTTGTCTATTAGTTTCATATCTTCAGGATGTAAATCCCATTATATCTGGAGTGTAACAGTGCACCCAGCTGTTAAAGTTTGTCACTGTTGAAACAATCCAATGTACATCTCTAGCTACAAACAGTTAACTTTTAGAGGGAGCAAAATTGGTATACAGTCATGCCTTGGATTGAGAGCATAATTCGTTCCGGAACCGTGCTTGTAATCCAAAACACTCTTATATCAAAGCGAGTCTCTGGCGGGCGTGAGCAGGGCCGATTTCGGCCCGCTACGCCCGCTCGAGGCAAGCGGTTACATCCCTACACTTGTCTTGCAAGACGTCGCTTGTTTATCAAGTCAAAATGTATTTTAAAAATCTGCTTGTCTTGCAAAACGCTCTCAGACCAAGTTACTTGCAATCCAAGGTATTACTGTATGTATATTCTGCACAAAGCTCTACAGAGAGACATTTGATTCCCTAAGTTTATTTCTATTTGTAGAATATACTTACAATATCTGTTAACCTTCCATACTTGAGGTCCTGCTGGGTACATTTTGCTGGTTTATAATTTTAACAGTTTTATGATTTGTTTTATTTGTTATTTGTAATCCACATGTGCAAAGGCCATTGGCCAAATTGCTAAACTGAATCCGATTAAATAAACAAAGAAACTGATTCCAGAATAAAAATGCCAGCAAGCAAGTGAACTGGAGTGATTACTGATTCTGTTTTCTTGGAGACAGATTTAATTCTCCTATATTAAAGATTATTAGTATTGAGGATCCTTTTTTATTTTGTACATTATTGTTCTGCCACATTAGCATCAATACTTTTGAACAGATGTGATGGTTTGGCATAGAAGTTGCTGTTCAGCTGTAAAATGGTGATAGTTGTATGGTAAGCAGAAATCCCACCTGTTGTTTGAATGACAGCTCAATAAATACACTAGATGGACTGAGAATTTACAAAAAGTTGGTGAACTCTTGAAAGACCCAAGAAGATAAAAACATGCCATCTTGACCTTATACAAGATTTCTTCCTCTCAGTTACAGATCATCTTCCTGAACTACATTTTTTGCAAACCAAATAACATATGTGAGAAGGCCAAAGGAGAGGTGGGTGAGAACTATTTTTAAAAAATGTGGATGGAGAGATCCATGCCAATTGATTCAACGACAAAAAAGAGGCCTTAATCTTCATTTGTGCACATCACCAAGCTTCTTATATTTTATCTCCACAAATGGACACTCAAGAGCAATTTATGGGAGCATCAGCAAGTGAGACAAGAACATCTTTTATGCTGGTGTCTGTTCACTTGAGAATAACTTTGTGCTTGCTTTAGTGAGTAGTACTCCACGCAATAGCTATTACTACCGCTAATGATATTTTTACAGGGTGATGGCCTCAACAATTATATTGATGCTGACTCCTAGAGATGCATTTTGTTGTGGCACTCACAGAAATAGACATGCAGCTTCCATTAAGTTTTGCTTAAATAGTGGGGAAATGTTCTGCTTCTAGCATTAAGCAATCTTCCAGTTAACAAGGAACCAAACACAGAGAATCAAATGTGGAAGAATCTCAGAATATTGTCCTTAGTTCAAAGAAAAGGATACCTTTTAAAGTTCTTGTAGATTTAAATTACCAAAGCCAACCTTATGAAACACCTGTCTCATCTATGTGTTTGCATTATGTAACTCTGTGTAGGGATAATGCTATATTTATATTTCCTTTCCATAAGAGTAGAATTTTAATGCTATTCTTGGGAGGAGTGGAGGGGAAGGCACCAATAAAATTATAAATGACCCGTCACCAGGACCATTATTTTAATTGACATCTGTGAGCATATTTTGTTGGGTTGCATCAAGACAGATGAGTGCCTTTTTGTGCCCTACTGACAGTGATGGTGATCATTAAAGATTTACAGGGGTCATTAAAATGAGAAATAGCATAATGCAGAGCAGAATATAAGTCTTCCATGTGCAGCCATCCCAAAGCGTGACAAAGCCAGGGGTGGAATTAGCTGAGATCACACACTGTCCTGATCCCCTTAATCCTACTGTAAAACCCTCTAACACACATTAACACCATAAAACCAGGTTTATGGTGTATACCACTATGAAAGGACATGGCATTTCTGTAGAGATTAAGGGTTTCAGAAAGCTGTTAGAAGCCACATTTATGACCAGAGCAATATGATCATATATAAGAAGCTCAGTGCACAGAAGGCAGGTAATCACAAATGGGGATTTGTATCTAAATAATTGACAGTACTTGTTTCAGGAAGTATAATGTATATCTGGGCCAACTACACCGGATAAATAAGGAAGGAGAAGGAGGGATGTATGAGAATTTTGTTCCAGTTTTCAAATCATCCGAACTTGCCCTGTTTGCAGTCGTGTACATGAAATGAAGGGGAGCACATTTTTTCAAAAAAATGTTCACACATTCCTGAAATTGTGATCCTCTTTTTTTTTGTTTTAATGCATATTTGGGGGGAAATGTGCACTTTGAAATGCACATATTTCAAAATATATATATTCATTTTCATGCTTTAGTCAATGGGAGAAAGTGGGCACTTTTGAAAAATGCACATAGAAATGCACATTTTTTCCCACTTGAAATGCATACTTTCCCCGTTCGAATGAACTGAAAAACATGTCGCAAATGAAAATGGGAGTGAGCCGAACTGATCTTTGAAGTAAAGTTTGGAAAATTCAACATTTGAATGGGTGGTATTTAGACGCCACCTGTGGATGGATAAATACATGGATATTTGGTCTGCTTTTTCTGATGTTTATGCATAACTATTTTTATTGATAATTGTATTGCTATATACTTTTTGAAACTTATGGATATATATTTCATACATATTTACAGTAATGGATCCATTTAAATCACTGTAAGAAAATTCTTTCTTTTTTCCCCTTTCCTTCATTTTTCTTTCTTTCTACGGAGTTTCTTTGTTTTGGTGTATTTCACATTTTAAAAACTAATATATATATATATATATATATATATATAAAACATTGCCCAGAAACTCTAGCAAAGGGGTGAGCAACTTCCAGAGTTCCAAGGAACCTGCTGCATGTACCACCCTTGCTGGCACAGCAGCAAAAGCACCAGTGGCTTGCCACCAAATTTTGTTGAAATTGTGCTGAAAGGGGCCAATTTAGCTTTAAAACAAGGTGCACAAACCGTTGTTGTTGTTGTTTGCCATTGTCGCCACAGTAAATTCAGTGTGGGAGGCAGTGGGGACCACACAAAAGGCTATAGGTAGGGAGCTGTATGCTGGCCACGGGCCCACCCATGCTCTAGTAGAACCATGGTCTCCCCTGCGCTGGATTCAATGACTACCGAAGCAGGCTAGGCTGCTTTAACTAGAGAGGCGTCACTCATTGGAGGTGGAGCTAGCCACTCAGATAGAGCTGCAGCTCTGCTTAAGGCTCAGTCTGGGTTTGCTTGTTGCTGAAGCAACATTTGAGCTTGTTTGTATGACTCTCCAGCCTGAGCTTCACATGGAGCTATCTAGTGTGCTGCCTGCTTTGGTTGCCTTTGCCTTATTGGAACCTGAACTTGGGACTTCATGCTTCCCTTTCTGGAACTCAAACTCATGTCAAGCAAGTGCGCACGCACACACAGGCTAGAACCCCTTTTGACTGAGACCACTTCCTGGGACAGAACAATCGTAATCCTGTTTGTGTTTAGACAGAAAAAAGTCCTATAAACAGAGATTGGAATTATAGTCTGTGGCTGACCAAGTAGAAGCCTTTTTAGAAGACATACTAATGATCATATTTCTGTTCAATATATAGTTTCTTATGTATCCTACATGAAGTACCCTCTTGCCCACACAGAATCAGTAGTACAGCTTCTACATCTCACATGCAGGCAGTTCAGTGCTGAAAAAGGAGCAGAGCCAGAGATTTCATTTAACAGGAATACACAAGCCCAACACCCTTTCCCAGTGTAGTACTGTATATACACACTATGTGATTTGACTAGTTTCCATTGTATTAACCTATTTTACCCAACAGTCCAATCAGTGGGAATGGGAAAGAGACACACGGTCCAGGGTTCCTGTGGAATCTGCAGTGTAAATGATTCCTTAGGCACGCAATAATAGAATGCTCTTTTTCCCCAATTGTGATTTTTTTTCCCCTTTGAAAGCTGTAGTATTATTATTTTAGTCTCTGAACTGACATCACAGAAACATTCTTGGAGGAGAGAGGGGTGCTGCACATTTTGAACTTCCTGCCTTGCTTTGATTATCCTGTTTGTTGTATCAAATGGAACAAAAAAAAAAGTGATCTCCTGGGGGAATCAGATACAGCACTTGTTTTAATCCATTTACTTTGATTCCACAAGTCGCTCAGATTAAAGGTAGGTGTTCTTTTGCTGTCTGATGTTCCTTCTCACTGTGGTGTTAGCTGTGTGGAGGAGCAAACTTTACAAAGGTCTTTGTCTGATATGGCTTCTTTAGCCAAGAAAATACCTTCCTGGGGAACGTGTGGAGCTGTTTGATGGGGAATGAACCAGAAAACGCTTCCTGTCAGTCAAAAGAAAAGCAGAGGAACTGCCAAAAGAGGTTAAAAATAAACTATGGAATCTGTTCCGTCTTCCTCTGAACACACACACACAATGTAAACTATGATATAAAAAGACCACCTTTGAAAAATCTGTAAACTCCTGCTTTTAAAATTAAAAGAGTTGCAACGTTTATTGTGAAAGGCCGTTTTCTCTTGTAGTGCAAAGAAAGCTTGAAAATAGATATATGCAGGGCCTTGGAACCCCAATGAGTAAAAACTGCTGAACAGCTTTGGATGTAGCTTCATGGGAAACCAATATGAAAACTACATATAAATAAATAACATAGCTATAAATGTACATCTTAATTTTATTTTACAACGTTTTAAAAAATACTATCAGTCCAAGGGGAAAAATAAATAATCAGAACTAGTGAACTAATAGTTTCGATTAAGGAGGGGAGAAAATGATCGAAAGTGAAAATTCAAGCTTTTGATACTGAGCTATTCCACATGTTTAGGAAATTATTTCTAAAAGGAAAAGAATTCATTTTGTTTTTTAGTGTGAACATGATACTAAGCCTGCTCTGTCATCCTGGTCTGTAGATTAGTATTTTTTAATGGAAAAGAAATATTTGCAGACTTAATTGTGCTATAGAACGTAGGTGTTAATTGTAGCAACTATAGCATGATCAACACCTATATTACAGGGTAGAGATTAGGTAGACACCTTTAAAAAGTCATGATTGTGAAGAATTTGGTATGCATTAATATTGCCTTGTAGCTGCAAATTAACCATTGGTGTGTCAGTGTTTTGGAATCTGGTGTCTTTACCAGTACACAGCAGTGAACATGTTTCAAGCATATGTTTAATGTTCTAGAATGAGTCAGAATACTGTGTCTAATACTTTGTATAAAACCTTTAATACACCCCCAATGCATGTGCTATAGTAAGATAACGTATTCTCCCAGGTTGTTGGAAGCGCTCATCTCCCCTCGTGCCTCCTGATTCTTCCAAGGAGTGTGTTATCTCGTTGCAACACATTCCTTGTTCTGCCTGGCTACTTAATTATTATACATAGCATTCCAGATCAGAATAATTATCATCTCAAGTGAACATTATAAACTGTAGGGCCCTCTCCTGACTCAGAGTAAGTGAGAAATTGTAAGCTGTGCCCTAAATAGAATTGCCTTGGATGAAGATGGACCATTCTCCCGCCCCTCAACTCGTCTCATAACAAAACAACAACAAAAAAGCCTAGTCAGAAAAGGGATAGGGCATATTTTATATGGCATACTCCTACTCACCTGCAGCTGTGAATATCCTTATTAGTGTCTCTGCATGAAGGTTTTGGGGAAGGCTGGATGCTTATCCAAGGTAGATTGGATGTCTGCTACCTACATGCATCTGGGCCTGCACTACACAATTATCTCTCACCCATTTCACACTGAACCCAGGAACAAAAATGGTTCCATCAGTTTAGACCTATTATTGAGTTATTTCATACCACCATGTGAGCATTATTTTCTCTGTTGTGGAATTATGTAGCTAGTCACCACACTGAACCTAATGGTTACCTGAAGATTTATTGTGGGGGTGTGGGGGGGCTGAGGGTGTGGGTGTGGAGCCAGGATGCATTTAAAGGTAGTGGTGTGTTTTTCTATGGGGGAAATTGTAGGCACACATCACACACACCCTGCACACAGGGAAGTGCTTTCTGGAGTGGGCATGATTTATACAAAAATGACTTACAGTGCAATCCTATGCATGTTTACTCGGAAGTAAGTCCCACTGTGTTCAACTAGGCTTACACCCAAGTAAGTGGGAATAGCAGGTTTAGGCTGCAATCTTATATGATTGAACTCACTGGGATTTATTCTGAGTAGATATGTATAGGATTGCACTGTTAATCTATTCTAAAAGAGCAATTGAAGAGCTTTTGCAAGCCATCATCAGGCTGGTGCACTCAATTTTTATTTGGAATTTGCTCTGAATTTTTTTTGTTTTTAATTTTATGAGGGAAAAGAACAAAGCTATTTTGAGAGAGCTATGGAATTTTTTTATTTCATTAGATTGGATTTCTCTCTCTCTCTCTCTCTCTCTCTCTCTCACACACACACACACACACACACACACATCTTTATGTTGCATTTTTTGCTAGGTAATTTTTACTTGTCTAGTAAGATGTAAGCTATTAAGCCGAGAGCTGATTTTAATATTAGAAAAGCATAAACACAGATTAAAACCATCATCTACATACACGATTGAGACATTCCTGTCTAGCTAGCTGGCCTCTTCTTTTGTGTTTGGTTCCGAAAAAGCAGATGGAAATATGACTCATGGCTTGGAGACAGTGTCAGGATACTTCTGAACTGCTCCCTTCCAAGCTCAAATTGCCAGTGATAATGAAATGCATGAAGATTAAGGTGGTAGACTGTTCCCACAACATCTGGTAGAAAACTGTTTCTCTGTTGGTTATAAGGTAAGCCAAAACAGTGGTATCGTTCTCCATTCAGCATTTAGCTGTTTTAGAGCTTATCCCTGGCAAAGAGGACTCACTAGAAAGGATTCAATCACAAATTGTGTGTATTTTATTAAGTTCCTTTCTTATGGCCCCTCCCTTTCCTCCAGTTTTCTTCTTGCTTTTCCCTTCCATTTTCTCTCCGAGCATTCTGGGAAATCTAGTCAGTACAGCAGGACTACAGGAATCCTAAAGGAAAGAATTCTAAACACAACAATGAGACCAACCTTCTGTTAAGATACGACACCACATATGCATGCCCAGATGAATAAATCAGAGGAGTTATAACTCGAAGCTGCCATGCAGCAGGAATAATGCCAGACATGACATATTAGTGATAAGAACATATCCATTTGGTGCTGCACGTGCCTGGCATTTCATTTAAACAAGGGTGCCCTGCCACCTTATGCAGCATGGATACATGTCACCTGGGAAGGTGCAGCACTCACATGCTAACTTCACATGCATAGCAGCTAATGACCCAATTGAAAAAGCCACTGGACACATGCAATGCTGTCCACAGAAGTTCTTCTTGCCTGCCCTGCACCCAACATCATGTTTAACTCAGGCCTGACACCAGAAATGCCTGGTGACTGTCACTTTTGAGATCCTCATCAGCGGCTTTTCTCTAAGTTTCCCCACCACCCCAATTCACTACTTTGGTAAAATGGCCCAATTCAGAGGCTGTCCACTTCGACTTGAGTACCAAATCTGAGTCAAGATGTGGAAATCCAAACCTACATGCCTCCCATTGACTGTCATGGGAAATCATGAGAGCTAGTGTGGTGTAGTGGTTAGAGTGTTGGACTGGGACTCAGGCGATCCGGGTTCTAGTCCCCACTTAGCCAAGAAGCTCACTGGGTGACTTTGGACCAGTCACTAACTCTCAGCCTAACCTACCTCACAGGGTTGTTGTGAAGATAAAATGGAGAGGAGGATTATGTAAGCTGCCTTGGCTTCCTTGCAGGAAAAAAGGTGGGATATAAATATAATAAATATAATAAATAAAAATAAATAGGTCAAAAAACTCTATACTGTACCTTTTTTTTCTCTTTGTCAGAACCGGATTACATTTGCAGTCATAGTAGCCTCTTAAGAGGGAATTATGCCTGCCAAATGTCAGACAAATAGGTGCAGGGACTTTTGTGCTAGGTGCCTCTTTATATTTTGATTTTTTGTTTGTTTTTTTAAAAGGGAATTGCTGATAACATTTTATTTCTTGGCAGGATTGGATGAAACTCACATGGATAGTTGCCCCTTCTGAGGGATATCATAGGATCATAGAGCTGGAAGGGGCCTACAAGGCCATCAAGTCCAACCCCCTGCTCAATGCAGGCAACTAGAGGAGGGGTCTCCCACCCAAGTAATAACCAGGCCTGACCCTGCTTAGCTTTCCACACTCAGACAAGCTGAGCCAGCGTGAACCACAGGCCTGTGTGATCAGGACTGCCAAGTTTCAGATGAATAGATGCAGCAGGGTTTGTGCAAGAACTAAGAGCAACATTTACATTTTGAGGGTATCCAAAAAAAGGACTTGCTTATCCCTCCTATGTTCCTTGTGAATCATTGTTCTGAAAATGACAGACAGCCTAGAGGTATCTCTAAGCAGGAAACCATCTGACGAACCATTTGTTGCATTTATTGAAGCTGTGATTTCATTTTTGTTTTCTCATGCCCTATTGCTCAATTTATACAGCTTTTTCCCCAAGCAAGATTTAATTTAAAATTTAATCATTTACTCTAGTTCTCATATGAAATATTTGTTATATCATAGAAGCTGTGGAAAAATGGAAAGGCACAGATTCATCTAATTTCCATATTTTATAACAATGCAGAGGAGGCAAAGCAGTTAGATCTTTATAGGGACAGGCAGAGCAAGTCTAACCTGCGGGGGAAAGAAAAACTAGGGTTGTATTCAGTTATGTCCTCTCTAGTGATGGAAGGCTCTTTGATCAATAGAAGCTTCTAAAGGTGGAGAGATGTGATTTTCACCAATTCCACCTTCCCTCTGAAGCCTTCTGCACCAAGATCTATTCCACAGGGTTGGGGAATCCTTTGGGAGAGCATGGGAGATTGCAGAAGAAAGGGGGCATTTGTGAAAATTGCCTCCCCCCACCTTCTGCTCACAGAAGCCTCTCCTGAATCAACGAGCTTCCATGAGCTGAGGGATACAATCCCTTGAGCATATTTTTTTCTGTGTTACAGTTTATTTTCCTCTAATGTCCACTGCAGTTCAGTATATGTGATGTTCAATCTCACATATTTGTTCCGATGAAGAGAGAAACCAAATTTAGAACAATATGGTTGAAAGGCTATTGGCAGTGCCTGATCATTCTTGTTTCTAAAGGTGCAATCCTAGGCAGGTTTAGACAGAAAAAAAGGCCTACAACTCCCAGCATGCCCCATGTTGGGAGTTGTAGGCCTTTTTTCTGTCTAAACTTTCATAGGATTGTGCCCTAAGATAACTTTCTTTTCTTTTCTTTTAAAAAAGACACATTGACTAACTACTGGATTATATATTTTCATATTTATACAGTATTCCATGTACAATGGGTGAACCAGCCATTATGTGTTTTTTATTCCAACAGTCCTAGGTTTCACTTGAAACCTGAAAGACACCGAGTTGACTCTACTTTATTTAAGTCTGTGACCAATTTCACACGATTGCTTAAATAAGCCACACTGTGGCTTATTTAAGCTACGACGAGCCACGGCACCCATCAGCGTTATCTTGTCTATTCAGGCCCCATCCATGGCTTGTCATGCCATGCAAACCCAGCAAGGGTGGTTGGTTGGTGTGGTTAACAAACCACCCACAACCCTAAGCAGTCGAAGGATCCTGGGTAATTTGTTAACCCCACCAACAATCCACCCTTGCCGGGTTCACATGACACGACAAGCCGCAGTTGCAGCTTGAATATTCAAAATGACCGCCTGCATGCACTGCCAAGCCCTGGGGGTTAATGAACCCTCAGTGGCTTAGGGTGCGATCCAGTGTCCTCCACCCTCGATGCACGTAAGCCCCCAAAGACAGAAGCTTACGTGCATCCAGTGCAGGGTGTGAGGCACGGCGGCAATCTCCACTACCCCATGCCTCGTGCCCCGCATTTCATCTAGACAGCCATTTCCCGACATCTAGATGAAGCACCATGGAGAGGGAGGGGAGGAAGCTGGGGCACTGTTTGGATATGGCATAAGCCGTCGGCCACAGCCTTCTCCCCTCCCTGCCCCCCGGCATGCCCCTTTAGCCCTCTCTGAAGCCAATTTCTGACCTTGAAGGGGCAGCCGGCACAGTTCTTTCTCCACCGGCTGGGGGGGGGCCCCTCTGTATCTAGGATTCCCAGCTCCGTGGTTGGAGGACCTCGAAGGACCTCGGAGCTGGGCCTCCAAATAATCCTATGGCCCCCAGACAATGTTGGGAGCCCTAGGATTGCACCCTTAGTGTGATGTGCGAACAGGCCCTGTGACTCTTCCTCCATTCTGTCGTAAGACTCTGGCCATGCAGATTTCATGACATCAACATCATCAGCCTTTTTTTGCTCCTCTTTCCCCATACCCCCTGCTATTTGTAAAATCTTGACTGAGGAAAAGATCTGGAGATCTTGAAAGCTTGCTCACAATTTTATACATATTTGGTTGGTCCTATTAATAATGCTGCTGCTTCTGCTGCTGCTGCTGCTGCTGATGATGATGATGATGATTATTATTATTATTATTGCTACTATCATCATCATCATCATCATCTATATCCTGATGATATTTTTCCTCATGCAAGAGACCCAAGGTAGCTTATATGGGCCTCCACTTTATCCTCACAACACCTCAGTGAGCAACTGGACCAAACTCACCCAGTGAGCTTCATGGCTGAGTGGAGACTCAAACCCAGATCTCCCAAGTCCCAGCCCAACATTCTAACTGCTGCACCACACTGGCAAAGGTATTGCCTGGCTGTGGATTCTGAATTTTTTTCTTATGGACCAGAACTGTTTACTTTGTTTAATATGTAATTTGATTTCAGTTTTGCTTGTGTCAATTCAGCCCAGGAATGACAAGTATGGCTTCATAAATATTTCTGATGATAAGAAAGATTGATAGAATTATTTTGACAAATATCACTTCTGAATAAATGCTATAAGCTATTGCCTGAAAATGCAAAATTCTATATTCACTAATTGCTATTAACTGTGCCACTTAAAAGATAAGCAGTGAGAGGAAACCTGGGTGATCATTTCTTTTCTGAAATGAGATTGAGGAGATTGGTAGAAACCAAAACACCCAACCAAATATGCTCAAGTTACCAAGTTTTTTGTTTTTGCTTTTTGATGCAGTGATTTATGTGCAGTATGTTTGGGAATCAAGGGAAACAAAACAACAACAACTCCTTAAATTGAACTTCTTGTGGTGGTGTCACTGAAAGACAAGCCAATAAATTAATAGCCTGGGAGCTGGACCACTTTCTCATATTCCAGGAAGATCTCTGTTCAAAACAGTATTGAAGTGTTTCAGTGGGAAGAGGAGGAAAATAACCTTGATGATGCTATTTCTCATATCTTTTTACCATGTGGGAAGGAACTTCAGGCTCCATTCCTATGGCCTTCCATAAGCACTAAACTCACAGTAAGCACATAATAAAATATACAAATGTAAAGTCAGTTAAGAGGACATAGTGCAGTAAATCGTGAAACTGATAACTCCCCTTTTAACATACGTACCAGTGTACTTCATATAGACCGTTTTTGGCAGTCTATAATTTCCATTTAAAATGAAGTAAAAGACAGATAAAAAGCAGTTACTCTGAAACTGAATCAGTCAAATCTTCAGATATTTGTGCCTTCCCTTCCCATTCCCATCCCCATCCCTTCCCCCAAAGATTTGCAACTCAAAATTAGTTCCAGGTTTATCACAGCCTGCACACTATTGGAAATCCTGTCCTAAGTTCAAGATCTAGACAAATAAATATGAATGTGACTTCCTGTTCAACACACATATGCCTCCAGTTCCAGTTCTATTTAATCAGAGAGAGAGGGAAAATCTTGTTCACAGTTTAGTCTTTTTGTTTATAAAATATTGTACATACAGTATTGACTTTCTAGAAGGGCAGCACCTTTGTTAAAGAAACATTAATTATATAGGCAATGCCAAATAAGTTAATGTATTTAAATAGGCAATAAAAATAACAAGGCAAAATACAGATGTTGGCTTAACAAAGGTACCTGCTGGAAATTCTACAGAAACAAATGGAAGGGAGTAGCAAGAAAAGAGAAAAGCATCTGCATCTCCATTCTCTTTTTCCTCTTTCACTAATATAAGAACATTACAATGCACACAAAATAATATCAGTCTGGCTTTTTTCAAACGTTCATTGTATTTGGCCAATTGGACTTGCAGGAAGACTATTGAGAAAATGCTAACTCACCTTTCGTGAAATACTATAAGATGTCTTATGAAATGCAAATGCCAAATGTGCAGGGCCGGCGCTACCACTAGGCCAACTAGGCGGCTGCCTAGGGCGTATGGCTAAAGGGGGCGCAGAAACGCTCCGCTCCTGCTTCGCCTGTGCCCCAGACCCACGCAGACACTCGCCCTCTCCTCCTCCTCCTCCTCCTCCTCCTCCTCCTCCTCCTCCTCCTCCTCCTCCTCCTCCTCCAGGAACGGACGAGGAAGGGAGGGCGCGGGGCCTGCGCTCCACTTTCCGTGACGTGTGTACGGAAGAGGAGGAAGATGGGAGCGAGCAAGCCTGATCTCGTGGCAGCAGCGGCGGCAGCAGCGGCAGGAGCGCGTGAGGCGTCAGGCAGCCGGGGCTCGCTGCGCTTGGCGTGGATCTGGGCACGGAAGCCGAGCAGGAGAGCGGCCAGGCGGGCATGGGGCAGCAGCAGCAGCGCCTGTGAAGGCAGCTCCGCGCGGGGCTGCTTGCTTGGCGCCGAATCCCGCTCTGCCTCCTCCGCCTCTTCCACCTCCTCCGGGCAGGCGGGCTTGCCTCTGTCCGCCAGGGCGCAGCTGGAGCGGCTGGTGGCTGCTGATCCGCCGCAGCTTGGCGCCTCTTCTCGCCTTCCTGCCTTCCTTCCTCCCTTCCCGGGCCGCGGAGGCTGGCGACAGCAGCAGCAGGAGGAAGCTCACTCGCTTGGCCGACTCTTCCTTGCTGCCGCTGGGACTGTTGCCGCCGAGGGAGGGAGGGCTCAAGTGGGGGGGGCGCTAAATATTTGAATTTGCCTAGGGCGGCAAACTGCCTTGCACCGGTCCTGCAAATGTGTAATGTTAAATAATTTAGAATTTGAAAATGTAAATAAGTAAAAAGTAGTAATTGTATTAAAGGGAAGATGCACAAAGACACAAGCAGGCTCACAACAAATTCTGGATAACTAGCATAAAGAATACGTAGTTGTCAAGATGACCTGGATGGCATCCAAAGAGAAAACACTGAGTTAAAGCCCTATCACTTGGGCCAGAGTTATTTAAGTAATGAACAGGCGTGAGACTGTATTATTCCAGGTCAAAAGTGTACTTAAAGTTTTTGCTTATCAATTAATGAGCAAAAACTATTGTGTAAAGTATACACATCAAAAAGCTTGATATACAGATGGGGAAAATTTTTTGTAGTCTTAGGTTTAATTGGAAAATTTTGATTAAGAAGTTATCTTATCAAAGGTAAGATTCAGAATTGATCTTCTGTAGCCTGAAAGGTGTGCGTGAAAGCCTTTTTTGTATGTTCTAATTTTTTTAGGAATGTTGAATAACAATAAAGAAATTAAGACTGTGAGCCCTAATTTATGGGATAGTAGATAATATTAGCTATGAAGTAATTTCTACACAAAAAAGGTATACATATGTGCTGAATGATTTTAGAATGCGGGAGCTTCTTATTAGAAACTCACCAAGCCTGTGAACCTGTCAGCTGAATAGCCTATTCCGTATTGAATGGGGAACTTGGTACTTAGAATGAATGAGGTCTCTCCTTTTTAAGCTATTAGCAGCGCAATCCAATGAGGCAGCCTGTAACCCTCCAAACTCAGAGGATTATGGGCATCCTATGGAGGGCGGAAGGAGCGCAGAGAAAAAAGGTCCCCTCGGTGCTCCTCCCACCCTGAAAAACATTTAAGGCGGTTGATTTCGGCCATCGAAGTATTTTGTGCTGGAGCGCAAGAAGAGGAGGCCGAGGTGCCACCAGGATACTGGGTATGCTGGTGGAGCCTGTCCCTCCCCTCCCCACTCCCTGCCCACAAAACTCCATCTCTGAGGTCATTCTTCTGACCTCGGAGCCACAGCCGGTGCGGTTCTTTCTGTGCCAGCCGTGAGGGCAGAGGGAGAGTGCTCCGAGTTCAGCAGAGTCCCAGCTCCGACCTCAGAGCGAGTTTCAGGAGCTGGGACCCTGAATTATCCTACGGCCATCTAGACTTTGTCTAGCGGCCATAGGATTGCACCCGAGGACTAGAGAGCTAAGACAAATAAGATGTTTAGGAAATTCTATTTCCTCTTAAGCTATTAAGATCTGAAGGATCTTTAGTAAAGCTCTGGTTAACAAAGAAAAAGGTTTTTTTATGTCATTTCATGCAAGTTATATTTTAATGTGAGGTTATAAGTATATTTGTAATAAAAATAAAAAATGGATTTCTTTTTCTCTCTTACTAATTCTTGTTAGTACAAAAACAACACTGAATCCACCTAAAACAATTTTTGGTGTGCTTTGTTTGAAGTGTATTGATGAGCTAGGGCTGGTTAACTGGCAGCCAAAAGCTTCCTAAATACTGGAACTATAGTTTGAAAACACTCCGCAAAAGCCAAATCCATAACAAGGGAAGAGGCTATAGTTCAGTGGCAGCGGACTTGCTGTGCATGCAGAAGGTTGCCTTGAGTGCCATTTTCTTGGTAGAAAGGCAGGTACAAATAAATAAATATTGTCATGGGTTCAATCCCCAGCATCTCCAGGTAGGGCTTGGAAAGAATCCTGCCTGAAACCCTGGAAAGCCGCTGTCAGTCAGTGTCGGCAGTACTGGGCTAGATGGACCAGTACAACGCAGATTCCTATGTTAACTTGGCCTCCAACGTGTGCTAAATGAAAACAGGTGCTTTTGCATCATACCTCTGACCACAGGATAGCACCTCCTGCTCTGTAATGTTAGTCAAGGCTAACATAAGTGGGATGGATGTCAGTGGGTCTACTCTGAGTATAGCTAAGTCTGGATCCAATCAATGGTGTTCTTCAAAACATGGTACTGCTGCTCAGCCCTGGACCCACCACAGGCTTTATGCACAGACTACCCAGCCTTCTGCACATGCCTACATGTGCACAGTCATTTCCGCATATCCCAGAGATCTATTCTATGATATATTCTGCATATTCACAATCCTCTACCCTACATCCTTCTTGCTTTCACTCTCTCCTTCAATTTCCCCACAAATTCTCCCATCACAAAAACCAATGCCTCTTTCCAGCAGTAAGCCAAGTGCTACCCCCTCCTTGTCTCCTAATATAGCTGCTTGTGATTCACCTTTCCCAAGTTCCTTGGTCCCTTCAAGCCCTGTTTCATTCATTCATTCATTCATTCATTCATTCATTCACCCCCCTCCCTCCCCCTCTCCCCCTCCCCCAGAGCTGGCACTAGATCTGCAGGGGGAGGGGCTGGGAAAAGTGTGCTTTGGGGGCCAGCTGCACTTTGGGAAGGGGGAACTGCACCACCTGGTACTCCCCCAGTAAGCTTACCAAATGTAAACCCCGCTCCAGTTGTGCCTCCCATGTCATGTCCACATTTCGTGGGGGGGGGGGTTGTGCCTGACCCTTAGGAGCAGTTTTTGAGGGGCACAGGGGGGTTACAGCAGTGAGAATAGGGTGGGAAAACAACCAGAACTCCTCTCACAGTTGTTAGAATCTCACCCTAGAGCAACTCTTACTATCAATTTATTAACATACTCTGCTTCAGAAGCCAATGCATGCATGGCTGGCAATTGCAAATTAAATAAATACTGCATAAAGGAGGTGGAGAAAATCCTTCAGGAAAGTGTAATACTGAGTTGCTGCAGGCAGGCCAATGATATTTACTTATTTATTTTATACCGTCCTTCAATCAGATTTCCTGGGCAGTTTTCAAAGAGAATAAAGCAATGAAACATAAATTCATGAATAGTAAAATATACATTCATAAATAGTAAACTGAAAGCCACAAAATTGCAAAAGGAACATAAAAGGAACCAAGTGTAGTAGTAAGAGTATTGGACTGGGACTGGGGAAAGTCCCCATTTGGCCACAACGCTCACTGGGTGACTTTGGGCCAGTCACTGACTCTAAGCCTAACCTACCTCACAGGGTTGTTGTGAGGATAAAATGGAGAGGAGGAGGAGTATGTATGCTTGGGAACTGGGACAGAATGGAACTGGGACAGAATGAGTTTAGAGGTGGAAAAATGAGAACCTTGCTGAGATCAGTCTTGACAGGTTTGCCCATTCCTAGTTCAGACCCCACTAGCCATGGTGGGCTAGCTGTGGTTCATGACAGAGCTCTATGAGGCTTCCAGTAAGTCCCACAAAACTGACAGACACAGAGTTGTAGTCAGAAGTTCCCTCCTATTAGGGTGACCAGGTACAAATGCTTCCTTGTACTTTTAAAAGTGTACAGGAAAGAGGATTTTGGCCAATGTAGCATGACATGCAGGGGAGAAAAAACTGCAGCTGCTGTGATGATACAACTCTTAAAAATAGAAGGACCTGGACTTCCGTTTCATCCGTTTGCCTACACCTCTCCCAGGGACACAGAAGGAAGAGAAACCAATTACAGCGAGTCAAATTGCAGGACGTCAGGATAGGCCATCTTCATATGGAGCGGGTCTGATTGAGGGAAAGAAGTGTTAGGTTTTGCATAGGCAGAACGAGGATTACCACCTGACATCAGGATTATCACCTGACATGGAGGATGTCTCTTGAGATGAAGTACACAAAGTCTTTAGTCACGAGACATAGTCTCAAGGTGATATGACTCAGCAGCCTTGGACAGGTTAGCAGTCAACATGTTGATGAATAGGTTATACAACTGGGGTGAGTAATATCCTATTTATAGGTACAGGGTCTGGGGTATAAAGCTGACACACTTGTTGACAGCTTCACTCCTCGCTTCTCGTCTTGCTCGTCTCACTCGACTTGTCTCTTGTTCTGGACTTCACTTCATCTAGCCTTACCACTGGGGTATTGGATTTGAGTCTGCAATCATGTAGTGAGTAAGAGATGCATTGTTTGCCTTAATCCCATGTAATTGGGTCTTACAAATAAACTCTTTAATCTTTATTAACTGCTGTTATCTCTTCCTTCCGCCTGTGTGACTGGGACTGAGGGTCATTGGCTAGGGAAGCTTTTGAACCCGGGTCAGTCCAGCTCTCACATCTGGTTATGGGCCCAGCTAATGAGCAGAGATAAGATTGTTATCTCAGATGGGGCAGATAAGCCCAGAGAAGCAGTACAGAGAAATTCGGCAGTTATAGAGTTAAAGGAAGTGTTTAACATTTGTAAGAACGGTTTGTAAATAACCGGGAAGGCGATGTTGCTAAAGCTGGATGCTGATAACAACGGCTTGGAATGCAGCACAACTGAAGAATGCAGGTCAGAGAGACGGAGGATTTTTCGTTTTGGAAGCAGCTGGAACGGAGGTGCCAGGCTTGGCAAATCCGAGGCTACTGGGCAGCTACTAGGCTGAAAAGTGAACAGCGCTGGACACAAGGATTTCGTTTTCCACAGCTTGCTGGAGTGATTGTCAAGGAGCTGTATCGGGCAAGGAAATATCTCCAGGAGGCTCTGTGTCTACTCATTTGAGACCAGATTACAGCAGGAGCATCATATTTCTTTTACAGTTTGCTTCTTCGCTCAGCAGTGGATCAGCTATCTTTTGCATTGTGTAAACAAGTGGCTTGGATTACAAATGGCGTGGATTACGTCTGACGTGGGCAAAGCGTCTGGAGCGTGTGTCGCACTCGCAGCAAAGTCACGTGTGACAGAAACGTATCTTGGGAAACTTGATACTACACGGAAGACTGTATCAAACCAGCGGAGGCGTGGTTTTAAAACAGCAGGGGGAAAACAGTGCAGCAGTTTTGAACAGACAGAGCTGTGCTTAAAATGGGAAGCTGTTCTTCATTTTCTTCATGTGGGATCACAGAAGAAGGAGCTAGACATCAGCAGGGGTGCTGCTGATGGGAAACACTTTGTGTTTTAACCCAGGACATAACAAAATGGACATTATTTTGTGTGTGAGCAGAAACAGTGAATTGTTTAAACGAAGCTTTCTGTGTTGGAGATGAATAAACAGAAAGAGGACTATGGAAATGGTCAGGAGTTTAACAGTCATGTTTTTGGAACAGTCATGTTCTTGAAAGTTTGGATAACTTGAATCAAGAAAGTGTAAAATATGCTCTGGAAATGTCAGGAAATGTACTGAATGTATATATGACTTGAGTATATTGTAGATTTCTCTGTAGCAAAATGTGAAATACTGCATAATAAGTAGGTATGTTTATATGGCAAAGCTAAGAGATGGATTATTTCTTTTATACTGTACTGGTGTAATAAAGAAATGGAAAGTTGTACTGATGCAACTATAAAAAGTTAAATGCTTATATGTATGACATGTACATGCATGCATATCACATGATGTTTGATCATTTAGATTCACAGTCCTGTGAAAGAAAATGCAAACTGTTGGTGGGGAAAGCATTTGGAAATTGTAATTTTCACATGAAAGGAATTTTGTGCACATAAACAAGGGATGCTAGCTTCAACAGGTAAACTGGAAGGCAAGCTGAAAAACCAGTTCATTTCATTTAAATTTGTTCTTGGTGATCTTGTGGGTACTCTGATGGTTTTTAGAGGCGAGGCACGTTATTTCATGATGTTAATTGATCAATACACGAGGTACAGGTTGTGTACATGTTAGATAGAAAACTGGAGTATTGAACAAAGTCAAGGTGTTTTGTGCTTGGGTGGGAAACAAGCATATTACCCATGTTACCTATTTCTTTTGAGAGATAGGGGGAAGTTCAGTTCAGTGCATGTTTTGATGCATTTCTAACAGGATGTGGTATTGAACACATGGATTGTGTGGAAGAGTAAACAAACACTCAGAAGAGGTGATACTAATTTGGCTAATGAGGTTTGGGTAGAAGCTCTTAAATGTTTTGATTATGTACATGATAGAAGTTTTAGTTCTCTGTGTTGAACTGTACACCTTATGGAAAGTAGTGTAGAAGGAGGAATCTTCTGGAGAAACATTTCAGGATCTTGGATCTGATATGTAGGTACATACACCTCAAAATTAGAAGAAATCTGTAAGGGAGCTTACATGAGATTTTTCTAGAAATGAGAATATTGTGTTTCACATGAACAACACTTGGATAGTGAGATTATCTAGAAGTGTTGAGTATAATGCTGAATGAAAATGTGAGATTATTTTCAAAATTAATTCTGTTAATGCAGGAGATGCATCAAGTTCAGAGTCAGAAGAATAGAAAAGCATTTGCTGAAAGACAGTCAGTGAAATTTGACAAACTGATACACATTTGGTTTAGTGGAGACTAAACAAATGATTGTTCATCATTGGTGCAAATTTATTGGAACAGAAACCTGATAACTGATGAGGTAAGGAACAGGTGAGTCAAACAACCTGTGAGATATCAGGATGAATTTGCAGGAAAAGCCATTTGAAAGCTCAAAATTTCAAAGAGGTAAAAAATTGTCTGTTAAGGAAGCTGAACCATAGCTTCAGGCTATGCAAGCTGAGTTGATTTCTTTGGATAAAGAACAAAACATGGAAGCTGGGGAAACAAACAGCAGTCCATGGAACTCATTGTTACCAGATAGATTTTTAGGTGAAAACTAACCAGATTGGTTGCTTGTGATTTTGCTCTAGTTAAAAAGGAGCTGGATAATCATGAGATGAATGCAACAACAATTTGCTTTGGAAACAGTTAGACTGATGTTTAAGAATGTGGAGAGATGTATGAATATTTCACAATTGGAAATATTGGAACATAAGCATTTTAAATGAGAGGAAGTCTTTGGAAAACAGAATTTTTCTTTAGGAAAAGTTAGAATCAGCTGGAGGCTGGAATTCTGTTTTGAACTCAAACATTGCTGAATTGAGATTTGCACAGAGAGGCAGATCAATGTTTGTTTGTTAAACAGGAGGAACAGGGACATAGACTGTATGTACTTTGTTAGTTGGATGATCTATTGTTTTTTCTGGACAGATAAAAGCAATATGATATAATTGATCCAGTGTTTGGAATTTCATTGAATTGAAACTGCTTGGTGGAAGATCAACTGTTTATTTGTAAATAGAGGTTGAGGGAAAACCAAGAGGGCAGTATCTTACTGCAACAAACCAGAGAATGTGATTGAGAATTTGGAGATAGTTAACTCAGTGAGAGACTCCAAATAATTGAGGATTTTCAAGCACATGCTGATGGAAAAGCAGTTTGAATGCTACACAGGAGCATTGGGCTGTTGAGCTTCATTGTACAAGCAACAAGGCCAGATATTGCTGTCAGTGTAATGGGCAGACTGTTGGACCAACAGGACATGCTTGGAGAGCTCTGAAAAGGAGTTGAGTGTTATCTGGAGGGAACATCATACTTCAGACTATGTTACAAGTCAGAGCACAGGTGGCTTACAGATTCACAGAAATGCCAGTTGTGGTTGTGATAGTAAGAACAACAAGAACACACCTGAAGTTTGTTATTTTTATAATCATACTTTGTTTGATTGATTTTGTAGAAACAATCATCTAAAAGTTAGAGTTCAACTGAAGCTGAACTGAATACATTGTATTATGTATTGTACTATTATGCTATTGTAAAGCTTGAATAGTTATTGCATTTGTTTAAATAGTTTAAATTGTTAAAAATGTTTAAATGATGCTGGGATTGATGTGAAAAACCTATTACAGTTTTTTCAGGAAACCAAGGCAGGATTGCTATGCTGCAGGCAGATAGCAATACACAACGTTTTGGGTTTGCAAATAAAACTGTGTCATGAAAAGGGATACATCACAAGTGATTTGATGGTGGTTCAGATTTTCTGGCAGGTAAAGTCATTCCTGCAGAATTTTTTAAATTAAAGTTCATAGATGAAAAAACAGCATCAGATGTCAACAAAGCTGTTGCTGTTGTATGAGGTAAATAACCACGTTCTGCGACAAATGCAAAAAGCAGGGGGATGTTAGGTTTTGCATAGGCAGAACGAGATTACCACCTGACATCAGGATTATCACCTGACATGGAGGATGTCTCTTGAGATGAAGTACACAAGGTCTCTAGTCACGAGACATAGCATCAAGGTGATATGACTCAGCAGCCTTGGACAGGTTAGCAGTCAACATGTTGATGAATAGGTTATACAACTGGGGTGAGTAATATCCTATTTATAGGTACAGGGTCTGGGGTATAAAGCTGACACACTTGTTGACAGCTTCACTCCTCGCTTCTCGTCTTGCTCGTCTCACTCGACTTGTCTCTTGTTCTGGACTTCACTTCATCTAGCCTTACCACTGGGGTATTGGATTTGAGTCTGCAATCATGTAGTGAGTAAGAGATGCATTGTTTGCCTTAATCCCGTGTAATTGGGTCTTACAAATAAACTCTTTAATCTTTATTAACTGCTGTTATCTCCTCCTTCCGCCTGCGTGACTGGGACTGAGGGTCATTGGCTAGGGAAGCTTTTGAACCCGGGTCAGTCCATCTCTCACAAGGAGGAGGTATGCTTGTACCTTGCAGGAGAAGAAGTGGGGATCTGCAGGAGGAAGCTCTTGAGAACAGGAACCATACCTCATCTGGCTTTCAGCCATCAAAAGACTCTTGAGCTTCATCAACCCAGGCTAGTGGCTCCAGTCCAGCGTACTCCTGTGAGGTCTGCAAAGTTTTAAATTAGGACAAGGGATTTATTTTGGCTGCTCACCTTCTAGTTCTAAAGGATTTTTCCTGATAGGTGGGCATCTGTTGAGCATCTTCACTCACAGGCATTACACCACCGTCCCTTGAAGTTGTTTCTTACCATTAGTGGGAAATAGTGAATATACTGACACAAATATATTTCAGAGTTGAACATTTGATAACCAGACTTTAAAAGCATGGCACGCGCATACACACACACACACACACACACACACACATATACATATATAGTAAACTATATATTTCTGCTCAACAATCCTGAGGGGAAGCTGCAGTGAGGGAGAGAAGAAAGGGAACTGTTTCTTTCTCTCATGGAAAGTACCTGCTGTCACTCAGCTTGGCAGCACAGTCTTGGCAGCAGCTGCTCCACAGGATAAATGGAAGAGATCATTAAAGAGATCTTTTTCCTCCCTATTTCCGTTTCTGACATCTTATTGCTAGTGGAATCGAGTCATCGTGAAAGTTTAGTTTACCCTGACAAGATAGCTTTTTCTTCAGGCTATTAACCTGACCACTGGCCTGTGACAGAAAGTGCAGACAGAGTGAGAGTGAGGGTGAAAGAGAAAGAGAAGGAGGGAGGGGGCAAAAAGTTGGGAGGATTTTTAAAACTCCCCTTCTTATTTTCCCCCCCTCCCGTTCTGAGCTACAATAACACTATTTCTTAGCAGAGAAATGTGTCTTTTGCACACACAGATCCTCCTGGCCCCAATTAGTAGGCTGCTTAAAGCCAAGCCACCCTTTCTCATATATTTGATCTCTGAAGAAGATAATTCATTTTACGCTACATGGCCTTAATGTATTGTTGGGTTCAAACTGGCATATCTGAAGGGAAAGGTCACTCTATTAAATGCAGGTAAATTCAGTTGCGTGCTGTTAGTCATATTTTACTGGCTGGCACGAGGAGAGGGCAGGGATGTCAGCCAGTGCGGCTTAAACCATGGATTACTGCTCTCTTGTGAAATGAGTATGTTTTGTGCTGATTAAATTGTAAGGACCATGCACCTTGGCCACATAAAAACCTAATGCTTCTTCAGTACAGGATGGTTGATCATATAATGCTGTGCATCATAATTTCACAGACACATGGAATCTTAATGTACAAAACAGGTGAAGTCTTTTTTTATTATTATTTAAATGCCAGCACAGTAACGCTAGCAAACCATTGCTAATTTGATGTAGCTATTTGAATGGGCCTATGGCTACATGCAAAACAATGCAATGCCGCCTCCTGTTTCTCAGCATCGGCACCCCCTGTAATATCTATGGCGATAATAATAGGAGCCCTTGGAGCTAGGATGGGGAATGTGTGGCCCGTCAGATGTTGGTGCACTGCTACTCCCATCAGACCTAGCTGGCATAGCTGGTGGCCAAGGATGATGGGAACTGCAGTCCAACAACATCTGGAGAGCCAGCCATTTCCCATCCCTGCCTTACAGGATTGCTATAAGGACTACTGAGATAAAATACTGAAACGCTTTAACTCTCAAAAGTATCGTCATCACTACTACTACTACCACTACTACTACTAAATCTACTACCATTACTACAAGGAAAATGCACAAACATAGAGCTAATGTTTGTTACCTTTGTGATACTTTACCTGGAGGCTTAACTGTTGTTTGACAGCCATTCAATAACTTTGAATTATAATTTTCCCAGTTTTATTCTTTGTTTCTGCTAAAACAATCTTCAGTATGGAATAACTGAAAAGAATTCTGGACATTAAAAGAAAAAGTGGAAGAAATATTCAGAATTGAACATTAATTCACTAAAAGAGAGAGAGCTTGTTTTCCATTGTCATGTCATCCTGTGAGATGCCTGATACTGATAGTGCAGAAATGTAAACCTAATCCAGAAAATGCATCATCCATCCCTGCACATTTGTGAATACACAGTTGCAAATCTAGAATCACAAACTAAGATGTTTCTTTAAAACATTATGGCCATAATCCCAAGAGCCACATTTGATGTGCACAAGCATTTAAAACAGTTTTCCATGATGCATTGTAAACTGCTTTTGAAATGCTTCTTATATGAACAATATTATCTTTTTTAATTGTATACATTCAGTAACAGAGACAATGAACCTTTACAAATCGGGCAGATAAATCCCACTGGTGTGTGGGTGGAAAGATTTTAACGAGGAAGAACTACTTTATCCAAAGCACTTCTGGGCTCAAGCCGGTGGAACTCCCCCTTTTTCTCCCCCTGCCCCTACTATTTTTCAGGTGGTCTTGTTTTGTTTTTTTGTTTCCTCCCATTGGTTGCAATTCTGGAGTTATGTTAGGGAAATGGAAAGGCTATGGTCCTGCAAATCCAAGTCTCTCCCCACCCAGCATTCCTCCCCTGACATACCATGGAATTCCCCTGTTTTGCCTCTACAGACATAGGAGAGGAAAAGGCCATGATGGGAGTTTCTCTGGCAGCTGGGCGGGTGGGATTGTGAGGTATAGTCTCCCGCTCTGCAGGTGGACCTCCTCGGTTGGGGAGATCCAAAACAGCTTATGGCCCCCAGGGATTCTTTCCCAGGGACCAGAGGATTTCAGCCTTAGTCATTTCATGAAGCCATTAGATAGGTGTACAAAAAAAGTTTAATTTTACACATTTGCTATGTTTATGATTTTATGTATCCTTTGGACAGCACTCCTTGCTGTTGTACAACTCTCATTCAGATGACTTGCCCAGGAGAATTTGCCAGTGCTCTGCTATATATATAACCTTAGATATATTTGATAGACAGAGCTACTTAGGTTTCTGTCCCCAATAACCTTCCCTCCAAAACCTCAGAAAAGATAATAATACATTAAGAGCATACATCAGGCAATATAACAATATAAGCCACACTACCCAACTGGCTTGGTCCTGGTGCACAAGTCAATCTACACAAAATAAACTTAAAATATTTTCAAAGGATGCTGAGGCTTGGAGGGTCTCTAAGGGCCAAACTAAACATTATTGGTTTCTTAACTTCAGAGTAAACCCATGGGGGGGGGAGGCTTTAAAAGAAAAAGAAAAGATGCCTCCATTGGAATCCATGGAGAAAAACCACCTCCATTGTTTCTGTTTGTTTGTTTTTTTAACCCCCCATGGGTGGGGATGGAATTTCAGCATGAAAATGGGAGGTGGAAAACTTAACACCCACCCTCCCAAATCACCATGGTCCCAATCCAAATCAGGGCTGTGCACACTTACTCTGAAATAAGGAAGTGTTTCATTTGGTCCTAAAACAGGAGTGGGGACCTTTTTTAGTCCAAGGACCAATTTCTAATCTAGCTAAGGTCTTGGGGTGCACATTTCATCCCTGGGCCAAAGGAAAAGTGGATGAGGACAAAGTGTGATTCCCCATCCCTGCTTTTAAGGAAGAGAGTTCCACACATTGGTGTGTGTTGGGTGGGGTGGGGGGTATCAGCCACTGAAAACACCTTGTTGAGTGCCCATGCTGCCTTAATTTGACACAGAGATGGAAATTCCCAAGAGTGCTTTTAGTCAGACTCGAGGTATATTATGGAAGATGAAATGATCTCCTGGGTACACTGTCTAGAGTAGTTTTAGAAAAAATGTAAGGTTTGTTGAGACATTTTGGTGGTAGCCCAGTATAAAATAAACAAACCCTCAACAATATTGGTGTATGCACACCCCCAGCCCTCTCCCATAACTCAGAACACAACAAAAGAGATAAAAAAAGACAAGAGGAAAGAAGAAGAACCTGAAAAGAGGGGTGACAAGAGGCAACCATCGGCCAGAGAACCAAGGGCCACTGGGTGGCTGCACCCCCTGCCTCCCAGGAGTAACATCACAGCAAGGGGGAGACCAACCTGGCCCCATACATCAGCTGGAGAGGGAGCAGCTGCAGGGAGCTTGTTTTGCCCTTCCCTGTCCCCCCCCCCAAAAAAAAAAGAAGAAAAAAGAAAGAAAACCTATAAGAACCTTTTTAACTAAGAACTGGTGCCTGAGTTTTGCATTCTTCCTCCTCCCTCCCAATCCATTTTCCTTTTGTGTCATGTCTTTTAGATTGTGAGCCTGGGGGCAGGGACTGTCTTATTATTAATCTTTGTAAGCCACTCTGAGAGCCTTTTCTGGCTGAAGAGCGGGGTATAAATGCAATAAATAAATAAATAAATAACCAGCAAGAGATTCATGAAATAAAAAAAGATCAGGATTCAAAGAGCTCCAAATTCAAACCAGATGCTATTAGGCCCACGCCATTTTATCATTCCCTCTAACAGCAAAGTTGGTGGCACTGTGCCAACTAGTAGAACTGTGAAATGGGGCCACCCACAGAGATGGTATGGTAGGGGGTTCTGCATACTTGGGAGGCTCCCATGCAAATGCATAAAACTCTCCCTTAGGAATAGAACATCAGAAACAATTAAAAGCCCTAGGAGTGATCTTACCCGAGTCCAGGGGGCAACTGGGCCCAGAAGACCCAATTTTCTTGCTGTTTCCCAGTTACAGCCGCATCTGCCGTAGCTGAGGCCATTAGAGGAGGGGAGGGAGCGGCTACACACCACCCCATAGTGCCTGGAGTCTGAGAACTGCTTCCCCCTGCCCTGCAGCATTCTGTATTGTAGATAAATTGCTGTAAGCCACTTTGGAAGCCAGCTTTTGGCTGGAAAAGTGGGGTAAAAATATAATAAACAAGGGGAGAAAGGCCATCTGACAGACAGGATGGGAAGGAGAAGAATATTTTTATTTTATTTTTTTAAAAAACCTCCTCCTCTGCTGTCCTGCTCCCAATATTTCGCTAGTAATTCCCTTTCCCTGTGATTGCTTGGGGAGGGGAAGAGAGGCTGAGCTCCCTCTACATGTTCTCACAGGCTCCCCACTTGTTTATTTAAAATATATATGAGATGTCGTTTCAGCTGAATGTTGAGCACTCAGGGTGACGTAGAATAAAAGTATTAAAAAGTCAAGCTAAATCAATATTTTGAAACCAATCTAAAACAAATTACATTTCAGCAGCAACATAAAAAAAAAGCCCTAATCAGGCAGATTTCAACAAACCTAGCACACACTTTAGAAAACCGGAATGTTTTCAGCAGATGGCAAAAACGATATAGCCAGCCTTTGAGATGGATGTTGTGTTTTTATCAACGTTGGCAGAGACAAGGCTTACCTTCTTAGGGCTAGTACAGATAATACATTTGCAGACTTACGGTAGCGCTCTCCCCTTGTTCCACATTATACACACTTCATTTTTCCCCATAGTCACTGACAAGCTTTTCCAGAGTTTTCATAAGACCACAGGAGATACCTGCTAAAACCTGAAACCTTATCCCAGTTCACAAAAGTAACCAGCTGTATCACAGGAGGCGTGTAGATTCTGCTTCACAACTGGAACTGACACATATTGGATAGTAGTGCCCATTACATCAATGAAGATGTGCTGCCATTCACAGCCCAACGTTTGTTGAGCATTCCTTGTCCAAGAACCAAGGGTTGTTCCTGGAAAGCAGCATGGAATCAATGTATATTCCATAATTCATGGTTTACTTCTAAGAGCATTAGGCAAAGAATGAAATGCTAGAAATAGTGGATCAAGAGAAGAACTATGAGGCCGCAATAATTGTGGCTGGGAAGTTTGTAGAGAAGAAAGATATCATTATCGGGGGGTGGGAGAGAAATTCCAAAGTTCTGAAACATGCTGTCATTTCCTGGCCAGGGAATGGACTTGAGCCACAGGATTACTCTGTGCAGATTAAAATTATCCCTTCCATGTATAGCAGCCTTTACAACCGCCTGAACAATTATACTGTTGAAATATTACTTCTATAGTGTTACTAAAGGTGCAATCCTATCCATGGTTAGATGGAAAAAAGTCCTACAACTCCCAGCATTTCCCAGCCAGCATGGCTGGCTGGGGAATGCTGGGAGTTGTAGGACTTTTTTCTGTCTACACATACATAGGATTGTGCCCTACGTTACTACCACATTCGGGCACATTGTCCTTTTTTTTGCTTTCTTTTCAGCCATGTTAGGAACGCCCACAATATCTGCAGTTGATTGTGCAACAGATCCATGGGTAGCACTTGCTATTTCACACATCTTCTGTTGGGCAAGTTTCCCCCAGTTGCCCCAGTGGCATAGCAGGTCCTTTCCCCCTACTTCACATATCTGTATTTTTCTAACATAAACAGTATTAGCTCAATTGAAAAAAAATAAATGATGCCATCATCATCCCCCTCTCACTTTTATAGGACTGGCATTGCCCTGGAAATATTTACATGTCTACAGTTTGCTTTCTGGATGGAAAAAAAAAAAAGCTGGATGATGCTTTGATATGCAATTTAGGGGTGAGAAAAAAAGTGGATGCCTACCATTCTCGTATATGATGCTGTGGTCATCTGGAAGATTTAAATCAAAAAGCTGGCTTCCCGCTAGACTGTTGTCCCAAAGGAAAAATAGACGAAAGAGATGGGCCAAGGCAGCAACATTGTGAACGTTCTTTGAACATCTCAGTAATCAGAAGTTGTGGCTTTAGGGTTTTAGTTAAGCCCTACCAACCATCCTGTGCAGTGTTTCTACATATATTCCAGAGTTTCACCTTTATGCGCTAGAAAAGGGTTGATGCCAGTTTGGTGCTCAGGAGTGTACTGCCCTTTCGGATTTGGGGGCGAGGAGATTAAGATATTTTAGAGTATGTGGACAAGTTTTGTTTATTTGTTTTGTCATTTAACCCCAAATGTATCCAACACTGCTATAGTATAGTTGTATAAAACAAAAAAGAAGAATCACTACATAAAATACACAGGTTTTGTTTTGGGGTTTTTTTGGTCATTTAACCCTGAATTCAATTCAGCAAGATCCAAAGGCCTGATCTTATACATTCAGGGTTAAATGACCAAAAAAACCCAAAAACAAAACCTGTGTATTTTAAGTAGTGATTCTTCTTTTTTGTTTTATACAACTATACTATAGCAGTGTTGTCAGCACAGGCAGAACCAGCCCAAGATATTTGGCTGCCTGAGGTGGAGCAGCAAATGGTACCCCCCTCAACCCACAGTGAATAGTACCCTAGTTATTTTGGTATCTGAGGCAGAAAATCCCCAAAGCACCTCTCCTACTCCCTGGCAGTAAAAAAATGAAATAATAATAAATTAACTAATGTACAATTTGATGCCCTTTCACAACACCAAAAATCACTGCCTGAGGCAGCCACCTCACTCTGCCTCATGGTGGGGCAGGCCCTGAACACAGGACAATAATTGTTCCTCCACCCATCATTTTTCGAGCAAAAGTGCTTGTGCCTTTGGCATGCCTACTGTTTTGTCTGTTGAACTTTGATTCAGGCACTACACAGGTGGATAAACCTGATAATGTAACAGGTTTATTGAATGGGGTTATATACAACTCCATGGCAGTGCTCTAAACATAGGACTGCAGCAGGGATTCCAATGGAGACTTTTTTCTTTTTAAAATTTAAATTTTATTTTTTAAATCCCTGCACGGGGGCTGTGGAATTTCAGGAAGCAAATGGGTGGGGGGGGGGAGTTTTAATCCTCCCTTCCTGGTTCCCAATCTGAATCGGGTCCACACACACAGTTACTCTAAAGTAAAAGATAAGGCTCAGCTACGTAATAAGCAATTACTGTAATGTGTAGTTCTACTGCTAGTTTAAGAGAACAGAGCGGGGATGAAGGCTGGGCTGTGCATAAGGGGAAAGGGCACAATTCACTGTGATGGGATCCAACACATTTATCTGGTACGTAGGCCTTTTAATTGCTTGCAAGGCCCACAATGGTCTACGGTGTATAGAACCAGTGGAGCCAGTATCGGTGTGATGGAAAACAAACTGTGGCATAAAGTAGCATCTCATTCTGTCCCATTTTTAAGCCTACCCTGGATGGACAGACATGATGGTCTCTTTATAAACATCTGTCCCTCTCATTTTTAAAAAATGTCTTAGAGTAGAAGAGCCACAAAAACAGTGATATAGCTGATTGCAGGAACCGAATGTTCAGCTCCTACTGAGAACTATTGCACCTTGTCTTTTCCTTTGCCAGCAAGGGCTGCTTCTCGTGTCTCACTTCCAGGCAAGCAAGACCACATTTGTGTATGAATGCTAGGCAAGAATGACCATACCAGTGTCTTTACTCAGCTGAATGAATAAAGTGGCATACTTTAATCCTTGCATCAGTTTCCAGAGATATGACAACACAAAAATAAAAACATAAGTGTACTCCCATATTACAACCCACACACACACTTATCTGTGGAATTGCATGTATAACACAAGAAGCAGTGCAAGTTTCCAACAATTGCTTTCAAATGCTATCATGGATGTTAGCAACCTCATCTGACCCAGAGTTCTGGCAAATACTAGCTATGCCTACACTTTAAGCCTGCCTGAAATAACTGTGGTATTTACTGCAGACTTTAAGTCTACCAGAGGAATCAGAAGGGGGTTTCCTTCTAACTCAACTATTCAAAGTAAAAATGCATCGGAGGCAGTGAAATCTTTCGTGTCAGCCACCTCCAGAATTTTTGTAATTGAAATGTTTTCCTGCCACAATTGCCAGCTAAACTTTTTCTCATACTGTTAGGGAGACAGCAAACACAATGCAAACATTTCTCACAGCATCCAACTCTGCTCTAACCTATCTGGAGTTTTGTGGTTTGCCATGACCCCTGCCACAATCAAAATATATGGGGGTAAATCATCTTCAGATACCATAACACCAAGGTCAGAGATATATCTGTGTTTGTGTGTAATAATTAGGAAGAAACCAAGGATAATATCTACGGAAGATCCCAATAGGTCATCCATGCCACAGTACATTTGCTTTGGTGTTTTAGCTAAAATGACAGCCTAACCATAAGAGCTTTTGCTAGGGATGAGGGAGAAATTAGTTTGGTCCACATTTTAATGTAAACCTAACTAATTCACACTTCCTGAACCAATATGCAAAGCAAAACATAGTTATTCTTTGGTATTTGCACTGCTCCAAATTTTGCAGTTCAGTTCTCCTATCAAGCTACGCACACAAAACTATGTATATTAGAAAAAATAACGAATTAAAAAATGCATTATATTAGGGGAAACTGTTTGCCAAAAAAAGAGAGCATATATTAGGCAAAACTGTGTACAAAATGCATATATTAGGGGAAACTATTTGCAAAATAAAAAAGAAAAACTGTGTACAACAATGCATAAATTAGGAGAAAGGCACACAAAACTGTGTATGAATTTTCATGCTGACTTAAAACAATATTGCAAACTGATCCAAAAACAGGACATTGGAACAGCAGGGATTCCAATGGAGACTTTTTTCTTTTTAAAATTAAAATTTTATTTTTTAAATCCCTGCATGGGGGCTGTGGAATTTCAGGAAGTAAATGGGTGGGGGGGAGTTTTAATCCTCCCTTCCTGGTTCCCAATCTGAATCGGGTCCACACACACAGTTACTCTAAAGTAAAAGATAAGGCTCAGCTACGTAATAAGCAATTACTGTAATGTGTAGTTCTACACATTAGAAGGGAAAACCAGGCATTTCGGGCCCAGGCATTTGTTTTGAGTATCAGAACTGAACAGAGCTCACAGTCCTTCCACACAAAAATCCACTCATGTTTACCCTGAGCTCTCTTCAGTTCAGCACCACCTAGATGCAGACCTACCTTCTGCTCAGCCCTGCTATACATAATTCACCTACACTACAATCCTGAAAGTATTTTGCTCCCTTGTGAGCCATCCTTCCGGTCTGACACATAGGCTGTCGGTCTCCCTCACAGTACCGCACCATTTCTATATCCTTCATCCTTTTCAGCCACTCAGTGCCCTCTGAACATAACAGGGCAGTCCTACCTCCCATGGCAGAGAGCTCCTATGCTGGAGCCACCAATTATTCCAAAGCCCTGCCAGGGCCTTTTTAAAATTGTTTTTGCTCATTCTTTCCTGTTGCATCCAATGGGGGGGGGGGAATTGTTCTACACCAGCTCCAGGACATTCTGGGAAATTATTGCAGCGTGTCGTGTGAACGCCGGCTGGGGGCGGGATGGCCGCACGTGTGAAGCATGCAAAGTGACCATGGTCGGTAGAGGGGTAAGCTCCTACCGCACGTGGCCACCCTGCCATGCGAATAGTGGGCGGCCGTCCCGCGGGGGCCTCCCGTGGCCGCACAGAGGTGGCAGCCCAGAGCGGCCAGAGCTGCGGCCGCTCCGGCCTGTAGGGGCAAACGGCCCCTCTGGGCATCCCGAGCCACCACCCCCTAGCACCGGGAGGCCCGCACTGCAGTGCGGGGACTGCCGGTTCCACCGGGGTCCGCCCAAGCATGCGGGGCGCAGGTCAACTGTGGCACCCCTCCGGACCCCACGGATGGCCCCGTGGTGCCTGCCCCACTTGTCACCTGGGTCGTATGAACCAGCCCGCCATGTGTGCATGTAAGCATGAAAGGAAGGTTTCATGAGCTGTGCTGCCTTGCTGCAAGATAGTTGTGTTTCTATATAGCTGTGTTTCTATATGTTCTAAATAAAAAGGAAGCTATTCATGAACCTACCTGTCTTCTGACTCCTAACCTACTGGGGTGTATGGAAGTTTAAGTGAGTACCCCACCCCTGAGATGCACAGGCAAAAAGGAAACATGATATAAGTAAACAATTTTCAACAGGCTCGTCATTTGTATACATTTACTTCTGTCTGTCTTGTACGAAAAAAGAAAGTTACAACATCATACAAGCAAGTGATTTTAATATGAACCCACAAATGTTTATAAATCAGTTAGATTTAATCTGGAACCCAAACCACTAACAGACATTAGTCATAATTGCACAGTTCTTGCAGAAATTCCAGCTGTCTTTGGAGTTGCTCATATACGTCCTACTGAACACTGTGCTCTGTTCACATTTCTGCTTAAACAAATAATATCATGAGGGCAATAATTTGCCATTTCTCATTTAAATTCTTATTCCCTTTTCTCAAATAATAAAATAGTATTTACATGAAATAAGATTGGGAAAACTGATGTAACTACAACTGACAGCAGTCTTGGATGAATATTTATTTTATATTTCCAGCCTCATGCAAGCGTAGCCATTCCAAAGTGGCTTGAAGCATTTCAGAGGCAACATTTTTATCTTTTGAAGCAAGCAAGATGATGCTAATACAAAAGCTAATCTGTTTTCCCCCAAAGGCTGGCATGGCACAACCTACAATGAGTAGAAATTTCAGCCACAAATGTCTGAGCGGATTTGGCTCTCCATTCCTGTCTAACATGTTCATATAAGAGCTGGCTGTCACCTTACATTGAGATATGTTGTTTCATCGCTATTGTTATTGGTGGTGGTGGTGGTGGTGTTCTTGGCACACACAAAGCTCCTGAATCTGCATTCATGGGAACAATGTCATCAGCAAGTATGCCTGTGGATACCACCTAGGGTATTTTCTATGATCTGTGACAACCAAAATTGAATGTTCAAGATCATGGAAGTCGAGGCATTTGAAGCCATCCAAGGATATTTAATGGCTTGATGGGGGCACCCATGTCAGGTGTTTTTAACAGGTCTACTCTGTATCAAATATTGTTTTAGCTGCTGAATTGTTTTTAAATTTTGTATTTCGGAAAAAAAATCTGATGCTTTATTGTATTAAGGTCCTGTTTTAGAAAATGTTGTAAACCACCAAGAGAGCTTCAGCTATTGGGCAGTATGGAGATGATGATGATGATGATGATGATGATGATGATGATGATGATGATGATCCTTCAATGCCAACTTCAGTGGACCGGTCATGTTGTTCGAATGCCTGACTGCCGTCTCCCAAAGCAGTTACTTTATTCCCAACTCAAGGATGGAAAGCGGAATATCGGTGGTCAATATAAGAGGTTTAAAGATGTTCTTAAGGCTAATCTAAAAAAATGCAATATAAACATCGAAAACTGGGAAGCTCTGGCCCATGAACGATCTAACTGGAGGTTGGCCTTTCATAAAGGTTCCATGGACTTTGAAGAAGCCCGAGTGCAAGGTGAAAGGGAGAAATGTGCTAAGCTAAAAGCACGTCAAACGAATCCTTTACAGGACCATCTTCCATCTGGTAACCTGTGTCCTCACTGTGGGAAGCTGTGTGGATCTAGAATTGGCCTCCACAGTCACTTACGGACCCATTGCTAGAGTCTACACAATTTTTCTTTAGAATTTCCTCCTTTTAAAATTTCCTTTTTGTAAATTTTTATCCTGGAAGACAATCTTACTCGGTCACGAGTGATCGCCTGATGATGATGATGATGATGATGATGATGATGATGATGATGATGATGATGGAAGATGCTGTGTTCTAATTTGGGCTAAAAGCTTTTACACTTTTCATAAGTCAGTAAAGGTGCAATCCTATGCATGTTTAGGCAGGAAAAGTCCTACAACTCCCAGCATTCCTACCTGGGAAATGCTGGGAGTTGTAGGACTTTTTTCTGTCTACACATGCATAAGATTGCTCCCTAAATTGCTAAAGTTTGGGCTACATTTTAATAGGTCAGGCTGAGAGTTAATTTAATTGGACAGGCAGAGAGTTGGTCTTTCAGGCTGTTTTGGTTCTGTAGTACTGCTGTAATAAAATATGATTTAGACAACAGATATCCAGATGTTCAGCCTGCACACAAGAGGGTTAAAAGTGTGGCGGGGGTGAGGCCATTCTGCAGGAGGGTTGTCAGTGCATTCAGACGAAAATGCTTCCCTGCAATCAGGAACCGTGGTAAGACAAATCACAGGGAGATTTTTGTAAGCGTGTTCAGCTGAACATTATATTATATTATATTATATTTATACCCCGCCTTTTTTCCTGCAAGGAACCCAAGGCGGCTTACATTATATCCTCCTCCTCCTCCTCTCCATTTTATCCTCACAACAACCCTGTGAGGTAGGTTAGGCTGAGAGTCTGTGACTGGCCCAAAGTCACCCAGTGAGTTTCATGGCCGAGCGGGGACTAGAACCCAGATCTCCCGAGTCCCAGTCCAACACCCTAACCACTACGCACACTGGTTTACAACCCCACTACAGACCTAAGCGATAAACATACAAAGGTTTTTACAGGCATCCATGTGCCCAGGAACTCTGTGGGCAGGGCTTGTGTGTGCGTCTCTCACCCCCACCATGCTTTTAGCCCTTGCGTGCAGGCTCAAATGTTTGTATAGAGTTTTATTATTCTCTGACAGACAACAGTCTATGCATGATTGGAGGAGGAAAATATGTATTGGAGGGCAGCTATTTGAAAACATTTAGGGGGGAAATCCAGCCAAAATACAGCTGTGGCTGTAGCGCAGTGGCAGAGCACATGCTTGGCATGCAGAAGCTTTCAGGTTCCATCCCTGGCATCTCCAACTAGGGCCAAGACAAACTCCTGCCCGAAACCCTGGAGAGCCACTGCCAGGCAATATTGACGATACTGGGCTAGATGGACCCATGGCCTGACTTCGTATAAGGCTGCTTCCTATGTTCCACCACATGCATTGAGCTGCGAGTCCCCAGTCTGCCATTTGGACTATCAGGGATCAGCACATGGGGCATGTCACCGTTCCCATGCTGCTTGCGGATGCCAAGTGTGCCGAATCAGCAAAAAAGTCTCCATCTGGAATAGCCTGAGGGAGAGTTAGTAAATGGGTGTGAGGCTAAATCATTCCCATTTCTATGCCAAAGTGTCTGATTACACCTACTGTGAGCTTAGCACTATACCTCACCTGAGGATATAGTCCATTTTCTTTTTTTGCCCTTCTCTTTTCCCACATGAAAAAAAAAAGAAAGAAATTGCCATACAGCCTGCTCCTTTCCCCCAATTTTTTTTCTCTAATGTACGCTGCTCAGTCCTTTCAGTTAAAGAATGTCCCTTCAGGCAGATCCATTACTTTAATAAATCAAAAAATAATCAGCACGTAGGACTCAGGCAGTTTTGGTGCAGCTCTTCAGAGCCACCCACAAAATATAAAACATTTTATTGCTTTAGTATTTTTTTTTTATTGGTGCCGGTAGACTAAAGATTTTTTTCCCCAGTTCCTTTTATTACTACCACAGGCAATGTCTAAATCTAGTGTAAGCAAAATTTACTGTAGTTCAAAAGGAGGACATTCAAAACAGAGAAGTGAAGGGGAGGAGGAGAAGCAACTGAACACCAAAAAGAATTCCCTTAATCGGTACGTTTCTGCATGCTTGGCTCTCATTTTCTATTTATACATGCATGCTATTCTTTTGTGCCTTTGTGCTAAGAGTCTACGCTATAGTTAGATACTTGTGTCAGTGTTTCCTGTTTTTCAAGAGTGATTGGGGCCTTGCTGTGTGGTGGGAGGGGAGGGGGTTGCTGATAAATTATGCAATGCATCTTTATGGTGTACGAAGCCTCGGTAATTACTCACTCAGGATATGCTGAGAATGTGGATGGCCATTTTGGATAAGTGCCACTGGTACCACTGCTGTTGCAATCACTAGAACTTCAGGGACATTGTGATCTACAGCCATGCCATAAGGAACAGCCAACCATGGCTCAAGCCTCTGCAGCCTGAGTCATCACTGGACCAACATATTGCCCTTCCTCTGCTTCCACTGTGCCAGGAGCCTGGCTAGGTGTAACGGAAATCTGTCTCCTCCTTGCATCAAGTCATGGGAATCCTAAAGATATCAATATGTGGTCGATGAAGAGTAGTAGCATTATTATGCAAGGGATAATATGTAGCACTGGAGAGATATAGGCCTGTGGCTCACGCTGGCTCAGCTTGTCTGAGTGTGGAAAGCTAAGCAGGGTCAGGCCTGGTTATTACTTGGATGGGAGACCCCTCCTCTAGTTTCCTGCATTGAGCAGGGGGTTGGACTCGATGGCCTTGTAGGCCCCTTCCAACTCTATGATCTATGAGTCTATGAGATACGATGCTGGCTTGTTAGAGCAAATTCATATATAAAATGGCGTTTCAAAAACAGGAAGAGAACAACAGGCGATATTCAGGATGGAAAGATTGGATAGATGCATTGGAATCGGAAGAAGACAGGGTGAGTGGTAATGTACAAACCTTTCTGAAGCACTGATAATAAAGCACCTAATCGTGCTTTCCCCCTTCATTTTCTAATGTTATATGCCTTGAAGGCAGGCAGTGTAACAAAATGCCTTTCCTTTCTGAGGAAGCTCTCTAAAACACAGTTTACTGTGAAGCGCATGGTATCATTTCAGTTCATTTTCATATCCCATGGTATTGCAATTAACACTCTTTCCCTCTAAAAACACCACTGTTACCTTTCAGGCATCTCTCACATCGAAGTGCCATCTTGGCTGATATTACTCCTGGAGAATGTGATTCTTCTGACACACTGTTTTCCTGATGAAAGGGATTCTTAAAAGTTGCAAAGGAGCATGTGGGGGGGGGAGGGGGATGACGACAACATAGTCAATGACACATGCAGGCCTTAAAAGAAGAAAAATGCACCAAAAGCCATTGGGTTGTATCTTCCGCCATATGAACGGCCATCACTGGTGGATTGAATTCCACTCCTCTGTGCAGCCTCCCACCCCCCAGTGTGTCTCAGATATGCTCCAGAGTGTGAGGTGACACTCAGGAGCAGAGTTGGGGTGGGGGGGTATGCAGAGGGTTGCAGGGGAGAGAGGGGAAGGGAAACTCCTGTTGTGCATGTGGAAGGCCACTTGCGTATTGCTGAATTTAGTCCACTGCCATAAGATGAAATTTCCCATTGGTCCAGATTTCAGAGGCAATTGCATACACCATTGATCTGATAAGAGAGTATTACCTGATAAGCTGGAAACTGTGATGTTACCTACTTGTTGTAACAAATGCCTGCAATCTACTTCCCCCCACTGTCATTGAATCATGGTAATTCTTTTATTTACTATGCCCATATTTTCTAAACTTTTGCTACCAGTAATAGTATGTGCAGGGTTTGATTCAGATCCTTAAATATGCATGCCCCCCACGCTAGGATCCTGATCTGGACTGCGGCCCCTGCACCTACTCTAGGATAAAATGGGGAGGGGGAAGACATAGCTGCTAGACATACATTTAGAGAGCGATCCTATGGCCCCTAGACATAATCTGTGGGGCCACAGGACACTTTGGATTCCCAGCTCTGAGGTCAGAAATGGAGCTCCGACCTCAGAGCTGGGAATCCACACTCGAATCCCCCGCACACCCCTCGCAGCCAGTGCAGAAAGAACCACACCGGCTGCCTCTCCAAGGTTGGAACCTAACCTCAGTGAGGGGATAAAGGGGGTGGGTTTAGTGGCTGAGAAGGGGATGAGACTGGAGTACTCAGGATATGAAGTATCCTGATGCCATTCCAGCCTCCTTCCTTCCCCCTCTGAAGCACCCCAGCTAGATGGCTGAAAATGGTTGTCTAGAGAAAATGCAGAGCGGGAGGTGTGGGGAGGCGGAGATCACCTCCGCCACTCCTCCCGTTCTGCATAGGATGCTTGTAAGCTTCCAAGTTCAGGGGCTTACAGACATCAAGGGTGCAACCCATAGGATTCTGCCCTTAATGTAATGCCTGTTTTGGCGGAAAGACAGGGCAATTACACATAGGAAGCTGCCTTATACCGAGTCAGACCACTGGTCCATCTAGCTCAGTATTTTCTACCCTGACTGGCAGCGGCTCTCTGGGGTTGAGGGCAGGGGTCTTTCCCAACCCCACCTAGAGATGCCTGGGATTGAATCTGGAACCTTCTGCATGCAAAATACGAGCTCAATTATTGAGGTATGTGGCCTCACTCAGGGCATCCTGAAAACGAGGATATAATCTCAGACCATTAATAACCGCTGATGCTCTTGTTTTACAGTTTTAACATATTGTTTGAAATTCTGCCTGTTAATGCACATAACATCATGTGGCATTAACATTGCATTAACGTCTAGTGGAAATGATTTCCATACATCCAAAGCTTATTCATTATTGAAGTATGGTTGTGAGGAGGACATTAAGCAGATAATCCCCCGCCTACACTGAGCATTTTTAAGCCTACTGTTCCGAAGCTTACAGATCGTTCCTATTTACAGGCAGATTGATGTATTCCTTTGCCAGCACACTCACAGGCTGCATTAGAGTCCCAGAACTTATCACAATGCATTGTCAAAGGTGCGTGAGCAGAAAAATTGGCTCCTGCCCTTCCTTTGCCAACAACCTGCCACAGACAAATGCAGTATTTGTGCTGAACTGAAATGCAATTAGAACGAGTCGGAGTGCTTTAGTAACAACGCTTTAATAATGAGTTTTCAACTCAAGTGCCTTTGAATATATATTTTATATATTCCGTAATTTCCACCACACTATGCAACATTTTCTCTGTGAAATTGAATGAAATTTGGGAGCCTAATGGGAAGCTCGACTAATAGTAGCTTAATAACTGATGGAATGAAGGAAACAAAAGCATGCAAGGCCCTAAAACAAAACAGTATGAATGAATTGGGATCCATTGTAGAGGTCCACTTAAGTACTAAAGCTGTGCAAAATGAGCCTGTGATGGTACTTGAGGATAATTGAGTGCTCTTTTAAATACTGCACATCCGCATTAAGTGCATATACTGCACAAACATTGATAGAGTTGCTTGGCACCATCCCAAGTACCAAGTTATTTTAATTGAAATGTACAGGAGAGCTATTGATCCCCCCGGCCTTTGTACTTAGAAAAGGTGCCATAATAACAGTGGTAGCAAATGAAAAAAAAAAATCCTGATGTTTTGCCATATGCAGCCAGGGCAGGAAACATTTCACACAGCAGAACAGGTGGAACAAGACAATGGGTAGTTTCCAGCTAACCCCTCCAATCGACAGAACAGCTTCTGTTGGCAGAACAGGGGGGGGGTGGGGGGCTATTCCCCTCCACCACCACCTTGCAGCCCCTCAAAATATGCTCCAGAAGGTTGGGGGACCCTCCCGAGAAGATTTGGGGGGCATGGGGGCTGCAGAGGGAAGGAAAGGAGGCAAGTGTTCCATTACACAAGCAGAATTCTGCTTGTGTGACATTGGATTTCGTCTGAATACTCCTGATTATGAAATATGCAGGTTTCGGACAGTGTCTGAGCTCTAAAAACTCTTACTCTCGAAGTCCCATGGATCTTTAAGCTCTCAGACTAGGGTCTTTCAGAACCTCTTACCTGAGATCCTTTAACTAGGGAAGACTGAACCATTCTGAATTGGCCAAAATGTGTGAGTGAGTGTGGGATCCCCCCATTTCTAATTGCAGGGAAAGGGTCAGACAAGGAGAAAGATGGGATGGTGCATTGCAACTTTACACTGTACAGTACAATTCTATATAAGTCTACTCAGAAGTAAGCCACATTGATTTCAATAAGACATTATTCCAGGTAAATGTGTATTTCAGCCTAAAGCTGAACACCTATTACTCTAGAAATGTAAATCTGTTTGGGGTTTATATAGCATGGATACCTTCCTTCAAAGAATCTTGGAATAGTAGTTTGGTCAGGGTGCCAAGATATATTTTCTGTGCTAGAGATCCCAACTCCATCCCACTCTCTCACAACTAGTTCTCAAGCTTTCCTGGGGGAAGGGAATGCCCATTAAACCACTTATAATCTGTAGTCTAGATATGCCCTGAAAGAAAACTAATCTATATCTGACCACCTCTCTATGGCTCAGTGTGTAATAACAATTTAAACACAGAGAATTGAACTAAGATATTTGTCAAGAAATCCATTTTCCATCTGTGTCTCAGCAGCCTGTAAAGTTCCATTTTGTGAGGCTGAGCCTGCACATATTCATTAGGCCAACAGTGTGTGTTATCTCCTACCATCCAGGGCTTCAAGGCCACAGCAACACTCACTAATTGGGCTGAACCAGTTCAGCGAGTGTTTGTGGGAAATTTCTCCCTCCCCCCCTCAAAGCCTGAGAAGCCAGTTTCAGTTTGCTCGTGATTGGCTAATAAGATTCACCTTAGCTTGGCTAAAGGTTTTTTGGTATAAAACTGAGGGGGCTTCAGCTGCCCATTGCCTTTGTCTTCATCTGGTTTTGTTTGGCCCTTTCCCTTGTCTGCTTGGGACTACTGGTTTCCGAGGTCCTGTTCCATTGAAGACCGATGCCAAAACAGACAGGTCTAGTCAGCTTTGTTATTTTGCCTTGTAAGTACTGTTTCCAAATATTGCTCTGTTTGTTGTATGTTATCCCTTTTCCCTTTTAAAAATAAACTTACCACCTATCATAATTGAAAGTGTGTGCTTTATTCCAATTAAGACTTGGTACTAAATTCAGAGTCTTCCTCTTGGTTAGTACTACTGTTTCAGATCTAGGAAATAGAGGGTGCCAGCTTGGGCCCTCATTTCTTAAACCGTAGTGGTGTCCTGTAAGGTCTGAGAGTCCCTTGGCTGAAGCTGAGTTGACTGTAAGGGGTGGTGGTAGCCTAGCTCGCTGGGTTGGTGTTCAATCCGAGCAACCTTTTGTTCCTGACCTCTTGCAGGAGCCCTGCAGCTGGGGCACAAGGTGTGAGTGGCTGTAAGTGAGCGGTCAGCTGGCCGAGCAAGTGAAGAAGCAGCCGGCCAACCAAGCAGGTAGGCCAGCCAAGCCAGTGGGTGGGTGGTGTCAGCAGTACTGGCACTGCTGCCTTACGCTGGGCTGAGCCTGAAGCAAGTGGTAGTAATGCTGAGAAAAAGGATGAGGAGCAATAGCAGCTAGTGACAATGGAGGTGAAAAGGTAGACTCACGGAGGGAGGGGGGGCATTGAGGGAGTCTTGCCCAGGGGGCCTCAAAAACCTGCAATGGTTGAAATAGCAGTGGTGGGGAACTCCAAATGTTGCTGGACTATAACTCCCATTATCCCTGGCCATTGGCTCTGCTGGCTGAGGTAGATGGGCATTGGAGTCCAGCAACATCTGGGGTGGGCACAGGTTCACTACCCATGCCCCAGCATATGAGTCTGACAAGGACACATGCCTGGAGGGTCACTTGAAAATCCTTAAACCTGTGTCAGGATAACAATGATACTTCTTAAGTAAAGAAGACAAAAACGAAGCAGATTCTATTTCAAAGTTGTTGGGTTGTTGTTGGTTTTAAAAAAGAGAGTGATTTAAGATTTGGCAGGGCCTCAGACAATTTATCCTTGGAGGTATAAGACTAGAGTGTGAGGGATGTTGCTATAGCAATGGGATAGATGTCCGTTACAAGCTCCACTCAAGATAATCTTCCTGCCCCAGAGACCTTACATTCTTGGGCATACCTCACACAGGGACTTTTCACACATCCTGGATCTTTTCAAAAGTTTAATCTACATTAATACATGGGTCAAACGTGCAATTGAGCATAAAGTGTGAAAAATTCCATTCTCCTTGTAGCACCCAACAATCTTTAAAGGGAAATAATTGCAATAATGTGGGGGAAATGGGATACACCACACACCATCTGGCAGCTGTACAAACAAAAGAAGAAGATCCATGAGACATGCTTGGGAACCTGTTGATTGCAATACACACCCAACATTAGACATTTTGTGAACTGGATCCTGGATAATTTAATAAGTTAGGGATGGACTGCCCCACTCAGTTATTTGGCCTTTTCATTTGGCAGTTCATCCTTTTGAAAACATGTCCTTGTGTCTCTGCTGAACAGGTGTTATGTACATTCCAGACACAGAAAATCTGAGGTCATTGCATTTCTGTAATGCCAGGAATTCTGATAGTGGCCTATATTATAAGGATATGTCCTACCTTCTCAAAAGTTGAGTGTCTTGGATTTCAAATTTCCAAACTGTCATTGCAGCTGACAAAACCTTCCCTTTACCCAAAGAAGGTTGTTGTCCCTTAGGGATGTGGTGTGTGTTTGCATGAGTGTGCATTGTAAAGGAAAACAGAAGAATTATTGAGAGCATGTGAACTGTGTGTGGGGGGGAGCTCTTTAAAAAGAAACACATGTAGGGTTTTGATGGAATGATGGATTTTTAAAAAAAATTAGATGAGTACAAAAGAATCCAAATTATAAAAGCATAGGTCCCTTGACAGGACATGTTTAGATTGTTCAGCTTTCTATGACCTGGTGACCAATCAATTTATTTTCCCTCACAGATGCTCTCATTTTCTGAACATCTCAGTGCAACACATTCATTCCCTCTTTCAGGTGATCCATGCAACCATTTTTATGTGGTGTTGAAGCTATCACAACAACACACCAGATTAGATGCACCCTTTAATATGAAATCCTAAACACACTTAAGGCTGCAATTCCTATCGCCACTTACCTGAGTGTAAGCCCAATTGAACTTCATTCCTCTGAGATCTCATTGTGTATATACGAATTGTTGTGCATGTGTGCCAACAAAATGCATCTTGGGAACTGTAATATGACATCATGCTATGTGTCATGCATCACTGTGTTATGTCCCCTCTCTAATTGGCTGCTTTCACACACCCTACTGTTTACCTTACAGTTGCTATGGAGCCACTGGACATGGTGCAAGCAGCTGCAGTGCAAGCAGCATTAGTAGGAGATACGGAGGAGGCACCTCCATCTTCCAAAGCCCATTTCTTCTTCTAGCCCACCAGCTGCTCCAGGCTGTGCCACTCCCCTCATGACCACCTCCTTCTTGAATTCCTTCTCCAATATCCCCTCACAGTGCCACCAACCAGCGCTTAAGTCTAAAGTAAACCAAACAAGATGGTAATGTCTGGTGCTGAAGAGAAATTACCTCAATTGACTAGCTGGATACAAAAATGAAACTGAGCCAAGAGTGAAAAATAAATGAACAAGGGATGGATACTAGAGGCTTGTTCTGAGCCCCAAATTTGACTTGGACCCCAGTTTGGCACTTTGGGAAAATGGACCAATTCTGCTGGGACCAATTAGGAGGCCATATGCTTCAACTTCAGTGCCGAACCTGAGATAAGATTTGGAAATCTGAGGCTTGGTGCCTCCCATTGACTATCATGGGAAATAAAAAAACGGCTGTAACTTTTCTCTTTATCAGAATTGGATGATATTTGCAGGCATGGTAGCCTTTTAGTAGGGGATTATGCCTACCAAATGTCAGAAAAATAGTTGTAGGGTTTTTTAAAAATTTCTTGGCAGAATTAGAGGAAATGTTCAAGGATAGTTGACCCTTCTGAGGGGATTGAGCCTGCCAAGATTCAGTTGAATAGGTACAGGGGTTTTAGTGCAAGAGCAGCCTGCCCTTGACATTTTCAGGGTATCCCACAAGGAGGATGTACTTATCCCCTTATGTTTCTTGTGGACCATAGTTCTGAAAATGAGGTTCCCTGTGTAAGAAACCTCCAAAGTTTTAGAAGAATAGGTGGAGTGGTTCATGTGGAAGGGGAGTGCTCAAATTTGGGGTGGAGGAGTGATTCACTTTCCCTTCTTTCTGCTTTTTTGGGCAATTTGTATGAAAATGGCACACATCATAGAGGTGTCCCCAGGCAAGAAACCTGCAAAAGGGCAGGAACTAGGGAGTTAAGATTATTGGAAACCAGTTTAAGGCTTTCGATTTGAACCTCTGTCTCCTAAGTCCTAGTCTGAGACTCTGAGCTTTACATAACACTGACTCCAACTTTACTAGGGAGTAAACCCCACTGAACTGAACACAGTGGAACTGACTTCCAAGAAAACATACATAGGAATGGGCTGATGGTAGATCAAGTCCTGAATTCACACAAATGTGCTATGTGGAAACACATTTTCTTACTCTCACATTCAACTGCTCCTTTATAACAGGGATGGGGAATATGTGGTCCTCCAAAATATTGTTGGAGTTGGACTGCAACTCCCATCATGCCTCACCATTGGCTATGCTAGCTAGAGCTGATGGGAGTAGCAGTCCAACAACATCCGGAGGCTCATGTGTTCCTCATCCCTGGTTTATAAAGGCTATGCATCTTACATGTTTCTATTACTGATATCAGAACAGTGTCAGAAAATCACTTTTGTGCAACCTGGTCCTATGCATGCTTACTCAGAACAAAGTCCCAATGAGTCCAAAAAAATGTGCATAGGAGTGCAGCCTTAATGCGAGAAATAAATGGTTATATGATTGTCCAAGCTGTGTTGTGTTCAAGTTTTTTTAACCCAAAGGTCAAAATGCTCTCTTTGCATTCAAGAGAAGGGATCAAGACACATTTTTAATTTGGCTTTTTAAATTGTTACGATTTTTAAGGTTGTTTTTAATGTTTTCATAGATTTCATAGATCATAGAGTTGGGAGGGGCCTGCAAGGCCATCGAGTCCAACCCCCTGCTCAATGCAGGAAACTAGAGGAGGGGTCTCCCATCCAAGTAATAACCAGGCCTGACCCTGCTTAGCTTTCCACACTCAGACAAGCTGAGCCAGCATTTTACCATGTCTTTGTTTTTTGTTGTTTTCTGAATTTTTGTAAACCACCTTGGTTGGATCCAGGAAGGTGGTATAGAAATACAAACAAGCAAGCAAAATGAATAAAACAGTGCTTTTTTAAAAAGCCTATGTTAAAATAAACCTCATACATTTAGGTAAGGATGAATGAATGTTCCAGTAGTTTAAGATCTTTAGGGCATTTTGAAGTCTTACATTAACAGTGCAATCCTATACACCTCTACTCAGGAGTAAGTCCCATTGAGTTCAGTGGGATTTATTCCCATGTAAGTGGGTATACGTCTGCAGCCTAAATCATTTCCACTCAAGAATAGTGGCTACTACTGCTTGGAAATCAAATTATTTGGTATTTTAACTACTAAGGCTTTATGCTACTCACAACTGTCAGACATGCCTTTTGTTAGTTATACTTTCTCCTTGTGTAATTATATCTTCTTCAGCGACTGAGCACAGATATGAATTTATGAAGAAATACAGTACCAGATTGAATTTCTGGATAAATGCAAATGATGGGATTAAAAATTCAAAACAAACAAACAATAAATAATAGTGTGATCGTGGTTTCAGTTCAAATGTTTCATTTCAATCCTTATAGTCTCTCACCATTCGTTTTAAACGTTTGGTCTCCTTTTTACATTGTTTTAGGAAGAGAAAGTATGATTATAGTTAAGTATGATTTGTAGAACGATAGGTTTATTTTTATTTTAAAAGGGGTTTGTTTTGTTTTATTTTAAGGGGCTTGGTTCCTGTTTAATCCCACAGCCTGCCTGTCAGATCAATATACTTCACCCCTCAATACAACTCATAATGCCTTGCTGAAACAGAATGGTCTCTTTAACAGATGGATTTCCATCCCGTGTAAGCTTTTGTGAAGTCTCTCTATTCTCTCATTAGTGTGCTTTCTAACCTCTGGACTTTAAAATCTTTTAAGCAGTCTGGACTTCCAGTCTCATGTGGACCCATATTGAAATCTTGAATAACCGATTAACCTCTATTGAGGGCATTTTAGTTTTACACATTATACACGTTCCCATGCATCTTAGTTCAAAAAATAGTTTTAGGGTGCAATCCTATGCTTCTTTAGACAGAAAAAAAGTCCTACAAGTCCCAGCATTCCCCAGCCAGCATGGCTGGCTGGGGAATGCTGGGACTTACAGGACTTTTTTCCTCTCTAAACATATGTAGGATTGTGCCCTTAATTTCCCATTTATGAAATTTTTAAAAAGCCAAAAAACATAAAAGGCAACAGTTTATCAAGTCTTATTACTACAGTTTTTCAAATGGAATGCTAGTTGGCAAAAAGACTACATGACATAATTGACAACTGATAACAGCGATTATGATGGCCTTCCTCTAGGGATGGGTGGGAGATTATTTTCAGTTCACATTTTAATGCAAGAATACCCCATTTGCTGCTCCTGAGGCTAAACACAAAATGAAAATGGAACACATCTCGCTGCTGAAGGCTGTACATTTCTGAGGCTTGTAATGAGTTACTGGGGGGAGCGATGGTCAGGAATGTGTACAAAAAAATTGTGTATTTGAAAAATGCATACAAAGAATGCATACATTAGGAAAATCTGCATAAAACTACTTTTCTCAAAAGAAAAAAATGTGTTTTTAAAAATGGATGCACTTTAGAAATGCACACAAATTATATGTACATTTTGAAAAATGTGCACAGAGGTATGTATGAATTTTCATGTGGAAAAAAAAAGGCTTGCATTCTTGTTAGAGAAAAATAGACCCAAGGCATGTGCAGAAAGTTCCTGCCTAGCTTTCATGTGTATTAAACAAGTCCAAGTACATAGCTTGCATCAGAAGAAAACACAAACCTCATTTTAAAAACAGGTAGTCAGACACACATACGCACACACACAGTTTTGTCCGGCTGCCTGCAGAAGGTTACCGAACGCCCAGAAAAAGTACCTCTTAGAAATGTCTGTCTGAAAGAAGCAACCCTGAAAGTTACTTTTGTCTTATCAGTTGTTCCTCATGCCAAGGTCTAAGAACAATGCTTCTCTATTTCATGTAAGTTGTGAGCAAGAGACAAGATACAGAAGAGCTGTCTCCAGGCAAAATTAAGAGAAAGCCACAGAATGGACTCTTAAGATCCATTCTAATAATGACCCAGCCAGGCCAAAACACCTAAGACCCCAGGTGTGAGAGGCATTGGCCATTCACATAGGTAACACAGAAGCTTAGCAACAAGGCACCTGCCTTACACACAAAGGCCACATGCCTCACAGCAGAAAGGTCCCAGTATCATGTCTGAAATGCCAAAGGACCAGAGTAACCTGCCATGATAGAAGTCTGAGTTAGAAAGCTGCACGAAAGACCCAGTCCATGCATGTTTAGACAGAGAGAAAGGTCCTGCAAGACCCAGCATCCCCTGGCCAGCAAGAGTGACATTAGGGAACAGTCCTCACACAGGCCAAAGATCCCTGAAATACCACTTTGCTGTCAATAGGCATTTGTTAAGGCAAAAGGTCCAAAAGCCTCATGAACTGTTTTGCACCCCGTTAGTTGGCCCAGATTCTGCCCGCATACCATGTGCCACTGCACCTGCTTTGTTTATCTGCGTTGTTGTTCCAGACAGAGAACCTTGAAGGTCTGTTCTGATTGTATTGTATTCTTTGTTGAATTGTATGTTTAGCCGCCATGTTTTCGCTTAAGTTGTTATCTAGTCCCAAAAGCCTATTCCTGGGTGTCAAATCCCAGAATACAGGCGAGAGAAAAGTCCCTTTGAGTGATAAGATGTACCACTCAAAGTAGCAAGGCCGATATCTTAGGTGACCTAAGAGGTCATGAGAAACCATGTCTTTAGCCAAGAGATGGCCAGGTGGCCATCTATCTAACTAGAGATTAAAACTTGCCATGTTCAGAGAAACACATCTGATTGGTTGTCGTCATAAAGGAGGAATGGAATTTGACTGGTTGGCACGGTTTAATGATTGTATTTGATTCGCTGAAAGTAGAACCACCCATGGCTGTAAAAATGTATAAGAAGGCTTGTATGCCCCACTGATCCTTGTCCAGCTTTGATTTGGGCACGCGCCCCAGCTGGTCCTTTTTGCGCAGAAATAAAACTTTGAAAAACTCACTACTGGTGTGGGCTGCTTCCCTTTCTCTGAGCAATTGAATTCTTCAGGGAAAGGACTCAGAGCATTTTTGCAACATTCTGATGCAGACCGAAGTTGGAATGAGCTTGGCAGTGGAAAAATGAGAACTTTGATGAGATCCTGATATATTCGCCCATCCCTAATCCTCACCACCATTTTGTGTGAAACACAGGAAGCATTGTGGCACATAAAACGGATAATGTCAGCTCCAGAACCCAAAGAGGGCCTTGGAATAACTCCTGAGAGGCCATTCACATCAGCAAGCACAGTACATGCAGATGTGGACAACTGACTGACAACAGAACGCACATCCTGGTGATGTAACACCAACCATGCCCAATGTACTGAATTAATGCAGGGAATATCCTAATTATTTGTATAAGTCCCACTGACTGATGCAAAGAAGTCCTGAGTGCTTCAGGAGAAGGAAGGAAAAGAAGAAGGTCCAGAAGGCTCGAGTTTAGCCATTATGGAGACCAATATTGCCAAGTATCAAGGCAGGGAACAGACAAGCTAAAAATACTTCCATTCTTTCTAGGGGAATGCTGGTGGTGGTGGTGTGTGTGTGTGTGTGTGTGTGTGAGAGAGAGAGAGAGAGAGAGAGAGAGAGAGAGAGAGTTGTGATGGTAGGAGATCATACTAACAGAAGTATTACCAAAGGGTTAATTTGCTCTTAGAGTGTTAGAGATATAATCAGGGCTTTTTTTCTGGTGGAACTCACCGGAACTGAGTTCCAGCACCTTTTCTTCTATTAATTGCATTACAATTTAATCGCCATCTACTCCCGAGGAAATGTAATCCAAGAGTTCCGGTACCTTTTTCTCCAGAAAAAAAGCACTGGATATAATAGTAGGGGTCATCCAGGGTGCAGACCTCATCAGCTCCTGGCTACATGCAGAGGACATTGCCTACTAGCAAGGCAGGGCCAAATAAGTTTTTGCTACTTTAACCAGGGCTTCTTTTTGTACAGAAAAAGTTCGGTTCTTGTGTTAGTGTTTGTGTGTGCTTTTTGCAACCAAGTACAGTGCACTTTGCCAAGCATTCACTTTGTAGTCTCAGTTATTCAGCCGCTCTTGCTAACAATGTGAATAGGGAGAAGTCCAAAATCCATTATCGATAAAACCTAGAAGAGAACAAGACACAACTAACATGTCATCACATGCCCTTTCCACTCAGACAATTGATAGTACTTGGTCAACTGCAGAGACTGTATGGGATCTCTAAAGAGAGCAGGACCACAAACTAATACAACATTAAAACACAAGATAAAACAATAAAAACTATTAAAACAAAAGGACAATTGAAACACGGGTTTTAAACTAGGAGGCCCAGGCTAAAAGACATACATTTTTTAAAGGCCTGAGTGAATAAAAAGTTTTGCATTTGGTGCTGAAAAGACCATAAATAAATAGCATTTGTCCTTGTTTGAATAGTTAAAACCATGCTATGGATATTCTAGAAGACTGATCAATTATATGCATAATGTAACCACACCAGCAATATCTGAGAGACAAATGTGAGACCAAGATCCATAGGGCAAGACGTCCAGCATAGCTTCATTTATCCAGTTTTCCACTGGATAAATAGCATTTGCTACAACTGACACCGTGCTGACATTCCAACACTCGCATTTCGTGTAATCAAGGAAAAGGCAATCATCATTAACCCTGACGTTATGGAGCATAACAAGATTAATTTAAGTAATCTCTCTGTTGTGCTTTTATACCATCTGTGCTACATGTTTACAATTCCTTTTGCGTATTTATAAGTGTATTGAATGTGTTCCCCCTTGGAAATAAATAATAAGCTCCATATTTTGTCCCCAAACAGCTATTTCTTCAGTGTGGGCTGCTTTTGAAGACTACCCAGAGACTATAGTTAGTTCGAAACACAGCCGCTAGGCTACTAACTGGGACACGGCATTGGGAACACATTTTGCCAGGGCTTTAAAAGCTCCACGGGCTTCCAGTCTGTTTCCAAGGACAATCCAAAGTGTTGGTGGTGCTTACCTTCAAAGCCCTACATAGCTGGAGACTGGACACCTGGATACTTGAGGGAACATCTTCTCCCACATCAGTCTGCTCATACATTAAGATCTTTCCCAGAGGCTAACCTCCAGGTGTCCTGCCATGATCTTAAGTAAGGTGGTTGGTTATGGGGCAGAGGGCCTTTTTGGCTGTGGCTCTCACTTGCAGAACTCTCTTCCCAGGAGGGAGGTTCACCTAGCACTTATGCCAGCCTTCCCCAACCTGTTGCCCTCCAGACATTTTCAACTTCAACTCCCAGCCCCAGCCAACATAGCCAATGGTCAGGAATCCTGGGAATTGTAGTCTAAAACATCTACAGGGCACCAGATTGTGAAAGGCTTGCCTATGCTAATGTTTTAAGTGTCAGGCAAATACCATTTAAAAAAAATTATTTTCCCAATTTTTTAATCTCAGATGCATTTTTTGTTCATGCTGTGGTTGCTTTTAATGCTGCCTTTTATTGTTTTTATTGTGTTTTTACTAGTAGTTTCAAACAGCCCTGGGACTTTTGAATTCAAGTGCAGATTTAAAATAATTTAATAAAGAAAGAAAATGAAGCTAACATTCTAGAATTATTATATTACTGCAAAACACTATATACATAGTAACCCAAGTAATACCAAGTAAAAGGAGGAAAATGATATTTACATATCCAAGGTTTGTATTGATTCAGCCAGTTAGCTAGCTGAGGATTCACAGTGGGTTTTGTTTTAGTGTAGTAGCTATTTATTTCATGATGACTTTCATTGAGGATAATTTGTGAAGGGTATTTGCTCATTATTTCTGGACAATCAGGTTTATGATTGAATTTGTGTCACATGTATGGGATCTAATTCCACAGGGGGAGGTGGCCTAATTAACCTCTTCTGCAAATCATTTACAACAAAGAACCCTGGTGTGATATCAGTCCCTAGAACTCATATTTCTCTTTTTTTCTCCCTGAACCAAAGTACACACATCCAGTAATTACTATTAACATCTAGTACAACTGTTGTTACTTAAAATGGGATTAAAGGCTTAACATTCGAGGAGAAAAAGAAGTTTGAGCAGCCTGTTTTAAATGGGTAGGTGCTCTTGGAAGAAAAAAAAAACTACACATATCCTGATTAAGCATTTAAAAGGGGGCATAAAGCAATCAGGACATAGAATACAATTTAACCCTACTTACAAATAATTAAGCTGCCTTTGTAAGAAAAATCACTTTTTCTCTGGCATTACACAAATCAGTTTGATCACCTCACTGCACTTGCCTCTAATCTCTAGAAAATAACATTCTCGTGATTAAGTAGTATGCAAAGTTTCATAAATTAATTAAAAGGCACTGTGAATGCTAGTTAAGACGTAGAGATTGTGTATCAACAAGCCACAACAAATCTAGAAAAAAATTAACAGTTCATTTTCAATCATATCAACAATGGAAGACACTTGTTTCCAAATACTGTGTGTGTGTGTTTTCCCCACTTTAAACATATTTGAACATAAAATGTCATTGAACCAAAGTGACAGTTTCATCTTGCCTTTCATTTTGAATTCTAAATTATGTTTTATAAAATCTCAAGCTTTTGTACTGGCCTTTGTTCATTCCCAGTTCTGGTAAACTTTTCTCTGAGGCTGGTGTTGTTTAATGGACAAGGGCTGATTGAAAGGAAGAATTGCTTTGCAGCAATTCCTTTACAGCTTTTCATGCCTTCTGAGTAGCGTTGCATGAGTGTTATACAGCAGACACTAGAAAACAATTTCATCGCATGGGACAGTTGTTCTGAGGAGGCACGCAGCACTAGTAAAGGCATGGGGGAAAAAAATATCCCATTCCGGTTATGTGGGCTAACAGCCTCTCCTTGCGTGATCAGAACAAAAAGAAAAGGCACGACAGATAATCCCTGAATACCCAGACTTTAAATATGCAGAAGCCTTACACACGCAGGAGCAAGTTAAGTAACTGCATACATTATCTACATTTGAAAGTGCTAGAGCATCAGCCAACAGTTCCTAAATCCCCCAAAATATAAGTTGCATATTACTATTTTTTATTAGTTTAAGAGATACATTTTCTCAGCTTGTTGAGTTATCTAGTTAAAGCAAAACTACTGCTTTGGCAATGGATTGTCCAGTTGTTTGGGATTCTTTTCAGCTTGTAGATCTCAAGGATGTGGGCAGAGTGTCTGGAGCAGTGAGCACTACCACCTGTTTACTTGACCCTTGCCCTTCTTGCTTGATTAAATCGGCCAAGGCGGGACTGATGCTATGGCTAAGGGAGGTGATTAATGCCTCTTGGGGGGGGGGGCTGTTCCCTCTTGCTTAAAAGAGTCCGTAATGAGACCTTTATTAAAGAAAACTTCCCTTTACCCAGTAGATTTGACCAGTCTCAAATGTACCATTCTTGGCCAAGTTGATTGAGAAGATGGTGGTGTTACAATTCCAGACACATCTGGATGATACTGGTTATCTGAACCCATTTCAGTTGGGCTTTCAGCTGGGATATGGGATTGAGACTGCTTTGATCGCTTTGGTGGATGACCTACAGTAGGAACTGAACAAGGGGAGCATGGCCCAGTTAGTTCCCCTGGCACTTTCAGTGGATTTTGATACCATTAGCCATTGTATCCTTCAGGACTGCCTGGCAAGGTGAGGCCTTGGGGGCACTGTTTTGCAGTGATTCCAGTACTTTCTGTCAGATAGCATCGAGAAGGTGGTGCTGAGGGATTACTGTTTGACCCCCATGGCCTTTGGCCTATGGTGCCCCACAGGGTTCCATTCTGTCCCCTGTGTTATGTAATATCTATATAAAACTGCTTGGAGAGGTCATTCAGAATTTTGGAGTAAGGTGTTACCGATATGATGACACGCAGCTCTATTGCCCGATGACACCTAAGACCAAAGAAGGAGTCAATACTCTTGAACATTGCCTGGGTTTGATAATGGGCTGGATGAGGGTGAATAATCCAAGGATAAACCCAGACAAGATGGAGGTGTTGTTGGTCAATAGAAAGCCTGACTCAGAATTGGGATTCAACCGGTTATGGAAGGGGTTGTGCTCTCCCTGAAAGGGCAAGTATGTAGCTCCTTTATCCTATGCTGACCCTGGATCTTCAAGTGGGGAGGGGGGGCAAAGAGTGTGTTTGCACAATTATGTTTAGTGTGCCAGCTGTGACCTCTGCTGAGTCACTCTGAGTCAGCAATTATCCATGCCTTGATTACATCATGTTTAGACTATGGCAACATGCTCTATGTAGGCTATCCTTGAAGAATGTCCAGCAGCAAGCTTACTAACCAGTGTGTGGTACCAAGAGCATATTACACCAATATTAAAAGACCTGCACTGGTTGCCAATTGTTTTCTGGGATCAATTCAAGATGTTGGTTTTAACTGAAACCCTAAATGGCTTGGGGCCTGGTGTCTTGTTATGAACCTATTTGGTTGTCAGTTTACCTCTCAAAGAGAGAGTCATACTCCTAACATTTAGAAAATACTACTTGTTTATCAGCTAGCTATACAAATTCTCCTAGAAAGGAAAGTACAACCTAACTGTTATTGTGGGCATTGTATGTATTTGTACTTGACAAAAATATTTAAAGCCAAGATAAATCTTGGATTTCATAAATCTTTATGAAAACTTATTTACTTAAAAATATCAAACAATATTTACATAATTACAAGATATGGTATGAGAGCATAGAACATTTTAAAATAATTACTAAACCCAGCTGTTTGGTCACTGTCTCCAACAATGTTCTACAAAATGGTTGAGGTCTACGCTTAGGCTCTTTCTGGTCGAAATGTCACATGACAAATAGAAAGTCATGTCAAAGAGATATTTTTTTTACTACCCAGTAATGGCTTGTGGAAACACTAACTGGAATTGTAGAATCCAGTAATGGATTTCGTTGAAAAAAGGGAAATGTCATAGTTTGCCTTTTAATGGAAGAGGGAGCATCAGGAACTGAATGTAGCTAAGGCAACCAGGATATGCTATAATTATTCATCCCTTCTACTGTGCAGCATTTAATGCATCTTATAACTGGCTCCTCCTGGGGGAGGGAAAACAGATGAGGATGTGATATCACCATATACATTTTCCAGAACTTTTTTGCTTAACTCCTAATACCCAATTCACATACTTTCGGACAGACTGAAAACATTATTTCACCATGCCAAATTCATGGGAGGAATTTATGTGTTTAAGACACGTCATAGAGAGCATCTTCGCTCCTATGGGGTGGCAATACGTGCAGCGAAGAAAGTTTTCTTCTCTGCACGCATTGCGTCTGTGAATTCACGTCCAGCAGAACTGTTCAGGGTGGTGAGGGGTCTAACGCAGACACCTTCCCCCCTGAACCCGATTTTAGAGCCTACGGTTGCTCGCTGTGATGCCTTTAACAATCATTTCACAGATAAAATCTCTCGGATAAGAGCCGACTTAGACGCCCTCATTGTAGCAGAAGCAGACAATGGAGTGTCCAGCAACTCCGCAAGTAGGATTACACTGGATCAGTTTCCGTTGGTGAGTATCCAAGGACGTGGACAAGCTGCTTGGCCGAGTGAAGAGGACTACCTGCCCTCTCGATCCCTGTCCTTCCTGGTTGGTTGTCCAAGGAGGAGATGCAGTTGGACTACAAGTACAGCATATTGTTAATGCATCTCTCCAGGGAGGGAATTTTCCATCATGTTTGAAAGAAGCGGTGGTGCGGCCGCTTCTGAAAAAGCCCTCCCTGGATCCCTTGGACCTTAACAATTATAGACCAGTGTCCAATCTTCCATTTTTGGGCAAGGTGATCGAGAGGGCGGTTGCCTTCCAACTCCAAGCAGTTTTGGATGACACCGATTTTCTAGACCCATTTCAAACTGGCTTCAGAGCAGGATACGGAGTTGAGACTGCTATGGTCGCCTTAGTAGATGATCTGCGCCTGAGTACCGACAGGGGGAGTGTGTCCCTGTTGGTGCTTCTGGACCTCTCAGCGGCTTTCGATACCATCGACCATGGTATCCTTCTGGAACGCCTGAGGGGACTGGGAATCGGGGGCACTGTGCTTCAGTGGTTCCGGTCCTACCTCTCGGGTAGGTTCCAGATGGTGATGCTTGGGGATAGCTGCTCCTCCAAAAAGGAGCTGCTATGTGGCGTGCCACAAGGAGCTATTCTTTCCCCAATGCTATTTAATATCTACATGAAACCGCTGGGAGAGATCATCCGGAGGCATGGGGCGGGGCGCTATCAGTATGCTGATGACACCCAAATATATTTCTCTATGCCTTTGTCAACAGCATCAGCTAAGGATAGTGTGTCTCCTCTGAATAAATGCCTGGAGGCAGTAATGGGCTGGATGAGGGAAAACAAACTGAAATTGAATCCAGACAAGACGGAGGTGCTTGCTGCCAAAGGCCACAACCTGGGTTTGGAGGTATGTCAACCAGTTCTGGATGGGGTTACACTCCCCCTGAAAGACTGTGTTCGCAGCTTGGGGGTGCTTCTAGATCCGTCACTCCAAATGACATCTCAGATAGATGCGACGGCTAGGAGTGCCTATTATCAGCTTCGGCTGATACGCCAGCTGCGCCCCTTCCTAGAATCGGAGGACCTAAAGACAGTAGTGCACGCGCTGGTAACTTCGAGGCTCGACTTCTGCAATGCGCTGTACATAGGGCTACCTTTGTACCTAGTCTGGAAACTTCAATTAGTGCAAAATATGGCAGCCAGACTGGTTGCTGGTACACCTAGGGGTGCCCATATCACACCAGTTTTAAAAGCACTCCACTGGCTGCCAATCAGTTTCCGGGCGAAGTTTAAAGTGTTGGTTATTACCTTTAAAGCCCTACATGGTTTGGGTCCAGGCTACCTACGGGATCGCCTTCTCCCGTACAATCCACCCCGCACACTTAGGTCCTCTGGGAAGAATCTGCTTCAGTCAGCCAAAACTAGGCTGACTAGCATTACCCAGAGGACCTTCTCTTCTGCTGCTCCCAGATTATGGAATGGCCTGCCGGAGGAGATACGTCAACTTGTCAGTCTTTTGGACTTTAAAAAAGCCATAAAGACTGAACTCTTCCGGCAGGCCTATCCGGCGGAATTTTAGGATGTTTTAAAGATGTTTTTAAGATGTTTTAAAGATGTTTTAAGATGTTTTTAGGATGTTTTAAGATGTTTAATAGTATATATTGTGTTGTTTTAGTTTAGGTATTTTATATTTTCTGTTGTTCCCCGCCTCGATCTAGATGGAGAGGCGGGTAATAAATATATTATTATTATTATTATTATTATTATTATTATTATTATTATTATTATTATACCATTTATATCCTTGTACGTTCAACACAATTATGTTCCCAGGGTGGCAAACAGAAACGTAATAAAATCAATATATAAACATACCAAAAACCAAAGCAGCAATAAGGCCAAACAGATAAAATATTCAAAGCCATAAAACTACTTAAACGCTTTTAAAAAAACCCTTTAAAGGTCTCAAAGATTCTTAAAAGTCTCACTCTTCAACTACATGAAGCATTACACACATGAGGGCAAAGTCTTTTTTTTTTCCTGATGCCCCAGAGGGCTATAGTAGATCAAATGGTCTTAAATTACAGAATAGTACATTTTGGCTGAACATTAGGAGAAACTTCTTCACACTATGAAGTGGCTAGGGTGTGCAACAGATTTGGATGAACCCCAAATCCCAAGCAGAAGTGGGCAGCTTCGGTCTGATTTTGTTGGGAACCAAAGCTAAGACAGAAGGCAACAGAAGCGAAACCTGGCCTAGAATGAGACGTTGTCAGTGACTCATGTTTTGGATACATGCCCGCACAGCACAGAATTCCTGTTTCCCAAAATAAATACAAAATAGTGTATTTTTTATTAGGTTTCTAAATGCTGCAGCGGGGTGCAGGAGGAGGGAGTGTGGTTGGGCGGCTGACAAATCCACCTTCTAATCCTAGGGCATGTTTTACTAGGGGCTCCAATCACTGTGCTTTGTGGGAGGGCAAGGATGGGATATGAGATGGCCATTCTTCCAGTGCCACCATGCTTCTCTATGAAAAAGCCCTAACTTCCTATGCAGGTTTCATGCTTGCGGACACCTCTAGAAAGTGTGCCACTGTCAATACAAATTGACAAAAAAACAAAAGGGGGAGGGAAAGGGAAGAAAATCATCCCCCCCACACACACACATAAATATTGGAGAGCTCCCCTTCCACATGAACTGTTGTACATGAACTGAAATTTGGCAGGCTTATTCCTTAGGGCCACATCCAGGCTGCCTGTAGTTTTCAGAGCAATGACCCTCAAAAAACTTAGGGGGTAAGCATATCCCCTTCAAAACGTCAAGGGTACCCTTACACAAAAGCCCTGCTGTAGCACCTTCATGTGCAGAGGGCTAGTATTGGCCATGCTAGAATAAGTCCAAGTCTTCAAGATCACATGGAGACAACATACCCACTTAGTAATAACTCTTATCATACTGCAAAGTTAAAAAATATGGTCTAGTCATTCCCATTCAATATTTCTGCACCTTAGTATACCTTTTGCATTATCATCTACTTTGGTCAAGCTATGCATCTTTACCATTACCGAGGCATTTGATTTTCTTAAGTTTCAATTTGTGGAATCAACTAATAAGAAAACAGTAATGGCATTCTTATATTACTTATTCTCATGATGGTAGCGGTTTTGTGGGGAGGATAAAAATATGAGTTCAAAGAACACATGTAAGAAAGAATGCACAGTGATTGTGTAAACTATGTCCATAGGTTTAGCAAATGCCTAACGCTGGCAATATTACAGGGTTGACATCACTGTTGCTTGTTAGTTACATCCTAATGGCCCCAGCAACACTTCAGTGCTTGCTCGAAGATCTTTGTCCTACTATGAACAATCATATACAGTGTCATGGAAGGCATGCTACTGTGCACTGTGATACTGCATCATGAGGGAGGGAGAATCACACTGTGCCATAGATTTTTTTTAGGCAGAACTCTGCAGTGGAATGAATGAATGAAGATCACTAATATAAAAATCAATGAGGTGAAAGGGCCTATAATTTCAGTTGCCTACATATGTCTTGTGCTGACATAACCTTAATGTTAGTTATTTAGATGAGTGTTAGGTCAGTCTCAGGGAGCTAAGAGACTGAGTAGTACACAGCCTTACTCAAGCCTTCTGAACCTGAACAATGCAATTGGGAAAATGTCAGGAACCACAACCCAGCATTCCAGGCACACTGCATGCAGATAAGCAAGCGAACACATCTGGTAGATTCCAATTGTGTGACGTTCATTGTGTCAAAGCGGTGAAGTTAAAAGTGCTTGTCCTTGCATGGAAATGTCGCTCTTTCTGAGAACTTTCTATGCACACATACTCTTTCTTCTTCTTTGCACCGCAAGAGCTCTTGCCCCATTTCTGCAGTAAGCTGTAGTTGCTAAAATAGACTTATTTGAAGTAGATGCCCTTCTCGTCCAGTACACATGCTATGGGGGATTTTCTCTCCAGCACTGCCACCACCTATGGGGAAACTGCTCCTTCACTGGGCAATTCAACTTATGGGGTTTCTTATTTCTAGAAAATGCTTATATTTCAGGGCCTAAGGAACTCTCTGCCACTATAACTCAGGGCTTGTTCGCATGACACGGGAACCGCGGGAGAGCAGAAGTACCCCGCAGTTCCCGTGTCGTATGAACGCCGACTGGGGGTGCCCCCACAGGAGGGCCGCGCGCGGGACGCACGCAAAATGACCATGGTCGGTAGAGGGGTAAGCCCCTACCGCGCGTGGCCACCGTGCCGTGAGAACAGTGGGCGGCTGTCCCGTGGGGTCTGCACAGAGGCGGCTGCCCAGAGCGGCCGGAGCGGCCACCGCTCCAGCCTGTAGCGGCAAATGGCCCTTTTGGGCATCCCGGGACCCCGCCCCCTAGTGCTGAGAGGCCCGCACTGCGATGTGGGGACTGCGGGGTCTGCCCACATGTGTGGGGCGCAGGTCATCTGCGGCGCCCCGCCAGACCCCGCAGATCGCCCCGTGGTGCCTCCCCCGCTCGCAGCCTGGGTCATGCGAACCGGCCCTCAGAGTTCCTTAAGCTGACCCCTTTTCTCTGCCCCCAATTCTCTTAGAATACTTCAAAACTTCCTAGGGGCCTGGTATAAGAGACTTAGGCATGAGATGGGCACCAACACTAGAGACAAGATAAACGATTAAACACGTTAATTTATCAAAGCAATATTTTGTACATAAGGGAATACTAATATTTACTTTGAGGTTTTTAAAAGACTGACGGTTCTTTAGGAATTAAGAGACATTGTTGCTAATACAAGCCTCTTAATGACTTCCTAACTTAGGCCAAATTTCCTAAACCTCCACCCCAGCCAAATACACTCACAACCAGGGACAGCTCTTGGGCACAGTGTTTCACTGACTCCCAAAGCTCCTCTTGTTGTACTTCTGACTGCTTGGAGAGTTTATCTGGGTTTTTATTGCCTGCTTGTGCAACCTTCTTCTGGCAATATCTTAGGGCAGCCTCCTGGCACAACACAGTCACCTGCTCCCTGCTCCTGATCTTCACCAGCCACATATGGTTATTCCACAGAGAAGGAATAGCTTAATATTCAGGCCTCAGCTATTCACTTTCTCCTCAGCTTTCTCCTAGTCCTTCTATAACACCACCCACCAACCAGCATACCTTCTCCTCCACTGATTATCAACCAACGCTCTCTCCTCAACTGTCCATTGTCAACTGTCATTTCCCAACTGCTCTTTTCCACCTAGCTAGAATCCTGGCCAGTCAGAATACATTTACCTGATCCAGGCCCCTTGAACAATATTCAAAGTGATTGTCTCTTTCTACCCCTTCAAAATGTCACTAAGCAACTACTACACAGGACTTTCTCAGTAAAGCAAGGCCTCAGGCCTACTCAGATACATTATAGCCTCTCAGAGGCTATACACAAAGTAAACATTACAGAAAAACAAGTTACATACATGGCATTTCTTCACACACGCATTAGCTCAAATCCATCTCTAGTCATGGATAACTAGTCACTTGTGGCTTTTGATGGGGAAGGACATCTCAATTCATATCCAAAATACTCATTCTTCCAGTCAGTTCAATGGGTCGTGGATGACCATTGTGATGCAGATGGGAATGTCTGATGTGCATTTGCAGCAGCATTAGAAATTAGAAAGATCACTCCCCCCAGTTTTCTGATTGCATTTTTCAGGTTCAGAAGACTTGGGACTGAAAATAAGAGCTAGTTCCCCGAAGTTTGCACCGTCCCATTTCCCCAATTTGCAGCTTTTAAAAAAAGTCAATGTGGAAATTCATATGCATTTTTGTACACGTTTCTCCTAATGAACACATTTTTGCAAACTGTTTTCCCTTATACAATACATATGTGTACGCATTTTTCACTAATATATGCATTTTTGTGCATTTTTACCTAATACATGTATTTTTGCACCAGTTCTTTGATCGAAGAGCATTGCAAAATCTGGAGAAATGCGAGTATCAAAGGATAACTGTGTTCTGGTGCACATATTGAGCTGGGAAGTGCAAATTTGGTAACTTTGTGTCAAAATGCAAACTGAATGAAATTCTCCCCCATCCCTACCGGCAGTGCTACTTTTCACAGCATATATAACAAATGGGTAAAGTAGTAGGCCAGGAGCAATGGTGAAACAATGCAATACTGAGGGACAAATGAGAATGCAACACAGAAATTAACTAAGGGCATGTTTAGACAGAAAAAAAGTCCCACAAGTCCTAGCATTCCCCAGACTGAAGAATGCTGGGAGTTGTAGGACGTTTTTCTGTCTAAACATGATAGGGTTGCACCCTAAAGCATCCAACATTTCTCAATGTAGTTGTGATGTACTTTAAATGTACAACTTGGGACCAGGTTACCTGAGAGAGCGCCTCTTCCCATACCAACCTGCCTGGTCACTGAGGTCATCAGGTGGCATGCTCCTGGTGGTTCCTCATGGACCTTTGGCCTGATTAGAGTCCACCAGAAGAAGAGCCTTCAGCATGGCAGCTCCATTTCTGTGGAACTCCCTGCCTCTGGAGGTCAGGCAGGCTCCAACATTGTGCTGCTTTAGGCGCCTGCTGAAGACCTCCTTGTTCTTGGAAGCCTTCTCTGCTCTTCAGCCACCAATGTAATTTTAGTTTGTTTTCATAGAATCATAGATTCTTTAGAATAATAGAAAAGTAGAGTTCGAAGGGGCCTACAAGGCCATCAAGTCCAACCCCCTGCTCAATGCAGGAATCTAGGTCAAAGCATCCCTGACAGATGGCTGTCCAGCTGCACCTTGAATGCCTCCAGAGTGGGAGAGCCCACCACCTCCCTAGGTAGCTGGTTCCATTGTCTTATTGCTCTAACAGTCAGGAAATTTTTCCTGATGTTTAGGTGGAATCTGGGTTCCTGTAACTTGAGCCCATTATTCTGTGTCCTGCAAACTGGGATGATCAAGAAGAGATCCTGGCCCTCCTCTTTGTGACAACCCTTTAAGTACTGGAAGAGTGCTATCATATCTCCCCTCAGTCTCCTCTTCTGAAGGCTAAACATGCCCAGTTCTTTCAGTCTCTCCTCATAGGGCCTTGTTTCCAGTCCCTTTATCATCCTTGTTGCCCTCCTCTGAACCCTCTCCAGTTTGTCTACATCCTTCTTAAAGTGTTGTGCCCAGAACTGGATGCACTACTCAAGATGAGGCCTAACCAGTGCTGAGTAGAGGGGAATTATCACTTCACACGATTTGGAAGCTATACTTCTATTAATGCAGCCCAATGTATTATTTTTTTGTTTCTTTTATCTGTTTTTGTCTTTTTATTGTTCACCACTCCAGAATCTGCTTGATGTGGAGTTGTATACAGATGATGATGATGATGATGATGATGATGACTGTGTCAGTTTTTCATGTGTACATTCTGTCCCATTTTTCACTAATCTGCATTTTAAAAAAATCTGCATGAAAATTCTTCTATAATATGTATTTGTGTATTTTCAACATATTTTCTCACAACCTATACATTTCTAAATGTATTTTCTAACAAAGTATGTCTTTCTAAAAACAGTGTATCCCAAAGCACAATTTATATTGCAAAATCCAAGGTAATGCAAAATCCAAAGGATAAATGTGTTCCAACCCGCACATTAATCTGGGAAGTGTGGATTAGGGATGGGGTAAAATTCATTTCGTTTGCATTTTAATGCAAACCAACCTAATTTGCACTTCCTGAACGAATATGCAAACCAGAATACAATTATTCTCCAGTTTTTGCATTTCTGAGTTTGCAATGCAGTTTTCTATGAAAAATGCATATATTAATTGGATTAATTAATATAATTAATTGTTAAGATTTAACAGTGGTGGCTGCAAAAAGGCTGTGGGGGGGGAGCACATACAGCCTGTTGGCTGTGATTGTGTACTGCCCACCCCCGGTGTAGAAGGTGTACCTCAATACTTCATTTTGCAGAAAATAACTTTCTTCATGTCAGAAAGTTGAGTCCAGGTTTTAATCCATTGGGGAGCGTTTCATACAAAATGGCATATATTAGGGGATAGTGCTTTAAAATGTATGTATTAGGGGAAATTGCATTAAAAAATGCATACAATTGTTCACGCACACAAAAATGCACATGAAAAGGCATATGGATTTTCATGCAAACCTTTAGAAAAACATTTGTAAATTGATGTGGAAACGGGGCAGAATGAACTTGTGTTGGGGGGTGTGTGTAAATATTATAGAAAGCGAAACAGACAGATTGGTCGATCCCTAATGCAGATCAGGCCAGTTCATTTTTATTTGCAGACTGAATTAAATCTTTGAGCATGAAATCTAGCCCACTGTCATCTTCTCAAATTGGTAACAGTTCTCCAAGTCCCAGGCAGAGGCCTTTCCTAGCTTTGGTACCCAAGAACCTTTTAACCGGAGATGCCAAGGACTGAATCTGGAACTTTCTCCATGCACACCACTGAGCCATGACCTTTGGCACTTTCTCAAGCAGCACTGTGTCCACCTAGGGCCAGGAATGCTGGTGTAGATAGTGCCCCTGTTTCCAGTTCCACCCAAAGGACTGCCATTTTCAAACATTACCAGCAGCAGTATGGGAGCAGTCATGATTCAGGTAATATATGTAGTGAGTTGCTATATGCGGCATTCTCATCCTGATATTTATATTAGTGCTGTGTCAAAACCCCACAAGTAGGAGAAGGAGAAGGAGTCCTCACTCAGCACTGGAAAGCCCCAAGGGAGGAAGTCCTGGTTAAGTCCTCTAGGGCGGGGCTCTCCAACCTTGGGTCCCCAGATGTTGCTGGACTACAGCTCCCAGAATCCCTTGCCATTAGCCATGCTGGCTGGGTATGCTGGGAGCTGTAGGCCAGCAACATCTGCTGGGGACCCAAGGTTGGAGAGCCCTGCTCTAGGGGCTTTTCAGAAAGTTCAAGCAGCCCAAGAGGCTGAAGGACAGAGCGAGATAAAAATGGCAAAATAAAGAGCATCCCCCCCCAGCCACCACTTTACAATAATGTAAGCACTGAAGCCCTGCACCCTGAGAAATTTCTCCAAAATTCTCACCCCTACCCACAATTTTCAGGTGCAGTTTCTTTTTGCACCCCCCTCCCCAATGAATGGTAAAAAAACAAATAGATTGAAAAATCTGGCACAGTGCTTACACACAACACACACACACAACACACGCACTGCTGACATGAAGACAACAACAATGTTTAGAACAGGGGTAGGCAACTTCTGGTGGTCAGGGGACTGCACTGCCCCCCACCCCAGGCATGAACTTACTGCTGAAATTCGGCGGGTGGGGGGAAGTGTCCATCTTCTTTTAAAGCAAGGCACGTAGGGAGTGTGCGCCTTGTTTAAAGAAAATAGCTGCTTTTTTTTTTTTACTGCTGCTGCAGCAGATTTAACAGGGGTGGCTGCAAAAAGGCTGTGGGGGGGGGAGCACATACAGCCTGTTGGCTGTGATTGTGAACTGCCCACCCCCAGTGTAGAAGGTGTACCTCAATACTTCGTTTTGCAGAAAATAACTTTCTTCATGTCAGAAAGTTGAGTCCAGGTTTTAATGCTTTTGTAAATGTCATGAGGAAAGTCAGATTACTAGTGTGCTCAACTCAAGAGAACACAAATAGGCATCAACAACATTATATTTTGGTACGAGTGTGGGTATGGTTGTATTTAATGGGTAATTAAACATAGAAACAGTGGCTCCCTAATATAATGAGCCATTATGATAAATCTACTGTTCATTTTGGCATGAGACAAAAGCAGTAAGCACTATAAAAGTCTTTACTACCACAGTACCTTTTTATAGTAACTACTACTTTATGAAGGGATGTACCATGAGCTTTACAGAAAGAACATACCATGTCCAAAATGAAGTTCAGTCAAGTGTTCACTGAACATAAATTTTGACTCTAGAACAATATTGATAGGCAAATTACACCAGGGGCACAAACCTTCACAGAGCAGAACAGCAGCTCTTAGCAAAATCGATATGGTAGGAGAGCACTCAGCACCTTGCAGAATTACCAGGGCTCTTAAATTACAGGTATTGAATAACAAATGTACATCTATAAAAAGTCAGGTAGATTGAATTTTTTTACAGCTAATATTCCCCATCAATTAACAGTAGGAATGGAATGTCAGGGATCTTAAAAACACCACCACCACATTGGGGGTTAACATGACAATATATTCAAGATAAAAGTGTTTAGTATGTTTAGGAGAATTACACAGACTACTGGAAAGATGGGATAAATGGAAACTCTGTAGATTCAATTTATTACCATTGATAACATCCTTGGGTTACTATGTCAACATGAGGGGTGGGGTGGGAATCAAGCAATAAGATTGGAGGCCTGCCAAATATTATGTACAGGTAGGTCATGCGAAAGCTTTCAAGTAAAATTGGGTGGGAAGATAAATGGCTGGAAACAGATTTTATATTTTCAAATATGGGGGCTCAGCCATTATTTTCTTCTTTGCCCATGAGTCCTAGATGCAACCTGAAATTGACATAGCACCTAGAAAAGTTGAATCAGTCCTTGCTGATGCCGCCCACCTGGTTACCTCCCACCCACTGCCTGATCCCTCACTTACCTGGCTGGCATGCGGACAACTATCCAAAGGGAGAGGGAAGTAGAGTCCATGAGGCGAAGTTCTTAGAGTGTCAAACGAGGACTGGAAAGACCTAGGTTCAAATTCTCACTTGGCCAAGAAACACACTGGGTGACCTTGGGTCAGTCAGTATCTTTCACTATCCTACCTGACAGCGTTGTTGCAAGGGTGACACAGCTTGAGTGCTCTGGAGATATTTGCTGCATTAAGCACATTCTATGCCCACCCTTAAACATTAATAAGAAAAGATGCTTAGTTGACCTAAAACACTTGCAATTTTGAGGATCCAAGCGACTCTCTCAAAACAAATTTAAAACAAAGAAATTGGGTTCATCATGTCAATTTAGTAGAACTGCATTCTTGGCCCATATCTTCAATGGGACTGAACCAACATTTTTTAAAAAAAATCTTAACCAGGTTGAGGATTGAGCTATAATGAATGAATGAACTCTACTTGAAAGTGCAGATAAAATATAGAGTAAGAGGCAACCCACACCCAAGACCCAACAAAAACCCTTTCATTCTATTCTGCTGAGCAGTTTGTAATCCCTTTCACAATAGAATTAAACTGAAGTTGTCACTAGTCACTATTAATTGTGGAGATCCAAGCCAGTATTCATTCTCACCTCAGAAATAAGACTGTCCTTTTATTCTCCTGTCTCTACAGATATACTTATTAGAAGCAAAAGTAGGAAATATAAGATGCTATTGTCTCCAGTATGCTTTGTACTATGTTAAGCATGCTAAAATCCAATGCTCATAATAATAAGCACAAGCCAACATTTCATATGCAAGCAATATTGCAAGGGCACACTCCCAGGGCTACACCTAATGCATCTAAATTCCCAGAGCTATTTCCGATCTTCATATATGCTGATTTCACTAATGAACCAAACTAGAATCAGCCTAATAACATGAAGTACAAAATAAGGATCTTCGCAGCAAGATAGTCATAATGCATTGACCTCTCTTGACATGTTCCACACTTTTTTTTTTAGTAAAAATAAGCCAGAATTTTAAAGAACACCAATTAATGTTTTTCCTCCTGCAGGTTTGCTTTTTGTATCAGGGCTGGCAACAAGGGTAGACATGGTTGGGCACCTGCCAAGGGCCCACACCTCAGGAGGGGCCCACTGACAAGAGCCCCCTGGGCTCGCGCCTTCTCTTTCATCATTACAACCTGTTTGTTCACCAACCACTTGCTGTAGCCCAGACAACAATGGTAGTGAGAAGAAGGAGCAGGAGATGCCACTGCCTACTTGCTCAGACTCTCTGCATGTCAAGCAAGCAAGTGGTCGTCATGATGAGAAAGAGGATGAGGAGTAATAGCAGCTGGTGACAATGGTGGTGAGAAGGTAGACCCACCAAGGGAGGGAACCCATTGAGGGTGTCTTGCCCAAGGGCTCTCAAAAATCTGGAGCCAGCACTGTTTTGAATCATAACTTTCATCCAGTTTCTAGTGGGTCTGCATGGATACTTCTGAAATGGAGATTGTTAAGCGTTTTGTCCATGAGCTGGAGCTAATAGCTTACAGGCTGCTGTTAACTCAGCAAAGGTCTGAAGACTAAAGGATTATATACATACTGTTGGCTACCTCTCTTCTGAGTTCAGCAGTTTCAGCTTCCTCATTGTCTGCAGCTGGAACATTTCCCTCCTCCCAAGTTGACCCTTCCTCCTGAGTAGACTCTGGTCAAAAGGGTCTCCTGCCATCCCTAGGCATTCCTGGAAGTGTGACCAGCGGGAAGCTGTGGACAGAATTGGGCGCTGCTGTGAGTAGTACTGGGCTTTCTTTTTAAGATAAAAGGGGGGGGGTGGAAAACCTTTGACTAACATGTAAGGTTAAGAGGCAACCTTCCCCTTAAAAATGTCACAGAAATTTCTTCTCTATGTCCCATTTTGGAACATCCTAGATTTAATGTTCAAGATAAATTCACACAATATAAGTCATGGGGAAAAATGGGATTTATAGACTTAGAGATCTATTTATAAGAGGAAAACCAATTTCAGTAAGACAATTAAAAGATAAAACTGCCCTAAATAAGAACTAGTTGGTTCCAATTAATGCAAATTAAAAACTTTGCAACTTACTTGTATGATACATCAGGTTCTATAAGACCACTTACAAGATTTAAAAATTATTATATTGAAAAGTTTAGTAAAAAATGGGGGGGGAGGGTTAGTCTCAGTCATCTATAAGATTATTATTGAGGAAGAATACAGTAATAACATGGGAGCTAAGATGACTTGGGAAACGAACCCAGATAATAGGATATCAGAAGAGTCACGGGCAAGAATATGGTCTTCGCAGCCCAGCCCTATACATCCATATCAGCCAGATCTAAAGAAATAGTATTTAAAAGAGTGGCATTTGTTCCCCACAAAATTCCATAAAATTAATAATGAGTTATCGGGTAAGTGTTGGAGAAATTGCAGTTTAAGGGGATCACTTGAACACATGTGGATCTTCTTTCTTTTTTTTTTAATTTTTATTTAAAATTTTTCAAACAATATATAAAAAAACTAAATAACAAACATACAACTTATATAGTGCTCCCATCACCACGGGACCAAAGAATTCATTCTATCACTATAATTATTTTATTCATTATTCCAAAAATACAACGTATCTTGACACGGCATACTCCCTTTCCCCTTATTTAACACAAAATCCAAAAATAAACCCCAGATATCCTTAAAATTATTTTTCTTTAATTGTCCCCTTTTACATTTGATATTACAAGTTAACATATCATTTAAAGCCATATCCCACACTTCTTTATACCAGTCAGTGATAGAGAAAACTTGCTGAACTTTCCATTTCCTTGCTATCATTAATCTACCCACCGTTACCAAATTTACAATTAATTCTTTAACATTTTGAGGACCAGCCACCTTTTTGGTTATTGATAACAATGCTAATTTAGGACAAACTTCTAAATCAATACCAACAATTTCTGATATTTCTTCAAAAATCATTTCCCAAAAATCCAATACAGTCATGCCTTGGATTGAGAGCATAATTCGTTCCGGAAACATGCTTGTAATCCAAAACACTCTTATATCAAAACGAAAATCCCCAAAAAAATTTGTACAGAGATTTTTAATTTAAGCTGTACTACAGTACTTGTATTGCAAGACGTCGCTTGTATATCAAGAAAAAAATAATTAATTAATATTTTTAAAAATTGCTTGTCTTGCAAAACACTCTCAAACCAAGTTACTTACAATCCAAGGTATCACTGTACATTTTTATAACTCCACCACATATGAGCATACGTACCCAGCTCCTGACAACCTCTCCAACACATTGGAGAACATTTATTATCTATTTTGTTTATTCTCACCGGAGTCAGGTACCATCTCCAAATTAACTTCTAGAAATTCTCTTTTATCCTTATTGACATATTTTTCAATATTCTCCTATCCCATATCTTATTCCACTCTTCTTTTGCTATTTCCTCTTCAAACTCTGTATCCCAAACTATCTTAAGATTTTCCGCTTGCTCTTCTGATTTCTGAATCATTTTATATATTATCTTTGTAATACCTCTAGCTGATACATTCCCTTCTATAAGTTCTCTAGACATAACCAACTGCTCAAATGCGGTGAATTCTCTTTCATGCTCCTGTCTCCTCTTCCATTTCTTTCCCCATTGAACTAATTGGATTAAATTTAACCACAAAATTCTTCCTGGTCCAACCCTTTCAATTATTTGTTGCCTTGTCTCCATTTTTTCCAGCCAGTCCATTAATCTAATTACCTTTTTCTCTATATAAATTCGTTCCAAATGTCTAATGTTCTCTGGAAAGTCCTCCATTACCACCACTGGAGTAAGTGGTGATAATGTGGATCTTCTGTCTGACGGTTAAACCATTCTGGCATGAAGTAATAGATTGAATAATGTGGCTTGACAAAAGATAACTCCTAATGATACTTTATTACTGTTTTATAAAGTAATAAAGTAATGATACTTTATTACTGTTTTCATTGTTTACTGGGTAGAATTAGGGGCTGTGTTATAAAGAATTGTTGGCAATGCTTGTAGGGGCTGCGAGAACTGAGATTCCCAGAACTTGGAAAAATGCCCAAGGGCTCTCATTTCAGATATACCTTGATAGAATATGGTTGGTTGCACTGGTGGAGAAACTAACCAGTCGTTTTCATGTGGCTAGAGGAAAAATACAGAAAGATAACTTTGTAACAACTTGGTACCCATTCTTAATGTTTTTCCCAGAATTGAATGAAGATGGACCTCCAATTACTCAGCTGGATTTCTGGCGTAGTAGATTCTAATTCAGACCAATTAATAGTAGATATAATATTTTAATTGAATGATTTACAGATGTATGAACAATGTTGTGTATGTGACTGTATTTAACATATTGTTACAATTATTTGTTAGTTTTTGGGATTGTTATTTTTGAAAAGTGCAAATAAATTATTTTTAAAAAATTCTTCTCTACCCTCCCACTGTCCCGTGTTTTTTGGGGAGGGATTTTGTTGTTTAAATTTTTTAGAATTTTTGGCTCAGCTCTAGCTGAAAGTAATTCCACTCAAAATACACACCAGAGTACCAGATCGTGGTGGTAACCGCATATATTTGAATATTTAGGACTGGGTGTTAGTCCATCTCACAATTCTTGACAAAACTACAGGGAAGTTCAATCTCATACAATTCACACTCAGCGAATTGTGACAGGAGAACCGGCCAAGCCTGGAATATTTTTTCCATGAACCATAAAACTAATTATTAATATTTCCATGTTATTACTGAAACAAAAGTTCAATAATATAACCCCAAAAAAATCAATTTTTGTATAATTGTACAACTCACAACTATAAACAAATAAAAGATTTGCTGTATTTAATCTGTGCAGTTCCTGTAAACTAGCAAATATTAAATGAAGGCTCAATCCTATTATTTGGAAAATATCTTTTTTCTGTTAAGTTTTATTATGAAAGCATAATTTTGTTTTTAGAAAGTGAGCCCAATAGTAAATATCCTAAGGGGGAAACTTCACTGGGAAAACTTGGGAATGAAAAAACACAGTAATATATTGTTACAGAAGCATTTTGCAGATGCATACACCATTAGGGTTCCACTAGAATTCCCAGTTGCTAAACTTGGCAGGAACAGCTTATTTTTAGAAAACAATATAGTGAACAAGTGAGAGACGTTTCTCATTGGAGAAGAGCCTGATATTTCCAGATCTGGAAGTCTCCTGGCAGTCTTGCCATCTTTTTTAAAATCAATGCTTCCATTTCGTGAGCTGGTAAGATGGAGGAACTGAAGTGTTTTCTTTCCTTAATGAACCTTTCCCTCTGACAAAAGAATATTGACTGAGGCGCCTGAATATTATTGACAAAGCTTTAGTTGTTTTCTGAACTCACCAGTTTAAACAACAAAAGTAATTACAAGGAACGGCTAAATCCCTTGACAACAAGTTGGTAGGGTTGGAGATCAACCCCTGCAATTTAACTCTAACCGAGTGAAGGGGAACCAATTTGCATAAGAAAATGATATTGCCTGGATTCTGGAGTCCACTGGGCTGCGTTACCACTCTGTGTGCTTCATTTCCACATTTACAGTAGAGATTCTATGTTTTTCCTCAGGGCAAAACTCTATCTCAACCCCAAATGGAAGCGGGTCATGAGCCAGAGCAGTTAATAATTCCTTACACACGTATCTCACAATTTCACACATTATGCACAGACTGGGCAAATGTAGGTTTACCCAGTGGTGGTGGTGGTGGTTGTAACTATATATTACACTGCTGCATGTACCATTAGCCCAACACAGGGCCATCTAGGAAATTTTGCTGCCTGAGGCAAAAGTCAAGATTGTGTCTTCATCTCCCCACCCCCTCTGCTGCCCAATTCCAGATTCAGAAAGCAACTGATTGGCAGCTGAATCTTACTTCAGCACTGACTATGGGAAAATGTCTTTCACCACACCTGAGGGCAGTATATTAGCTTAGGGAATGTAATGCACAGCTCTGACTCAAAACAGAGTGGCTTGGCTTAGTGGGTTGCCGCCACTGCCCTCCCCTGAAACCCCAGGTATCCACTGCCTGCCTCATTCTTCCTAATGGTATATCTGGCCCTGGCTCCATTTCAAAGTCCCACTGTTTGCCTGCCTGTTTGTCCCCTGTCCCATTCTGGGCTCCCTTGAGGCTCACAGGGGAAGCTGGTAGTAAGATCAAGGCAGGAATGTGGATCAAGGCATGAAGAAAGTAAGACCCAGGATAGCTCCGAGTGGGTCCTGCTGGCTCTCTCCTACTAGAACAATAGGAGGATGTTGCCTCAGCAGGTAGCAAGAGCCGACTGACTGAACCCTTATGTAGGCTACCTGCTGAGGATGTTGCCTCAGCAGGTAGCAAGAGCCGACTGAACCCAAGACCTGTTGTGTGGTCAGCAATTAAAGGGACCTTGCCTGATTTTGTAGCCTGTGGCCTCTACTGGTTCTATCAGTAACTCATCCTCTGAGCCAGAGAATGATAGCAGGGCGGTGTCCTCTGGCTGGGAAGGCCCTGAGTAAGGCACTGACTCTTCTATGCCTGAGGAAGTAGCCTGTGCCTTCTCCTCTGCTGCACACTGGAAGACCCAAAGGCTGGGAACCATTACACTCCCTGGATGACAATGAGGATTAGGCCTCTCTCACTCATTCACTACCCAAGAGGGCAGCTGTTCCCTGCCACAATAAACAGCTACTCAAGCAGGTGAGTGACAAAGAGCAGCCACCACTGCTTGCTCATCTCCCCTTTCTTGGGCAGCAGTAAGGAGTGGGATCCCCTCACACACTCACCACCCAGCATGAAAGAGCAAGCAGTGGTTGTTGCTCTTTGCCATCATCACACTTGCTCACCTATTTGGGCACATCAGTGATCCATGGCAGCAGCAAGAAATGACAGCTGCCACCTCTCTCTTCTTCTGGATGGCAAGCGAGTGAGAAGGGTCCAAACTGCAACTCCTAGGGGGATTCCAATCATAGATTCCATAGATTTCATAGATCACAGAGTTGGAAGGAGCCTACAAGGCTATCGAGTCCAACCCCCTGCTCAATGCAGAAAACTAGAGGGGGGGGTCTCCCATCCAAGTAATAACCAGGCTTGACCCTGCTTAGCTTTCCACGCTCAGACAAGCTGAGCCAGCGTAAGCCACAGGCCTGTATATCCTCAATGCTACCCACACAGAGAGGGCAAATGAGGGAGCAACAGTGGCTGCTCCTTGCCAAAAGGCAGTAGTGGCTATTACTTCTGGGTCAAGGTTCCTTATGAACTTCCTTGACAGTTATGAATCACCAAAAAGAGGAAAGGTATCACACAAGAAGAGGACCAAAGGGGACATACGTTTGCATAAAATTTACATATGCTAATTTCTGTGCATAGATGCAAATTTATCCATCGATCTAGATGGAGAGACAGGTAAGAAATAAAATTATTATTATTATTATTATTATTGTTGTTGTTGTTGTTGTTGTTTAAATAGAAATACACTATATCTTACCATAGTGTGGAAGACTGTGACCAGGTGACCTGACTGCCTCGCTCAGTCTGCTGTCCAGGTGCTGTTGATTGATGGATCACTTCAAGGCCCAGCTCTTTCTTCTGATGGTTCTATATCTTTATACTGGGCTTGGACTGGGCAGCCCTTCAAGTAGAGGACTGTCCTCTGTGAAAGACAGCATATGGCTACCCTCCTTCCTCCCCTTCTCTGAAATTCTCTTCCCCCTCCCCAACTTTTATACCTGCCAGTAGTCCCAGCCTTTGACTCTCTTCATAAACACAGTTCTAGAACAGCACAGGAGGAAAAGCAGTTGGGGAAAATGTTTCAGGGAAGAAAGGAGCTGTCAGGGGATTAAAGTGTCCCCTTCCAAGGGTTCTTTGTTATGGAGGATTGCAACTTAATATGTATTTGGACCTAGCATGTATACTCTACAGCAGTCTTCCCCAACCTGGTGCCCTCCAGGTGTTTTGGACTTTGCCTCCCATCAGCCCCAAACACCATGCTTAATGGTCAGGAATGCTGGGAGTTGTAGTCCAAAACATCTGAAGGACACCAGGTTGGGAAGGATGCTCCATGGGAATCTGATCCCAATCTTGGCTCCCTGATAGCTGCACCTGTACAATACCCTTGTTTGCAAACATGTGCTCATCATATTTTTAGGGGAAAATATCTTAGGGGTACATCTAAAAATGTAATGTCAGTCAGTAACATTGTCGGTAAACCAAAGCGGTTTTAGCCATTAAGAGAGAAATGCCTGCGAAGAGTCACTCAAAGGGCCAATTGACACAATAAAATCAGATTTATTTAGAAGATTTTTATTTTATTATTTTACACTATTATTTTAAACAAACCAAGTAAAATTATAACCAAGTTATAATCAGGTTCTTTTGCCACTTTTCCAAACTCTGAATTTATATATTCTCTCTCTCTCTCACACACACACATACTTTTTTAGGGAAAATCTTTAAACAAGCACAAGCTAAGTAGTATTTTGGCAACAAACTTTGTTTGAAAGTCCATGTGGCTAAGCAATTCTACAAGTATACCTTTGCAGTGAACCATTCCAAAACCACCCCCATGAAGGAAAAGACAGACTAGGGACCAATTCACAGGCTGGTCCTGCTTGTGAAAGCTCTAGTAAAGCTTCTATGCCATTTTGTGACTGGCTCCACCCACAACCCACCATTTTGTGGCAGGCTGTGGGTGGTGGATCTTGAGGCCCTGACAAAAAAAGTAGATTCCCGTGAACCAAAGGTCTGCCCACCCCTGATTTAGTTGATCTCTTAGTTTATGAGGGTGTAGGGAGGGATTCTCCTCCTCAGCCAACATCAGTTTTCTCTTTCCCACCCTTGGGTGCAAGGAGATGCACACACACACCCTTCCTAGCTTCACCTCAATGATCTCCCTTCCACCTGGAGAGGAGGGGTGGACACACACACACATATATACACACACAATTCTCTCTCTCTTTCTTCTCTCTCTCTCTCTCTCATGGAATAAAATCCCTATTGCTCTGATACAATGTTTTATTTGGATTCTATATTTCTGTAAAGAATTCCCACTATTCTAAAGTACCATGAGAAGAAAATTAAAGGTACATACCACCAGAAATCACTTATACCATTATTTATTTATTTTTTTAAAAAAAGAAAAAAGCTTGAATTTTGTTTTTGATGGAGAAAAATGTCACATGCAAGATCTACCATAAGCCAAACCTTCCTTTCTACAATTTGCCAATCCTTCCTTTTTGGCTTTGTTTTCATCTTTCAGGCCATGTTTTAATCTACCAGGTTATTTTTGTACCCCAAAAGCTAACACTGTAAGATACAAAGTCCATCATTCTACAAACTATAGACACAATGTGACCCTTTCTCCACACACAGATTTAGGGTTATTGTTCCCATGGAAAAATATATAAACGGTGGTCTCTGTTATGCATTAAAAACAATAACAACCCCAAAATGCCCTTTTCCATTTATTTATTTATTTATTTATTTATTATATTTTTGAATCGCCCATCTGGCCAGTCATCCGGCCACTCTGAGCAATGTACAGTCCAATAAAATACAATGGGGGGGACAGAGTGTAAAACACAATTAAAAACAGTACAAAACTTAAGGACCATTATTCATTCCCTATTCCTTATATCTCTGCTACTGACTTCATCTCCCTGCTGTTGCTATGGGGCAGGGGAAGGGACAGGAGGAAAGGGAGGAAAGAACCCATGGTATATTGCTACATTCTCAGACCTCCTTAAACTGCTCAGAGCAGTGTGCCTAATCTAGCCACACAGTATTCAGAACATGTATAAGGCTCAAGAAGAAAGAGTGTGACTGGGGCGGGGGATGACTGCGACATAACACAGACAACAACGTGCAAAATACAAGGTTGTTTATTCCACAGGATGCTTAAAAATACCCTTCTTTCATCCTCTGGCATCAATGACATCAATATTTTGTAGACGGGCCCAACTGTTACCTATAAATATAGGGAACTATCATCAGTACTAGGATCGGCCAGAATTAATGGGCCTACTCATGTGAGTAAACTGCTCAAATGATCCAGCATCTGCATGGATCCTTAATACATGAATACTTGTACTCCTTCTTTGACATGTATTTGTAAGTGGTTTAAGGGGGGGGGGGGAACGGGACGACGACGACACCTTCTTTGTATGTTATGTGTCATCAACATTCTCTTTGTTTTTATTTCAGAAGAGTCTTGCATTACCATTTCAGCTGCTAAGCAATTATGTTTGTGGATTCTACCCTGCCAGAGTTATCTCTGACAAGTCCACAGAGCAAGTAGTTTGTGATCCTCACATCAAACAGCCATGATTTTCAGGAAATGCTGGCTGCTGGCATTTTAGTAAGAGGCATTTTAGTAAGCCACGTGTGTTTATCCACATATATTAGTCAGATTCTGGCCCCCTCCCAGCATCTCTGATGCGTAGAAAGGCGAGGTGGGAGAAAGACCCAATCAGCCATTTCATTTATGTCGGGAGGGGAGAGTGCTAGACTAATACCCATTTGCTGTGACGGTGCTGTTTGCAAAGAAAAGAAATTGTTTGATATAAAGGACATTGAATAATTTATGCAATATTTAATAATGCAGTAAACCAGGGAGAGTTCAGCAAGACAGGCATGGCACTCTAAATTATTTGCCTGCCTTGCTTCTCTAAATGACCCCCCCACACACACACACACACTTAAATTATATTAGAACAAACAATAAACCCAACGAGAAATACTGTCTAATTCGAAAATGAAACAAAACATACAACAGGTAAATCAAGGTTGTAGAGTGAAAATATCATTTATGGTCATATATATTTTAATAAGAATAAAATAAAACTTGGGGGCAGGGGATCTACATTAACAGAAAAGGTATTTCTTGATCCCAGATCTGGAGCTTTCATATGATCTGTGAAACCATTCCAACTGCAGAGCAGCAAAAAAATGTTGGTGTGATACATGGCTAAACATGTAGTCTACGGAGTGTCTTGGGAGCAATTACATTTTAGAGCGATAAATTGCATCACAACACACGCAATGTTCTCCCAACATACTATATTATGACTTTTCATTTTTCAAAGTGTCCTTAATATGCACATTGAAATGCTGTTTAGCAGTAATACACACGAGCACAATGTGTTCCATTTTATCTTGCCTGGGTTTTTTTCCTCCTCTCTCCATTTTACACCTCTTATTCTTGTTCAAAACACAGTGGAAAGGACATCTAGCTTTTCGAGTGTGTGTTTTTCAGAAAGGGGAAATGTTTCTGCATTTTATATTTAAATGGTTAGATCCCTGGAGTGAATTGTGTGGTGTGGGCTTTGATATATACGTACAAAATTATTCTAACAAGGCAAAATTTTGAATGGCACCAATCTAAAGATACACACACACGCAACATACACACGGAGTATGCTTCTTCTTTTTTTAATCAAAGCATTTCATCTTTTTCAGCATAACTTCAATACAGTAATACCTTGGATTGCAAGTAACTTAGTCTGAGAGAGTTTTGCAAGACAAGCAAATTTTTAAATAAATTTTGACTTGATAAACAAGCAACGTCTTGCAATACAAGTAGTGTAGGCATGTAACCGCTCACCTCGAGCGGTCGTACCGTGCCGAAATCGGCCCCGCTCACGCCCGCCAGAGACTCACTTTGATATAAGAGTGTTTTGGATTACAAGCACGTTTCCGGAACGAATTATGCTCTCAATCCAAGGTATTACTGTAGTTTTATTCTTAATTTCCTTGGACAAAAGCTCATTTTTATTCCCCTTCCAAGTGCAGAGTTGTATGTAAACCAAGTTTCAACATGCACCTGTATATAAAGTTCTATGGTATTATATAATTTCTCTTAAATGCACATTGAAGTAAACTGGGCTCTTCCTTGGAACTAGATCTAGACCTTCTTATTTAAAATGTTCAATATTTTAAATTTGGGAATTTAATGGTTACATTGCTACATCTAGGTTTGAGCTGGAAAATGCATGCATTTAAATATGAGTTTATATCAAAAATAGATCCTTTAAATAATAGAGATGGATTGAACCAAGAGTACGCAAACTTCTGGGCCCGTGGGCACATTCTGGAATTCTGAGAAACTGTCCTGGGCACAACCCTAAAATGGCTGCCATGGGTGGGTGTGGCTAATCACGAAGGACAAGCAACCTGTCCCGAGGCATTCATGGAAGATTAAGATGGCAGCAGCTAGAGGCTCCCACTTGGAGACAATCCCAGCTGCTAGTAGGGAAATATAAAAATAATTAAATCAAAATTGGGTGGAGTAGATTGTCTCAGTAGGCACCAAGAAAGGTGTCTGGTGGGGGCACACAGATGCCCATGGGCACCATGTTGCCTACCCCCAGATTGGACCCTTAATCTAACCCCTTGTCTAAGGGCAGAACTATTCAGCCACCCACATTTATCAATCCACTCCTCACTGTGCCACAAGTAGAATCCATCTGTGTAATATAAAAAATAACTGAAGAGAAAAGAGCTCCATTTAACCCAAGACAGCTAGCCAAGCCACAGTCTGCCCATTAAATCTGCATAATGTTGCTGTCTACACTGATCACATCTCAGTTTGGGATTGGTTTTCACGTATTATTCTCATGTGCAGAATGGGGACTTTGCCACTGGCCCAAAACATTATGCCCCCTGCTGGCCCCCCTTCTCAGTGCCCACTTGGGGAGGCTGGGCATCTGCAAAGAGATGGCTACATGCAAGTAGATGTTCACGTGCACCTGCCCCTTTGCAGATGTCACAATAATATGTAGACGTCAAGGGGGAGGGTGCTATTGCGCTCATGTCCTGCTTCTGGGCTTCCCATAGGCATCTTGGTGGGCCACAGCACAGCGGGAACAGAATGTTGGATTAGACAGGCCTTTTGTCTGATCCAGCAAGGCTCTTCTCAAGTTCTTAGGGCCAAGATGTTGAGGGTGGGCACAGTGGTGCGTTACCACTCCTATGATAGCCCCGTCACATGAGTAACAAATAAAAAGGGCTAGAGGCATCAGTGTCTGTGCACTGAAAACTCATCCTGCTATTGCAGGATTTTATAGTGCTTGAAATTCCTGACAAACCTGATTGACCAGAGACAAAAGTAGGACAAAAAAATTAGTGTCATAGGAAACAATGCTTCATGCGCCATCTTTAAGTCTCTTAAAAAAATGTTTCTCCAGCCTAAATTGGTTCTGTACCAGACTTATCCAGTTCCACATCACAGTATGGTTCATTCCATTGCAGTGCCAAAGTTAAGAGTGGCAGGCATACCCCCCATTCTTCTGTGGTCACATTGTTAAAAGATTTTCCTCCTTAATCAATCATAACCTTCTCTGAAGAGTACTATGCAAATTCTGTTAAGTCCTAAACTGAGCATCATTTGTCACATGGTTAATTCATGTATTGAAAAACACTGCCCCCATGATGGATTTATTGATCTAATTAATTTACTAGGTTTTCCTTGCCTCAGCAGCCTGAACTGCTTCCTATTCAAATGGCCCAAAATCCTGGTATAGATATTGGCCATGATTGTGGGATATGTCACTGCAGCTTACAGTTGTTTCGGAAGCTGGATATTTTTTCTGTTTTTATCAGTTCCTTCCCATTATAGTAATGACTGAGCCATTTAATGTTTAGCAGAATATTTTATGAGCAAGGTTGATAATGCAAACAATAATGAATCGTTAATAATAAGGCCTGGATTTTACCCAGAAGGTTTTCCTAAACATTAATCATGTGTGTCATTAACTGACCAACATACATAACTATGTCAATACATATACAAGTATTACTTGGATGACCAAGAGCAAATGTTGTATAGAATTCTACATATTTTGTACATGCCAAAGGAACTGTTCTCAGACTGTTGAGAAGTTATATATTTTTGACTGGCTCTTTAAAAAAATTGTTCTAAGCTTAGTCTCTCTGGAAATAGAGGCCGTTATATTGGCCTGGCGTGAGAGGCTGGCATGGGTGGGCAGGTGCCGAGGGCCCGGAGGCTCAAACGCTCCGATGCCTGCCCAGCCCTGACCCTGCCACAGCTGCTGTCAGGGTTGGACTGTTGTGGTGGGGGCTCCTCCTCCTCTCTCCATCTCCTTGCCCAGCCAGCCCCGCTAGCTCAAGGAAGCAGCAGCACCACAGGTGGCAGCCGACTGGACCAGGCTGCTGTGCCTTTTGAAAGCAAAACTCTTTTCAGCTTTCATTTTGAGTAGCAACAATTGAACCAATCAAACACTGCCTTTCAGAGGGGACAGCCAATGAGGTCACAGGAGTGACAACAGACCACCCCCTTCACTGCTCCTGTACCCTCATTGGCCACCCCCCCCCCAACAAGGCAGTGTCTAACCAGTTCAAATCACTGCTACTCAAAACATAATCTAAAAAGGCTTTGTTTTCAAATGGCGTGGTGTGGGCACTTGTCCAGCTGGCTGCCCCTGCCACCCACGGTGCTTCCTTTTCTTAGCAGGGCTGGCTGGGCAAAGAGATGGCAAAAAGGAGAAGCAGCTACCGCTGCAGCAGTGGTCCAGCCCAAGCAGCAGCTGTGGCTGGGTCAGGGATGGGCTCTTTTGCACCTCTGGATTCTCAGCAGCTGCCCACTCATGCCAACTCCTGATGCTGGGCATGGTATGATATCCCACCTTCTTCCTTTTGCCTCCAAACACCTAGAGAGTGCTGTTAATTCCCGCTTGACTTTCACCCCACTCTGATGCCCTACGATAATTAGCACAACACTGAAACAGCCCCAAATCACAAATTCTCATAGCAGAATCTAATGGGTCTCTACTCTGTTGATGTCCTCAGTCTTGCCACCCTTGTCTATCCTCTCCCACCTTCTGCTGTCTTCCCAATTTTTAAATTGCAAGCTTCATGGGGACAGAGGCGTATCTATCTGTTACTGTTGGAACTCTATAAAATACCATGCACAATATAAACATATATGTGCAATATATAAATACAGGGTGTGATATAAACAAGTTTATTATTATCAGCAGAAAAAGAGAAAGATGGGGAGCATAGGAAGGAAGGCAGAGGTAGAAAAACGGGGGGGGGGATATATTAGCATATGGTAAAAAATTAAAAGTCGCTTTCTCACAGGTCCTGTGCCTGAATAGATTGAAGACCACTGCCGCTGAGGGCTGAAGTGAGTACCAGAAAACCATATCCCTGATATATCCCCAGATTATCACAAGAGAATTCTTTCTTTTCACCTCAGTTTTATTTCTTTTTTAAAGATCTTGTTAGACACCCACACACACACCCCTGGTTTGGAAAATTGTGTTTGGGCACAAATCAACCCTTGTTTTTCCATTGATAATTCAAACAAACCTGTGAGTTTGAAAGGAAGGGGGAAAGCCTGTCACTCTAGATTTCACCTCTTTCCATCTACCATCACATGTAAAAAAAATAAATCTCCAGACCTTAAAGAAACTGCATGCATTGCATGAAGACAGTCACAGGAATAGCCTTGTGTCGAGCAGCAAGCTTAAAGAGCAAGTCGAAGCCTGCAGATGGCTCCTTCCATTTTCAGCCACTGCAGGGGGAGGAGGGATAAATGGAGCCGAGGCCTAGTGAGGCATGCCTAATCTGAGAGGACAGTTCAGGCTTGTTATAGAGCCATTGCTGATAATAAAATCTGAATCAAACCGCCAAGTGGAATCCACGGGAGACTCTCGACTTCTTTAATATTTAAAGTTATGGAAGCACTTGACACGGAGGTGGATCAAATATCACTCGTTTGCGTGCAAATACTTACTTAGGCAACCCGCTGCAGCCCGATCTGTGCAGAAGCAGGCAGGTGGACCCCCATGTAACGGCAACTAATTACGATGTTCCATTACTCCGACCTAACTGTCACAATTGGCCCTGAGTGGTCACGGCTGATTTATTTCAATTAGTTTTCACAGGCTCAAAGTTATGACAAATTTATGTTTTGGCTGCAAGAAAGTGGTAGCAATCACGAAACCACCAAAACATCAAAACAGAAGGGAGTGTTGCCTGTTAACATGCAGACTGCTCAATTCCCAGGGCTGAGCATCCGGCTTAGTTCAGCTCAGTGACTGCGTGGAGGCCCCGCGCTGCTCACAGACCACTTAATGCTCTTCAGTTGGCACTGAAATTGGAGGAGGTGGAGACAAATGCAAGCCTGTGTTTTCCATAGCTGTTGTTTGTGCTTTGAAACAGAAGGCTGCCTTCTCTGGGTGGCAGGAGGGAAGACATGTCTGCTTCAGTGAAAGAATTGGATGTAAGGAAGGCCGTTAAGGAATTGACGTAGACAAACATAAGTCATCCTTTTATTATATCTAGCTCTGTACACACTAAGGATATTGGTGGGCGGGGGAGGAAGGATTGCTCAGTTCTTCCATTTCCATACTGAAGAAAAATATAAGGAGTAGTAGGTGGTATGGAAGTTGCCCGACCCTGCTCTTGAGCATCAGACACGTGGAGTTCCAGTCCCAAACTTTCTCCCTGGCTGCCTGGTACAGGAAGGGCACCAGAAGAGAAGAGGGGACATCTCTGTGTGTGCCTTCTCCCCAGAGAGAGGCCACCACCTCTTAATAAGGGAAGCCTGAGGTGGAAAGGAGATCTCCCCTTCTCACTATGTAAAGACACAGTGACTGGGTTCACACGAAACATTAAACCTCAGTAGGTTTACCGTGCGAGTAAACCTACTGAAGTTTAAAATGTCGCCCGAACCCAGGAAGGTTTAGTTAGGGTGTTTGAGGAGAGTCTCAACCACCCTACTAAACCATAGCTTGCAGTAGGGTTTGCTAAACCCACTGAGGTTTAGCGTTTCGTCCAAACCCAGACGACATGCTAACCCTCCTGCAAGCCAAAAAGGAGATAGAGACCTGTGGCCAGAGTGGCAAACAATGGCTGCTGCTCTGGCCACAGGGCTCTGGCCAATGACAGCTGGCCAAGCGCTCAAGCAGCACTTCGCCGGCTGTCATCGGCTTCCCCGCGCGCTGCTGCCGATGCCCTGCATTGGCAGCAGCGCAGGGGGGAAGTCCCCAGTGGACCATTTCCAGACTTTCTCTCCTTCCCTTGTGTGCATAATTCGAACTCAGTACACCAGGGTACTTGGCATATTTGCAACAAGTAGATGCAAATTTATAAATAATTATTATAATTTAAATAGAAATACAGTATATCTCAACGTAGTGTGGAAGACTGTGACCAGGTGACCTGAGCACCTTGCACAGTCTGCTGTCCAGGTGCTGTTGAAAGGCAACTTTAAGGCTCTTTCTTCTTTATCTTTACACCAGGTTCAAGGGAGTCAGCCACCCACTGAACAGGTAGCAGTGGGACACACACCACCTCCCAGTTAGTTGTATTTGGGTTGTGTCAGCCACAGCTTGCAAAGAGCAGAAAATTCACTGAAACAGCTTATGATACAGTATCCCTCCAAAAACTGATTGGAGAGCCCTGGTAAAGTCATTCCCTGATTGGAAGCTAAAGTTGTCAGTCACAAAACTACATCCCTTTTCTCTGCCTCCCCTGCCCCCCACGCCTGACTTTTTATTTTATTTTATGCAGAGCTTGTGGGAGGTACAAAAATGTATCAAATTGGGACAAAAACACCTTCCTGAGGCAGGTCCAGAGCTTCTGGACCAGCCTGCCTCTTCAGCTCACTTTGTGTTGGAGTTGACTTGTATTTGGATGCAGTCTGAATATCTCCAAAGTGCCTCAGATTTGTGCTTTGTATGAGAGCTGGCCCAGACCTAGTAATTACTTAAGGCACAATCCTATGCACATTTTGACAGGGGAAAGGCCTACAACTGTGCTGGCTGGGGCATGCTGGGAGTTGTAGGCCTTTTCTCTGTCTAAACATGCATTGGCTTGTGCCCTTAGTTACTGAGTGCAATCAAAATGGCTTTCCTCTACCTAGCATATTGATTGAAGTAAAACCACATTTTCCCAGCAACTGAATATTATAGTTTGAGTACTAAATGTTTGAGGCACGTGCAGAAAATACTTTTTTAAAACAACAAACATGTCGTGTTCCAAAAGCTTCCTTTTATGGGTTTTCAAGACTGACAACCCATTTTGTGAGCTGCTGAGCAGATAGGATGAGACCTTATTAAAGTCTACAAAGCATTTATTATGGATTTTAATTGGATTATTACAGCCTTAAAGGTTAAAATTGTTAATTGCAATAATTAACAGTTGCCCAATCCAGCTAGGACCTCTGTCCTGGTTGTAAATGTGTTTTAATGATTGGTTATTGTTATTACCGGTATGCTTTTTATATTTTGAAAGCCGCTTTGAGCAACTCCATTTTTGTAGGGGAAAAGCAAGGTATAAATTCCCTAAATAAATAAATATGCATGCAGAAATGAATTTCAAGGTATGTATTTCCTTAACTGGACAGGGAATTGCGTACGCAGACAGGTGCTATATATGCAGTTATCTAGACAATCAAGCAGCCGGGACTGCACATACATAGTGACATAAACAAAGATGAAATTCCACCAATCCACTCAAGATGTGGAGCAGGCGCTTTGCATTTCATCCTCCTTACCCACCAAAAACTGGAGCTTTAGTGTTTTTTTTATGGCTATACCCAAATCTCTGTTACCGATATCTGATCTGATATCTCCCTCCTCACTCTTTAGGGTTGGGCAACTTCTGGGAGTCAGAAGCTGCATTGCCCCCACCCACCCACCCAGCAGAACCCACTGGGGCCCATGCCCCTTTCCCCTGCTCCCACCATGCTGCCAAACGTGCCACCGAAATTCGGTGGTGCAGCAACTGCAAAAAGGGGGTGCTTTTACTTTAAAAGAAGGCACGGAGGGAGCCTTCCTCTGGGAGCATAATTTGGCTTGAAAACAGTGCTCACTCCCTGCATACCTTGTTTCAAAGTAAAATTGGCCCTTTTTTACTACTGCCCCACTGCTGCATTTTGATGGCAAACTGCCGACTTCTGTGCTGCTGCCACTGCACAGTCAGCTGTGGTGGTGGTGGGGGACACAAAAATGTTGGGTGCAGCCCACGGGCCACATGTTGCCCACCCCTGCTCTAGATCCATAACAACTTGTCCTTCCTGGGCTAAATGAAAAGTCAAGAAGCTTAGAATGGAGTGAGAACCCTACTTTCTACATTCTGCTTTGCCCAATCTTTCCATGTCTACATGCTGAATGTGTTGAGAACCAGTGTAGTGAGAAGAGTCAGTGTTGACATGGACCTAGAACCATGCTCAGCCATGAAGTTCACCAAGCTGTGCATGTGTCAGCAAGCCTACATTAGTTACACCGATATCTGTGGGAAATGAACAGATTTTGGCTTCCAGTGTCACCCTTCCACAGTTGAACAGGTTTCTTCCCTGCAAGAGATTTAAAAACTGCCCACTCAAGTTCCACTGCGCACTGATACATCTATATATATAAAGTATCCTGACTGACTGACTCATAAACGCCCAGCAAAAACCGTTTAATCTAGGAACTAGTGACATTTTGAAGTGACACATTGCTTTTATGACGTAGAGCCCCACTAAGGAAGGATTTTTGGAAATCCCGTCCCTAAGGGGGTGAAAAAAGGGGGCAAAATCACCCCACACTCATATCTCCTATGGGCAAAACAACAGGGCAGCAGTTATGCAAATCGGCCTCACCTCAGAATTCCTGCAGGAGCCAATAGGAGCAGTTATGCAAATAGCCCATAGGATACTTAGAATGTTCGTATGAATTCCTGCAGGGGCTAATAAGGCTGGGTATGCAAATCTCCCCTAGGCTATTTAGAATGTTCTCCGAGGGGGTGAAAAGGGAGGGAAACTTTTTAAATGACTAAATGACTGTTGTGGGGGGGGGGCGTCGCATAGGCTCCATCCCGTTTTGACGGAAATGCCCCAAACTTGGCACGCATACTCTCCGTCACCCAAGGACAAAGACTGGTGGGTTCAAATCTCTGAAAAACCCTCACTGCGCCTATACAGCCCAAAATAGATGAGAGCCAATGGCATCACTTGGAATGTTCACAGGGGCCATTCAGGAGCGGTTATGCAAATTGCTCCAACGACATATAGAATGTTCGTATGAACTGCCACGGGCCAATCAGGAGTGGATATGCAAATCTCTCCTGTGTCAAAACAGAATGTTCATAGGAGCTGGGATTTCATTGTTGGGTAGTCCCTGGGGGGAGCTGGGATTTCATTGCATAGTCCTGGGGGGGGAGCAGGGATTTCATTGTGCAGTCCCGGAGGGGGGAGAACAGGGATTTCACTGTGTAGTCCTGGGAGGGAGCAGGGATTTCATTGTGTGGTCCCGGGGGGGGGCAGGGATTTCATTGTTGTGTAGTCCCGGGGGGGGAGCAGGGATTTCATTGTGTAGTCCAGGGGGGGAAGCAGAGATTTCATTGTGCAGGCCCGGAGGAGGAACAGGGATTTCACTGTGTAGTCCTGAGGGAGCTGGGATTTCATTGTGTTATTAGTTCCGGGAGGGCAGGGATTTCATTGTGTAATCCAGGGAGGGAAGCAGGGATTTCATTGTGTAGTCCTGGGGGGGAGCAGGGATTTTATTGTGCAGTCCTGGGGGAGCTGGAAGTCCCAGGGGAGCTGGTAGTCCTGGGGGAGCTAGGATTCCATTATGTAGTCCCAGGGACCTTTCCTATGGAGCGATTCAAAACAGTGGTCAGCGACTTTAAGGAATTTCGAACAAATAGTGCCTATAGGAAAATGACGACCCGTGCAAACTTGGCACGGTCACTCTTCATCACGTGAGCGAAGCCGCGGGCAAAAGCTAGTATACAATAAGGAGCATCTGCTACTGTTTTCCAACCCAAACCATTTGCTACAATTCCCAAGTGGTTATTTCAGGGCAAGCATACAATTGTGTTTTCTTGAGAGCCACTGCATGTGTTATGGGTTGGATTCAACCCTCACGCGAGTAGACATCTGCTTGCACAATGGGAATTCCCCATCTCCACCTCCCCCTGCAGCCCTCCCATGCATGCCCCACATCTGCTCTGCAGGGTCTCCGCTGGAGCAGATTGAGGGTGTGTGCACACAGGAGACTGCAGGAGGAAAGGGGAAATTTGTTCCACCAGTGGTTCCCTTCCTCAGGCAGAACGCCATTGGATACAACCCTTTATTTTTTTAGATAAAAAGGACACCTAAGATATATTTTAGTATGGAGACAAAAATGTGAAGGCAACGAACAAGTTCTACATACACATGTGTCATATCTCAGGGACCACCATCTCCTGTATCAGCCTGCCCCCTCCCTAAGATCTGGTGGAGAGGCCCTTCTCTGGAAAACATGACTGATTGGGACAAGAGAAAGGGCCTTCTATATAGTTACACCCAAATTATGGAACACCTTGCCCCATGAAGCTCAGTTGCGCACCCCACTCTGCTGTCTTCCAAAGGTTGGCAAAGACTTTTATATTCTAACAGTTTTTTTCCCTTGTTGGCAGTTTTTTTTTTAAATGTGGTTGATGTTGATTTTATGTGCTATACTTGTTTCTGTCTTATATTGTTTGTTTTATATTGTGGTTCTGTTATGGAGTTATGGTTTTAAATGTTCTAAGCCGCCCTGACTAATGTGCCTGCATTACAAGCAATAATATAATTTCTTGTATGAATAAAAATAAATACATACATACATACATACAGACCACACTTGTCAAGCAGCCATGATTAACTCCAGCTCCCTGTTGAGTGGACACTCAGAGGTAAACCTAGGTTTGCCTCTGTATTGTGTGAAATAGCCTGACTGAAATGAAGATGATTGTGATTCGATTCATTTCACATAACAAATAATGATATTTACAACATGGAGGGGGTAAATAGACACACACACACTTTTTTTTTTCATTCCACACATCACCAGTATCATTTTATTGTTATTATTTCATTCTAGCATAAAGGATTCTTACTACTGATAAGGCATTGGAGTTGTTAGAATTTAATGATCCCATGCTTAATTTGTGGACAGAAGCAATCAATTGTATTGATTGGCCCAGCTCATCATTAACAGACTTTAATGACATAATTAGATGTCCATTGCATTTTTAAAAAACTGCCAACAACTAATTTTAAAGATAGCTAAATATCTTTGGTTCTCCAGATTTGTTGCTTTCACATTGCTTAAGCGCTGAGACTAGTAACAAGAAAGCAGTGTATCAGTTTAACACAGGGCTCTCCAACCTTGGGTCCCCAGATGTTGCTGGCCTACAGCTCCAGAATCCCTTGCCATTAGCCATGCTGGCTGGGTATGCTGGGAGCTGTAGGCCAGCAACATCTGGGGATCCAAGGTTGGAGAGTCCTGGTTTAACACAACAATAAATACTTACCATGGAAAAGGAAGGAAGCCAGGAACATAGTGTGACTAAGGATGCTAAATCAAAACTTCTAAATCAAAATTTCTAAAGTGAAATTAATAGTAATACTTACTAGTGGGGAGGGGAGGGGCGAAACAGCCCTGAACAGCCCGTTCTCGTCTGACCTTGGAAGCTAAGCAGGGTCGGGCCTGGTTAGTACTTGGATGGGTGACCACCTTGGAACACCAGGTGCTGTAGGGGAGGGACCATAGCTCAGTGTGACAGAGCACATGCTTTGTATGCAGAAGGTCCTAGGCTCGATCCCCGGCCTCCAGGTAGGGCTTGGAAAGAATCCTGCCTGAAACCCTGGAGAGCCGCTGCCAGTCAGTGTCGACAATACTGGGCTAGATGGACCAATGGTCTGACTCAGTAAAAGGCAGTTTCTTATGTTCCTAATCTAGAAGTGAATTCTAACCCTGTAATTCCAAGACAGCTTGAGATGTTTCACATGCTATACACACACAGAGGCTGGCATCTTTGAGCACTTTATGTCATCTGGTTATGGCAAAATAGAAAGTGGAGAGGAATTTCTATATAGATTTTACATTTGTGTTACAGACCAATTGAAGCTACAGCAACAACAAATAAAAAAATGATTGAAGCCACATGTGGGGGGGAAACCCTGTCTTTCATCTCTCTGAAAAAATGATTACAGTCCAGAAGATGAAATGGATCTTTACTGATAACTTTGAATTCAACTGTGTTCATTGATTCAAATTTGGATATTCAGAGGAAATGAATCCTCCAGTTCGAAAAGCACTGTTTAATAAGAAGTAGCTATGGATGATCAAGGGGCTGTAGCAAGTCCCCTATGAGGAAAGGTTACAACATCTGGGACTGTTTATCTTAGAAAAATGGTGAGTAAGGGGAGACATGATAGAGATGTATAAAATTATGCATGGTATGGAGAAAGTGGATAGGGTGAGATTTTTCTCCCGCTCTCATAATACTAGAACCCAAAGGGGTCATCCCATGAAACTGAGTGTTGGGAGATTCAGGACGGATAAAAGGAAGTAGTTCTTCTCACAGCGCATAGTCAAACTATGGAATTCTCTACCACAAGATGTAGTGATGACCACCAATTTGGATTCCTTTAAAAGGGGATTGGACAAATTCATGGAGGTTAATGCTATCATTGGTGACTAGTCTTGATGGCTATATGCTACCTCCACTATTGGAGGCAGTATGCCTCTGTATATACCAGTTGCTGGGGAACACAAGTGTGAGGGTGCTACTGCACCCATGCCCCACTTGTGGGTTTTGCACAGGCATCTGGTTGGCCACTGTGTGAACAGAATGCTGGACTCGATAGGCTTTTGGTCTGATTCAACATGGCTCTTCTTATTTAAGGAAAATTTTGGCACAGTAGTGAATACTGTGAAAAACAATGTAAAAGAACAGGAGTATATGATGAAGAGGAGCACTTGCATGTGAACATGAAAAGACCATCCTTTCCAGATGTTATGCACAGGATGTGTTTGATCTGTTAGAATTACTCGGAAGGGTGCATAATCTTTTCCAGTGACTCTGACAAAAGACAGGCAAGGCAAAGATGCCCTGAAAACAAACACAGTTAATAGAAATCAGCTATGAAAACTCTGCCAGCAACTACAATTCAACGCAGCAAGCTATACCACAGTCAGTAAACAATATTCTATTGGGTGCCCATCTTCTTATCACTAAGAAGAAACACAAAAGCCGTGAACAAGAGTGCATTCTGGAAAGATCACAGAACCTGATGACTCTGCAGTCTATAAGCAAACAACTGTGCTCTGCTCAGTTCTGGAAATCACAATTTAAAAGTGATGCCAGCAAACTGGAAAGGGTTCGGAAGAAGTGATACAGAGATGATAAAAGTATGTAGAAAGAAAATCCTATGAGGATTTGCTTTCTACATATTTTTCATAGTTTACTCTTCCACCGACCCTGCGCAGCTTGGGGAGGGGAGAAACTTGCGTGCGGGGGGGGGGGAAGGCAAGTCGAGGAGCCAACTGCATGACTAGCATGCTTCTATGACAGTGTTCTCGAACCTTGGGTCCCCAGATGTTTTTGGCCTACAAGTCCCAGCATGCCCCAGCCAGCAACGCTGGCTGGGGCATGCTGGGAGTTGTAGGCCAAAAACATCTGGGGACCCAAGGTCCGAGAACACTGTTCTATGAGGACCTGGGGGGGCACCAGGGACTATATTAGTCCCAGCAGCCTCACCCTTGGCCTCTTTCATTCGTGGCTGTATGAGGGAGATCTACCTCATGCAGCCTGCCTGGTGACACCTGGGCCTCTGACTTCAGTAGCCTACCTTGCCTCTCTGCTTCTCCTCTGGTGAGGACTCCAATTAGACTCCCAGAGCATCTCTTCCTCCTGGTTTGGTTGAGCAGGCAGGGGAGGCTAGGCACGTTCAGCTGCGCCCATGTGCCTCCTGGGTCTTCGGGCTGTGGGGCAGCCTTCTCTAGCCACGGCCAGGTCCCGTTATGGGTAGGCGTGCGAGGCTGGGTGTAATCAGTTGTGAGGCCGTGTGCAGGTGCCTGTCTGGAATTGGACCGGGGACTAGCCTTTCCACCTAGGCACTGAATGCATAGCTGCACCTCCACCCTGTAATTTCTGGTGGCCAGCTCTGTTCTCTGGCCTCCTCTCCTTCTGGTCCACTGGGTGTTGGGTTGCTGGACTTCCCCCATTCTTTTCTCATGGGTGGGGGCATCGATTGCAGGCCTGGACTGGTGCCTGATTACAGGCTGTCCCCAGCGGGGGTGGCAGCTTAGGCCTTCTTCTGCTTCCTCATTGAGCATAAGTTATTCCCTGAGCTCTTTTGCCTGTTTGCCATCTAGGGTTAATTAGGCTTAAATTGTGGTTGCTTGAGCCCATAGGAAAAGAAATAAAGAACAGGAAAAAAAGAAGGGGGGAAAGGAAACAGAAAGGGAAAGAAAAAGGAAGGGAGGGGGAAAGGAAAAAAGAAAAAGGACATAACAAACCCAGCATTTGTTTGGTGGTGGAGTGTTTGCTTTGCCTGCAGGGTCCCAGGCTTTGTCCTACACGCAAGAGTTGTTGTTTTTTTAAAAATTATTATTGCTGTTATTATTGCTATTCTATCGCTATCACTAATGCCATTTTGGTTCATTCTGCAGAGCACATGATGACTCCCAAGAAGGGATAGGGTGGTAAAAAGAGTAAAGGGCATGCGCCCCAGCCTCTGGCGAAGTGTGTGCACCAGGTGGTAGTGTCCTCATCCCTGGAGGAGGGCCTAGATGTTTCTGCAATTCTTGCTGCTTAGCAGCAGTTGAGAAAGATAAAGGTCTCCCAGATCCAGTGCAGACTCAAGGTGAAGGTCCTCCTGGGCATGAGCAGGAAACCAGAAGATAGGCCCAACGGAGGTTGTGGTTATCTTTTGCAGCTCACCCTTGCCATTGAGGCGAGCTCTAGCTCTACTGTGACCCAGATCCCAGCACCGGTAGTCAAGACAGTTCCATGTCTTCCTGAGGTCAGGTTCCAGTGATGCCTCCAGATGTTCCCAGGATGTTCCCGAGTGCATTCCCCTCGGTGGCTCCTCCATTGCCCCAGATGCTGGCAACATCTGACACATCTGCGGCTCAGTTGACAAGCACCTGTAAGTCCCAGTCCTCTTAGGCCAAGGGGCTCGTCCAGATACCACCAGGCTTGTCTGGATATTTTGAGACAATTTCCAGATCTGCAGTGGTGCAGGCATCAGTTTTGTTGGAGGATATGGGAAGGACACAGTCGTCTACTGTTAGGACAAAGCAGAGTTTTCCCCCTTACGTGCAGCCTGCTTATTGAAACTGGTTCTCACCACATGGGTTGCTAAACCCTTGTCTCTTAAGGCTCTTAAAAGGAACGGATTGTCTATACAGACATTTATTAGTTGTACTTACAGTTTATTTATTCATTGGAGATCGCTGACTGGAAGCCAGCTCGGACCGTGAGTCCATCTTGGTTGGAGAGAGAGGGAGAGAGAGCAGATACTGTAGGGATGTATCCGCTCACCTTGAGCGGGCGTAGCGGAGCCAAAATCGGCCCCGCTCACGCCCGCAAGAGGCAAATGGGCCTTACCGGATTCCAGCGGGCGCTCGACTCTCCATGGCAAGATGGCCGTGCCGGCTGCGCTGGGACCGCAATTCTGCATATTTTACGTAGAAACCAGGGCAACAGGGCTTAACAGAATTGCGGTCCCGGTGCAGGGTCCCAGCGCTGAGGATCGAGCAGTGGGGGGGGGCACCAGGTTTGTGGACACCCCTAGCAGAGAGCACTGGCCAGAATGGCCGGAAGTAGGGAGGAGGGGTTACAAAAACATGCACCCTGGGAATTTTCAATTAACCCTTTCCTCCCACTCTAATTAGTGTTATATTACCTTGTTGATTTAAGCAGGCAACACTACAATTTCCAACAAGTTTCTTGACTGAGTTCTGGTTCCGGGTGGACCAGGTGTCCTCCGGGTTCCAGTACTGGCAATATTGGGTCAGTCATCAATCTCCCCACCACCCTCATAAGCCTGTGACACATGTCCAGGCTTCAGCCAGCAACAGTGGGGGAATGGCTAGCCAAGCGAAGCTTCATCTGCCCCTCTTAACAGGGGCATGACACAATCACAGGGGGCTGTTTCTATCTGTTGCTGCAGTGGTGCCCTCCTGGATTCTGGATGGGCCACTTTAAGCCCATCTCTTCCTTTAATGGTTCTTTATCTTTAACCTGGATTCGACTAGGCTGCCATTCAAACAGTGGACTTCTTCATAACAGAGGACAGTCCTCTTTCACACCCTATTTACTTCTGAGTAAGCATGCACAGAATTGAGCTGTCCCTCTCCCATCCACATTAAATTTGGTTGGATCATGCCCCAATTTTGCTTTCTCAATACAGGGCAATACAGCTGGAGTTTTCAGCTGACCATGAGCTCCAGGGAGGAGATGATGATGATGATGATGATGATGATGATGATGATGATGATGATGATGATGATGATGAGCTGCATTTGTGTCCCACCTTTCTTCTGTCGTGGAGCTCGGGGTGGCTGTATGTGGTTCCTGGGTGGTCTCCCCTCTGGGCACTGGCCGGACCCAGGCCTGTTTGGTTTTGGCGTGGTGGCTGCCTTGCGTGCCTTTGGGCCGTGCCCTGGGACCAATGGGACTTGTTCCCAAGAAAATGTTTTTGGGATTGCTGTGCAAAGCATTGAGTTTAACTAGAAATTAAAAGTGCTGCATGTTTTAGAGGCAAGCAATGCCATCATTTCATGGCACATTAAATGCTGTGTGGCATGTCACATTTACCGCACACTCCCTGAGTTTTCATAGACAAATTTAGCAGGTGCTGAAGGCTACATCATTGAGGATTAAGGCATGCATGCAGCTGCCTTTCTGGGAGATTGGGCTCATATGATTAAATCTCTATGCGTTATGATGAAAGTGTGTCTCTTCAGTCTTTAATTTAGTTTCAGGCAGGTTTATATTTATAGCTGTAAATTTTATTTAAAAACAACAACAACACAAAAACAAACCACCACATAGCGTCGAGCACCGAATTCAGGATTGATTCTCAGAGGCATGGCTTACTGGCACCATGCGGGTTTGGCATACGTCTGCAGTATGTATATTATGTAACAGCAACATTCCTTCACTGCCTGCCCCAAGATCAGCTGGGGACTACTCAAGAATGGTTCAGACGGGGTTCAGGTTATGCTAAATGCGCACTCATCTAGAGGGGTGCAGAGCGCACTGCAGAATCTTTCATCGGACAACTGAAAGGACCAGGCCATGGGCCTAGAGAATTCCAAAGTTTATCGATATTTTGAGGCAGCTGTCTGTAATCGTTCAGCAAGCTCACTTTTCATTTCTGTCCCATAAATCACTGGAGTGGTGGACAGCTGGCATGTGTGTTCATGATGGGCACAGTGTGGTCTTTGGCTGGTCGAAGAATGGCTGAGTCAAGTGGTGGGTCCCAGCTGGGGCCCTGGCGGTTTGCCATCATCCAAGGTTGGATCAGCATGGAATGCAATTGGAGAGCTTCCTGCCCCCCTTCCCCCCCCCAGACTTGTTGGTGTGTCTCCCCCGCAGGTATGGACCTGCAAATGGGGTGGGGGGAATGACCTGATTCTCTGATGGGCATGGCCCTGATGCAGCAGCTTGGACTGACTGGAAATCATCCAGCAGTGACCGGGAGAGTGATACACAGTCTTCCCCACAGGTTTGGCACCTCAACGACCTGGTTCATTGATGGGCATGGCCCTGATTCAGTAGGCTCTGGCTGGCGTGAAATTATCTGGCAGCAGCTGGGAATGTTGATATAGAAGCATGGAGGGAATGGTCTCTCATCATGAGACATCCCATGTCAGGAGGAGGGAGCCCAGTAGGTAGGTGGTCATTCACTTTCCCTTGGTTGGTGACGGTTTTTTGACAGATCTGCGAAGGGCCCTGGTGGATTTCACTCTACGCAGGTGGGGGATGAGAGACTAAGCAGAGGCTTGTCTCTTGCCATGGCAGGCGAGTGCGGGAATATTCAATGGGGTTAGGGGGTTGGTAAGCAGCCAATGGCACCTTTTAGGTGATTGGCGACTCCTGAGGCTCCCTGCTCAGGGTTTTGCTGCCCAGCTGGGGAGATACAGACCGTCTTTGAGGTTGACTCAACTCATCTGATTGGAGTTTTGCGGCTCCATGAGGAGGTGATATTGGGAAGGCCTCCCAGCACCAGGATGGTGTAAAACTGAGGGGTGACGATTTACAGGCGCTCCCCCCCTCTTGGGGATGGATGCATCGCTGGAGAGACCTCTACTGGCCAGTGGCCAGTATAGCCAGGGACCCGCACTTCTTTCCCTTCGCAGATCATGATTATTCAATAAATGTGGCCCTAAGTTGTACCATATTTACCTGTCTTGACTTGTTATTTCCACCCTTTACACACGCAAATGCAATCCTCTGTTACTGTATTTTAAATCTTTGCACTGTTGCTAGTTTTTATTTTGTTTTTATTATTTTATACTGCAGTTTTAAACTTTTAGACTTTTATATTGTATTTTATCATGTTGTATTTTATAGTTTTAATTGTTGTGAACCGCCCAGAGAGCTTCGGCTATTGGGATATAGAAATGTAATTAATAAATTAATAAATGAGGATAGGCTGGGGAAAAATAGAAGCCTAGAGAAGAGAAGGTTTTGTGGGCAAGGAGAGAGAGAACCCGGCATTTGTAAAGGATCCTTGATAGAAGAGAAGGAACAATTGTTCATCCTATCCAATGATGATAGGACAAGAACCAGTAGTTTCAAAAATAGGAATGTAGGTTTTAGAGGAAGTTCATAACTCAAACTAGCTACCTAAGCAATTTGGGAACATCTTCCTTTGATGTCTTCAAGCATAAGATTTGTCAAGCATCAGCCAGGGGTGCTTTAGGTATAAATTGTTTTGTTTCAGGCCAGCAGATAAGGAATAGGGATCAGATTAGATTGAAGATTTGTTAAATTTTGCAGAATTGTGGACGATTCTTCTGTTAACTTGATCTTTGTGGGCCACCACATAGGAAGCTTTCTATATTTCTGTGTATCCATTTATTTAATGTCTATCCCATCTTTTCTCCAAGGAACTCAAGACATTATACATGGGGACCTTCTCTCTTGTATCCTTGCAAATAGCCCTTTGAGATAGCTCAGGGTGCAAGATAGTGACCAGCCAATGGTCACCCAGTGAGTTTCATTGTCACCAAACAGGAATTTCAATCCAGTTGTCCCTGGTCCAAGTCCAACACTCTATCCTATGCCACACCAACATACAAATATATCTATATTTATATCTATAGTCTAAATCCATGAGAGCCAGTGAGGTGTAGTGATTAGAGTGTTGGACTAGGACTCAGGGGACCTGGGTTCAAATCCCCACTTGACCATGAAACTCACGGCCTGACTTTGGGCCAGTCACTGACTCTCAGCCTAACCTTCCTCAGGGTTGTTGTGAGGATAAAATGGAGAGGAACAGGATCATGTATGCTGTCTCTTGGGCTCCTTGGAGAAAAAGGCAGGATTTAAATGTTACAAATAAATAAACCTAATCTAGCATTAGCAGAAGAAATTGCTGCACTAGAAAAGCTCTGTTGCCTTTTCCCATTGTGCAAGTGCTAATGGACCACTTAGTAAACCTAAGATCTGCAAGCAGTTGTGCAAGTGGAACTTTAGTTTGATTCTCCCCTTGTGGATAATTTGGAACTTGGGGCTTCTCTACACGAGGCATTTATTGTGTGCTCATGATCCCTCACTCACGGAAGTTTGTGGGAGCTTTTCATGACATCATCCTCTAGGTCCTCTCCCATGTTTTGCAGCCATTTTTGTGGCTTTTTTTTAAGAGCGAGGAAATTGTGGTATTATCTTGGATGCTACATTATTTGCTACAGAAGCCTCATGGAAATTTGCAATTCTGCTCTATACCATAGCGCCACCTTGTGATGTGTAATGGAACATGTAGGAACTTATAGAAAGGCAGAGAAGAAAACCCCCGGGGGGGGGGGGGAAGCCTCATGTGAGGGACGCTCTAATCCTCCCGCAAAGAAAATAGAAGAAGAAGCCTCGGGAAAGCACTGGGTTAAATGCCTCATGTATGTGTGAGTGATTGACCTGGATAAGGAATTTGCTGATCCAACATACCTGAAGGCTATTAAATGATTTCAGTAAGCTTCTGTGGATTTGGCTAAAAAGCAAGTTGTTCTCATCAACTGGTGTGTGAGCTGTGAGGAAAGACTAAGGCAGAGTAGAAAAAGAAAGAAACCTGTCTCGGGGCAAAAGACAGTAGGTAGAACAGAACAAATTTAGAAAACTGACTATTGGTTTCTTCCTAACATGGTAGCCATTGTCAAAGACTGGGAGGTTTCTAAGGGGTTGGATCTAAAGCCTCAAAGACCTCCTCACCTTCCAAATGGTATTTCTAGGCCATTTTCCATTTTCCCCTTCTGCACCCAAGTGGACCAAACGAAGAAGTCGTGGTTATGAAGAGGCTAAAACCAATTATCTGTACTAGTCTTGACTTCTTCAGTGTATGTCTTGATTTGTGTATTAATCAATAGTTAATTATACAAAAGTATTTTTCTATTTTAGAAATATAATATCTTAGAAAAGAAATGTCATCAGTCTGAAGCTGATATTAATATTGAATAATTAACCATTGAAATGCATTGACTGAAGCTCAGTCCAGACAACACTGAGATGCTATTAGTGGGTGGTTCTTCTGACTGGATGGAGAATGTTCAGCCTGTTCTGGATGGGGTTGCACTCCCCCTGAAGGAGCAGGTTCATAGCTTGGGGGTTCTCCTGGAGTCATCTTTGTCTCTGGAGGCTCTGGTGGCCTCAGTCACACAGAGTGCCTTCTACCAGCTTCGGCTCATGGCCCAGCTACACCCCTATCTGGAATAATCTGGCTTCAGTAATCTATGTTATGGTAACCTCCAAGTTAGATGACTGCAATACACTTTATGTGGGGCTGCCTTTGAAAATGGTTCAGAAGCTGTGATTTGTCCAAAATACAGTGGCCAGATCAATAACAGGGACCCAATTCAAGGTGCTGGTTTCAACCCATAAAGCATTACATGGCTTGGGATTGCTATACCTGTTGGAGCACCTCTCTCGCTATGAACCTACCTGTACATTACGATCATCATCTGCGGCCCTTGTCCAAGTGCATCCTCTGAGGGACATTCAGAGGATAGCAACTAAGATAGCCCAGTTGTGGAATGCTCTCCCCAGTGAGGTTTGCCTGACGACAACATTGTCATCTTTTCAGCGCTAAGTTAAGACCTTCCCAGGCATTTGATAGCATATGACAAGGCTTTTTGACAGATCCTGGGATTTTTATTGTTGGTTGTTTAAAAATAGTTTTTATATTTTTTAAAAAAAATTATTTACAAGAATAATACAAAAATATAACTTAAACTACATACAATAAATCATAAAGTGCACCCCCCCACCCTCCTAGGGACCAATTTATATACTTCCATCCCCTTGATCAAATGAATTCCAAATTCCAAAAATATAACATATCCTGACAAGGCATGCTCCCCTTCCCCTTTATTAATACCTAGTCTAATAATTGGTTCCATATATCCATAAAATTATTCTTTAACTGTCCTTTTTTGCATTTGATACTACAAGTTAGTTTATCGTTTAGGGCTATATCCCAAACTTCCTTATACCAGTCTGTTATTAGGAAAACATGTTGTACTTTCCATTTTTTCGCTATCATTAGCCTAGCCGCAGTTAACAAGTTTATAATTAATTCCTTCGTATTTTGGTCGCAAATAAGTTTCTCTGTTATTGATAACAATGCTAGTTTTGGACAGACCTCTAAGTTAATACCAATAATTTCCGATATTTCTGTAAAAACCTCTCGCCAAAAAACCAGTACATTTTTACAACTCCACCACATATGAGCATATGTCCCTTTTTCCTGACATCCTCTCCAACAAAATGCAGAGCAATTATTATCTATTCTATTTAATCTTACTGGAGTTAAGTACCATCTCCAAATTAGTTTATAGAAATTCTCCTTTAGTTTTTATATTTTTGTATGTTAATGGTTTTATATTATATCATATTGTATTTTTAGGGTTTAATCTTGTAAACCACCCAGAGAGCTTTGACTATTAGACAGTACAGAAATGTAATAAATGAAATGAAATGACTGAATGCAGTGGATGGATTCCTCTAATAACTTACTCTGGCTTAAGCTCAGCACAGCACAAATCTGAGTTCAATATCCAACTTTTTTCTAGAATACCTGCCCATCAGGGAGTTGTTCAGGCACTGTTTTCTCATCTTATTAACTAAGCTATTCAAAGTCATTCTTCTGTTTGTGATCAAATTATTGAGCTTTTCAATAATGATTTTACACTGTTCATTACTTTAGCTGCCACCCTGACACAATAAATAAGAATGATGGCACTGCAGTGAAAGTTCAGAGAGTATTTAACAAATATGTAGGAAATTCATTGGCTCCCTCTTCCAATTTCAGTAAGCCAGGTAGAAACATAAGAAAAGCCCTGCTGGAACAGTGACCAAGGGTTCATTTAAGGTGCAATCCTATGCAAGTTTAGACAGAAAAGAGGTCTACAACTCCCAGCATGCCCCAGCCTGGCCTTTTTTGTAGGCCTTTTTTCTGTCTAAACTTGATAGGATTGTGCCCTTAGTCCAGCATCCTGCTTCCTAGAGTGGCCAACGAGATGCCTCATAGAAGCCCAGAAGCAGGGCTTGTAGGCAATAGCTTTCTTCCACTATTGGTCTCCAGTAGCTGAGATTAAGTGGCATACTGAATGGGAATCCTCTGAATGTGGAGGCCGTGACTAATAGCCATTGGTCCTTCTGACTATGGCAGGCATGCTAAAAGGGTCAAATATAGTTTGTTCGGAAGCAAATTTCATACCCTCCAACATTCCACAGATGAAAATAGGGACACACATGAGAATTTGTAAGAGGTATGGTTAAGCAACATGAAGGTGTGATCAAGAGGGTGTGGCCAGGCAACATGAGGGCGTGGCCAAGGGTATGGCCAGGCAACCAAAGAGTATGGTCAAGTACAAAAGTTATTAGAGGAAACACACAAAATCTTATATATTATAATTATTACATTATTATATTATATATTATTTTATAATATTTTATAAGTGGCTTTTGTAATTTTTTTTAACCTTACTTAAACCCTTAATTGTTGATATCTGGTGTTTTTAAGGGGGGGGGCATGTGTCAGTGCTGGCAGGGCAATCTCTTTCTTTTTGTTTTGAAATTGTCAGGATTGGCACAAATTCAACAGGTGAAACTTACCCACCCACCCCATGGAGCTTCAGCGAGAAGGGGAAGTTTCTTTCATTTCCTTCTGACACTGTAAACTCACCTGTTAGAGGCAAACAGTCAGCCGCATTAGGAAATAAAATCTTTGGCAATATAAAGATAGGAATCATGTGATAAATTCCCTCATTCACCTCTCCCTCTGTCCAGGCTTTCACCCAGCTAATCCCTTTCCCACAGCAACATGCAGCAGAGGCAGCAGGTAGAGCATGCGTGCATGCACACATGCACACACACACATTCTCGCCTGGCCCTCCCAGCTTAGCAGTGTCTGTTCCTTCCCTGCTTACTGCGGCTGTTTGAGCCTAAGCAAAGCTATCTTAAAGGGGCCATGGGCAAAGTTGCAGCTAAGTTAAAACTGCAAGCTTAGCTGCAATTTTGCCCATGGCCCCTTTAATTAGCTTGCAGTTGCTGGAGGCAGGGGAGTTCGGGACTCAGCATGACAAAGTGAGAAGCCGTGATGGCTTAAGGGTTTTTGTAAGGGGCCTGGCATTTACGGGGCAATTGGAGACTATGAAATGTTGACCCATGTGGTGCGCCATAGTGGCTACAGAGTGCTAAAAGGGTCAAATTCCGCATAAGAACAAGCAAAATTTGACCTTTTTAGTGCACCATGGTGCTAAAATGGTTGATTCCCCCCACTGTCACTGCCGATCTCGCTGCCTCGCTGTTGCTGCTGATTCCCCCCCCTGCTGTTGCTGCTGAATTAGGTGGCACAGGAGTGACAGGGGCAACACCATGGGGCCTGTGGGCTGCATCTGACCCCTGGGCCACACATTGCCCACCCTGCTGTAGACCAATGCACCATGGGTAGGAGCTGTCTGCTTGCAAACACAGGACCAAAACGCTGGTCAGGGTTAAAAACAGCTTTTCTTGGTATGGAATTTTAATTTATTTAAGTGTAGAGGACCACACCAGCTGGCTACAATATTGAAAGTATAAGAGTTTGAAGGTTTACATCCAAAGAGTCCTCTCCAACTGGTATCTGTGCGGTATAATGCTCTCTTTTTTCCAGGGTGACTATTATTCTATGTTATGAATTCAAAAGAACTTCAGGATTAATACAATGAGACTTTGCTTACAATTAAGTTGAAACCCTTAAGAGTTCATTCATTCTTTAAGAATATACAGATATGCTGCTGGATCAGACCAAAGGCCGATCTAGTCCAGATTTCTGATTACACTGTGTGGCGAGTTTGTCTGTTGGGGAAAAGAGTGCTTAGCTGTATGCAACACCCAGTCAACTTATGGAAAATTATTGACTGTTAGTAGAGGTGGATTTACAGAACTAATTCTGGTAGTAGAATTGATCCATCAAAGGCTATTAGCCATACCAGGTAAGAAAGATCCTCCATGTTCTCAGGAATAACCAAGTGCTAGGGGGAGAAAACATGCTGGGTATTACCATCATGCCCTGCTTATGAACTTCCAAGATAGGGGTAGGGCTTTGGGCTGCCCACTATTGTTGAGACAATGATAGACTAGATCAGGGGCGTTGCACATCTTTCGGCCCAAGAGAACCAAATTCCATTTTGGAGAAGCTCTCGGGGGCTGCATTCCAGTGGTGGGTGGGGCTGAAGGCAAAAGGGGTGGGGCCAAAATACAAGACATATCGGCCTATTTTAGCTTTAAAGCTCTTACTGCCAGTAATTAAGCCTTAGGAGAGGCATTTCAGTGTTTTGGAATGGGCAGGGGGGGATGGCACAAAAGCTGGGAAACCATCAAACAGTTGGTGGTTGGGAGAAATAGGGGGCTAGGGGAAGGGGCATGGCCTTCCGTGAAGCCCCCAGAGGGCCAGATTTGTCACCCAGGCCTGAGGTTCTGCATCCCTGGACTAGATAGAGGGGTATTCCTTCTCATGCTTTTTTGAGCATTTTTGAAAACAAAGAATGCATGTTGAAAATGTCAGGTTCGATCTCAACATCCATGTGGCTTTTCCAGCAAAGACCTATGAACAAGATGCTACTCTCCTGACAGCACCTGCCCCCGGATGCTTCTTGTAAAAAAGCCACATGCATTTTTATCCCCATCCCACATGTAACATGTAACATAAACATTCCTCTGCTGGAAATGATCATTCGGAGATCACTCCCACAAAGGAAAATGTTACATCAGAATTGGCCCTGAATTAAAGATTTCATTTATGACCTGTGATATAATTTTGAGGAAATATTAAGGAAAACATTTAACACATGTTAGATTCTAAGGTCAAATTTCAGTTCCTTGGAATATAATGGAATAGAAGCACATTCAAATGGTTCCCAGAATAAGGATAAATTTAAGCACATGGACGTGTTGTTTCACAGTCAGGGCCTTTCTAAATAATGATGTGCAAATTCACGTGGGATAATCCACACAACTAAAAGGGAACCTATGGAGAAGCACATATATGTGGCATAGCAACTCTTTGGGCCCTCTGCCATATGTCTGTTCAGAACTCACTGAATATTATTTATATTAGTTATTGATATGGATAATGAAAGAACTTAATAAACAACAGGGGGAGCAGGAGAGAACTCAGGTTAAGTATGTTTTCCTGTTCATCATGTACTATAATAGCAACCTAAGTCCACAATGGAGCATTCAAACAACAATTTCATCACACAGCTTACTGTATGTTTCATCTGCTTTCTGTTGCAGTAGTAGTAGTAGGCGATCACTCGTGACTGAGTAAGATTGTCTTCCAGGATAAAATTACAAAAAGAAAATTATAAAAGGAGGAAGTTCTAAAAAAATTGTGTAGACTCTAGCGATGTTCGTAAGTGACTGGTTCGTAAGTGACTGTGGAGGCCAATTCTAGATCCACACAGCTTCCCACAGTGAGGACACAGGTTACCAGATGGAAGATGGTCCTGTAAAGGATTCGTTTGACGTGCTTTTCGCTTAGCACGTTTCTCCCTTTCACCTTGCACTCAGGCTTCTTCAAAGTCCATGGAACCTTCGTGAAAGGCCAACCTCCATTTAGATTGTTCATGGGCCAGAGCTTCCCAGTTTTCGATGTTTATATCACATTTTTTTTAGATTAGTCTTAAGAACATCTTCAAACCTCTTATACTGACCACCGATATTCCGCTTTCCATCCTTGAGTTGGGAATAAAGTAACTGCTTTGGGAGACGGCAGTCAGGCATTCGAACAACATGACCGGTCCATTGAAATTGGTGTTGAAGGATCATTTTTTCAACGCTTGTAGTCTTTGTTTCTTCCAGTACACTGACATTTGTTCGCCTATCTTCCCAAGTAATTCGCAGGATTTTCCGGAGGCAACGTTGATGAAATCTTTCAAGGAGGTGGAAATGACGTTTATAGATAGTCCATGTTTCGCAGGCATATAATAAAGTTGGTAATACAATGGCTTCATAAACCAGCATTTTGGTCTTCTTACAGATATCCCGATCCTCGAACACTCTATGTTTCATTCGAGAAAATGTGGCACTTGCGGAGCTCAAACGATGCTGGATTTCACTGTCAATGTTAGCTGTAACAGAAAGATAGCTACCAAGATAGAGAAAATGATCAACATTTTCCAGTATTGCCCCGCCAAGCTGGATAGATGGCATCACCAAAGGGTTAACTTGCACTTGCTGATCAAAAGCAGTCTGAAAACACTAACAATTGTTTCACTATACATGTGAAAACAATACATCATTTTGGAATGAGGGTTCATCTGACCGATGGGTTGCAACATAGAACAGCCAAACCATGTTTCAGATAAAATTGGAATTAATCAGATTTAAATCCAAAGACTTTAGTTGAACTGAGTTGTGATGCATTGGATGAAAAGAGCCACTTCCGTCTTCAGTCTGGAGAAATTAGAAGCATTTGCAGATTTAAACACTCAGTCATTTTGCTATTTCTGCCAAACAACTATTATGGGGAATAGTATGTAGCATTCTAAGGCTCAAGCTACATGTGATGGTGGTAGACCCATTTGATTAAACCTGGGTTGCCCCACTCATATATATTCAGGGGGGCAATCTTAATAGCAAAAAGGGTGCACAGGTGAGGAAGCCTAACTATTCCCTGATTTATTTCCCTGCAATCCATTGCCAGAACTTCTCCCTGCTCCTAGATGGGCTCTGATACCAGAAGTGATCTTAGTGGACGGGGTGGGGAGAGAAGTGTTTAGTATTGTATTTATTTATTGCATTGAGTTTCATGGCTTAGTGGGAACTAGAACCCAGATCTCCCAAGTCCCAGTCCAACATTGTAACCACTACACTACACTGGCTTCCTTTCCTTCTTCCATTTCTCCAAGGAGCTCAAGCTGGTGTATATGGTTACCCCCTAACTTCATTTATCCTCACAACAACCCTGTGAGGTAGGTTAGGCTGAGGGTGAGTAACTAGCCCGAGCCCCCCCCCCCATGAGCTTCATGGCTATGTAAAAATTTGAACTTGAGTCTCAGACCACTAGCGCTATGCAGGCTCTCTGCAGGGACATAGGACAGTATCCAATTCGGCACAAGCCCAAATGGGTTGTGAGGAAACCCATTGCACCACAACATGCTATTGGCATTGTGCTAGAGGTCATGTCCAGTAGCACTAGTAATTTACATTAGTGCTGGTGCCAAATTGGATACTGCCCATAAGCTGTGGGAAAGGGACAGTTCAATTCCAGTGTCCTACGTACCCCTTTTGCTGTTAAAAATGCTCCCCCACCCCGCCCCAGTTTCTATGTGATTAGGGCAAAGCCAAGCTTAATCAAACAGGTTTGTTCATCATCTCATGTAGTTATTTCTTCCAGCAAGTTCGGAAATTAATTTTTAAAACAGATTTTCATTTAGATATGTCAGAATTGGTGAAGCCCAAGTATCCGATTATTCCAACTCCAACTCCATGTGCCAGCCAGCAGCTGGAGCTGCACATGTACAGCCCCAAATACACACAATAACACCGGTCAGTGGTTAAGCAACAAGAGGCAACTGGGATGCAAAGTGGAGGGAAACAGAACTAATCCTGTCTCTGGTAGTTGGTTTTTTTTAAATGGTTTATTAATCAGCCAAAAAATGATTGTATAACCACACCATGTGACTGTGATATATAATAGTTCCAGCACACATATTGTAGGGGGGGGGGGACCAAGAAAGCTCCATACATCCATCAAAACGATCGCCATACAACAACAAGGGACATTTCACACAGGTCATGGAAGATGTGGCTGAGGGGAAAGCCCTCAGAAATGTGCTGGAAATAATTAAGAAGACTAAAATGTGAGTCCCTCCCTATTTCCTTTCAACCAAGTGAGCTAGCATGCAGGCCTTTGTATTTTTCGGCGAGTATTAATTTTCAGGACTGTGAGAAGAGGAAGGCCTTGAGGGTGAACTTGAAAAAGATTAGACTAATTCAAGCCCCATATACAGAAAAGATAGTTTTATCTGTCGCCTTGAAAGAGAACTTTAAAGACGCTGTGATACGAAGCGGAATTATCACTGCTATTAATTGCACAGGCATATTAAAGAGACCCTGGAAAGTGACCTCCTCTAATACGAAGAATGCATGTAGAAAAATATGTCTTAATCTTCTTTTCTACGTTTAGATAAATGTCAAGTGTATCTATCACCTCAATTAACCATAGGAAAAAAAGCTGTCAAAATCTAATTCTTTTTTTGACAAGGCGTTTATTCTGAAACCAGCAGAGGGAGAAACAGGCAGTTGTATTAGAAAGAGATGAGTGTCAAAGGTTTCCAAGACACATGGTGAGTTTTCCATGTGCAAAATGCTGATTAGAACCATAGTAAATCGGTGCTAGTGTGTTTGGGGTTTGTTGCCTAAGCTACAGTAAGACTGGGAGGGGGTGCGTGTTTTGTGGTATGGTTTACTTTAGTGTCGAGGTTACGTGACGGAAAGAATGTTTTTCAACTACAGTACCGTGCAAAATGTGAAAGAGCTGATGAAATGAAAGAACTTTAAACTGCAGGGACATTAAAGACTATTTTAGGGAATATTGTAGAACATATTTATATTGTAGGTATTCCTTTATTTATACTTTGATTATTTTTTTTTAAAGATTGGCAAATAGAATTGAATCTTTTTATTTGTTATTTTCAGTGGTCCGTCAACTTGGAACTAACAAGTACGGTGGAATAAATTCTTCAGCATTTGATTCACACAAAAAGTTTGCCTAGGTTTCCCTTCCAGCTTGGGGGGAAAACTACTCCACAAAAGCTGCACTACCACCTACAGTCTGTTTAGGGACTGTTTTACCAGCATATTGATTTTGTCTGTTAAAAAGGCAGAGAATCAGCTGAGGGCTTAGGAAATATCCTGCAAAATTACACTCAAGTAAAGGCTCTGTATCAGTTTAGCTAGCTATTAACCAAGGTGGTCAAAAGATGATCCAGACCAGATTAGCCAAGGGAATGTCTGCCTAGGATTTTTGTTGGGATTCAGTAATCCTGCACAGCTGTGTCAGGGACAAGCAGAACTGTGAATGATCAAAAATGTTGTGTGAGCACCATCAGATTCTCAGTATAAGCACCATGAAGAGATGCCCCAGAAATGCAGTCCTAAAGGTATTGTACAACCTAGCCATGGCTGTAAAAGCTAATGGGGGGTGGGGGTGGGGGTGGGGGTGGGGAGGAATGTCTGGACGGAGGCACGTAGGGTATACAGCCAGCCCAGAATCACTGTACTGTCCCATCCTCTTGATCACACTGGGTGGGATTCCAAGGAAGAGCTGAGACAGTGGCCACCTTGATGGAGTAACAAGAGGATGGTGGAGGGTTTGTGCTTTGTCTTGTCACAGATGATTGGCAAGATACCAGTTTGCCACATCCTCACTCTACCCACATTTCAAAGGAATATCCCGACTCCAAATGCGTGTACTTGCCTTGTTGTTGTATGTTGTGTTTTTATATATTGTTAGCTGCCTTGGCCATCTCCGTCATGGACGGGGAAAGCAGGTTCTTCTGTACCTTAGAATGAATGAATGACTGAATGGATAGGAGAAAGGTGTTCCTGGTGGCTGCTCCTCAGTTGTGCAAAATGGGCCAGGGCCAGACTGAGCCATTTTGACATCTGAGCTGGACCAGGAAATACCAGCCCACCCACTCCCCCACTGCCTCCTCCCCAGTATGGTGCACTGACCTATTCCTGCAGTTCCAGCGACAGTTGCTCACTACATGCTGCTGCTGCTCTCCCTTAGAACGTGGTGTTTTGGGGGGGGGGGGTTGTTGCTGACACTGCAAGGCAGAGGCAGTGCAGCCACTCCTACAGGCTCTCTAATGCCGCCCCAACCTCCAGTGCCTCGTGCTGGGGAAGGACCCTATGTTGTGATGTACTGTCCTTCTTCAGAGCACGGCCTCTGGATGACTGGGTGAGATGGCCTCTGAGAGCCCAGTAGGAACGCCGCAGGCTGTTTCAAGTTGAACAGTAAACTGATTAACTTAAAATAGCGTTTGCTGCTCTGGTTGCAGCATGGGCAACCTCCATGGCCACTTCATCCCACAAGGCCTCACTCTGAAGGGTCCTACATCATGACATAGATTCCTTCCTCAGGGCAAAGCATTGGGGTAACCAGGCAAAATGGCCTCCTAGAAGCCCTATAGGAGTTTTTGCCACTGCAGCAAAGCGACGGCAGGCACTAAGGCAGCAGTTGCTAGCGGTTCCTCCACGGCCAGCAGGCACACCTGTGCCCCAGCTTTTTTTTTTAGACAGGGGAAAGTTGTTGGCCAAGGACAGTCCTGTGAGCAGGCTGCAGCAATGGGTGACAGACTGGTTGCAGTGGGCAGCCCTGTGGGTGGCCATCAGCAGTGGCAAATAGGCAGGGAGGTGAGATCTCCTGATCCACCACCTAAGCCCAGAGGCTCACCTGCGGAGTTACCAGTCCAGCGCCTTTTTGTTTTTAATAAGATTTATTTGGAGGCCAAAACAAAAGAAACAAAGGAATAACCTAGCTCACAAGGACCTGAAATACAAAATATAAAGTGATTAGACAATAAATCCAATCTTCTCTCTGTCTCTTCACTCACACACACACACACTGTGCATTATGGTATTAAAGCAGCATTGATTATTTAATATCAAGTAGAGATCAAAACATTTTTCTAGTCCCAACATGTTGGAACAATATCTTGCACCATATTGCTAGAGTCTGTATCTTCAAATATCAGCTGTTTCTATTTGTAAATCGAAAACATAACACACCTGCATGAAAAATAAGGCTATTATATACAGCCACACATGCTTCTACATACAAACACCTTTCTCAAAAGCCTTGCAGGGTCTCTTACTTTCACCAGTCTGTTACTTTTTAAAAGTCGTTTCTTTTTGGCTGTCTTCTCCTCCTGAGGAACATCTGTATGGTTTCATCACCTTGATTTCCTTACCTCTTCAAAACTGTTTCAATAAAATCCCTCATATACTTGACACCTATTCACTCCCAAATATACCATTCAGAAGTCCTCACAGCCCATAATACGTGGAGATGCTATACATACAAAGCATGGGCTCTACCACGGAGCTATGGTCCTTCCCCCAACATATGCAGAGCAGGGAGGGGGATTAGAATCTTCACAAAAATGCCTGCATCTTTATACAAATCTCTCCATAATTATGAGGGACAGAAAACATTTTTAAACAAAGTTGCATGCAATTCTCAGGAGTTAAAATTATACACTAAATTTGTCATGTTTGCCCCGCATGTGAAATAGCAGAAGACAAACATCTGTGGCGAAGGACTCAAGCAAACAAGCCAGGCCTTGTGCTGTTGCGCTAAATGAGACTGTTTCACTCAGCAATCTAACCAGGGGCCTAAGGAGGATGGGACGAGGAGTCAGTCACCATCCCAACCCCTCTGTTTCAGATGTATTTCACATGACAGACTCTGCCATCTTTTCCCCCCAAATGCCACTGGAATGACACTGCGTCATGTCACTGAAACCGAGGAGGAATCATGGAGGAATACAGGCCTGTGGCTCACACTGGCTCAGCTTGTCTGAGCGTGGAAAGCTAAGCAGGGTCAGGCCTGGTTATTACTTGGATGGGAGACCCCTCCTCTAGTTGCCTGCATTGAGCAGGGGGTTGGACTCGATAGCCTTGTAGGCTCCTTCCAGCTCTATGATCTATGAATATGGTGGACCAGAGGGTCGCTGATTGCTGCACCATTGCCACTTACAGCAACAGAACAATTAACTTTAAAAACAACGGTGGAAAAAAGCCACTGCTGCAAATGCTATTTGTCTCCTGGTCAGCCCCACTCCCTGAGAGGCCCAACTTTTTCCTTTCCAGCTGCACAGTGTGTCTCCCAGCAAGTGTACGTGCCAAAAATCAACATTGTAGCACTTTCAAAATGCACTTTCCCAGCATTTCAAAAAAGGGGGGAACCTATAAAGGACCCTTTGCAGCAGAATCCTCTGGGGTTTTTCAGGGATGTTGAAGAGTCCTTGGTCTCGATTCACGAGTCGAGTCACGAGTCTTTGGACCCGAGTCTCGAGTCTGAGTCCGAGTCCGAGTCCTTGGTCCAAAATGGTGACTCATGAGTCACGAGTCACGAGTCACTCCCAAAGCTGACTCCACGAGTCCCTATTAAAATCAATGGGGTTTTTCCCCAACAAAATAAGGCTACTTCAGATGTGTGGTTTAAATAAATTCTAGGCACAAGTATGCCTTTTTATTTCAAAACTGTGCAACTGATTTTGGCAAGAACAGACCAGGCAGACAAACCCAAAATAACCAGGCAGGCAGAGGAGGCAGGGAACCCCAAAACAGGCAGGCAGAGGCCTTTGTCTTGGACAATTCAACTGTTGAACTGGTCAAGAAGAGACCAGGCAGACAGAGGAGGCTGGGAACCCCAGACAGGCAGGCAGAGGCAGCCAAACCCAAAATGTCTGAAAGGTTGCATTTTAGAAAAATGATTTTAAAAAATAAACTTGCTGTACTTCCTAAAACTTATCCATGTTGCATTTGAGGAACATGATTTTTTCTAAATGTTTGGCCCCCATTCTGGAACAGTGAGATCTCATCACAATTCCACCCTCACTGAACACCCGCTCCACTGGTGATGAACTTGCTGGAACCAGAGAAACACACTTAGAGCAGCCACACAGAGTAATCTCAGGCCCTTCTTCTGCCTCTCCCAAGTACGCAACACATCAATCAAAATAAATCTTGACACACTGTTGGGGCTGCACTCCTGGTAGCCATCCATAGTGGCCGAGCAGCAGCACACCTTGCTTCCATGCGCTCTTCACCGGCAATCATGCTCCTCTCCACTCCTTCTGGCACAGCCCAGGGATGTTGAAGAGTCCTTGGTCTCGAGTCCCGAGTTGAGTCTCGAGTCCCATTAAAAATATTGGGACTCGAGTCCGAGTCGAGTCAGAGGGGGGACTCAGTCCGACTCATGAGTCGAGTCCTCAAGTCCGAGTCCCCATCCCTGGGGTTTTTTGGGGTGCTCATGTGTTCCTGGGCTGCCCTCACTTTTCATAATGGGATAACCCAGTGGCACAAGAGCCCAACCTAAAAACCCAAGGATCATGTGGAAAAAAGGTGTTTTGGGGGGCACCCCTTAATTCCCCCCTTTTGAGCAGGGTCCCCAGGGTGCTTACATGTCCCAGGGGTCCCCTCAGTTTTGCAATTGACTCCAAATTGATAGCACCTTGGGGAGCTGCAAAACAGGGGATTCCCATTGATGGGAGTAAGTGAGGCTTGACAGTTCTCCTGAACTATCACACTCAGAGCTCTGTTTTTAAAGTGAGATCTGGAAGGGGTTAAACATTTTCTGTTTTGGCAGGAAAGTGTTCAGGTATATAGAGTCTATATACCTGTGCAGTGTCCCGTCAAAAATGAAATTGCTAAGCCCACTTCAAAAACGGAGCTCTGAATTTGACATAAGTTTGACATATGTCAACTCCACCTTTCCCTTCAGCGTGAATCCCCTATAGATTTGAATGATCCCCCAATGCTGGCATCAGAGGGACCCTTTCAAAACAGAGGGGCCAGTAGGGACACCTGATCTCCCCAAAGAAACCCTAGGATCATGCTGCGAAAAGGGGGAAAATGAGCCCCATTTTGCAAATTGTAATCTCCCAGGGCTTTGCAAAGATCGGACAGGTCGGGATATGTCCAACCTGTCAGAAAGGGAGGAAATACTTACCTGCAGTCTGGGATAAGCACTGTACAGGGTGGGTACCTGCGCTGGATTTGGCCAACAACACACACACACACACACCCGACCAGTACCTACCCCAGGGACCCTCTGCACTAACCCGCCTTGCTGGATTTGCGCAAATCTGGCATGGTGAGTTAAAAAATAATACTGTGCGCAATTATTTGCACACATAATCATTACCAAAAAAAATGGGGAGCAACCACAGGCCGCCCCTGCAGGGTACCGCCAGGGCTCCTTGGAGGAGAAGCTTGTGGATGCCCACAAGGGGATTACAATCTCCCCCCCAAAAGTTTTACAAATAAACGTCAAGTCACAGCGAGCCAAAAACAGCTTGAGACAGCAGTGGGGAAGGGCCTTTGGTGCTCCTGCAGTGTTTCCTGGGATACCTACAGGAGGACTGAGGGGGGAGGAGGGGGAGGGAGTGGGCACCCTACCTATGACACACTCGATCGTCTGTTGGGCACATTTTGAGTAGGGTGGCTTATAAGCCGCACTGCGTAGCTTGCGCCGCAGTGTGGCTTATCGTGTTGTCTGAACCCTGCCGCCTTTGTGTGTGAAAGCGTTAGTTCAGCTGGATCAGGAATGGAGGCATCTCATCAGAAGAAAAATCTCCCCATTGCCCTGTGCTCACTCCTAGATATTCCACTTCCATGCTGAGGCTGCAAACCCATACATGTGTGGTGTAGTGGTTAGAGCCAGCATGGCGTAGTGGTGAGAATGCTGGACTGAGACTCAGGAGATCCAGGTTCTAGTCCCGACTCGGCCATGAAGCTCACTGGGTGACTTTGGGCCAGTCACTGGCTCTCAGCCTAACCTACCTCATAGGGTTGTTGTGAGGATAAAATGGAGAGGAGAGCGTCATGGAAACCACGTTGGTTTCCTTGGAGGAAAAAAGGAGGATATTTGTACAAATAATTATACATGTAAGGTGCAGCCGCCTCTTCTTGCCTTCCCAGCCCACCCCAAGCAGCTGCCCATTTCACTGTGAGCTTAATTCAGATGCCACTGCAAGAGTGGCCCACTGAAGGAGTGAGTGTAAGAGGCAGGTTCTCCTAGTAGCCAGGCTGTCGTGGAACAGCAAAAGTGCAGAAACCCCTGCTAGGCCCTAAGAAGGTGATGCAGAAGCGTCCTACTTAGCACTCACCATTCGTCTCTGCCCTGACCTTTAACTTCCCTTCCCTCCTTGCTCAGTGTTATCTCTTGCTCCCAGACCCAAAAGGGGAATTAACATTGATTAAAGGTTGTCAGGGCTCCCCAGAGGGGACTGCTATCCTAGAAGAGCTCCTGTGCTTTTAACAGCACAGCTAATAAAAATTCAACGGGCAAAGCCTTCTACAGCACAGAGGCATGATTCCATAGCCCTGTTTGCACAATCTGAGGATATTTGGCTTCCCATCTCCACACATTGGTCTGAAGCTCTAGCATTTTTCAGACAATAAGAGACAATGAAATGTGTTGAGGAGAGGGAGAAACACCCCCCCCCCCAACCTTTGAGGTCTGTTTTATTAGTTTTGCACTAGGATTCAGGTTTTTACATTTAAAGCTTGCTGTAGGTTGGGGGACAGTTGCATCTGTAGTATTAACTGATATTTTTTTATCTTATGACTCTTTGGAATCTGTCCTGAGCACTGGAAAATGGAAAGATGGAGTTTAAATATTTTAAATAAATAAATAAATAAACATCACTATAAACAATTAAGGTCTCAATCCTATGCATGTTTAGACAGAAAAAAGTCCTACAATTCCCAGCATGCCCCACTGGCCGGAAAGATGCTGGGAGTTGTAGGACCTTTTTTTTCGGTCTCAACATGCATAGGATTGCACCCTAAATGTACCAGCTATGTGTGCCAAGCCCCCGCTTGAAAAGAGGTTGGGGCAAGATGAATAAATGGTGGTGATAATGTTGCTACAGTAGTCATGAACTATACAAAAAATGAAAATTTTATAGTCATGAACCATTGGGGGGGGGGAAGAAAAAACGTGTGTTTTTACATTATCCTGCCTTTTTTCAGTTTCATCTGCAAAATATATAAGAACAGGCCTTTGAGTCTCTCCCCTTCTTTATTGAAAACTCTTTGCCTGTCCTCCTCTAAAATCTGAAATGGTGACCATCAAGAATCCCAATTCCATAAAAAGTATGGCCAATGAGACAGCCCTTGAGATACATCAATTTTCCCCCTTTTTAATACCCAATCTAATATATCTGACTCTGATTCTGGCCACTGTTAGTCACTTTTTTTTTTCTTAACCAGAATGTAATTCCACCTTAGATGTATATAACTCTATATAGCATTTCAGTTTAGCTTCTTCATTCAACATAAGCCAAAACAAAATAATCTACCAAAAACATGCTGTTTGTCTCTCTGTTTACACAACTGGATCCCAGAATGGAAAATCTTGGAGAGCGAGAAAGATGCTATCAGGATTAGCAAAGCAGTAAAACCTTACAGTGGACAGGGAATCATTAAAATCATTAAAATGTGTATAAATATTTGCAAGCACTGGAGAGAGCAGATGTGCAGTCAAGTAATCCAGGCATTGTGTACTGGCTTTTAGAAGAAACCAGCACTGGTCAAAGCCAAAGTACAATTAATCAAGGGGAATGCTTTAATCAGGATGCAGCTACCAAATTGTACTACATTCTGGATTTATTACAAAAATATGATCAAGAAAGATGCTTATTTTACAGCACGAATGCCAGTCTCTAAATAAAAGATAAAAACACATATCTTTCACCAAAAAACCATATTTAGGAAGGAATAGGATGCAAGACACTTGCCACAGAAAAGACAAAAGCAGAAGAACTCAGCTGGCTTGGCACTATGATACACACTTAAGATTCAGATCAGCCCTGTTACATGTCTGGACCCAATTTCAAGGAAATATCCTCAGTTCCAATTTCAAGGAAATATCCTCAATTCTTCATAATATTTAAATATTTGTTCATAAATATTTAAAATGTTTCACTCTTCCACAGTTGTGTAACTTTCCAGTAAGTGTTCACATAATTTCCAGTAAGTTCCATATACATTTGTGGGTTTGAAAGAAAACAAACACAGAACGGATAGCATGAATTATTTGATTATTTTTTTCTAAACAGCATGTCTGGGACTAACTTACATATACCAGAATCGGAGAGAGGGGCTCCATGAAACCTCATACTCAGAAGCATGGCTAATCCATAGGTCTATCTATGGAGGGAGAACAAAGCACAGCATAGGGCTATGGCAAAGGATCAAAGACTAAAAGTGATACTGTCTGACTCCAAAGCATCAAACCAAGTGACCCTGAAAAGTGATGAGAGACTTTAAGCAGCAGTTCAAGGAAACTGGCTTCACATGCCCTTACCTTCCCCCAACAAGGAAAGACAAGGGGCATGTAGTGCCTCCGGGAACTGCCACCACTTCAAGCTGCCTCATCGGGAAAGACACGGAGGAGCCAGCTTCCTCAGGAGCTGCTGCTTCCAGGTGCTCTAGATGCCTTGAAGTGGCATCTCCCATGACAAAGGTTGAGGGGCACATGGAGCCTCTTTGGGGATGGGGAAGAAGGAGTTGGGGGGCAGAGCTATGGGAAGGAGGGGGGTCTTGGTGGAGCCCTCCATGGGCCAAGTAGGGATGTCTCACAGGCCTAATCCAGCCTGCAGCCTGGGGGGCCCCCACCCATGTCCTACTTCAATATAAATATATCCTTTGCATTGCTGTTTAAATTAGCTGCAAGGAGGTGAAGGAGACATAGAGGCTCCAATAACCACTGCTTCGAGGCACCTTGTTGGGAAAGGTGAGGGGCAAGTGGAGCCAGCTTCCTCCATCAATATAACTATGTCATTTGCAGCTATGAGTACATGAGATCACAACTACACTATAGCACTGTTAGCTCTGGGGCAGCAGAACCACTGGATCACCTCAAACCAAAGAAACTGGTTCTGTGCTGAATCAGTGAATAACCACACAGTGAACCATTTCCAAAGTCTGGCATGAGCGTGTGACACACTGGTTTATTAGCATTTATGGCCATTTTGGACCACAATGTAGTGATGAACGGTATTCACTTTCTTGGAGTAGAGAACTACTTAAGTGCTTATGTAGCTCCTGGCTCCTATATTCAGTTAGAAGCTGTTTGACAAACTGGACACATCATAATTTACTCTTTGCTCCTGCATTAGATACCTGCCCGGAGATATAAAATAGATTAAGCAGGCAGGAAAATGTTAAGAATGTTTTGGTCACTTTGAAGTAGAAGTGATGTTCTTCTGGCGGCATCTCCTTTCCATATTTAATTATGTATGTGCTGTGATATATCATGGGGATGTGACAGCATATAGACACAGATTAATGACTGCTGAGGAACCCTCGTGTATTGTATAGTAAAGCTTGTATGCACACAGAGAGAAGGAGCTCTGCCTTCTTCCACAACAGCTCTAAGGCATGTTCAATTAGCTTGGTCTGCCAATACAAAGCAAGTATGATGTATGGATAAGGGCGGGGTTCTCTGATGATATCAATGTCCTCAAGGAAATGAACATGAGCTAATCCGCTCTTTCAGGATCAATGCCAGTGTTCCCAATTGTGCTGATCTTTTATTCTACCTTTTGCTGCTTCATCTGAACCTGGGACATAGGACTTCTTATAATATGTTGATCTGAAATCAAGGCTAGTCATTGTAAAGATTGATTGATTGATTGATTAGATATACCCCACCTTTCTTCCAAGAATTCAAGGCAGTGTACATGATTGGCCCTCACATATTATTCTCTCAACCCAATGAGACAGGTTAAGCTGAGGTAAGGACCATGGTCACACAGTGAGCAGAGGCTGGTGAGCTCCCCAAAGGATGGAAACTTGGGAGTTACCCCAAATCTCCCAGAAAACAAATGGCATCTCATGTAATTTTTCTGAGATAATTGGAGGGGGCTAGGAAAAATTACTCTGCCCATCTCTGCCCCTCCCCAAAACCTCCATCACGAGCCCAACCCCTCAACATGCTTCCCCTTTTCTTCTCTTAGATTGGTGCCAGCAAGCTCTCTCGGGAGAACTACACCTCCCAGAATCCTGTAACACGGTGAAACAGCCAAACAAGGTGACAGGAAAGAGGAAAGGAAGATACAAACCTCCCACCTCTCTCCCACTCCATCACATACCTTTGCTCCTGCTCCTGCTCCTGCTGATTTAAGGTAAGGAAAAGGAAGGAGAGGCTATTTGTGTGTATGTGTGTGGTGGGGTGGCTTTTAGATATAGGGGAGGTTGATGGAGACTGGGGGAAACCAAGAATTCTTCTCCAGCCTGGGTATTAATTAGGACTAAAGAAAACTTCAGGACTTGTAAACTTTGCATCTCATTTCAAGGTAGGCTTCATGAGTCCCAAAGTTTTTTTCTGAGCTTGGCTTGGGAAAACTATCCCTAGCAATGCTTTATGGATGAGTAGGAATGTGCAAAACACCTTCACTGAATAAATAATAGGTTAGCCCTCATTTGAACAGTGTTTAAATTATAAGTAGAAAATGAGGACTCTTAATGGAATTGGCAAAGGTAACGCCTTGACTCCCAACAATTTCAGGAATATAATGCCCTCCATAGCCTTCTAAAAGCAGTTGCTAGAGTGTCTGCCACAAAAAAATGGGGGGCAGGTCCTCTCCAGCCTCCCTGCCCCCCCCATAAACTTGAGCACTGCTTCAGATGTTACTTCCACATGTAACTAATCATGTGGAGGGGAATGCAAGCATGCACCCACTGGTCCTGCTCCTTGAACCTCTATGCATTAGCTGTAAGGTCTGAAACGAGTGCCTATATATGCACAGCACATACGTGCCACTTTCAGATCTTCCAGCTCACCATGAAAAAGAAATGCCTCAGTATAAGATAAAATTTAATGACACGTTTGACAATGAAAAACCCACATCATGTTGTTATCTGCCATGCCAGTGCTAGACCTCCATATGGAGTGCTGATCCCAGCTTGGAAACTAACTGATCCAGATGACCCACATGATTGCCATTCAGGCCAATGAATCACCTAAAACCCAATGAAGGGAGCTTTACTTTCATTCTCTAGCCCAATGAGAGTCAAGACGTGCAAAGAACAAGCAGCAAAGCAAGACAATCCGCAGAAGGATGAAGATACAGATTTGTTCTAAACGGTACCTAATATGTTTCAAGGCACAGACATCCTTTATCATGGGAAGTTATACCAAAAAGTGGGCCAGCCCAGGACATTTTGCTTTCTGAGGCAAAGGATAAGATGGCACCTCCTCCCCATTCCGTGTTCAGAAGCCAGCGGGACTGGCAGTGGAATCTCACTTCATCGCTGGCAATGGGACAGTGTCCTCCATCACACCGGAGGCAGCAGGCTAGCTTATGGTTGTGTTCCCCCAACAGAGGCGTGATGGCAGAGCACAATAGCAGCAGCAGAGTTCATCCAACAAACACATATGGCGTGTTTCTAAATAGATGCTTTTTAAAGTAAACAACAGTAACATACGATTTCTCAGGTACTCTAACAAGGGGGACCATTGGGGAGCTCAGGAGACTGCCACCACTGCCCCCAGTATCTGTCACCTAAGATGATTGCTTCACTCTGCCTAACAGTAGGGCCAGTCCTGATATTTTATCTATATCTATTATATGTATCTCTCAAATATAGAATATGTAGGTCCTGATAAAGGGCCACCCAAGTTTCATAATGTGTTTTGTACTTATCTATAAATAAATCAACGTCTGAGCTCCCCTATGAACTCTCTTTATATAGTGCTTATTTCAGGAGCTTCCTTCTTGTTAGATAATCTAGATCAGCCTTCCTCAACCTGGTGCCCTCGAGACTACAACTACAATGTTTCGGACTACAACTCCCATCAGCCCCAGCCAGCATGGCCAATGGTCAGCAATGCTGGGAGTTGCAGTCTAAAACATCTGGATGGCGCCAAGTTGGGGAAGTCAGACAGAAATAACACAAACACATGGCACATAATGCTATGGTGTGCATTAAGTGGCTTATGCTGGCTCAGCTTGTCTGAGTGTGGAAAGCTAAGCAGGGTCAGACCTGGTTATTACTTGGATGGGAGACCCCTCCTCTAGTTTCCTGCACTGAGCAGGGGGTTGGACTCGATAGCCTTGTAGGCTCCTTCCAACTCTATGATCTATGAAATCTATGAAATCTATAAACTTCCTAGGCAGGGGATCTCAAAGAAAAAAAAGTCCTGTCAGCACTGTCAATAAGTGAGTAGAAACATGGATGTAGATTGAGAAGGGGGGGGGGGGGAATCAACATTCAATATCTTGAATGTATCAATACCTATGACAAGTGGGTTCACTCTTGAAGATGTCCTATTTTGGGAATTGTGGGGGATGTGTGGCCCTCCAGCTGTTGGTGGACTGCAACTCCATCATGGGGGGACTAGCATGGCCAATGGTGAGGGATGCCGGGAGTTGCCATCCAAGAACATCTGGAGGACTACACATTTCCCACCCCTGTCTTATAAGCATGATCTGGCTGTATATCAAGCTCTGTTGTCTTTATCTGCCCTTTTAGAAAATGAATAAAAATAGTACTATTTTATCTTGAAACCAGAGATTTTCCATCATGTTCTCATATAAATTGGTAAAGGTGGAATGATAACACTTCAGTTGCATTTAAGAAACCATTATTCAACGTTCCAGTATCCCAGTGCATTAACTAAACTTTAAATGTATCAATACAGGGTTATTGTATTGGTATATACTTTAAAGAGCAGTGGCCTAGAGAGATGTCTGTCTCACACAATCCTAGTGAGCTTCAGGTGCATATGCGGATATCATATATCACTGAATAACATCACAGTAAGTGCATTAACTTAAAATAGCAGAGCTGTTGGGTGGCAGTGCAAGGCAAACTGGAATTATTACAGACAGTTTGTACCAATTAGAAAAGTTCAAGCAGTTACCTAAACACCTGAGGCTGTTTTCTTGCCTTCAAAGCTGGAGGAAAGGTCTACTTCATCTCTGAAGAGTAATTGCATTCAGCCAGGTGATTGGCAGTTAAGTTTACAAAAAGGTTATAAAAGCCCTATGGGTCAGCCTAGCCAAACACCGAGGTTACAGCACCAAGATTCCTTAACAGTAAAACAGAACATGAGGAGCAGAAATGTCAGTGCTTAAGCATTCTTCGCAATTGTTCCTAACAGGAAAGGAGAGCATTTGATGCTGGTTGACCAACAGCAGTGGACTACCAATGTCCATTCTAATTAGAACTAGGATACAGAGTAGGTATAGATTATCTTTACTTTCTTGACAAACATTGTTTAGTTGACACTTTATAGAGCTGGGCTAAAATTTCTCAAAAGACATTTTTCTGAGAACATTCCTGAGATTCCCCCCACCCCCAAACCTCTGGGGGGGAAAGGGCTACTATGCAGAATTTTCTGTGAATATACTCCACATTTATTTATTTATTTATTTATTTATTTATGTGGCAGCAGCCATCCTCCCCCCCACCCCCCAAAAATGCCTCAGAACTATGCTAAGTCTGGGGCATTGTGGAGGATGCAATATAGAGAGGCCAGGCTGTCTGCCAATGCAGTTGCTGCTGTGTACACTGAAAGTGACAGCAGTTAAAAACAAACACACACACACACAACTTATTATTTGTATTATTTTATTTATTATATTTATATCCTGCCTTTTTTACTACAAAGAACCCAAGGCTTACTTAATCCTCTTCCTCCTCTCAATTTTATCCTCACAACAGCCGTGTGAGGTAGGTTAGGTTGAGAGTCAATGACTGGCCCAAAATTACCCAGTGAGTTTCATGGCTGAGCAGGACCGGTGCAGGGCAGTTTGGCGCCCTAGGCTGGCTTATATTTAGCGCCCCCCCTCTCATGCGGGGGGGAGGGCTCCGGAGCAAAGCAGCCAGGAAATGCCTGCTTGCCCAGCGCCCCCCCGCCCGCCGGCCGCCAGCCGCCTCCTCCAGCAGCCGCTTTCCCCGCTGCCTACCGGTCGCCGCCGCCGCCGCACGCGCTCCTGACCCAGCCTAGCTTCGGGTGCAGAGGAAAGCGGAGAGCGACCGCGAGCCCGCCCGGCGCCCGCAATCCCCCCCGCACAGACCTGGTGGTTGTGGACCGGTGCCTTTGTCAGCGAGGCGGCCAGGCGGGGCAGGAGCGCGCCGGCGGCGAGGAAGGAACACAGCGTTTCTGCGCCCTCTTCCGCCATGCGCCCTAGGCAGCCGCCTGGGTCTGCCTAGCAGTAGCGCCGGCCCTGTGGCTGAGTGGGGACTAGAACCTGGATCTCCCGCATCCCAATCCAACACTCTAAGCACTATGCCACACTTAGGAAAAAAGAGAGAAGTTGTGCATCTCCACACCCACAAAACTGTTGGAGAATTTCTCCTCCCCCTGGAGAAATTCAGAGAAAGGGCCCCACCAATTTCTCTGTCCACCAATATGGTGGAGTATTTGGAGAGGCCATTTTTGTGCAGCTATATACACTTATGTCCACAACACAACGCGTCATAACTCAGATCCAAGGCAACTCTACATGAAAAGTTGCCTGAATAAATTTAGTGTTAGAATATGGTTTCCCGCTTTTCAAAAACAAAACAAAAAACAAAACCCATGATTGAAACTCTAAAAAACAAAACCCATGATTGAAACTAATACATCTTCCTCTGGTTCAGAAGTCACAGTTCTGTGCTTTCTTTGTGGAGTCTTTTGCCATGTTAGACCTAGTTTACAAGTTAGTCAGAGAACACAATGCTATATTTTAGCTGGATGAAGGTTTAACTGCTCAGGGTGCAATCTTATGCAGGTTTAGACAGAAAACAGTCCTACAACTCCCAACATTCTGGCTGGGGAATGCTGGGAATTGTAGGACTATTTTCTGTCTAAACCTGCTTAGGATTGTGCCCTCAACCTCTCATTTATTTACTGCCTGTCATTTGTATGCTGCCCTATAACAAAGTTCTCTAGGTGGTTTACAATATAAACAAACATTTAAAAAAAACACCCCAATTTAAATACAAAATAGAACATAAAATCATACAATCAAAAGCGACATAAAGTACAAGAAAGTATTTTGCAGAAAGCAATGCAACAGACTGAGAGACAACCCAGAGCTACAAAGTTGCAACACAGGTCTAGAAAAGTGTCTGGCCCAGCAACTCACTGTGGAGATTGTTACTTGTACTGCTCTAACACTGCTTCCGATTGGCTCCAGCAAATCTCACAACAGCTAAGTACTTAGATCAGGGTGGTCACTTATGGATCACCAAAAAAAGAGGAAATGCATCACCAAAAAAAGAGGACAAAGGAAGATGCAAATTTGCATACAATTTGCATATGTTGATGTATATGCCTATATGCACATTTAGAAGTCATTATTATAATTTAAATAGGAATGCGGTACATCTCATGATAGTGTAGAAGACTGTGACCAGGTGACCTGTATGCTGCCTATTCTATCTATTGTCCAGGTGCTATATGTCATGGGGCAACAGGTTTTTATCTTGAAACTGGAACTGGACTGCACAGCCCTTCAAATAGAAGACACCTTCAAATAGAGGACAGTCCTCCAGCAGCCCTTCAAATACAGGACTGCCCTCTGTAAAAGAGGATACCCTACCATAGACACGAAGTACATTTCCATAAATATCCTCAAATATGATCTACAATTTAACCTTTTTTTTTTTTAATCCTCATGGGAATGGGTTGCAGCCTAGGTTGGGTCCTCCTGAATCTCTGGACCCTGGTATACCCTGGTGTACCCTTAGCCACCCCATGCTTGGGTCCTGGGTCAAACTACACATTGCTTTAGACATAGCTAAAAATTACATCTTTATTTATGTTGTGGGTTTTTTTTTAGTCTAAAACAGGGTCTGATTATGATTGGGACACACACACACACACCCCGTGTGGGAAAGGAAAGATTTAATCCTTCCCACCCCAGTCTCAGTGTTACTGACAATTGCCCTGTTGCACAGCTGCAGGGCTTCAGAAAAAGTCTTAATTAGTGCTAATGGGGGTTTTTTTTGGTCATGTAATCCTCTGAAATGGTCTAGTCCAGACACCTGTTTGCTACATCTGTAAGAACTATGCTAGAAACCTGCATTGTTCCTCTCCTACATGTGCATATTCATCCTAGCTGCCAGCTTGTGAAACAAGATGATTGGGATAGAAGTCTACCTGGAAAGTTAGCTGGAGTTCAGACATGACATAGTGTCGCAGTGGAGATATGCTAATTCTGCTTCATATTTTCTATACAATATGTATCTGTAAATATATCCCAAACAATTTTATATGCATTTCATTGGGCCTCAAGCGGTGAGCAGAACAAGAACAAGAACGTTCAGAGAACAGCTATAGATGCACCCCAGAAAACTTCAGTACTAGTTCTGCATCCCCTTTACAAATCTACTGCTGGAAACAACTGCCATTTTTCCCCCCTTAAAAAGCTCCTGTACTGTTCTTCAGTTCCCATCACTACAACCACTAGATTTTAAAAAAAATGACTATATAATAATTTTAGGGTTTTTAAAAGAAAATAAAAGCAAATAATGCTATTGTGTGTGTATTTTATCTTTCCATAATTATATAACCCAGGTGGAAAATATAAGCATTTGGCACTTATGAAAATTAGCCTCCTTTGGTTCTGGAAGCTTAAAATCGAAATCTCTCTTCATAGTATTGTTCATTCAGGTGGAAGTTATTAAGTTTGTTCTTTGTTTCTTTGCTGTAAGTGCCTTCGGGGAGTGTAGAAAATAGGAGGAGTAATTCTTCCTGAACAAAACATTCCAAAACCTTTCTGAACAGCAGTATCCAATACACATACTAAGATTTTGCACAAAGCATATTTTCTATCATTGCTATCCCAGGTTCTGATGTGATCATGGCTGCAGACTTACTCAGGCTGAAATTTGATTTTGCAACTGCTAGTTTTCTTCTTTTTTTTACTCTGTTTTGAGCAGATTGTGATTTATTTATTATTTTATTTTATGTATTAATCATATTTCTATATCACCTTTCCACAAATGTCACCAAAGTGGTGGTATACAGTAATTCTAATAAAAACAGTGGGTAGTATCCCACTCTGCCCCAGCTCTAGCGCTAATGGCGCTAAACCAACACTTGAGCAATGCAACTAGCACTTGCTGGGGCAATGGCAAAAAGTGGCAATCTGCCATCAAAATTCAGTGGTGCTACTGAAATTTGGCAGCAAATTGCCACTTTTTCCAGTTGCCCTAGCAAGCACTAGTTCTGTTGTGTGCAAATGTTGGTTTATGCTAATGTAACATCATTTGCGCTAGTACCCGGACATACTTAGATACCTACCTGATGATGATGATGATGATGATGATGATGATGATAAAAATAATACATAAGAGCAATAAAGCCATATTAGAACATGAAATGACATTGAAACAACATTAAAATCACTATGATTTTGTGGTAGTGTGTATTCGTGTATTTTTTAAAACTGGTTTTCTACCTTCATTGAAATGAACAAATGCCATCCATTTCATTTTGACCAAGTCTTGAAATTATAAACCAGGAACCATAGAATCATATTAATTCAATTTGTTCAAAGGGGCTTCTGCTTCTTGAACCCCATGCCACATGGAAAATCACAACTGGTACTGATACTACTGAAAGAAATTTCAAGAGCAGTTTGTGATATGATATGGTGGCAGAGCAGGGGGATGGAATTAAACAACCCACTGACAACATGGACATCTTCGGGCATGTCAAAATACCTCTTTTGATTTCAACATTTTTTAAAGCTTTTACAAACCTTGTCTGAAAGGACATTCCAGCGTGGTGTGGTGTTTAGAGTGTTGGATTGGGACTCATGAGATCTGGATTCTTTATCCCCAATTGGCCATGAAGCTCACTGGGTGACTTTGGGCCAGTCACTGACTCTCAGCCTAACCTACTTATAGGGTTGTTGTGAAGATAAAAATGGAGAATCATGTACACCACCTTCAGCACCTTGGAGGAACGGTGGGATACCAATGTAATAAATAAATAATAAATACATAATAAATAATGTGTTGCATTGTTGGTGGCCCTCCAGCACTGCTGCTGGGATTTCACCAGTACACGACATGAAAGACAGTGAAACACCTGTGTCCTTGCTAAACCATGTTTAGCAAAGATACAATGTCTGGTATCATTGTAGTATTTCATCACTAGTGGGCAGACCATAGAGTTCAATTTATTATTTAAGGTTGAGATCCACAATCCCTGTTGGTGGGAAACCACCCGAAGTCCACCTAATGCATGTATTCCACACATACCCCCACCCACCCCATCCCCATGAGACACCAAGATGCAGGGCAAGGAGATGGAGGACTGACCAAGTGAGAGTACAATTACTTATTTAGCCTATCCCAAATTTAAAGTGCCAGCTCTATTATAATTCGCCATGCCGACTGTACGAATGAGATAATAATGCTCAGCTGATAATAAGGGCAAGTGTAATTAGCAAAGCCTGAAGATCAAGCCGTTAGTGGCTAAGGACCGCAAACATGTACACCTACAAATACATCAGTGATTCAATTACATTCAGCTACCTTGTACTTCCCAGTAAAATTGCCCACATACATTTGTGTTCTCTAATCACTTTCAGTTAAGTAGGCTTATAAATACTTCACATAATCAGATACAAAAGAGCTTGAAATAATAATTGAAAGTCTGTAAAGCTGTTGGTTGCAGTACTCAACTTTTTTTTTTTGTAATTAAAACGTCATTTTCAATCTGTTGACAGATTTTCGAGTAACTCTTTATGGAATCAGATTATCTTGAGGGGTATGTAAGACTTTTCTGTGAAGTGCTTTAAGAATGCTGTTGCTCACGGTACAGTGATAACTTGTAAAAAAGATAAAATGTATGCCATATGCTGGATGGTGATACCAACACACTTTTTTATAATAAAAAAGGAGGGCTAATATAATTAAGAGGCACTGGTTTCAATGCATCAGATCACCCAGTACTAGCAAATACATCTGAACTGAACTGAACTGTTACCTATCCGTTTTGAAACTGCATTAGCTACCCAGATGTAATTTCGCTACATGATGAGAACAGAGCTGTCAAACCACACACCATTCCCAAGAATGGGATTGTATCATAAGATTTTAAATATCCAGATGAAATATGCACAGAAGCTGTACACTGAAAGGCAGGCAAATTCAGTCATATTATGAAGAAAAGCCAAATATGCATTGACAGGTCAAAGTGGATTTTATTCCTTGGGTTATTCCAACTAAGAATGCAAGGAATTCAACTAAGGGCACAATCCTCTGGCCACTGTCTGGACAGCCATAGGATAACTCGGAGTCCCAGCTCCGACCTTGGAAACTTTCTCCGACCTCGGGGTGCCCTCCCTCCGCCCTTGCAGCTGGTGCAGAAAGAACCACACCGGCTGCAGCTCCGAGGTCACAAGACTGGCCTTGGAACCTGTACCGGGTGGGTGTTCTGGAGGTTGGGGAGGGGAGGGGGGAGGCTCCACCACGATATCCCGGCAGTGCCTCAGCCTGTCCTCCTCGTGAGCAGGCACAAAACACTGAGATGGCTGAAATCGGCTGTCTAAGTCTTTTGCAGGGTGAGAGCAGCGTGGAGGTGACCTTTGCCTCCATGCGCCTCTCACCCTCGATGGGATGCCCGTAATCTGACGAGTTTGGAGGGTTACGCTGTAAGAAGGCAAGTAATAGTGATAAATAATCAAAGAATGCAAGGGTCAGAAAAATAGGTTTGGTCTTTAAAAGGAATTTGTAAAACCATTAGGTGAAAGAGCTAGTCATTTCAGTATCTGACATCAGAAAATTGGGTACCAGTGCTGGGTGAACCCAAAGCTTTTTTGAAGGGGGGTTTCTATGTGTAGTCCAAAGGTTTGTGATGAATGTATGTTTGTTTTAACAATAGTTGGTCCAGTGGTGCCTTGGTCTAATACATGGGACTTCCTGGTCTACAAACTGGGCAGTGTAGCAGGAAATTGTCATTAAAAAAAATGATGCAACATGGGGTTTGGTGCCCTGTCATTCCTTCTTGTGCATAGCCACAATTCCCTGTAGCTGCTGTGCAAATGGGACGGGGATCACCACAGGTTGTGCCAAGCATCATGGGGCTCACGGAGAGAGTATGCTAAATTCATAGCGTGGTATCTAGAGCTGTGCACAAATGGCCTCTCAAAATTCTCCACCCTATTTCTGGGCAGAGAAATTTGGGGGGACAATTTCACTAAATTTCTCCAGCAGGAGGAGAACGTCTCAACCATTTCTCACAGGTAAGGCTCACCATTGGCAAGGGTTTTGGCACTGTTTCTTTTTTGCTTTTAGGTAAGGGTTTTTGGTGTTGCTATTTTATTTTATTTTGCTGCCACAGCATGTGGTAATAGCAACAACTGTGTTGGCAGCCTGCTCCCCCCCCCATTTTGCTTCTACCACAATGCAGGTGTGAGGGGGCAGCCTTGTGTCTAGCTCCAGGGCAGAGGCGGAGCTAGTGGTGTACCAACATCTGGCCTTTTTTCCTTAAAGTTTTCTTCCCCCATGAAAGAGGGTTCCATTGTCTCATTCTCAGGGTGTTCTATAATAATTTTTTGTGGTGGTTTTGAGCTTACCTAACCATTGTGAGGTGGCTGAGGGTGCTGTGTGTGTGTTTTATTTCTATTACACATCTCTCTATTGCTCTGCAGCCTGGTGCCTGCACTTCCTAATCGGAAAAGAAGTCCTATGGGAAGAATTACCTCATGATGTCTTCCTGTGGGCTTTAATTGAAGTGTGGGAAGCCGAGGAGGCTACAGGCTACCAGAGAGATGATTGTACAATGAAAAACAGGACAAACACACACACTCCTTGGCCACCTCCTAAGTAATGTAAGCACGAGGAACCCAAACCAAACTGATGAGAGTTTCTCTGAAATTTTCTTCATCATTGAATTTCCCCCAAAAAATCAATTTCTTTTCTATCAAATTGAATGAGAACTGTTGAAAAAAAATGTGGGATAAATTTTCGGCACAGCTCTAGTTGTATCCAACAGTGCCCTTCAGCCAGAGTATCAAATTACCCCTCCCCCCTGTGCGCCCTCCAAATTTGCTCCTCAGGGCTGGGGGATCCTTCAGAGCATATTGGGGGGGAACTCCCATTGCACAAGCAGATGTTCGCTTGCATACCATTGGTTTCAGCCTATTGAGCTTCTACCCCCAAAACCCAGCTCTATTAATAGAAGCATGCTTGGATATATTATCTATTCCCATTCTATGGTTCATGCCTTACAATATTTTTTATATTAATGTCAGTTGTGGATGGTGCATGCATGCATGTTAAATTGCTGTTTTTCTCCTCAAAACACGTATTAGAAGCCATGATCCTGAAAGGACCAGGCCCCTGACTTAGGTCCTAAAACTTCTATAGCTTCATAAAGTTATTCTAACAAGCCCAACTTACTGTAGCAAAAAGTACACAGGTATTCCAAAGTAGTACTTTTATCCAGTTAATCTAAAACAAGAGGCCCATTGCATCCCAACCCATCTACATCAACAATTTTTAAAATGCAGTGCTCGGATTCAAGAGATGCTTCCTGAGAAAGGAAATGACACCACTTAAAGACTCCTTTTTGTACGCCATCCTGGGTTTTCTGATAGGAACTTTGCAATTTCATGACATTTTGGAATCGCAAATGTGTTTTGAAGATAATGTGGTCTGGGCTGAGGATTTAAGTATAGTTATTTAGAAAGGCTT